>JAUIMM010000381.1:0-600000 GCA_031769625.1 Taudactylus pleione | reverse complement strand
AGAATAACTATTTGAAATGTTGTAACCCAAAGCAGCTTAGATTTGCATGTGGGGGATTGAAAGGATGGTTGGAGACCTTTTGTATCCATTTGAAATTATCCAATAAATGCCCTGTAACAGATTTCTAACCCTTACCAAAGAACAATGACATTGTGTAGGCTTGTTTACATTTTTGTCCAAAGGACTGGTTATTCCAGTCTAATCAATAGAGATAGCTAACTGGGACTAGAACCTAATTAGCAGTAGTTTCCAGAAACCAAAAGCATACTCCCTTTCTGATGACCTCACAGGTAAAAGGGGGCGGGAACATAGCATGCACATTCTGAGAACACACAAGCCAGCAGACACACTTGCAGATTTTTGGAAGAGAGAGAGGTTCCCTCTCTCACAAGACAATGGAAAATGGGTCTCAGTTCCCCTGGGTTATAGCTAACTATAAATTGTGCAATATTTAGCCTATTTGGGTGTCTGTGGCTATTTTTGGTGTTAATCTGTTATTAGCTTAGCATGGTTTGTAGTTTGTAGTTTTCTAAGGATATTCATGAGTCTGTGTTAGCATACAGTGGATGATATAATGTTATTTAATCTGTACTTTTCATCTACACTGTAGGGTACAATAGTCTGTTATCAGCATGCAGGAAAGGGATTGATTATGGAGTTTTTGTAATATTTGTAAATGATTGATGCTGGTTGATTGAGATCCTCTGGTGAGCTGTGTTAGGGCCTTCCCATGTGCTCTGTGTTAGGGCCTTCCCATGTGCTCTGTGTTAGGGCCTTCCCATGTGCTTGAACAATATCTCTGCTTGGGAGAGATAGGCTTGGTATGTGTTGTATACTCATGAATGTAATCATAGGGTGGTATCAGTGTTATATTATGGAAGTTGAATTAATAACAGCTTTGAATGGTCATAAGTAATTGCCGTGTGGGTCAGATATGTATATTGTCTGCAGTTTATTAGAGATGACTACTTCCATGTGGGGTGAACAAAGGAAATTATAATTCTACCCAGTTATGGTGTTGTATGGGTCAGATAGGTATATTGTCTTTATAATAATTGTGATCATTGATGGATGTATGATTTACAGAGTTACAACTTAATGTGGGCTTTCTTCATAATGGAGTTTGTTTGAAGACCATGTGGTTTGGACAATAGGGCAGGTAGCTTCATAATGGAGTTTGTCTGTAGACCATGCAGTTTGGACAATAGGGCAGTAAGCATTCCCAACCCCCCCCAAACACACACACACACACACCAACACCAGCCATCTTGAACATGTGCTCTCAGCAGACATTGATATCTCTCTCATTGTATTTTAATGTGTCTCTCTTTCTCTCTCTGTTCTCTGTCTCTCTGTCCTCTGTCTCCCTGTCTCATATTGCTCATTGTATTTTGATCTTTAATAACCATTTCATGTATATTAACTGTACCTTATGACCTAATGTTTGTACAATTTATTTGCGCTCATTATTAGATCATAGCATTGTAACATCTGTACTTTTACCTGAATAATAATCTTTAGCGCTTTGGACCGCTATTCAACTGTCTCAGTATTTCATTAATGGTATAATCAAACACAGCGCTAATTAGCGACATCTTGTGGTTTTAGAAGGTATAGGCAGGTTTTATCTTAGAGGTTTATAGGCAGGTTTTGTCTTAGAGGTTCTAGGCAGGTGAATCTTAGAGGTTTATAGGCAGGAATGTATTAAAAGGTTTATTTACAAATTCAACACATACAATACATGTCTTGAATTTATCCTCCTCATGAGACCACCATCTTGATAAGCTGCCTGCTGTGCTGTCCATTTGCTGACTCTTTGCCATGTATTATAGAGTACACTTGTTGCTCCACACTTAAGCTAATGGTCCCCATGACTCTCCTATATCATCTGGGCTTGACTCTGGTTCTACAATGACCTTCCACAACTTTTTCACAACCTTTCACGCTTTCATTACATTTCCATAGCAAACTTACAGGTTGTATACTTTTCTGCACCTTATACTCTAGCTTGAAAAACCCCAATATAGATGTAGCTGCTGTATTTATGCTGCTTACTGACATAACTGTGCAACTTCTGTACTTTAATCAGCTTCACTGCTCCTATACTGTATGGGAAACAATCTGTGCTGTCTTCACTATGTGATCCTATGCAGTCTGAACTACACATGTGCAGTGTCTGTATGCTGCCCTGGGCATCTTAATGACTGTCATAACAGAGTCTGTGGGGGCCAAAATATTGCAGAGTTAAATAGTACACACATCAGCAGCTGAATCACACTATGAAAAGCCCAGTTACTTAACCAGTGGTGTTGGTTTATTGATAGATACAGTGTAGCCGTACTCACTGTTATATGCATAGATGATGGAGCGATGTGGGCCTCTATACAGCTCACCTGCCAGTGAGTGTATGCTGCAAACAGGTAGCAGTGCAGGATACTGGAACAGCTATATATGCAGACATTAACCAGGTCTCTCATAGGAGCTAAGTAGGAGACTTCTGTCTTCCGCCATGTCACTCTACACAGAACAGAAAAGATGGTCCATGCGCATGTTTTCCAGTGATCACAGTGATTATCTTGGGACAGGGCATGAAGCCTCCCTGGAGGGACAGGAGACTATGCAGTAGTGTACTTCTTTTCCAACAACCACTGACCATTAGTTATGGTCCTGAGTGACCATTCTATACTTTCACACTGACACTCTGTTTAGGTGCATGTGAAGATCCCCTATAGGAAAAGTGTAAGATTGAAATACGTTGTACAATCGTTACCCTTCACATATGGGTCTATGACAACCAGCAGAATAGAGACTCTATAAATGTGGCTTTAAGGGAATTATAAAGAGTCAGTCTGGCAATCTTATATCCCACTTATTTCTTCCATTACGTGTCTTTTTATTATATTTCGCTAAACACTAGAATGATTGCAAATGTATTTTTACTTTGTACTAATAAAGGCTACGTTTTTAAATAAAAGAATTCCTGATTCTCATCAGTGAACCTCACAACTCCTCTATTGCTCTAATGCTCTTTTGGTTCAATAACGTAATCAGATGTTTCTGATGTGTTCTGAGATGAATGTATTGAGTTAGTGGATAGATAATGTACTGTCGTCCACACAGATAATCAAGCATATAAATGACGCCCTTCGTCTCACGCTATTCTGTTTATTATCTCAAAGTGTCTGCTAATTGATTTGCTTCTGACTTGCGATAGTAAACTCTAACTTCTGATTATTTTTGGCCATCAGATTGATCGACTTGGTTTAATTAATTCTCGGGACCTTTCCAAGTAAAAATTATGTTGTCTATGTAATCCTGCTTTAGGACTAAGCAGTTTTAAATAGACACATATACTTAGGGGGTGATTCAAGGTCCCATATATATCGCAGCATCAATACAACTGCATGATCCACTGCCGGCCTCAGTGACCATGGGATCACTCAAGCCGGCAAACGCGGTTGCTCAAAAGAGACCAGGAAATCTCTATCAGTCCACGGAGATCCTGGCCTCTTCTCTCCATTCCAACAGCAGCGACATGCTTGGAGGTGTCACAACATTGTTTGTGAAAGTAGCATGCACATATGCACACATTGGAAGCCTTACTCTACCAGGAATTTTGCTTCTAGCATGGGGCTGGTGCAACTTGGATGCTGCTTCTGCAGTCAGAGACTGATAGTAGCACTAGCATAGAGTTGCAGACATGACTACAGCAAAGAACACTAATCAGATAGTTGCAGCCCCATAGTATATACATTGTAGTGATGTGACATAACTCGTGGCTATTATGTAGTAGTGTTCCCATTTCATTACTTTTTGTATTTGTGAAATTTTGACAGTGTCACAAAAGCAGGAGGGATTGTGATTGTACAAAGTCCGGGTGGAAATTACCTACACCAGTGGTTCTCAGCCTGAACTCTCAGTCATCCCCAATGGGCCAAGTCCTGGGGATTTCTACCTGTAAAAGCAGATGGGGTAATTACTGACCCGGCAATATAGAGTAACTCACCTATTCATGATTAATGAGATACTTGAGGTCTGGAATTGAGAACCGCTGATCTCTAGTATATGAAGCCATCAATTTGAGGTCAGGTAGTTAATGTCTGATATTATGACTTGATCAGGTAGATTGGTAAATTTTTGGGAGATGGCAGAAAGCTGGTAACTTGGGATATTTGACAGAGAGGAATTGGAATTCATTATGGTCATGTGTGCCTAAATTAAGTCAGAATTTAAGAAAGATATTTAAGTTTTTGGTAAGTGGAAATATGGCTGGCTTGAAGTAACTGGTGAGTGACAGATCCATTGAAAACATACTTTAATTAGTCAGGTCTATTTTGTAGATTAATACTCTTAAACTGGCCACACACTAGACCAACTTTCATCAAACCAGCCAACTAGTTGATTGGTTGGAATGAAATTCTGGTAACGTATGGGAGTAAATGATGATCAGCAATTTGCTCCTAAATGCCAGAAAACAGATGAAAATGGTCGTCAGACAAGTTTGTTAAATGTTTGATCTAAACAATTTGTTCAAACAACAGTTTTTATTCCATTTTCTGGCGTTTGGGAGCAAATTGCTGATTGTCATTTACTTTCATACCTTACCAGATTTTCATTCCAACCAATCAACTAGCTGGATGGTTGGATGTAAGTTGGTCTAGTGTGTGGCCTTGCTTTGAGGTACATGTATCCTTCAAAAGAGATAAAGTGGAGAAGTTGCCCATAGCTACCAACCAACTTCTGTCATTTTATAGGATGTGCTAAATAAATGAGAGCTAGAATCTGATTTTCGTTTTTGCTATGGGCAATGTCTCCACTTTTTGTATTCAGAAGGTTTGATAAACCTCCCCCTTTTTCTGGTGGTTTTATGACAAATACCATAATATTGTTTCAGTTGTTCTAATGCTTCCCGGCCCATGTTCTGTTAGAAAAGTTGGTGTTTTTGTTAAAATATATAACTTTTATTTAGAAACAATCCACAATCCTCAATCGATTTGTCTCTTCCTTATTAATGTGCTGTGGGGTAGATGGAAGGACCCCACAGCCTTGTAGCTCACTTTCAAGGTGTGCACTGATGGCGTGAGTGGATGCTTCTGTGCTGTTGATATTAAGGACCATCCCTGGGTATAGGCAACCTATGCATGTGTCTAGGGTGACCTAGCTCCATAGGGGGTGTCACCCATCAGGGATTGCTCCGAACAATCTTGAAATCCCCCAAACTTACTGGAGTCCGGTTGGGTGAAGAGATGTGTCACTGGCGTTGGGATGGGGCATTGGATCCCAAAGCCAATGGAGAAGCCGCTTTTCAAATTTAGAGCCAGCTGTGAGCCAATCATGGAACACGTATTGGCAGCCAATCAGGAGCAGCTTGCTTTGATGGCAGATGGCAGAAGAAATACAGAAGACTCCAGGACACCTAATCCCTGATGGCAAGGAAGAGATGGCAGAAGAAATACAGAAGACTCCAGGACACCTAGTCCCTGATGACAAGGGAGCTCTTGCAAAACAACTTATACTGGGCCCCTTGCTGTTCAGGTGAAGTCCGGAAGGGTCAGGTGAAGCAAGGAATGGTCAACACAAATAGTACATCTCTGTGCCCACCAAGGTCGGTGGATTGGCTAAGATCCCAGTGGGACACCCTTTACTGGCAGGGGAAGAATGGCACGATGCCCATCTAATGAGAGAGAGGTCTTCAGAGAGACCACAGAGATGAAGCATGTAAGAGACCACAGAGAAAGAGCTGGAAAGTTGAAGTGTGAGCCGCCCAGTGAAGTTTTCAGTACCCATGAGAGGGGTAAGAGATGTGTTGGAGAGATGGAGGAGAGGAGCTTCCCAGGAGCTTTACTGTTAAGGGATAAGAGGAGTCCCTTATGTATAAAAGCCCCCAGCAGCCATTAGAGGGAGGGGGGGGTCACTGTGGTAGCAGTGCGGCTATAGGAGCCATTCCTGTAGGATAGGGATGGGCGGCAGCTGAGAGTCTGATAGCTGCAATAGAAAAGTCTGTATATTGCTGTCCCATGTGAAAGAGAAGGGGAGCAGAGAGAGGCAGACTGGGTATGAGACACTCTGTATATTGTCTTAGAAGAGACAAAGGAGAGGCAGAGTGCAAAATAATTTATGTGAGATGTGTGTGAAGCTGTGGAACTACAGGCACCAGCCAGCAAAGGGCCGGGTGGACCTGCATGTATGAAGTGGGAGAACTACAGGCACCAGCCAGCAAAGGGCCAGGTAGACCTGCATGTGAAGTGGAGAACTACAGGCACCAGCCAGCAAAGGGCCAGGTGGACCTGCATGTATGAGGTGGGAGAACTACAGGCACCAGCCTGCATATGGCCAGGTGGACCTGTATGTGTAACATGCAAAGCATTCATTGTGACTGTGCTTAAAGTCTGTGCTGGTGAAGAAGACTGTGATGTAATGTAACCATATCCATAAGATTGTCCTACACCATCTGACATGCCCAGTATCTGGGCTGGAGGGAGAGGAGAAGCTGCTGTAACCATATTTATGTTCTTTAAAGTCATGTGAGAGAAATAAAGTGGTATATTGTTATAAGAGAAGGTCTGGCGCCCAAGTTAGCCAAAAAGAACTGTTACTGCATAGTGCCTATCTATACCTGTATCTATATGTGTGACTGTTATACAGCATGCATGGGCAGGGACCCTCTTCTCAGGTATTGCCCACACCCTGGAGAGCTAGCCTGAGGCAATAGGAGGTGTATCACTCCAAATGCACCTTGTACCACACCGCACACTGAAGTGGGGTTACAAAATGTTGCCTCATCTCCCTTCACACTACCACCCATCTACTTTGCTCAACAAATACACGCCGCCTCTCTTTCCAACTGATTACTTCTTCCCACTCCCACCTCCAATATTTTGCCGGTGCCGCTCCCTACCTATGGAACTCTCTCGCTCTCCCTAACTGACTCTCCACCGCTCTACAAGTCTTCAAACAGGCTATCAAGACCCACTATTTCATCATGGCCTTCCAGCTCTCATCTTCACCCACTACTACATGCTCCTTCCTCCCTGTCTACCCATCTGTGTCACACCTGTCTGCCCCTCCACCTATAGAATGTAAGCTCTCACGAGCTGGGTCCTCTTCCCTCATGTGCTTCTCCTTATACAAGGGCACCTAACACCTGATTGCTGACTCCCTGCTGTTCATTTTGAATGTTTTAATCACTAACACAGCAATGTGTATAAACCATGTGCTTGTCCTGCACTGTACTGTAAATTACTGGAGTCTTGTTCACTTATTTGTCTATGTACTATGTAAGGCGCTGCGGAACACTTGTGGCGCCATATAAATAAAGGATGATAATAGTAATAATAATATGGTTTACTAGTGTTCACTCTAGCTCCGGCGGCAGGCAGGGTGCCGGAGCTAGAGAGGGCAACTTTGTGCGCACGGGCAAAAAGGGGCGTGGTCATAAAAGGGGGTGTGTCTATAAGACACGTCCCCTTTTTCAACATACTTGGGGGCATGCCCGGCACTTACGGACATGCCGGGCAGCCCCCAAGCTCTGCAGACAGGGAGAACAGATGCTGGGCGCATGCGCCCGGCGTCTATTCTCAGGCGGTGACCGGGTCACCGGACATTTCTCCACTCGTGGGACACTGCGTCCCGCGGGTGAAGACTGCACCTGCAGCCTGTGAGGGCAGGGTGCTTTTTGCCCTCCTTCTGGAGGGCAGGGTGCTTTTTGCCCTCCAGAAGGAGGGCAGGGTGCAGCACCCTGCTAAAACAGCCTAGCGGGAACGCTAGTATACCACCCTAGACCATTGAAGTGACATGCCTTAAGCCAGTGTAACACAGTTGGGTGGGAAGCCCACAGGCATGACGGGATGGCAGCCTTATTTTGGCCTTGTGCACCAAACTGGTCAGATCCGGCCCTGTTAATATTGGTAATAATTGCCTCCATTTCAGTTCTTCTGTTATATTATCTCTCTCTCTATTAAATAAAGTCCTCAGTTTAGTGGTCTGCCTGTTCTCTTGAACCACTGGATACATTTTGATGGGGTTTTTACTATTCTATATAGCATTATTCGAGGATGGTTTAAATGTGTGAATGATTATTCTGTGACAAAAGGGAGATGAGCAGTGACTATTTTAGTGAAGAAAAGTCACAGAAAAAAATATTGCACAACCTGCTGAATAGGAGCTGATTAGGGTGCTGAAACAGCAAGACAGCATCTGAAACTGGGGCTTGAAATGAAGCAAGTCACAGAAAAAAACTGTTGTGCTGTGTGTGAGTGACTGACTATGATGGACTCTCTGAGATAGCGAGAGCCAAGAAGAGATATCAATGTGCCCTGTTGTTTGCAGCAGCCTAGAGATGTGGGGGGAGTCAGGGACTGAGCAGGGTCTCATCCAAAGCAGACAGGGAGAGACAGCCTTAAACGAACCCATGAAGATGCCCTGATGCAGACACAGTAAGGAGCTGGGGAGGCATAGCTATCAGAAATTGAAAAAAATTCAGGCATCAGAACAACATCAGATGATTTCCATTTGATGGTGGCAAACATCAATGGTTAGTAACCATCGGATTCCGATGTCCATCCCTGCGCTGAACCTGCAGGCGGATTCCGGCCACCACTTCTCCACCGTGAAGTGTCCCCTCTCCAGCGTGATGTTCCCAATCAGCCACTCCACGGCGAAGCCCAGGAAATACAGGGTACATCGCCATGTTCTGCAGCTGGGGAGGGGGGGGGCTGCGCATGGAGGCTGTGGAAATATCCACAGGTGCCTCAGCCCGGGAGACATGGTGCTGATAATGCTTATGGTAGTTTCAATACAAATTTATCATCCATGATCCACGTGACCTTCTGAGCACATCCCAGTGGCCAGGCCCCAGGCAGCTGCAGTGGGGCTTGTGGTGAGATGCAGGGGGCAGGAGTGACAAGCAGCTGGTTGTGGTGAGTTGCAGGGGTCTGTGGTGACATGGAGTAGGTTGTTCTGTTATGCAAGGGGCTGTGGCGAGATTCAATTGCTCCCGTGTGCAGCCCACTAGGGCAACTAACACTTGGCTGCTTATGTGGGAGTAAAGGTCGCTAATATAGCAATGTTTATTATCCATGTCCTGTATTGTATTGTATTGTAATGTAAGTCACTGGTTGCTTATTTGTCTATGTACTGTGTAAGGCGCTGCGGAACACTTGTGGCGCCATATACATAAATGATAATAATAATAATAATAATAATAATAATAATAATAATAATAGCGATCCTAGTGCAAAATTTAATTTAGGCAATTTAGCTAATTCTAGTAAAATCTTTGCAGACAAGTACACTATGTAGACAAAAGTGATTGGACACCCCCATGCATGCGATATGTATACCATCCATACCACTGCACATGAGTTACAAATGACCAATAATGTGGAGGTTTCGTAGGGAGGCCCATGCATTTGCAGTTCTATGGCAACAGGACGACAATGCCACCTGTCATGTTTCCAGGGCGACGCTGGACTGATATACATAGAATTCTGTAACGCGGATGGACTGGGTAGGTCAGAGTACAGATCTTAACCCCACTGGGGACCTTTGGAACGAATTGAAGGGACGGGTGCATTCTAGGCTGACGCGCCCTTCTTCAGCGTCACAGTTGGTCACTGTACATATGGCGGAATGGCAAAACGTACCGCCTGCTGCCGTCCAGGAACTTGTGGGCAGAAGGGTGTCTGCAGTAGGGGTGTGCACCGGCCACTTTTCGTGTTTTGTGTTTTGGTTTTGGATCTGGATCTTTCTTCGTGTTTTGGATCTGGATTGGTTTTGCCAAAACCACCCTTCCGTATTTTGGGTTCTGGGTTTTGTGTTTTGGATCTGTATTTTTTTTTAAAAAAGCATAAAAACAGCTAAAATCACAGAATTTGTAGGTTTTTCTGCTCCTATGCTATTATTAACCTCAATAACCTTAATTTCCACTCATTTCCAGTCTATTCTGAACACCTCACACCTCACAATAGTGTTTTTATGTCCAAAACGTTGCACCGAGGTAGCTGGATGACTATGCTAAGCGACACGAGTGGGCGGCACAAACACGTGACCCATCTAGGCGTGAAACTGCAGTGGCAGACAGGATGGCAGTTTGAAAAACTAGGCCCCAAACTGTACATAATGCAAAGAAAAAAAAGAGGTGCAAGATGGAATTGTCCTTGGGCCCTCCCACCCACCCTTATGTTGTATAAACAGGACATGCACACTTTAACAAACCAATCATTTCAGCGCCAGGGTCTGCCACACAACTGTGGCTGAAATGATTGGTTCGTTTGGGCCCCCACAAAACAAGCTGGCAATTAATGTGTCCCTGCACAAACTGGCTCTATGGAGGCAAGATGTCATCCTCATCCTCCTCATCCACCGATTCCTCACCCTCTTCAGTGTGTACATCCTCATCCTCACAAAGTATTAACTCGTCCCCACTTGAATCCACCACCACAGGTCCCTCTGTACCTTCTGGAGGCTGGTCTCCCTGGAAGAGCTGATAATTCATTTTGATGAACATCATCTTCTCCACATTCTGTGGAAGCAACCTCCTACGCCTTTCGCTGACAAGGTTCCCGGCTGCACTAAACACTCTTTCGGAGTACACACTGGAGGGGGGGCAACTCAGGTAAAATAGAGCCAGTTTGTACAGGGGCCTCCAAATTGCCTCTTTTTCCTGCCAGTACAGGTATGGACTGTCTGCCATGCCTACTTGGATGCTGTCACCGATGTAATCCTCCACCATTCTGTCAATGGTGACAGTATCATATGCAGTGACAGTAGACATGTCAGAAATTGTTGCCAGGTCCTTCAGTCCGGACCAGATGTCCAAACTTGGTCCTGCCTGCCCTGCATCACCGCCAGCGGGTTGCTTAGGATACCTAAGTTTTTTCCTGGTAGCCCCAGTTGCAGGAGAAAATGAAGAAGGAGCCGTTGACGTGTCACGTTCCGCTTCAGCTGACAGTGTGTTCACCAGCAGGTCTTTGCACCTCTGCAGGCTTGTGTTGGCCGGAAAGAGAGACACCACATAGGCTTTAAACCTAGGATCGAGCACGGTGGCCAAAACGTAGTGGTCTGATTTCAACAGATTGACCACCCTGGAATCCTGGCAAAGCGAATGAAGGGCTTCATCCACAAGTCCCACATGCCGAGCGGAATCGCTCCGTCTTAGCTCCTCCTTCACTTTCTCCAGCTGCTTCTGCAAAAGCCTGATGAGGGGAATGACCTGACTCAAGCTGGCAGTGTCTGAACTGACTTCACGTGTGGCAAGTTCGAAGGGCTGGAGAACCTTGCACAACACGGAAATCATTCTCCACTGCGCTTGAGTCAGGTGCATACCCCCTCCTTTGCCTATGTCATAGGTGGATGTATAGGCTTGTATGGCCTTTTGCTGCTCCTCCATCCTCTGAAGCATATAGAGGGTTGAGTTCCACCGCGTCACAACCTCTTGCTTCAGGTGATGGCGGGGCAGGTTCAAGAGTGTTTGCTGGCGCTCCAGTCTTCGGCACGCAGTCGCTGAATGGCGAAAGTGGCCAGAAATTTTTCGGGCCACCCAAAGCGTCTCCTGCACGCCCCTGTCGCTTTTCAGAAAATTCTGCACCACCAAGTTTATTGTGTGAGCAAAACATGGGACATGCTGGAATTTGCCCAGATGTAATGCCCGCACAATATTGGTGGCGTTGTCAGATATCACAAATCCCCAGGAGAGTCTAAGTGGGGTAAGCCACTGGGCGATGATTTCCCTCAGTTTCTCTAAGAGGTTGTCGGCGGTGTGCCTCTTACTGAAACCGGTGATACACAGCGTAGCCTGCCTTGTAACGAGCTGGCATTTCTGAGATGCTGCTACTGGTGACGCTGCTGCTGTTGCTGCGTAAGGTGATACATCTACCCAGTGGGCTGTCACAGTCATATAGTCCTTAGTCTGCCCTGTTCCACTTGTCCACATGTCCGTGGTTAAGTGGACATTGTGTACAACGGCATTTTTCAGGACACTGAGGACACTTTTTCTGACGTTTCTGTACAGTCTCGGTATCGCCTGCCTAGTGAAGTGGAATCTAGACGGGATTTGGAACCGGGGACACACTACCTCCATCAATTGTCTAAATCCCACTGCACTAATGGCGGATACCGGACGCACGTCTAACACCAACATAGCAGTCAAGGCCTCAGTTATACGTTTTGCTTCAGGATGACTGCTGTCGTACTTGTTTAGTAAAAGTAGTGGTGTTCCTACTTCCTCTCTGGGATGATGAACGACTCCCAGCAGCAGCAACAGCAGCAGCGGCAGCAGTAGGCGTAGCAATGCAGGATCCTCCAGAGGAATCCCGGATAGGAGAGTCAGTCATGCCAGTGACATGGCCTGCAGGACTACTTCCGATCCTGACTAAGGAGGAAATTGACGAGGAGGGAGTTGACGGTGTGGTTTGCAGGCGCTTGGATACAACAGGACAACGGGATTTAGGTGTCCCTGGACTGCTTACGGTCTTAGCCAAAGTTTCTGAACTTGACAGTAACTTTTTATGAACGCGCTGCAGGTGCCGTATAAGGGAGGATGTTCCTAGGTGGTTGACGTCCCTACCCCTACTTATTTCACCTTTACATATGGTACATATGGCAAGACAGTTGTTGTCCGGATTTGGATAAAAATATTGCCAGACCAAAGAGGTGGAATGTTTGGTCTTCTGCCCAGGCATGACCGTGATGGGCTTTTTCATCCCACGGACAACAACTGTCTCCCCCGGAGCCTGATTTAAACAAACCACATCACCATCAGAAACCTCCTCGCCAACTTCCTCCTCAGCGCCAGCTACACCAGTATCCTCATCCTGTTGTACTTCAACAGTGACATCTTCAATTTGCATATCAGCAAGTGGACTGTGGGTGCTCCTTTCAGCACTTGCAGGGGGCGTGCAAATGGTGGAAAGAGCCACCTCTTCCCGTCCAGTGCTGGGAAGGTCAGGCATCGCAACCACCACCACACTTGGACTCTCCTTGGGGATTTGTGATATCTTCTTAGAAAGCACAGTTCTTTGCTGTGCTTTTGCCAGCTTAACTCTTTTGATTTTTTTAGTGGGAGGAGGGCTTCCATCGTCATGTGAAGCTGAACCACTAGTCATGAACATACTAGGGATCGACCTTAGCCGTTCCTTGCCACTCCGTGTCGTAAATGGCATATTGGCAAGTTTACGTTTCTCTTCAGCTGATTTAAATGTCTTTTTCAAGGTCATTTTCCTGAACTTTGCCATTTGGGATTGTATGTGCCCTCTACTATGACATTGGGCATCGGCCTTGGCAGACGACGTTGATGGCATGTTATCGTCTATGTCATGACTAGTGGCAGCAGCTTCAGCACTAGGAGGAAGTGGTTCTTGATCTTTCTCTGTTTTATTTTTATCGGAGAAAGTTTGGTCCTCCATTTATGTTATATCGATTTGATATATACGTGCGGCTAAACACAGAAAATAATTTTTTTTTTGGTTTGGACTGGAGTGTACTTTGTGGGTTACAGCACCCTTTAACGGTCAAGCCAGCCGGCCCTTTACTTATGACACAGGCGCACGCTTGGCACTACTTTGTTGATGCACGTGCGGCTACTGCGCACACAATTCACAAACACAGAAAATAATTTTTTTTTTGGTTTGGACTGGAGTGTACTTTCGGGGGTTACAGCACCCTTAACGGTCAAGCCAGCCGGCCCTTTACTTATGACACAGGTGCACGCTTGGCACTACTTTGTTGATGCACGTGCGGCTACTGCGCACACAATTCACAAACACAGAAAATAATTTTTTTTTTGGTTTGGACTGGAGTGTACTTTGGGGGTTACAGCACCCTTAACGGTCAAGCCAGCCGGCCCTTTACTTATGACACAGGTGCACGCTTGGCACTACTTTGTTGATGCACGTGCGGCTACTGCGCACACAATTCACAAACACAGAAAATAATTTTTTTTTGGTTTGGACTGGAGTGTACTTTCGGGGGTTACAGCACCCTTTAACGGTCAAGCCAGCCGGCCCTTTACTTATGACACAGGTGCACGCTTGGCACTACTTTGTTGATGCACGTGCGGCTACTGCGCACACAATTCACAAACACAGAAAATAATTTTTTTTTGGTTTGGACTGGAGTGTACTTTCGGGGGTTACAGCACCCTTTAACGGTCAAGCCAGCCAGCCCTTTACATATGACACAGGCGCACGCTTGGCACTACTTTGTTGATGCACGTGCGGCTACTGCGCACACAATTCACAAACACAGAAAATAATTTTTTATTTGGTTTGGACTGGAGTGTACTTTGGGGGTTACAGCACCCTTTAACGGTCAAGCCAGCCGGCCCTTTACTTATGACACAGGCGCACGCTTGGCACTACTTTGTTGATGCACGTGCGGCTACTGCGCACACAATTCACAAACACAGAAAATAATTTTTTTGTTGGTTTGGACTGGAGTGTACTTTCGGGGGTTACAGCACCCTTTAACGGTCAAGCCAGCCGGCCCTTTACTTATGACACAGGTGCACGCTTGGCACTACTTTGTTGATGCACGTGCGGCTACTGCGCACACAATTCACAAACACAGAAAATATATTATTTTTTTAGCACTTGGGGGGAGCACCCCTGATGGACAGAGCACCCCCTGGACAACACTACAGCACTCCTTTAGGACTGGGACACTGCACAGGACTTTGGAGTGGACACAGCCCCTATGGAGAACTGACTGCACAACACAGTCCAGCCAGCCCCTATGGACTTTGAAGTAGTGGACACAGCCCCTATTAACAACAGCAGCACAGCACAACACAGCCAGCCCCTATGGACTTTGAAGTAGTGGACAACAGCAGCACTACACTACACTACACTACACTACACAGCCCTAACTCCCACCCTCCCTCTTCACTGTCCACAGCCGAGTGAGAAAATGGCGCCGACGCGGGTACCTTATATAGGATCCAAAACCCGCGAGACTCGGAAGGCGGGATGATGACGTTTTGCCTCGATTTCAGATCCGAGTCAGGCGGGAAAAGTCGAGCCTGACTCAGATCGGACTCGGATCGGGGGGGCTCGGGGGGGTTCGGATTTCAGAAATCCGAACCCGCTCACCCCTAGTCTGCAGTAATCACTAAAATCTCATTGATCTATTTGCTGTCAGTGTCCACTTTTGCCTACATAGGGCCGTTTCCAATTAGGAGCGAAAAGTCTGGACTTTTCGCCATCATTGGAGGTTTAGCGTCTTTGAGCAAGTGGTGAAGAATAGCATTTTGCAACTTTTTTTGACCAAAATAAGTAGTCCCATCAAATTTGGGGTACATGAAAATCGCTGACGTGAAGCATTAAAAAGCACCTTCAGCAAACACCTGCAATCAAAAATACACCTCCCCCATGCTTGCAGACCCCCCCAAAGGCTATTTTGCTAGTTTTTGATTTTGTACCCCCACTTTGATTTTTTTTCACAAACTTTTTCAAAGTGCTCTTTTGGGGTGCCCTTTGTGTGTTTTGCAGTGTTTTTTGACGCAGTTAGTGTCAAGGGGGGTGTCCAAAGGGTGCAGGGTGGTTACCGCAATTTTGCATCCCAAAACCCCAATTCTGCACTTTATTCATTGGCGAATCTTTTCCGCTGGTTACAATGCGCAAACTTTCTGCACCGGCGAAAAGTCGGACAAATTGAATACGGGGATAAGTGGAATCGGGGAAAATTATGTCATCAGCAAAAAAGTATAGCCGAGAACGGCTTTTCGCCTCTAATTGAATACGGCCCATAGTGTAGTTCCACCTAAGTCACACCTTAGCTCTATTGAATCCCATATATATATATATATATATATATATATCTGTTATATATCTGTTATATATTTGTTAGCACCTAGTGCGAGTTTCTGTATTGTTATTTTATAATAATAACAGGTATACGTGTGTAGAGCCCACCATTCTACTTTTTGGTGCCCTGTGCCATAAAGATCATTGGCGCCCCCCTCATTTTTCAAAGGGACATAATACACCCAAAAAAGGGCCATGGCCTCATGGGGAAGGGCCAGGGAAGAGATAGGGGAGGTCAGGAGATGCTGGGGATAAATAGGGACATAATATAGTGCACCTGAGAGAGGGCCATGGCCTCATGGGGAAGGGCCAGGGAAGAGATAGGGGAGGCCAGGAGATGCTGGGGATAAATAGGGACATAATATAGTACACCTGAGAGAGGGCCATGGCCTCATGGGGAAGGGCCAGGGAAGAGATAGGGGAGGCCAGGAGACGCTGGGGATAAATAGGGACATAATATAATGCACCTGAGAGAGGGCCATGGCCTCATGGGGAAGGGCCAGGGAAGAGATTGGAGAGGCCAGGAGATGCTGGGGATAAATAGGGACATAACATAATTCACCTGAGAGAGGGCCATGGCCTCATTGGGAAGGGCCAGGGAAGAGATAGGAGAGGCCAGGAGATGCTGGGGAGAAATAGGGACATAATATAGTGCACCTGAGAGAGGGTCATGACCTCATGGGGAAGGGCCAGGGAAGAGATAGGGAGGCCAGGAGATGCTGGGGATAAATAGGGACATAATATAGTGCACCTGAGAGAGGGCCATGGCCTCATGGGGAAGGGCCAGGGAAGAGATAGGGGAGCCCAGGAGATGCTGGGGATAAATAGGGACATAATATAGTGCACCTGAGAGAGGGCCATGGCCCCATGGGGAAGGGCCAGGGAAGAGATAGGGGAGGCCAGGAGATGCTGGGGATAAATAGGGACATAATATAATGCACCTGAGAGAGGGCCATGGCCTCATGGGGAAGGGCCAGGGAAGAGATAGGAGAGGCCAGGAGATGCTGGGGATAAATAGGGACATAATATAAGGCACCTGAGAGAGGGCCATGGCCTCATGGGGAAGGGCCAGGGAAGAGATTGGGGAGGCCAGGAGATGCTGGGGATAAATAGGGACATAATATAGTGCACCTGAGAGAAGGCCATGGCCTCATGGGGAAGGGCCAGGGAAGAGATAGGGGAGGACAGGTGATGCCGGGGATAAATAGGGACATAATATAGTGCACCTGAGAGAGGGCCATGGCCTCATGGGGAAGGGACAGGGAAGAGATAGGGGAGGCCAGGAGATGCTGGGGATAAATAGGGACATAATATATTGCACCTGAGAGAGGGCCATGGTCTCATGGGGAAGGGCCAGGGAAGAGATAGGGGAGGCCAGGAGATGCTGGGGATAAATAGGGACATAATATATTGCACCTGAGAGAGGGCCATGGCCTCATGGGGAAGGGACAGGGAAGAGATAGGGGAGCCCAGGAGATGCTGGGGATAAATAGGGACATAATATAGTGCACCTGAGAGAGGGCCATGGCCCCATGGGGAAGGGCCAGGGAAGAGATAGGGGAGGCCAGAAGATGCTGGGGATAAATAGGGACATAATATAGTGCACCTGAGAGAGGGCCATGGCCTCATGGGGAAGGGCAACGGAAGAGATAGGGGAGGCCAGGAGATGCTGGGGATAAATAGGGACATAATATAGAGCACCTGAGAGAGGGCCATGGCCTCATGGGGAAGGGCCAGGGAAGAGATAGGAGAGGGCAGGAGATGCTGGGGATAAATAGGGACATAATATAGTGCACCTGAGAGACGGCCATGGCCTCATGGGGAAGGGCCAGGGAAGAGATAGGGGAGGACAGGTGATGCTGGGGATAAATAGGGACATAATATAGCGCACCTGAGAGACGGCCATGGCCTCATGGGGAAGGGCCTGGGAAGAGATAGGGGAGGCCAGGAGATGCTGGGGATAAATAGGGACATAATATAGCGCACCTGAGAGACGGCCATGGCCTCATGGGGAAGGGCCAGGGAAGAGATAAGGGAGGACAGGTGATGCTGGGGATAACATATGTCATACTGAGTTTATTAGTATACGGGTGACTGTTGGTTGGATTGTTGTGTATAGCATGTGAATATTCCTGGCACTGGTGGAATATTAAAGGTCCCTAAACACAAACTCCTCACAAAATATATTTAAAGATTAATTTTCTAGAAAAGAAACGTAAGCCGTTAATAACAGTAAACTTGTCTGACGCAGTTGTCGGTACAAACGTTGATCCCATGGAAGGGCAAGGCACCATTACTGTATATACATTTATTATATTTAATCCTCCTGGCTGTTCATATGAAAGGGCTTGCACATTGGGATCGTGCAGCGCCCTGTGTTGTGTACGATGCTAAACCCCAGCACGTCCTTGATTTGTCCTTTTGTGCTTATTTACTGTACGAGATGTTTCTGTTCCTCCGTCATTTCGCTTCCATGTAGCCGTGGTACAGAGAAAGCACCTGGGCTGGAATAAATTCCAGCTAACTGGTCTCACATGTGTTATTAATCCCTCTCAGGTGCCGGCAGCCCCTCTCTCTGAGTGATGTGGATGTGACAGGCGCCCTTCTGCCTTCTCTCTGAGCTACAGTATCTGAAAGCGCTCGTCAGCGGTTACCTGTGCAGTGTGGGGTAGTCGTGTCCTGGGCTGGGGACGTTTCTCTGCCTGTTCAGCAATTTCTCTGTTATTTCCCTGCCTGTAAGTTCCCTAATTACAGAGATCAGCAAAGTGCATTGTTTATGCTCCCAGGGTTATACATTTAAATGTGCAATAGTTTCAAATAACATAAAGTACAGGGCTAACATCCAATTACTGTTTATGTAAGACGTTAATTAGTCCTGATTGAATGAGCTGTATTTTTGGAGACAAATAGAAGTTCTCTTTTACTGTATTTAAATCCAAATATTGCATGGCAGGTTTTTATGTATAACAGCGTGTGATATTTAGGGTCATTTTCTTGTCATTTTTAGTATATCCAGGTGCATACAGGATGGATTGCGGGGGTGGGGGGTGGGGGTAAGACAGTATCTATGCAAATAATATGGAAAATGTAAACAGTATAATAGTTTTGCAATTATGTCTGCTTTCACTATTTAATGCCCCTTGGAAGTCTTCTCAGGTACGGAGGGAGATGAAGGTAGGTGTGTTCCTATGTATACCCGAGGCAGACAAATCAGTGAATTTACACTTATTGTATCTCAGCATTTTTTAGTTTGTAACTGACCCTAATTGTGGGCCTGATTCAATGCGCAAGCGGGTCAATGGTGGCCCAGTGCGCATGCATACGACGGAGCCGGCTCCGTCGTGCGCATGCGCGAGACCCGGATAGCGACGGGCAAACTGTCGCTCTGGGTCTCGTACCAAAGGGGGCGTGCCGTCGATGTTGAGTGACAGCACGCCCCCTTTGATGGGCGGGCCGGGGGCGTGGCTGCCCAGACGGAGGCGTCTGTTAGAGCCGAAAGCACTCTAGGGCTTGCGGCAACGAGACCCTACCACAAGGGTCTCATCGCAAGCCTGATGGTCGTGATGGTCTTGACCATCGCGACCATCTTCCTGGCCGCTCGCTATAGCTGTGGGTGGTCACCCACAGCTATGCGAGCGGCCCGGAGGCCACTCTAAAAAAAAAACAGAAGGCCGGCCCTGATTCAGAGCGTCCGGCTCTGAATCAGGCCCTGTGTCTTTAACTTTTTAAGTTTTACTGCACAACCATGAGCTGATGCAGCCTGTGGCCCACAACACTCACATAACACGCTCATGAGACAGGCAATGTTTGCACGCACTTCTATCCACCTACTAGTCACCGCTCAGGAACGCTCATCACTTTTCCACCAACCCGCCAGGGTGTACTGTTTTAAGAGTGGTGTGTTAGGGTTCTTCCTTACCTCTGTCTCTGGATCACCTTGAGCTCTTCCGGAATGTTACCAAATAGATACGGGCATAAGATCTCCATTGGCTTATTGCTAATTAAGGCCCTCTTTCAGAGCCGTACGCTCTGAGCAGAGCGCACGCTCTGCATGAGGGCCGGGCTCCATTTTCATGGAGCGTCCTCCTGGACGCTCGTATAGCTGTGGGTCACCACCCACAGGCTATACGAGCGTGCATTTTGATGGCCGCGATGGTCGTGACCATCGCGACCATCTAAATTGCGAGCCGGAGCCTGCGGTTGAGGTTTTCAACCGCAAGCTCCGGAGTGATTTTGGCTCTATCAGAGCCAAAATCACTCCCACTGACATCACTAGTGATGTCAGTGGGCCGGCTTCTGACGGGAGGCGTTCCCGTGGGAACGCCCCCGTCAGGGAGGCACGCCCCCGGCACGCCCACCAAAGGGGGCCTGCTGTCAATCAACATTGACAGCACGCCCCCTTTGATCGGACACAACGAGCGAAGGAAAGTCCTTCGCTCGTCGTGTCTGGCGCATGCGCACGACGGAGCTCCCTCCGTCGTGCGCATGCTCAGTGCAGACCATCGACCCACTTGCGAGCGGACAGCCGCTCGCGAGTGGGTCTGAATCAGGCCCTAAATACCTTAAACAACCTTAATTAACTTAGCACTTAACTAATATATAAAGAGACGGACACCATAACAGCTTGGATAAAAGGTCACAGCTTATATTTCCGAATTAATTCACCTAACCACGGTGGCCAGGAGACGCTGCATACTCAGTTGTAGCTTTCAAGCTGACTTAAACGGGGAACGACTAAAACGCTCCCCCTAAAGACGCACTTGTGCTGTGAAGGTCTCGCCTCCCTCCTGGGCCAGCCGACTCCGAGCACTTCCGTACAAAAGGACAGACTCGTACAAGAAGGACAGACTTGTCATGTTACATCGAGGTCCAGCGCCCTCACAACGCTCTCTTGCACCACAATAAAGCCACTGAGATGCAGCGTTCTTCCGCCATGCTGCGCCTTCCCTGAATAAGGAAAAAACAAACACAACAAAACACAAACAGCAAAGCTTTGGGCAGGAGGGTGGGCTCCAGAACACCAAAGAGGCTGATCACATGCACATCACCTCTTTTATACCCCTAATCACAGGCACACCCACAAATCCAAGCATTGGTCAGCTAACAACCACCTGACCCCTTAACCACTGAATCTGCCTAGTAACAAGGTGATAGCCAATCAGCAAATCCCCCGGGGGCCTATTCATCAACACTATATTAACGTTTTTAGGACATTTTTCTTAAATAACGTTATTTTAGTATTCATGAAGTATCTTAACGCAGGAGATATCCAGATATCTCCTTGCTAAGTCCCCCTGCGTTAATTTCCACACTCCCCATACATTAGTACATTAGTATGGGTACATTAGTACATTAGTATGGGGACATTAGTACATTAGTATGGGGACATTAGTACATTAGTATGGGGACATTAGTATGGGGATATGGAAATTATGGTATTCATCAAATTCCGAAAATTATGTATTTTCGGAATTTGATGGAGTTACTATACGTCACTGTGAGGTGGCAAATAGTAGGTGACAATTACCTGCTTACAGCTGGACAGGTCCCCGATGTCTCCCTCCGGCACTCTGGTGCGTCCTCTGGCTCCGGAGGCTGGTTGGACACTGTGTTCTCCCAGCAGAACACAATAAAGATTAGAAAAAAAAATACAATTCTAATCTGTACTGTGGTGCGCTGGGAGACCATGTGACAGACCAGCAGGATGGAGCCAGAGGCTGCTGCGCGGACAGGTAAGTGCGGGACGGGGGGGAGGTGAGCGGAGATGGGAGGGGGGGTTGGGGGGGGACACAAAATTACCGCAGCTCTAAGTAGTGCTGCGCATGCACTGGGTTTACGAATGTAACAGCGCATGCGCAGCACTGATTACAGCTGCAGTAAGTTAGTGTAGACAGGGAAAAGTATCTATTTCCCGAAAAGCTGTTACCGCAGAAATGACAGGTACCGGAATAGATAGTTATGGGGAGGAGGAATGATGAATTCCTCCGGTAATTAGGTAGAACTCCATGCCAGTTCTACACCTATTTACCTCCAGAGAATTTTATGTGTTAATGAATAGGCCCCCAGGATTCTTATTTCACTCATGTTTAGGCAACCTTCGTTTTCTAATAATGGTAATAGGATGTTGTATTTATTCAACAAGATCAATTCAATATAGTGACCACTTCTACATTAGCAATACAAACAGCAATGCACAATGCAATGTATCTCTTAAGGTGCATACACACACAACGATAATCGTTTGAAAAAATTGTTCACTTTCTGAGTCAAACGATAAACGATTATTGTTCATGCGCGTTCACGTTTGTACTTTGTAGTTTGTAATTTGTAGTTCAGTCAGACTTGTCAACTGAACGATTTTCATTAAGTTAATATGCAAAAATCGTTTGTAGTTCATAAAAATCGTTCATTACATTTAGTAAATGAACAACTTTAGTAAACGATTTCAGTTAATTTTTTCAAGGGAAAAAATCGTTTACTAAAATCGTTCATTAACTAAATCGTTGTGTGTGTATGCAGCTTTACACTTTAAGGGGCCTATTCATCAACACTAAAATAACGTTTTTAAGGACATTTTCCTTAAATAACATTATTTTGGTATTCATGTAGCCACTTAGCACAGGAGATATCACAGATATCTCCTTGCTAAGTTCTCCTGCGTTAATTTCCACACTCCCCATACATTAGTACATTAGTACATTAGTATGGGGATGTGGTCGGAGGGGGTACACAAACTTACCGCATCTTTAGGCAGTGCTGCGCATGCGCTGGTATTACAGATGTAACAGCGCATGCGCAGCACTGTTTCCAGATGCGATAAGGTAGTGTAGGCAGGAAAAGTATCTAGTTCCCGAAAAGCTGTCATCGCAAAAATGACAGGTACCGGAATATATACTTATGGAGAGGTGGAATGATGAATTCCACCTATAATTAGCTAGAACTCCATGCGAGTTCTAAAGCTAATTATCTCCAGAGAATTTTTAGGTTTAATGAATAGGCCGGGTAGACAGAAAAGTACACTGGTATCCGGAAATTTTATTATAACTGGAACTCTGGAACCACAGATCCAACTACCAGAAGAAGGGTTAAGCAATAGATATGTAAACAGGAAAAATAAAGAAATGCAATATCAATAATAGATAAAATATATCCCTCTATTATTTTGTGCACAAAATCAATAATAGTTTCTCGTTACTTCTGCATTCAAGTGAGTGTCTGGGTAATATCCAGTGTTTGCAAACGTTGCCCGGGATACTTGTTGTAATCAATAGTATTTGCAGGCTAGTAGGACAGTAAGCTGAAATAAACCTTAGTTCGTATAAAGGATAAGGTAAGTGTCTCATGTCATTGTATTATCCTTTCCTTTGGAATTACTGCTGACAGATAGTTGAATTACCAGCTAGACTGTAAACGATGCAGTTAGTTTTTAAGATGTAATTCTTTTGTGTTGCTATTCTGGCCATACTCCTCTGATAGCTTTAGCAGTATAATAACTTCACTAGCTCAACAGAAACATTGCAGTGTCACTGGTAGCACAAATAGAGGAGTTTACTACTGTTTTCTGGAGAGTTATGCTGTAGAATAATGCTTTAAATCTCAACTGTCTCCTTAAATGAAGATACCGGGGTCGACATATAGTGCATAGTTAAACTGCATATTAACTGCTAACACTTGTCATTTGTTGTGAATAATGAACTTCCTGTACAGCTGGTAATTGAGGGGCCTATTCATCAACACTAAAATAACGTTTTAAAGGACATTTTCCTTAAATAACGTTATTTCGGTATTCATGTAGCCACTTAGCACAGGAGATATCACAGATATCATAATATATACATATATCACAGATATCTCCTTGCTAAGTTCCCCTGCGTTAAATTCCACACTCCCCATACATTAGTACATTAGTATTAGTACATTAGTACATTAGTACATTAGTATGGGTACATTAGTACATTAGTACATTAGTATGGGTACATTAGTACATTAGTATGGGGATGTGGAAATTGTGGTATTCATCAAATTCCGAAAATTTGGAATTTTCGTAATTTAATGCAGTTACTCTTCGCCAATGTGAGGTGGCGAATAGCAGAATCGACTTACCTGTATCCGCGTGTGCAGGTCCCCCGACGAGTCCCTCCGGCGCTCTGCTCCGTCCACAGGCTCCGGAGGCTGGTCGGACATGTGTGCTCCCCAGCAGTTTTCTTTTCTAATCTGTCATGTGGTCTGCTGGGAAACCACATGACAGACCAGCAGGATGGAGCTGGAGGCTGCTGCACGGACAGGTAAGTCGGGGGGGGAGGTGAGCGGAGGGGGAGGGGGTGGGGGGGGGTACACAAACTTAACGCATCTGTAGGCAGTGCTGCGCATGCGCTGGTTTTACAGATGTAACAGCGCAATGCGCAGCACTGTTTCCAGATGCGATAAAGTAGTGTAGGCAGGAAAAGTATCTATTTCCCGAAAAGCTGTCATCGCAAAAATGACAGCTTTTCGGAATTTAGGTTTAATGAATAGGCCCCTGAGTCCCTGCTGACTACATCTAGGAAGTTGGCTGATGTGTATTGGAGGAATGGATGCTGCACATAAGGGCTGACTTTAGTACTCACAAGTCCAACCCCGTCCAGGGGAATCCGCACCTCAGGGCTCTAGTTTCACCAGCTGATCACTGACTGGATGATCTGGCCTCTGCTACAGGTCCGCCCGGATCTGCCTCTCAGAGTCCGCCCCGGGCCAGCCCTTAACTGGAGAATCCGCGTCTCTGCCCTTGACTTTCTCCGGCTTGTCTTCCTCAGGGGCCAGACGCTCTGCCTGAATGACGCTCCACTACTCCGCCTCCTATCCACACTGATTACAGGAAGCAAGGGGTCAGGAG
Source organism: Taudactylus pleione (assembly GCA_031769625.1). Lineage (NCBI taxonomy): Eukaryota > Metazoa > Chordata > Amphibia > Anura > Myobatrachidae > Taudactylus > Taudactylus pleione. The sequence continues at coordinate 575,328 of JAUIMM010000381.1, read as the reverse complement.
ATTCAGTGCTCTGCTCCAGTGATGTCCCGAGTGCCGGACATCACAGCCGGGGGTACGCCGCGACCCTGGCCCCCTGCTGGGCTCTGAGGTAAGTTACCGGCACGGGAGATCCTTTATGCGCCTTCTCCTCACGCACACTTCTCCCAGCGGCCCCTGCAGGAGTTTCTCTTATACTAGCGGTCGCGTGCTCGTCACCTTCCCGCCGACCACATGGGCCGCTTCCCTGCCTCACTCCTCTGAGCTCTCTTATATGGACAGTTCTCCTCTCTGCGCCGGCAGCATTAACCTGTTCCTGGCCACACGCCCACCTGCCTGTACAGTCCAGGGGGCAGGCTACTAAAATGTCCTTCTGTGTGGGGGTGATACATTTATATATATTTATAAGCATCCCGGCTACAGCCTACCCCCCCAGACTACTAGTAAAAACCCCAGCAGTTGGGCAGCCCAATGATGTGATTTGCGCTGAATCGCGTCATCGTGGCGCAAGATGGAATTGTCCTTGGGCCCTCCCACCCACCCTTATGTTGTATAAACAGGACATGCACACTTTAACGAACCAATCATTTCAGCGCCAGGGTCTGCCACACGACCGTGGCTGAAATGATTGGTTCGTTTGGGCCCCCACAAAACAAGCTGGCAATTAATCTGTCCCTGCACAAACTGGCTCTACGGAGGCAAGATGTCGTCCTCATCCTCCTCATCCACCGATTCCTCACCCTCTTCAGTGTTGTGTACATCCTCATCCTCACAGAGTATTAATTTGTCCCCACTGGAATCCACCACCACAGGTCCCTCTGTACGTTCTGGAGGCTGGTCTCCCTGGAAGAGTTGATAATTCATTTTTATGAACATCATCTTCTCCACATTTTGTGGAAGCAACCTCCTACACCTTTTGCTGACAAGGTTCCTGGCTGCACTAAACACTCTTTCGGAGTACACACTGGAGGGGGGGCAACCCAGGTAAAATAGAGCCAGTTTGTACAGGGGCCTCCAAATTGCCTCTTTTTCCTGCCAGTACAGGTACGGACTGTCTGACATGCCTACTTGGATGCTGTCACCGATGTAATCCTCCACCACTCTGTCAATGGTGTCAGTATCATATGCAGTGACAGTAGACTTGATGCTTGGTACTGCTGCTGTGTTGATGCACGTGCAGTTACAGTGCACACAATTCACAAAGACGGAAAAAAAAGAAGAATTTTTTATTTTTTGCGGAGCGCACTTTGGGGGTTACACCACCCTTTAACAGACTTAGGGGACACAGGCGCATGCTTGGCGCTGCTCCTTTGTTGATGCACGTACAGTGCACACAATTCACAAACACAGAAGAAAATGTTTTATTTTGGTTGGAGCGCACTTTGGGGGTTACACCACCCTTTAACAGACAGACGCACGCTTGTCGCTGCTGCTTTGAGGATGCAGGTGCGGCTACTGCACATACATTTCACACACAAACACAGAAAAAAAGATTATTTTATTTTGGTTGGAGCGCACTTTGGGGGTTACACCACCCTTTAACAGACAGACGCACGCTTGTCGCTGCTGCTTTGAGGATGCAGGTGCGGCTACAGCCCAAACAATTCACAAAGACAGAAAAAAAAATAGCAATTTTTAATTTGTTGTGGAGCGCACTTTGGGGGTTACACCACCCTTTAACAGACAGACGCACGCTTGTCGCTGCTGCTTTGAGGATGCAGGTGCAGCTACAGCCCAAACAATTCACAAAGACAGAAAAAAAAATAGCAATTTTTAATTTGTTGTGGAGCGCACTTTGGGGGTTACACCACCCTTTAACAGACAGACGCACGCTTGGTGCTGCTGCTTTGAGGATGCAGGTGCGGCTACAGCCCACACAATTCACAAATACAGAAAAAAAAGAAGAATTTTAAATTTTTTTTGGACTGCACTTTGGGGGTTACAGCACCCTTTAACGGACAAGCCTACAGGCCCTTTACTTATGACACAGGCGCACGCTTGGCACTGTTCCTTTGTTGATGCACATGCAGCCACAGTTCACACAATTCACAAACACAGAAAATAATTCCTCCAGCATTCTGTCAGTGGTGACAGTATCATATGCTGTGACAGTAGACATGTCAGAAATTGTTGGCACGTCCTTCAGTCCGGACCAGATGTCCAAACCGGCCCTTGACTTATGACACAGGCGCACACTTGGCGCTGCTGATGTGTTGATGCTCGCGTGGCTACTGCGCATTCATTTCGCACACAAACACAGAAAAAAAAGAATTGTTTATTTTTTTGTGTAGTGCACTTTGGGGGCTACACCACCCTTTAACAGGGACACAGACGCATGCTTGGCGCTGCTCCTTTGTTGATGCACATGCAGCCACAGTGTACACAATTCACAAACACAGAAAATAATTTTTTATTTTGTTTGGAGTGCACTTTGGGGGTTACAGCACCCTTTATTAATATTATTATTATTAGCATTTATTTATATGGCGCCACAAGTGTTCCGCAGCGCCTTACAAAGTACAAAAACAAATTGTATACAAGTGACTTACAGAACAATACAATACAGGACATGGATAATATATATTGCTACATTAGTGACCATATCACCCAGATAAGCAACAGAGCATAAGCAACCAAGTGTTAGGTGCCCTAGTGGTGAGTAAGAAGTAAATGACACTATAGTAAGGAGAAGCACAAGAGGGTAGATGGCCCTGCTCGTGAGAGCTTACATTCTAAAAAGGTGGGGGAAGACAAACTGGGTTGACACAGATGGGGTAGATGGGGACGAATGAGCATGTAGCAAGGAGTTAGAATGATAGCTGGAAGGCTTTGATGAAGTAGTGGGTCTTGAGAGCCCGTTTGAAGGATTGCAAACAGGTGGAGAGTCTGATGCGGAGTGGGAGAGAGTTCCAGAGGTGGGGAGCAGTGCGGGCAAAATCTTGGAGGCTGGAGTGGGAGGAAGTAATCAGCTGGCATGAAAGGCGGCGTGCATTAGTTGAGCGAAGAGGGGGGAGAGGAGCGTGAAGGGAGATGAGATCAGAGATGTATATGGGAGAAGATTGGGTGAGGGCTTTGTGAGCGAGCGTGAGAACCTTAAATTGGACTCTGAAAGGGAAGGGGAGCCAGTGTAGGGCTTGTAGGAGAGGGGAGGCAGATACAGAATGTTTGGAGAGGAAGATAAGCCGTGCAGCAGCATTGAGGACAGACTGGAGAGGAGAGAGATGGGATTTGGGGAGGCCAGATAGGAGGAGGTTACAATAGTCCAATCTGGAGATGACCAGTGAGTGTACGAGGGTTTTAGTAGCATCCTGGGTGAGATAGGGTCTGATCTTAGAAATATTTTTGAGATGGAAACGACAGGACTGTGAAAGGTTCTGGATATGTGGTTTGAAGGAGAGGGATGAGTCCAGGATAACTCCAAGACAGCGCACCTTGGGACTAGATGAGATAGTTATTCCATCAATTGATAAAGAAATAGTGGGAAGTGAGGTGATGTGGGAGGGTGGGAAGATGATTAGCTCTGTCTTAGACATATTAAGTTTAAGAAATCGCTGGGACATCCAGGAAGAGACAGCAGAGAGACAGTTGGAGATACGAGTCAGAAGAGAGGGGGAGAGATCAGGGGAGGAAAGGTAGATTTGAGTATCATCAGCATAGAGATGATAATGGAGGTCAAAAGAGCTGATGAGTTCACCTAGAGAGGAAGTATAGAGGGAGAATAGGAGAGGACCAAGAACAGAACCTTGGGGAACACCTACTGTAAGAGGCTGTGGAGGGGAAGAGGAGTCGTGAGAGGAAACTGAAAAAGATCGGTCAGAGAGGTAGGATGACAGCCAGGAGAGGGCAGTTTCACGTAGACCAAGGGAGTGAAGGATATTCAGCAGGAGAGGGTGGTCCACAGTGTCAAAAGCAGCAGAGAGATCAAGGAGAATGAGAAGAGAGTAGTGGCCTTGGGATTTGGCAGCAAGGAGGTCATTGCTGACTTTTGTGAGGGCAGTTTCAGTGGAGTGGAGAGAACGGAAGCCAGACTGAAAAGGGTCAAGGAGGGAGTGGGAGGAAAGAAAAGTGGTAAGGCGGTTGTAGACAATCCGCTCAAGGAGTTTGGAGGCAAAGGGGAGGAGAGAGATGGGACGGTAGTTAGAAAGAAGGTTAGGATCAAGGGTAGGTTTTTTAAGAATGGGGGAGACAAGGGCATGTTTGAATGCAGAAGGAACAGTGCCTGATAAGAGGAAGAGGTTAATGAGGTGGGCAAGATGGGAGCAGGCTGAGAGAGAGAGGAAGCAGAGGAGGTGGGAGGGTATGGGATCAAGGGGGGAGGTGGAAAGGGGGGAGGACCGGATGAGGGCCATGACTTCCTCTCCAGATACAGGGGAGAAGGATGTTAGAGTTGGTAAAGTTGATGGGGAGGGGTGACTAGGGAAAGGAGGAGGTGGAGAGCTGGGGGACTGATTGGATATGATGTCCTGATGTATGGAATCAATTTTAGATGTAAAGTAGGTAGCAAAGTCAAGGGCAGTGAGCAAGGAGGGGAGACGAGGAGGGGGTGGGCGAAGGAGGGATTTGAAAGTAGTGAAGAGACGCTGGGGATTAGAGGACTGAGAGGAGATGAGGTTCTTAAAGTATGACTGTTTAGAGAGGGAGAGCGCAGCACTATAGGATGAGAGCATAAATTTGAAATGGAGAAAATCTGCCTTAGAGCGTGATCTTCTCCACTGTCGCTCAGCAGTTCGAGAACACTTTTGCAGGTATCTGGTGCATTTGGAATGCCAGGGTTGAGGAGTAGATCTGCGAGTGTGAATAGTGATTGCTGGGGCAACAGAGTCCAGAGCAGAAGTAAGGGAGGCATTGTATAGGGAGGCGGCTTGTTCAGGGCAGGAGAGAGAGAGGATGGGGGAGAGAAGTGAGTCAAGCAGGGAAGAAAAGGAACCTGTGTCGATAGTGTCAATGTTACGCTTAGTAATGGAGGCTTTTGGAGGTAGAGGAGGGGAAGGAGAGAGGGACAGGCTAAAAGAGAGAAGTGATGGTCAGAAAGAGGGAATGGGGAATTGAGGTGGTCAGAAATATCACAACGGTGTGTGAATACCAGATCAAGCACATGGCCACTCACATGGGAGGGTGAGGAGGTCCATTGGGAGAGACCAAGTGACGATGTGAGGGAGAGGAGTTTGGAGGCAGAGGATTCTGTGGGGATATCAATTGGAATATTGAAGTCACCTAGGATAATGGAGGGAAGGTCTGAGGAGAGAAAGTGAGGGAGCCAGGAAGCAAAGTTGTCAAGGAACTTGGAGGGAGGGCCAGGGGGACGGTAAATGACAGCTACTTGGAGGTGTACTGGGTGGAAGAGGCGTATAGCATGGACTTCAAATGAAGAGAATGTGAGGGATGGTTCCGAGGGAATGGGTTGGTATGAGTAACCAGGGGATAGAAGGACCCCAACACCACCACCATGGCGACCCCCAGGTCGTGGGGTGTGGGAAAAGGTGAGGCCCCCAGAGGAGAGAAGCAGAAGCGGTGTCAGAAGAAGCGGTGTCAGAGGGTGAAATCCAGGTTTCAGTAATAGCTAGGAGATTCAGGGAGTTGGAGATGAAAAGGTCAAGGGTTGGGACCAGTTTATTACAGACTGACCTGGCATTCCAGAGGGCACAGGATAGAGGGACAGAGTTTGTTGGAGAGATTTGAATGAGATTATCAGGGTTGCTATAGCGTGGGGGTGAGATTAATTTGGGGGACCGAGCTGAATAGAGTGTAGCGATGGTGCGGACTCCAGTGCTAGAAGGGGAGCCAGTAGAAGGTGGGCAGGAAGGGAAATTAATGATGTGTGGATGGATGTGGGGTAAAGTGACATGGAGAGGGGAGTGGGAGGAGGGATTAGCAGTGAGGTTGTAGGACCCCTGTGGAGTATAAGAGAATGAAAGTGGAGTAATGGGAGAAGATGGGGAGGAAGGTAAACAGAGGAGAGGAGATAAGGGGAAGAGGAAGTGGAGGAGACAAGGGGGAAAGGATAAAGGTGGAAGCAAGGGGCAGAACAAAAGATTAGGTAGACACTGAGTGAAGGTGGGATTTGAAGAAAACATGGTAATAGTAAGGATGATGTAAATAGGGGAAGAAAAGTTAAAAGTAGGAATGAAGACAGAATGTAGGAGAGAGCAGAGAAACGCAAGTAATAGTGCAGTGTGGGAAAAGAGTCTGTACTGCAAAAGTTTATTATTGAGTATAAAAAAGTGGAGATTTGGTGGGAGCAGAAATTAAATAGTAAAATATACAGTGGTAGGAGCTAGATATAAGTCTTAGAAAAAGAGCTAAGGTAAAAGTACATTATTATAGAGGAAAACTGACATAACACAGATAAGTATGCATTAGGATTATATGTAAAGCACAGAGCCAGCAGCAATAGTAGCAAGGGAGGCACCAGGTTTATGCAGCCACCAGACAGGGAGTTCACTAATGAAAGTCCTGGTTATGTGTCCACAGGAGCTAGTAGTCTGGAGACTGTGAACTCACAATTGTTCATCCCACTGTGTCCAATTAATTAGGTTGCTGTTTGTAGTTTGGTGGGTTTCCTTCTGTTTCACTGCTGTTTAATGCTGATATAATGCCAATTAATCGATTTAAAAAGAAGTTGACACTTTTAAAATAGGACACTTCTAAAGATAGGGTGTCCAGCCAAGGCTTAGTCCAGCCTTCTAATGAACCGTACATAGGAGACCTAGCATGTGACACCACTAATTTCTAACTACCCCCAAAACACTCCCACTATTATTGCAAGCAATAAATTACCTTAAACAAACAAACAGAACATACCATTAAGCTAGCATCTGGGTCTATATACCTTGCATTGAACTAAGAAAACACAAACATAAAACTATATTCTAAACCAACAACTACAGATACTATGCAGTGATATACTACTTAATTTAACATTACATCTAAGTTAATTGTTCAAAGCGGTAGTCCTTTACAAGTATCATGCAGCAAGAATATGCTGGGAGCAGTAGTCCTTTACCTAGTACAGCTCGGGCAGGGACAAACAATTATAATGCAGCAAGAATATGCTGCTGGGAGCAGTAGTCCTTTACAAGTATCATGCAGCAAGAATATGCTGGGAGCAGTAGTCCTTTACCTAGTACAGCTCGGGCAGGGACAAGCCAGCCGGCCCTTTACTTATGACACAGGCGCACGCTTGGCACTACTTTGTTGATGCATGTGCGGCTACTGCGCACACAATTCACAAACACAGAAAAAAAAAAAAAAATTTGGTGTGCACTTTGGGGGAGCACCCCTGATGCACAGATCACCCCCCTGGACAACACTACAGCACCCCTCTAGGACTACAGTCTTTATGGGACACTGCACAACACAGTCCAGCCAGCCCCTATAGACTTTGGAGTGGACACAGCCCCTATGGACAACTGACTGCACAACGCAGCCCAGCCAGCCCCTATGACAGCAGCACAACACAGCCCAGCCAGCCCCTATGACAGCAGCACAACACAGCCCAGCCAGCCCCTATGGACAACAGCAGCACAACACAGCCCAGCCAGCCCCTATGGACAACAGCAGCACAACACAGCCCAGCCAGCCCCTATGGACAACAGCAGCACAACACAGCCCAGCCAGCCCTAGCTCCCACCCTCCCTCTTCACTGTCCACAGCCGGAATGAGAAATGGCGCCGACGCGGGGACCTTTTATAGAATCCAAAACCCGTGAGATCCGGAAGGCGGGATAATGAAGTTTTGCCTCGATTTCAGATCCGAGTCAGGCGGGAAAAGTCAAGCCTGACTCGGATACGACTCGGATCGGGGGGGGTTCGGATTTCAGAAATCCGAACCCGCTCATCCCTAATATATATATATAATATATATATATATATATATATATATACTGGACAGTAGCACTCTAGGGGTATCACAATAGGAGCAACATTTTAGGGTATCTCAGGCAGCAGAATGACTGCTCCTGCAAGGGAGGTCCATGGGGGCAACCAATGGGTGCGCGATGGCACAATTTATGTCACCCTTCATCTGCTGCCACAATGTGAATCATCGTGCAGAGGGCAGCGGGTCCACTTGACTAAGAATGTGTTTGGCATCCAGGAGGGCGGCCCCGTGGGGGGGGGGGCTCACAGACATTCCATCATGGTATAGGAGTATGATCATTATACTCATAGAGAATTATATGACAGTATGCCACATATATCTGCATCCAACATTATTAGAAGGGACCTACACCCTCTCCACACTCACACAAGAGGGGCCAGCTCCGTGCATCCGCATTGCTGCCACTCAGAAATGACGGCTCAATCTGTCTGCGCTTTCAAATTCCGCCCGTGTGCTTAGGCATGGTATGGGGCATGGTCAGTCTGTGATTTATATTTACGGCGCAGGCGCAGTTTGCGTTGGATCTGTCCATATCAGGCCCTATGTGCTGATGCAGAGTTGAACGCCCATCAGCCATAATGGGTCCCTCGCTGCGTGCACAGAATTATGTGCCGTATCCAGATTTGCGTGCGAACCCTCCCTATCTGTGCGCTTGGTTTGATTCCCATCATCAGTTCGCACTTGCACCAGCCCTGGCCTTGGTGAGAGAGATGTGTCCGGAAGCTGCAGGACTTACGGTTTCCAGACGATGTTACATGCCGTGCAATTCCATCGAAATGCCCCACTGAACATTGCTTGTGTGAGAGTGCTCCGCTACGCCCCCTTCATTCGTAAGTGAATATGCGCATGAAATGTGTATGACTCTACACCGCCCATATTTGCATTCGTATGGGTTCCAGAGCATTCAATAACACGCAAGATAGGATCCGCAAGGAGTTCAGCTCATTATCACCCCGTGTGCCTGGAATTCTCCTGCTTGGTGAATGACCCTGATTTCCTCTATAAACTGGATGAAGCCATTGGGTCTGTCCGCCAGCTGAACAGATCCTGTCTTTACATGTCTGTGATATGTCAGGGAAGGGGCTTAATTGTGATTTAGATGCTACATAATTTGCTAGGCAGAGGCTGTCAGAGCTGTAGAGCAGTCATTGGAATAATAACCTCATCCTCAGAAAGTGACATCTGTCTGGTACATTCACCACTGTGATTAATGTTATTCCCCACGTTTGCTGGTTTTGTGACTGACACAAACTCTTAGGATCTATTTATGTAATTATCATTGTGAAGTATAAATCATAGTAGATGGTATTATAGAACACTGTTACCAATTACTCGTCTACACGTCCCAAACTAGTACAGTAATTACAATGCGGTGCTGACTGCTTCCCCAGCTCTGAAATTTTTGGCCTCCGAGGCTCTCTAGGACCAATTTGCCCCCAAATGTCCCCATTACCTACCCTGTCTAGAGAATCATTTGTTGCCAAATGCGGAATGAGGCATTTATTCCACAGAACAGTTCGGGGAGATATTTGTGTTTCTGCGAATCAATCACTTCAAGGTTTACTACAGTATATTAGTTTAAAACGTTCATGTAGTTTGCACAGAAAATTACCTTGGCACCCCATCCCTGACTGTAAGAGCTTACAATCTAGTCTTTCATGGGGCATATTTCTGTATAAACTTAATATAGCCCTAATACAGTCATTCCAATATATTTATTCCATATACTGCGGCAACAAGAAGTTAATTATCGGGACGATTGGCAAAGTATAAAAAGTAATCGCTTATATCACATTTCTTTACTTCTAAGTTTAGATCCAGCATCCTTACTGTGTGCAGGGTCCTCATCCCTTACGTGCTTCTCCTTCCCCTTGTTATAGAATGGATAGTGTTTTAATGAGAGAGTCCCGCAACAGCCTTGGGGGCTAGCTGCGGCCGTGAAGCAGCCTTGAGGGTTGGTATGTCTTGGCTGGATGTGGCAGATGTAGAACTCGTGTCGCCGGATTGACACTGGCATTGGATACGCAGAATTGCGCACCTAGGGCCGGATTCAGACCCGGACGCTATACTGCGCTCGCTCGCATTGAGCGATTTTTTCGCAATCTGTGCATGCGTATGAATCGCAATGCACGTACGCGAACCAGTCATAGTGATGGGAAAGCGCTCGCCCCCTAGCCCGCAGTCTGGCCACTATTTTGAGTGACAGATAGTGCCATTTGTGGGTGGTAACAGGGGAAGGTGCTTGTAAACGGGGGTATGGATGCGCGAACGCAGGCATGCCCGACCATCAGAACGGCGTTTAATGGGTGTGCATAATTAGCAAAGTAGCGTCATTACACACGTGACTGGGTTGTATTTTAGCCCCTGAACTGCTCGCAATGTTGTGGTGGGAAAAGGCTAGCACAAGCGCTGCGAGCAGCTCCGATGGCTCTCGATGTTCCCGATTAATCCCTACAACCGCCGGAGATGACGTGTGTTGCGAGTGGCAAAGGGACGTCTTTATACAGGTGCAAGCGCATATAGTGCGGGCCGCTCGCTATTACTTAGTGGGCGGCTTTACGCAACGCAGTGCGAGCGCATGATTTAAATAGCCGGCCCCCTTTTAGCCAGCGAGCCGGGTCTGAGTCAGGCCCTTAGGATGCTGGTGTGCGGCCTCTGCCGCTGAATTGACACAAGCAGCCGACACTGAACTATGGCCTGTCCCGCCGGGTTGACACAAGCAGCTGACGCTGGACTGCGCACTCTGGACAGGGAGCGCTGTCCGTGCCGCCTAGATGACACACGGCAGTATACCAAGACAGGCAGGAACACAGGGGACTCCACTGGATAACAGGAGACAATGCCATACCCGGAAACACGTGAAACGCTATAACCCACATCGGAGCAGTGTTCGCACCAGAAAGATATAGATGCAAGAGCCAATCCAGATCGATTCCGGAATGATGGACAGGAGGTAGGCGGAGATTTCAGCTAACGCTCGCCCGGCGTTCAGCTCGCCCTGCATTCGCAGTACGGCGGCTTGTGGCACCCCTACTTACACTATCATTTGCTCCTAACTCCCCAAACGGCACCTAACGCCTGGCTGCTGACGCCCTACAGCTGATATCAGTGTTATGCAGCAATGCGTATAATTCATGTCCTTGTCCTGCATTGTTTGTACTGTTAATAACGGTTTTACTTGTGTGCTTATATTTACATACTGTGTAAAACTGGCCACACACTAGACCAACTTACATCCAACCAGCCAACTTGTTGATTGGTTGGAATGAAAATCTGGTAACGTATGGGAGTAAATGAAAATCAGCAATTTGCTCCTAAATGCCAGAAAACAGATGAAAATGGTCGGTCAGACAAGTTTGTTAAATGTTTGATCTAAACAATTTGTTCAAACAACAGTTTTTGTCCATTTTCCTGTGTTTGGGAGCAAATTGCTGATTGTCATTTACTTTCATTCCTTACCAGATTTTCATTCCAACTAATCAACTAGTTGGCTGGTTGGATGTAAGTTGGTCTAGTGTGTGGCCAGCTTTAGGCGCTGAGGGCCTATGTGGCACCATATGAATAAAGGATAATAATAATCATAATAATGTGCGGTTATCGGACCGCGTATTTGCCCTCCTCTCCCCAAAATGTTGCAGTAAGGAAGCCCATAGGATACAATGGCTGATGCCATATATTAAAGATGATGTTCCTTATTTGGTACAACCTTGGTACATTTCACAATTTATCAACCCCCATAGAAACCTGTAGGGACTGATTTTCCAGTCGAAAAAGGAGGGACTGCAACAGAAATCTCCGATATCCACTGCGGTCACCCATTATACATTCAGGGAAAAATTTGGGAGCTATTTACTAAGCCTTGGATGGAGACAAAGGCCCTGATTCAGAGGCGCTCGCTATTTGCGAGCACTCGGTCTGAATCAGGCCGGGACGGGTTTTTTTTTTTACCCCGGTCTCCAGGCCGCTCGCTAAGCTGTGGATGACCACCCACAGCTTCAGCGAGCGGCCTGGCGATGGTCGCGATTATCGCGACTATTGGGCTTGCGATGAGGCCCTTGTGGTAGGGTCTCATCCACCGCAAGCCCCAGTGAACTTCCTGGTCTAATAGAGCAGGAAGTTCACTACTGACATCACGTGTGATGTCAGTAGGGCCACCCAGAAACGTCTCTCCCATGCAAAGCGGCCGGAGGAGCTGTTAGCGGTGGGACCAGGAGCGGGAGTTTCAGGTAAGTGTTTTATTTTAAATTTTTTATTAAGTCTCTCTCTACTGGGGGCACTACCAGGGGGGGATTACTACTGGGGGCACTACAAGGGGGGGGACTACTACTAATGGGGGCACTAGCACTACAAGGGGGGGACTACAACTACTGGGGCACTACAAATGGGGGGACTACTACTACTAGGGGCACTACAAAGGGGGGGGACTACTACTACTGGGGGCACTACAAATGGGGGGACTACTACTACTGGGGACACTACAAGGGGGGGACTACTACTACTGGGGGCACTACAAAGGGGGGGGGGACTACTACTACTGGGGGCACTACAAATGGGGGGGACTACTACTACTGGGGGCACTACAAGGGGGGACTACTACTACTGGGGGCACTACAAGGGGGGGACTACTACTACTGGGGGCACTACAAGGGGGGGACTACTAAAGTCCCAACCAATTAGCTCCTAACTGTCATTTTTCAAACACAACCTGTGACATGACAGTTAGGAGCTGATTGGCTGGTACCTTATCACCGTTCACTTAATCTCCACCCAAAGCTTAGTAAATAGACCCTATGGCCCTCATTCAGAGCCGCACGTTAACAACAGTACGCTCGTTGCGTTCCGATGTTGACTAACCGCGCATGCGTCGGTGTTACACTGCGCATGTGCGTACGGCAGAATGCAAGCTTTTTTTCTCTCGTTCCTAAAATAGCGTACAGGAAGTGACATGTCAAATGTGATTGACAGAACAGGGCGTTTTTGGGTGTTGACGGGGGTGGAGATGAAAAAACGCAGGCGTGGCGAGGCGTTTTTGGGGCGTACATACATTAGCAGATGCGAACGTCAAATGTGTTCGGACCGTCTCATACGTCACTGGAACATCCGCTTTCCCTTCAAAATGCTCGCACAGCTTAGGGTCAGGATTACTCGACCACATTGGCGATGGCCTTCTCCTCTGTCCCGGGACTCAACGATGGTGCTGTGATTAATCGCGGCTGGTCAGTAAAGTAATTAGTGTTGGATTGAAAACCGGCTTGGTATGTGTTTGGAAAGCAGTTTATTGGGATAGCACAAAAGCGTACGCAGGTGGAAATCAGAGCTGCTAATGTCATGATTACACAATCAATTAGCGTACATTTTTGGTGTTTTATTTTGGCCACAATATGTTGATTATGGCCTATTGTAACAATAATGTCATCATGTTTTAATTAGCTCCCCTTTTTTTTGGTTTACTGTGGAATTTGCATCGCTATGTGATTTTTTAAACGTTCCTTAAAGAGGCCTTTTTTTTTTTTTAAGAGGGTCAGTTTTTGCCTTTAGGGCCAGGATTAAATGTAACCCATTTGTACAATAATGTCACAATACAATGTCAGTTTTTGGTTTAAAATTTATTGTTTAAACACAAACAAATTGGCCTAATATTTTGTTGCCTTTTTTTTGTGGCCAAGATATTTGTTAAAAAAAAAAAAAAAGCCATAACTGCTAACATAAGCGTAAATACCAAAATTAAAAACATTTCACTAGAAAGGAGAGGGAAGTTTTGACCAGAAAGGAATATGAGCCAAGCACAGAAGGAGTGTGGGAAAAGTCGCCATTGCTGTCACCGTTTTCTCGCCCGTTTGGCTGGGTGAGGGTGGGCGCCAGACCGGGTCCGGGATGCCATCGGGCTGGCCTGTCCAGAGGCAGATGTTGTGGCCTCTGGACTAGGCACAGGACTAGGCACATTTGGAGGATTGGCTGATGTTGTGCCAGAGGTGGAGGATCCGGATGTTCCGGCAGGAAGGGAGGTTGGCTCCACCATGTGCTGGAGAATGAGCTGCTCCAGGGCATCGGCGATGCGGATGTTGGCCCTGGTATTTTCCGCCAGGGCCTGAGCAATGGTCACGTTGGCCGCAGCATTTTGCTCCAGGGCCTCAGCCACCCGTATCAGACTGGCGTCCATCCTCTGCAGAATCTCCGTATGGAAATCCGATTTAAAATTGAGTTCTGTGAGGAGGCCCACTGCCTGCGAGGGGGCACGCCCTGGACTGGCTTCTGCAGGGTCCTCAGCCGGATGTACTGGTTCCTCCCCTGCAGAGCCAGCAGAAATTCTGCGGCCAAGGCTCCCCTCTGGAGCAGACTCATCCGCCTCTGTCTCTGTTAGGAAAAATGCGAAAAGACTCACATTAGAATCTACATATTGGCACAATAGCATTTCAGAGTTGGTGACATCACAAGACTTACCTTGGCCAACATGAGGAGCCGCAAAGTCTGGCATGTCCGTATCCATGTTGGACACGCCAAACACCTCCACAGCCTGCACACACCCCTGTGCCAGCTCTTCTAAGTCTGTCAACTCCAATGACACAGGGGTGGGACCCCCACCTGTCCCCCTTGCATGCCTAGCCCTGTCGGCAAGTTTTTGCTTGAGACGATATTTGAAGTCTGCCCATCTGTGGAATGAAATTGGAACCATTATCCTTTTTTTTACAATGGGGTTTGTTTATAGGATGGGAAAGTGTTTACTTACCGCCGTTTGACATCCCGGGCTAGACGGACATAATCACCCACCCTATTGACAGCAACGGCGACCTCCTCCCACATTCTCCACTTCTGGCTTTGGCTCATATTCCTGGCTGCCTGGGGCAGGATGTTAACGCACTTCTGGATCAAAACCTCCATCTCCTTGCTTGTGAAATGTGGCTGCCTTTTTTTTTTGGCAGCTTTGGCGGGTTGACTGGGGCCAGCAGTCTCTTCCATGTCATCCTCCTCACCTATTTGGGTAAATATGCAGATTTAGCCACTTCACAACTTGCACAATATTATGTTTTTAAAGAATCATTGAGACAAAATGCATGAAGGCCTTACCGCCGGAATTTTGGCCATTGTTTCCCTGGTCTGAAGCCATGTCTCTGCTTCCAGAATGAAATCAACCAGAAATTAAATGTGATTTCGTGACGTATTTATACATGCGTCCTTAGTTTGCGGCCGCATCATTGATTGTGCGTCCCTATGATTCATCCTTAATTTGTGCGGGAAAATAAACACTATTTATGGCTTGGTGTGTGTGGAGTCGAGGTTGCGTTGTTGGATTGTTGGCGGTTAAGTTGGTTGGATTTGGTTGTTTGCGGTTGGAGGATTTGGCGGTGTTTGTATTTTTTTTGGTTTGCTACAGTTGTTTTGGTTTTCCGTTCGCATTTTTTTGGTTTATTTTTTGCCATCGTTTCCTGATTTGGTAAGTTTTGTGCAGTCTAATTTGTGGCCAATTGGTGTCTACTTCTGGTTTTTTGTTTGATATTTTTTTTTAACACTAATTTCATCTATTTTAGTTTGTTTTGGCTTTCGGACCCAAAGACCTTTTTGAGGGAAATCTTATATATTCGATTTTGGTAAGTCCATTATTTTTCTTGCATTTGCGAACTAATTAACGCATTTTTGACTGTTGGTGTAGTGACTTGCATTTGCGAAATAATTAACGCATTTTTGACTGTTGGTGTAGTGACTTGCATTTGCGAAATAATTAACGCATTTTTGACTGTTGGTGTAGTGACTTGCATTTGCGAAATAATTAACGCATTTTTCGAGGCTTATTCATCATGTAAACCAGTTTTGCTTTTCCCTTTTCCATTTTTGGGGTCCATTTGACCCCTATTTGACGTACGGTGTGCAATGTCGTTTTCATCGATGGCCAAATGTGTGTTTCGCCTATTTTATGTGTTGGCTTGCACCAATTTGACAAACATAAAATCACCCTCTAAATTTTTGATGTCTCATTTTTGGCTTTTTTACAGTTTATACGTATCATGACAATACCCCGGCATGTAAGCAGCTATGGATGGTATCATAAAGCTAAGTTGTTTTATGTTACTTTTGGGGTGGCTCAAAAGCCTTACATTGTAAACTTTGAATTTCAGGTAGATCTGGGGCGAATTGTTCTGGCCCTGCTCCCGGAAGACGACCAACCTCAAACTCGTCCCAGGCGTAGGCATCGTAGGCATGCAAGGCCCCAGATATTTCGAACACATGTCACCCTTTTTGGAATGCCCGATGATGAGGTTTTAAGACGCTACCGTCTACCTCCCAAAATCATCATAGACACTCTCTCATTAATAGAAAGTGATCTTGAGCGGCAAATTGACAGTCCAACAGCAATACCACCACTGACGCAATTTATGGCGGTGTTACATTTCTGTGCCTCAGGATCGTTTCAAACAACGGTGGGAATAGTGGCAGGCATCTCCCAATCCTCCTTTTCCCGGATCCTGAGGGCAGTGATGGAGGCACTTTTCAAGCACCTCCATCATTTTATTAAAATGCCTTTGGATATGGGTGCCCTTAGTGTGGCCAAGGCCAATTTTTACCAAATAGCTGGCTTCCCACACATCATAGGGGTTGTGGATGGTACTCACATACCACTTCAGCCTCCAGCACGGCTGGAGGCAATATTTAGAAACCGTAAACACTATCACTCCCTGAATGTAATGGTGGTATGTGATGCCTCCCTCCAGATCCTGTCCCTGAATGCTAAATTACCAGGAAGTGCTCATGACTCCTTCGTCATCCGGCAATCAGGGATATGGCAGAAATTAACCAACCTACAAGCTGGTGATGCGTGGCTTCTGGGTAAGTGGAGACCTTTAGTACATAACAATGTTAAGCTTGATACACAGTGTTCCTGATGTTGTCTATTTTTTTTCACAGGAGACAGTGGATACCCTTGCATGTCCTGGCTGCTCACTCCTTATTTGGCTCCCACACCAGGGCCACAAAGTGCGTATAATTCCGCACTTACAGCCACCAGGCAAGTGGTGGAGCGCTGTATCGGCCTTTTAAAAGGCCGATTCAGATGCCTCCACCGCTCTGGTGGCGAGCTCATGTATGTGCCGGATATGGTGTCTAAAATTGTGGTCCTGTGTGGGATATTTCACAACATTGCCATAAGGAGTGGTGTCCCAATGCAGCCAGAGGATGCCTTACCTGAGGATGGCCCCCCCGAGGTTGGTTGGAGGTCAGTATGTGGGGGGGCCATACGCGATGATGTTGTGGCCAGATTTTTTAGGTAAGTTGTAACAAAACTACAGTGTTTATACCTAATGTGTTTGTGTTTGTTTGCGAACATCTAATTTTGTGTTTTTTTTCTCACCATCTTCTGTTTGTTCACATAATCTTTGGCACTCCAACGCTCACTACTTCCTGCTACCCTTACCAAACCTGGATCTGGTCCTTTTGGGCATATATTCTGGAACCCATATCGCAACGCCATGTTTGTGGAATCATGTTGGCATGGTCCTTCGTCAACCAGTTCTTGATTTTTTTGTTTTTATTTAATTATTTCTTGGTATGTGTTGTATTTGAATTTATCACTGTGTTCTTTTTTTGGGAGTGACCACTTTGTTTTCTCTGTTATGTTGTGAATAAATGTTTGGAGAGTGAAATGGTCTTCCTTTTTTGGGACGTTAACAGCAAGTGTAACCAGGTTAACACAAGTTACATTTGACTAAGGGGTAAACCAGTACTGACGCCAGTTGAGCTAAACTGAAATATGTTTTCAGCTTCCCAACCCACACCAAAAGGAAGCCTGGCCCAACCTTGGGATTTGTAAGATTGGCCTAAGCAGCTTGCGCACCAACTAGGAACCTGTAAAATGTAGAAATATGTAATTGACACTACACCCAAAAAGGGAAATTACATTGTTACTGTTATGTGTTTCTTGTGTCTGTTTGACATACAAAGACAAAACACAATCTAACTTTTAAAAAAGGGAAATCCTTGCAGGAACAGTCTACTTATGTCAGGCTAAACTATCTTGGTTTTGGATTTAAAAAATGAGCCAGAACGTATACTTGTCTGAAAAAATTTATTTTGAAAAGTTAACAAAAATAAAAAAACTACTGGCGAAGGAGGCCAGACAGCCGGTCGAGGGCCACAAGAATGCCAATTACATGTTGGCGCATCTGGCCAACACAATCCGCCACCTCTTGCCGACGCCTCTGTTCCTCTGTGGGTGAGAAAAGTGTGTGGGTTAATACAACAATAGGGAATCCACATTAAAAAAACAAAAACACAACGAAATCACTCCTAAACCTAAAAAAAAATAAAAAAAGGGGGTGCTACCAAAAATACAAGGCCTATGTACAAATTCCCACAGGTGTGATATGTGTATGTTGAAATCATCAGGAAGAGGTAAAGGCAAACTGCGAAATCACCAAAAGTCAAGCCACAAAAACACGAAGAAAGGCACGACACATGATTACATACAAACAGTTTGTGCTTTAAAAAAAAACAAAATAAAAACATACCGGGAGCCAAAACGGGAGCTCCGGAAATGCCTCCATGATCCTCCTCGGAGGATCCGTCATTCCCCAAAGAATGGGGAGGAGTTATGATGGACTCCGGGGAGGGGGTAATTGGAAGAGGGGTGGGTGGAGGAGAGGGGGAAGTGGGACGGAGGGGAAGGAGGCCCGACATTTCCGGGAGAGGGTCTGGGAAGGATGGGGAGGAGTGGGGAATAGGGGAAAGATTTGGGGTGGAGTGTTGGCTGGGGGTTGGGGATAGTGGCCGGGAACGCCGTCTGGACGGACGGTGACGGCGGAGTCTTGGCTGTCCCCCTAAAATATGTCAAAGAAATTGCGGTTAGTTTATGGACAAATCCAGGGACCAAAACTAAAAAAAAAACACAACCCAAAAAATAAGCCAAATAGGAGTAGAATGAATAAATCAGAAATAGAGGGAAAACATGCACACGCAGATATGAGTACAAATAATAAATAGGACAGACAGGAAAACATGCACACGCAGATATGAGTACAAATAATAAATAGGACAGACAGGAAAACATGCACACGCAGATATGAGTACAAATAATAAATAGGACAGACAGGAAAACATGCACACGCAGTTTGCCCCACAAACACAAACATTAAAACCACAATACATAACACTTACTTTCCTCGATCTGCATGCGAAAGCATGCCAGCAAGCGGGGCGTTCGCCGTTGCAGGTCGGACCACCTGCGCTCCAGCTGCCCGATGTTGCGGCGTGAGCCGAAGGACCGCAGGCGGGACCGTGCCTCCGCATACGCGGAGCGCTTCTGCCGGTTGGTGATGGGTGGAGGCTGGCTGGTGATCCGGCGATCCATGACCTCCGTAAGCACCAGCAGCTCGCACCTGGTGAATGCGGAGGCTCTCATGATGGCAATGGTGTTTTTCTTAAAAATCATTTTTGATAAAGTGTGTAAAAATTTTCTGATTGGCTAATGTATTTTGGAAATTAACAGGAGCAATTTTATTGGTTAGTGTATGAGTCATGTGTTCGACATGGCCAGAAATCTCTGGAGAGTTATGATAGGCTTGATGCAGTGACATGCGTAAGCAAATTTAAATAAAGAAATGAACCCAGAGAAATATGCGGGGATCCACAGCAATAGAACAATTGTTTAATTGTGGTTCACATGTTTTTTGAACAATAAAAGCGAATGTTTCATCCGTACGTATTCTGCGGGTAAACACAAACACGGACAAGAGTAAAGTTTCTTGCATTGTGTTGAAAAAAAACAAACAATTAAGCTAATTGATACATTGATTGGCATGATACGATTGATGGAGGTAGGCAGAATAAAGGAGCAGGTAATCGACATCTGACAAGGCCACTTCCGGTTTATACTTGTGCGTGCGTTCCTTTCAAGCCATTTCGGGGATGTACGCTCGCTATTTCGTACGCTCGTTAGTTAGAGGAGGGGTCGTCAGAGTTTAGGGAGGAATTTTAGATGCGAACGAAAATACGAGCGAGCCATTGAATTTAAATATTTTTGTACGTACGCCTAACGTACGTGCGCCCGCTTGCGAGTGGGTCTGAATCAGGGCCTATGTTTTTGCAGGAATCATCCAAAAACCTCTGTGATATTGTTAATAAATAGGCCCCATAGCTACTGTTACAAAGCGCTGACATTGGGCGTCTCCAGTGAGTCCGTCAGTGTCATTGTTATATGGTCAATTGATTGTATCATTTATTATACCCTACTGATATTGGTCTCACAGCTACAACAGTATACAGTATATACAAGTTTTATTAATAAAACATTTTCTCGTCTTTGCCATAATCTTGTGTTTATTTTTATCTCCCGCACATTGTAGATATATATGATTATGAACATATAAATAGCTATCTTAACGTCTCTGTTCTGGACATGTATCAATATAGAAACATTATGGAGACACATAACTTAACTGTTGCTAAGCGATATGATGCCTGATACTATGACAGCCTATGGGTTGGCTGAAATGTATTAACAGCAAAATAGGGAAAGGTTCATTACAAAGTGTCTGAGTTATTATTAATACGCCTGTCATGAACTGGAACTACATGTAACAGGTTAGAGGGCAGCCGGGTTCCTCATATCAGATGTGTGGGACTGAGTAAACCTCACACAATGTAAGTGTTTATGGTTGCAGTCAGAGTTATTGCAGCATTTAAGTGAAGTGCCCTAAAACGCTGCAGCCGCCCTGATTTATGTGAGCACAGGAAGCAATATAGGTCTCTCCGCAGACTGTGCTGAATATAGAGAGCGCCAGGCAATACTGTATACAGAGACTGTCAGTCAGGCCGCTTCCCTTGTACGCAGCAGACATTTTATTATCTCAGCACAGGATTTTCATGTAGATTTCTCCTCGCTGACGTTGACTCGTATAAGTGAGCAGGAAAGTCCGTAAAATTGCCTTTGGCGAGCTGAAAAGACGCAACTCCTCACCAGGAACAGGGGGTGGGGGGAGGAGTTAGAACGGCTAGAAGAGGCAGCGGAGGGTGATCAGTGCCGGGACTCAGGGTCTGGGAAATGCAATATCCATAGAGATAAACCTGTATAATATTCTTTAATGAATTGTCAGTTTCCTGTAGGCTCATGTAAGTTCTATAACTTTACATTTAAGTCCAAATAAGTTTTAACTTGGAGGGTGTACACAGCTTTCTGTCTAATATTGTGCACTTCTCTTATCATGGGGCATATCTACAAATGTCCCGACAAATGCCCCAATAAGTACAATTACTTATCACCGCATATCGCAGCAGTAAGAAATGAATTATCAGAGCAATGTATCAATAATCCCCTGCAGGGACATGGGCTCTGATGGGAACCCATCAGCTTTCCGGAGGAACCCTCTCCCATTTATAGGCTGCTATGGGCTAATGCAGAGGTTCCCATACTTTGTCAAATCACAGCACCCTGGAGTATCAGCATTTATTCACGGCACCCCTAAACCAAAGGTTTCTTATTGAGAAATTCAGCAACAATTACATGAAATAAATTGTGCTTATATGTCACCCTTAGGGTCAGCTATGTGGTGGATGACAGGGCTGCGCTTCTTTTTGTCCACACATTTTTTGATTGCAGCCATTAACACTGATTTTGCCTATTACACTGACTAAATATAATTTTATTGGGTACTGGAGCACCAACCTGAGGCACCCCTGTGAGTGTCCTGAGGCACCCCTGTGAGTGTCCCGAGGCACCCCTGTGAGAGTCCCGAGGCACCCCTGTGAGTGTCCTGAGGCACCCCTGTGAGAGTCTCGAGGCACCCCTGTGAGAGTCCTGAGGCACCCCTGTGAGAGTTTCGAGGCACCCCTGTGAGAGTCCTGAGGCACCCCTGTGAGAGTCCTGAGGCACCCCTGTGAGAGTCTCGAGGCACCCCTGTGAGAGTCCTGAGGCACCCCTGTGAGAGTCTCGAGGCACCCCTGTGAGAGTCCTGAGGCACCCCTGTGAGAGTCCTGAGGCACCCCTGTGAGAGTCCTGAGGCACCCCTGTGAGAGTCTCGAGGCACCCCTGTGAGAGTCCTGAGGCACACCTGTGAGAGTCCAGAGGCACCCCTGTGAGAGTCCAGAGGCACCCCTGTGAGAGTCCTGGGGCACCCCTGTGAGAGTCTCGAGGCACCCCTGTGAGAGTCCTGAGGCACCCCTGTGAAAGTCCTGAGGCACCCCTGTGAGTGTCCTGAGGCACCCCTGTGAGAGTCCTGAGGCACCCCTGTGAGTGTCCTGAGGCACCCCTGTGAGAGTCCTGAGGCACCCCTGTGAAAGTCCTGAGGCACCCCTGTGAAAGTCCTGAGGCACCCCTGTGAGAGTCCTGAGGCACCCCTGTGAGAGTCCTGAGGCACTCCTGTGAGGGTCCTGAGGCACCCCTGGGAGGGTCCTGAGGCACCCCTGTGAGAGTCCTGAGACACCCCTGTGAGAGTCCTGAGGCACCCCTGTGAGGGTCCTGAGGCACCCCTGTGAGAGTCCTGAGGCACCCCTTTGAGAGTCCTGAGGCACCCCTGTGAGTGTCCTGAGGCACCCCTGTGAGAGTCCTGAGGCACCCCTTTGAGAGTCCTGAGGCACCCCTGTGAGTGTCCTGAGGCACCCCTGTGAGAGTCCTGAGACACCCCTGTGAGAGTCCAGAGGCACCCCTTTGAGAGTCCTGAGGCACCCCTGTGAGTGTCCTGAGGCACCCCTGTGAGAGTCCTGAGGCACCCCTTTGAGAGTCCTGAGGCACCCCTGTGAGAGTCCTGAGGCACCCCTTTGAGAGTGCCGAGGCACACCTGTGAGAGTCTTGAGGCACCCCTGTGAGAGTCCAGAGGCACCCCTGTGAGAGTCCTGGGGCACCCCTGTGAGAGTCTCGAGGCACCCCTGTGAGAGTCCTGAGGCACCCCTGTGAAAGTCCTGAGGCACCCCTGTGAGTGTCCTGAGGCACCCCTGTGAGAGTCCTGAGGCACCCCTGTGAGTGTCCTGAGGCACCCCTGTGAGAGTCCTGAGGCACCCCTGTGAAAGTCCTGAGGCACCACTGTGAGTGTCCTGAGGCACCCCTGTGAGAGTCCTGAGGCACCCCTGTGAGAGTCCTGAGGCACTCCTGTGAGGGTCCTGAGGCACCCCTGGGAGGGTCCTGAGGCACCCCTGTGAGAGTCCTGAGACACCCCTGTGAGAGTCCTGAGGCACCCCTGTGAGGGTCCTGAGGCACCCCTGTGAGAGTCCTGAGGCACCCCTTTGAGAGTCCTGAGGCACCCCTGTGAGTGTCCTGAGGCACCCCTGTGAGAGTCCTGAGGCACCCCTTTGAGAGTCCTGAGGCACCCCTGTGAGTGTCCTGAGGCACCCCTGTGAGAGTCCTGAGACACCCCTGTGAGAGTCCAGAGGCACCCCTTTGAGAGTCCTGAGGCACCCCTGTGAGTGTCCTGAGGCACCCCTTTGAGAGTCCTGAGGCACCCCTTTGAGAGTCCTGAGGCACCCCTGTGAGAGTCCTGAGGCACCCCTTTGAGAGTGCCGAGGCACCCCTGTGAGAGTCCCGAGGCACCCCTGTGAGAATCCCGAGGCACCCCTGTGAGTGTCCTGAGGCACCCCTGTGAGAGTCCCGAGGCACCCCTGTGAGAGTCCCGAGGCACCCCATACGCTCACTGAGGCCCCTCCCCCATATTGTAAAGCACTGTATAATTTTGCTGCATTTGGCTCAGATCTGTGCAGCTCAAAAACTTAGTTTTACACCAGCGAACCCACCGGTACCAGCTCCAGGGGGGTCTCTCTGATGCAAGGTCATGGACAAACGTCCGGCGGGTTAATACTTATCTTTTTAATTGGAATACTATTTTTTCCTTGTCATGGTCAAGGTGTAACTTTTTATTTCACAGCAAGACCTTCATCACCTGACTCATTGGGCAAATTAAAAGACATACATAAAAAAAATCAAAATGTAACCCATTGCTTTGCCCATCTGTGCGCATAGGTACCAGCGCAGAGGGGACAATAATTCAGAGATGTACGTTAATTTGATGTTAAAGCGCATGCCTGATGCTTTAAGATTTTGCACATGCGTTGGAGCCGCGCTGCACGTCTGGGTTTGTGTTGCTTGCAGTGCCCCTAAAGCCGCAGCATGACTGACATGCTGCTGGCGTTTGGGGGTGGTGAGAGGGGGGGTCATTGCAGATAACGGGGGCGTGTGGTGGCTGCAGCTTCACTGGCTCCCGCAGCTTAATTTCACCGGACATCCTGAATATCCAGAGCATTTCTCAGACGTCCGATGGTGACGCATTTGATACCGTGGCTGCGTCTTCAGACACGGCAGTGGATCGCAAAAGCCGACAGTGGACGACTTTTTACATAAGACGCTCCCTGCGACTTTTTCATAATTCCACACAGCCGCTGAGCACAGTACAAAGACGCAGTGCTTCTGGGTACCAGGTAACATACTAAGGGCGAAATGCGGTTAAACCCCAAAAATGTGGGATTGATCGTATTTCTCATATGCACCAATGCTCAGAATGCGATGCTCTCCGGGGTTTGGTTTCGGCGACTAACGCCATTTTTAAGATGGTGTTACCCTATAGAAGCCTATGGAGAGTGCTGTGAGATACCTCCCAGCACTCCCTGTGGCGCATGCACAGACGGACGCCATAGACCCGGAAGTCCCTCATTGGCAAAGGACCAGTGGCGGGCTGGGCCGGGGGGCAGGGTGCCATGTGCCCCCCGGGCCGCAGCGTCATACGGGCCGCGGGCCACGGGCAGTCTGTGTCACTGCGACACAGACTGCACCGCGTGTGTAGCGCTGACCGGACGGAGTTCGGTCAGCACTACACAGCACAAACACACAGCCGCTGGAGCCGGCAGCTGTGTGTTTGCTGTAATCAGCAGCCGCTGAGAGTCTGTCAGACTCTCATTGGCTGCTGCTGCTCCCACTGCGGGAGAGAGCCATCTTCCGGCTCCCGCAGTGGGTAATGGGAGAGACGTCATGAGTAATGACGTCTCTCCCATGCAAAGCGGCCGGAGGAGCTGTTAGCGGCGGGACCAGGAGCGGGAGTTTCAGGTAAGTGTTTTATTTTTTATTTTTTATTAAGTCTCTCTCTACTGGGGGCACTACCAGGGGGGGATTACTACTGGGGGCACTACCAGGGGGGTGGATTACTACTGGGGGCACTTCAAGGGGGGGGACTACTACTAATGGGGGCACTAGCACTACAAGGGGGGGACTACTACTACTGGGGGAACTACAAGGGGGGACTATTACTACTGGGGGCACTACAAGGGGGGGCTACTACAGGGGGCACTACAAATGGGGGGACTACTACTACTGGGGGCACTACAAAGGGGGGACTACTACTACTGGGGGCACTACAAATGGGGGGACTACTACTACTGGGGGCACTACAAGGGGGGACTACTACTACTGGGGGCACTACAAGGGGGGGACTACTACTACTGGGGGCACTACAAGGGGGGGACTGTTACTACTGGGGGCACTACAACCGGGGGCTACTACTGGGGGCACTACAAGGGGGTACTACTACTACTGGGGGCACTACAAGGGGGGGACTACTACTAGGGGCACTACAAGGGGAGGGGTCTACTACTAGGTGCACTGCATAGGGGGGAGGGGACTACTACTAGGAGCACTACATAGGGGGAGGGGACTACCACTGGGGGCACTGCATCGAGGGACCACTGCTGGGGGCTCTATATAAAGGGCAATACTGGGGGTACTGCATGGGGGGAGACTACAACTGGGGCCACTATTTAAGGGGCATTGCATAAGGGTTACCACTATTGGGGGCACTGCATGGGGGGTGGACTGCTACTGGGGGCACTATATAAGGGGCACTGCATAGGGGGTACCACTATTGGGGGCACTATATAAGGGGCTTACTACTGGGGGCACAAGGGGCACTGCACAGGGGGGGATCACTACTGGGGGCACTACTGGAGGTCTGCATAAGGGTGTTCTCTCCTGTGGCACATGGGGGCACTACATATGGGCACTACGACAGGGGGCTGCCCCATATCTTTATTTTTACCTTACATTAATCCCATATGGACCCGCCTCCTCCCTGAAACATTTGAGGGGGGGCGCCGTAGCACGCACGTTCTTCGTGCACCCTGGCTACACGCTACTCCTCTGCCAGGGCCGCTTGCATGCATTTGCCCCCCAGGCTAAAAGTTGCCAGCCAGCCCCTGCAAAGAACTGCTCTTACCGAGAGAGAGGTCCTTTGCAGTGTTCTTCATGCATACTGGCGTTACTAATGCCGGCATGCATGCGAAGGGTGACGGGATGCATCGGGAGCGAGATGTACTATGGACAAAAATGCATTTCTCATATGTACCAATCTCCGGAACGCAATACATTTCGGAACTTGGACCCTGTGGGTAACGCCATCTTTTGGCATTACCCGATTTAATCCTATGGGCTTCTTTCCACAGTCCTAACTGAGAGGGATTTAATCGGATCCCTCCCAGCACCCCTGGCAGCGCACGCGTCATTGCGCCTGCTAGGTCGCGAGAGGGACTTCTGAGTCATAGACCCGGGAGTCTCTCTATCACAAAGGACAGCTCTTATCAAGGGAGCTTTCATTTGTGACCAGAATCACAAATCTAGATACATAGCGGCGTAATTAACATCGGTATGTACCTGATAAGTAGCGGAATGTATGGTATCGTAGATGCGATGCTTAGTACATCCCACCCTGTATCAGGGACAGACCAGCGGAGATGTTCTATAGCCCATCTGTAATTTATGTGTGTAAGTAAATCTATTTATGTCAGCATGGACAGAATGAACTAGGCAAGCGTCATATGTGTGTGGTTATTCATTCATAGGTGTACTGTATACTCTAACTTCCATCCATCCTTTATTTTAGACAGATCTCTCACGCCCGGCGTCTCTGTGAGCGTTTGTTCTGCAGTCATAGAAAGTACAATAACTCTGCATACTGTATACACTGAGCTGTAGGTCACCAGGAAGAAATAAATGTATTTTACTATCTACCAGTTACAGAGGTAAAACAAATGACTTACTACAGAAGTTGCCATATACAGATCAAGTCACAGCATGATCCAACAATCAGTGATTGCAACAGTGTACATAAAAACACAGATATCAGTGGTAAAGTTATTTCTCTCTCTCTCTCTCTCTCTCTCTCTCTCTCTCTCTATATATACACAGTAACTTTCCCTCCCATGGTGACACCTGTTGCTGCAAAAAGGGGGCGTGGCCTTGCTGGTTGGGGTGTGGGCTACTACCCAAACCCCCATTTTAGTCACTCCGGGGGTCCTGGAGATGATCGCACTCACCCCCCTTGGATTTGCCCCTGGCCGAGGGGCTCACAGTGCCCCCTGTTCAGATAGCAGCAAATAATTTGTTTTTCTAAGGGAGGCATGGCCACGCCTCCCATGGTTAGGCCACACCCCCTCTGAAAAGTACCAGGACTGGACCAGCTCTCTACGGACCTGCAGCCCATGGCAAAATTTCCTCTGAACCACAATCCCCATTTCTTACACAACGTTGTTTTCCTGAGGTTCCACCACTAATAAATCCCTAATTGCCGATTCATGGCGTTGTGATTCATGCATAACCCTCTGTAGCCTCATTTACTTACTTCATTCAAGAAAAACCTATGAAAATTTTAGAACAAATTGAAAGACTAAAAGACCTTTTTAAGGATATTAACAAATATGATTTAAGGTTTAGGGGCCCTGTAGCTGCTGTTGAACTACACATCACAGTACGCCCTGTCAATTTTGCTATTAGGGCATGCTAAAACTGTGGCAAGACATGCTGGGATTTATAGTTCCACAGCAGCTGGAGTGCCGCATGTTGAATTCCTCTGTGTAATCTACCATATAACTGTACAGCAAACCACGAGGCCTTTTGTCAGTTTTATCATGTCAAAATCTCTGCGTCCTCTCATCTGTGTTACAGCGACTCAATGCCACAGAAAATTTGTATGAGACATGGTCAGACATTGGTTAGTCCCCTGTGTAGTGTAGGCTGGAGCCCCGTCACACAGCTCACTTCTCCCTGGGAGTGGCAGTTGGTTAATCATGCATTGTCATCTGGGGACTGTAATCGGCAGGGAGCGGAGAGCTCTCTCCAGGGCTCCCCCGCGGCACGCTGTGCGTGGAAGTCTGTGTTTGTCATTTGTACAAGATGGCAGATGACAAAGGAAATTAAGCAACATATTTACTGTTAAAGGCAAAATGGGATCAGATACTGGAACTATAACCATTTCCTCACTGTACAGAACTTTAGGAAATAGAGAAGCTAATAGAAGATCTAGACCAGGGGGTATATTTACCATTGGTTGGTTTATACTGATGTGTCCATATACACTGTGGCTTCAGCGAGGCTGTAGCTAGGGTAGTGCGGCTGGTGCCTTGGCACAGGGCACCACAGGTCAGGGGGCGCTGTTTGGGCCTGTCAAATTTCTGTTTATTATCATTCTCACTTGTAGCTTCCTCTTATTTCATCCCCAGCATCTCCTGGCCTCCCCTATCTCTTCCCTGGTACTTCCCTATGAGTCCATTCCCCTTTTTTGGGTGCATTATGTCCCTTTGAAAAATGAGGGGGGCGCTAATGCTCTTTCTGGCACAAGGCACCAAAAAGTCTAGTTACGGCTCTGGGCTTCAGTCGTGCCAAACAGCCCTTCTCCAAGCGTCAGGTCCCAGGCAACTCGGCCAAGTGTCTACGTTGCTCAAAATATCTGTTATATTCACACAAATAAAACAACTGGAAGCGACAAAACTACTTTCCTAGATCGCGCTGATCATTTTGGTATGCGACATTTGTATTAAACGCCCTATCGGCAGATGAGATAGGATGATAATGAGAGGAGATAATGCAGTGACAATGTGATACCAAACTTAAATACTATAAACTTATCTAAAATATCCACACAAACAACTATGTGGCGACAAGTATATGTCAGACTCTGTATTTAAAAATCATAAAAAATGAAAACGTATAGTGGTAGAAACAAGGAGTGGCCAAGTGCTTTGTGACATCACATCTTACGCTACCAGGTGTTATAATAGACTTGCGGGGTCAATTGTCCTTCTCCAGGGCAGGTAGAAGGCTCCAACTCCGTCACCAATACACCAAACTAGCCCGGACCACCAGCCAGTGCTGCTGACCCCAGTAGGGTAATATCATTAGTGATACCACCAGGGCTGCCATCAAGGGGGGTCTGCCAGGACTGGAGGGATGTTGGCTGGCAGCCAGTGAGAAACAGCGCTGGTGGCATTTCAAATATGGTGCTGGCGCTGTGTCTCCATGCCTGGCTGTAGGGGTTTATCTATAATTGGTGCAGGGTGTGCTGTGCACATGGGCCCCCAGATCCAGGGGGGCCAGCACCGCACAGCCTGCACCCATACTTTGTATGATATACCTCTCTGAAGTCCCATGTCGGGTCTCCCAGCGCTGTTCAAATGCCGAAAAAATGGCCACCGCGGCAATTTTTCCAGTGTTTTTCGCATGCACTGTGAGGAGGTCACCAGGAAAATGGCAGCCGCACCATTTCCTTGGCGATCTGCACATGAGCAAAAGACCCTGGGCATACTCTTGTGCCCAGAGTCTATTGATTCAGTGGTGGCCAGCCAGCAGCATCAGTCAGCTGCCAGCCACCGGAGTGAGAGGAGGGGGCCTGTGTCAGGGGATGCACATGGGCCCCCTCATCTCTAAAGACGCCCCTGCCTGGCTGGCTGCCAGATGAAGAAACCAGGTACATAGAGTCCTGCGCTGTGGTGCCCCCCCAAGCCAGCCAACTTTCCCTGCCCTAACCCCCCCAGTCCAGCCAGCTTTAACTTTCCTGTACCCCCACCTTAGTCCAGCCAGCCCCCCTCCCAATCCAGCCAGCCTTCCCTGTGCCCCCTCCCCACAGTGTCTAGCCCTCCCTGACCTGCACTTGCCCTTCCTTATGGCTTTTTACCTGGATCTGGCTATTTCAATATATTTTATGTGGATTGGGCTATAAACCAGCTGGGATACCCGGGGTTGAAGACTGTACCCTGAAGTACACCTGCAGCCTTTATTTTGATACATTGTCCTCACCTATAACCTGGATAACTATGCACATTAGGAGTAAGTGTCAGTGCAGGCAGCATAATCTCATACCATTTGGAATGGGGTATATCAGGAGCAGACTGACTTAACAGAACATATATATGTATATATATATATATATATATATATATATATATATACGTATGCGCGTCCCGCCTTGGCTTTGCACAGGAGCGATTTAGAATTACCGGCGATAGTCTTTTTTAACCGAGGTCCTATAAGATTGCCTTGTAGACAACATTAGTCATTTATCCTCCTGATGACAACACAAAAGGATTTAGTTTGGACGTGACACGCAAAAGGGCCACGTAAAGTTGTCCACAAGGAAAACGATAGGACTCTTGAATTTACAGAATCGTTTTTCACATAAATGAAATAGGGACGGTAATAAAATGGGAAAACTGAAATCTTGTATCAGTAATCAGGGCTCACATCAATTTTTCTGGAGAAACTGAATAATACGTATCAATCTGTAAATGGCATAACATAAAGTCCATCACTGTGATAGATCTATAATGGTTTAGGCAGCATAAGCCAAGAAAGGGACGAGGAGGAAAGCATCTGGCACTGTATGGGTTGAAGGAAAGCAGCCCACCCCCCAATAACATCCCCTGACTGCGTAATACTGTTGCAGTGCCGCACAGGATCTTGCAGGACATCTTTTGGCCACTGTATAGCAGGGAGGGAGGGAGAGAGAGAGGAGACTGTTTCTGCACAGCAGACCTTCCGCAGCCAAGCACGCGGCAGCCGCTGAGCAGTATCCTGTCTCTCCCTCCCTTCTATACAGCGCCCATTGGACAAAAGTGAGAAACCTCCCCCCTCCCCACCAGATCTGACAACGGACGATGGGTGCCCAAAGCAGCAGCAGACGGCCTGGTGCATGCGCATTGGAGATCAACCTGGAACTTCAATAGGAAAAGCCGTTACAACAAGGTCTGTCCCAGCATCTACTTTATAATGAAATAGGGTGAAAATAGTGTTGAAATTTGAAAACAAGTTGTGGACTAGATGTAGTGCAGGAATGTGAGACCCCATCCCCACATAACATAATAATATACTCTAGACCCCATTCCCACATAACATAATAATATACTCTAGACACCATTCCCACATAACATAATAATATTATAATAATATGCTCTAGACCCCATCCCCACATGACATAATAATATAATAATAAGCTCCAGAAACCATCCACACATGACATAATAATATAATAATATACTCTAGACTGCAATTCCCACATGACATAATAATATAATAATATGTTCCAGACCCCATTGCCACATGACATAATAATATAATAATAAGCTCCACAACCCATCCACACATGACATAATAATATAATAATATACTCTAGACTGCAATTCCCACATGACATAATAATATAATAATATGTTCCAGACCCCTTGCCCACAAGACATAATAATATAATAATATGTTCCAGACACCATCCCCACATGACATAATAATATTATAATAATATGCTCTAGACTCCATCCCCACATGACATAATATAATAATATGCTCCAGACCCCATCCCCACATGACATAATAATATAATAATAAGCTCCAGAACCCATCCACACATGACATAATAATATAATAATATACTCTAGACTGCAATTCCCACATGACATAATAATATAATAATATGTTCCAGACCCCATTGCCACATGACATAATAATATAATAATAAGCTCCACAACCCATCCACACATGACATAATAATATAATAATATACTCTAGACTGCAATTCCCACATGACATAATAATATAATAATATGTTCCAGACCCCATTGCCACATGACATAATAATATAATAATAAGCTCCACAACCCATCCAGACATGACATAATAATATAATAATATACTCTAGACTGCAATTCCCACATGACATAATAATATAATAATATGTTCCAGACCCCTTGCCCACAAGACATAATAATATAATAATATGTTCCAGACACCATCCCCACATGACATAATAATATTATAATAATATGCTCTAGACTCCATCCCCACATGACATAATATAATAATATGCTCCAGACCCCATCCCCACATGACATAATAATATAATAATAAGCTCCAGAACCTATCCACACATGACATAATAATATAATAATATACTCTAGACTGCAATTCCCACATGACATAATAATATAATATGTTCCAGACCCCATTGCCACATGACAAAATAATATAATAATATGCTCCAGACTCCATCCCCACATGACATAATAATATAATAATATGCTCTAGACCCCATTCCCACATGACATACTGTAATAATATTATAATATGCTCTAGACCCCATTCCCACATGACATAATAATATAATAATATACTCTAGACCCCATTCCCACATGACATAATAATATGCTCCAGAGCCCATCCCCACATGACATAATAATATAATAATATGCTCCAGACCCCATCCCCACATGACAAAATAATATAATATACTCTAGACCTCATTCCCACATGACATAATAATATTATAATAATATGCTCTAGACCCCATCCCTGCATGACATAATAATATTATAAAAATATGCTCTAGACTCCATCCCCACATGACATAATAATATAATAATATGCTCCAGACCCCTTCCAAACATGACATAATATAATAATATGCTCCAGACCCCATCCCCACATGACATAATAATATAATAATATGCTTCAGACTCCATCCCCACACGCTACACGCAAAGAGCGAACGCTTCATTTGAATAGCCACCCCCTTTTCCTGAACGACCGTCCGCAAATAGCGTCCGGCTCTGAATCAGGCCCTTATTCAGGAAGAAGACGACATATATTTAACGAAACTATTTATTAACATAAAACATGAAAACTAATAATAACTAAATAGTTCCTGCAGGAGCTGAATATTCCAAACTACAGACACATAAGATATATCTGGGCAGGTGTGAGTCGGGGATGCAACTGAGGGGCACAAGAGACGCACGGTTTAAGAAATGTGTTAAAAAATGTATTGGGTGTTCCAGGATGGTGACAGGGAGGTGACGGTTATTGACCATCTTATGGGAGTATTATGGGAGCACTCAGTGGGTTGAATACTTTTGCAAGACACTGTATCTGGGAAAGGGTAAAGCCCCATTGGAAAGGTATCTGCAAAGCAGGAAACATGCACCCTGGGCACCAATTTGGCCCTTTGAGAAATTCATACCCCACAAAAATTATGTCTCATTTTAGGGAGTTGGAGCAGAGGTAGGTTCGCACAAGCACCTACTGTATCATTCACTCCACATGAAATGGCTCAGATCCGCTTATTGGATATTACAATGCTGGAAAGCCTGGCTGGAAGTGCCCTATATCATAAGTGCCATAATCAAAAGTGCACTTACATTTTAATATTAATACTGGCGTTATACCGGAATTATAAATTATATCTAAAGCTGCTTTTGCTCATGAATTGACGCATCTTTACCCTTCTGTCATCTGCAGGTAACGAACTACAAGTCTCAGCATTTTGCTGCACTGAATTTATATTGGCCAGCTTGATAACTTTAGGTAACGAACTACAAGTCTCAGCATTTTGCTGCACTGAATTTATATTGGCCAGCTTGATAACTTTAGGTAACGAACTACAAGTCTCAACATTTTGCTGCACTGAATTTATATTGGCCAGCTTGACAACTTTAGGTAACGAACTACAAGTCTCAGCATTTTGCTGCACTGAATTTATATTGGCCAGCTTGATAACTTTAGATAACAAACTACACAAGTCTCAGCATTTTGCTGATAAGCAATGTTAAATAGCATATCACTGAATTGTACTATATACTAGTTTGATGGGGGGGTTGTATCTTTGTTAGTTAGCTCATAGAGCATGATATTAGCCTAGTGGTATGAGCTGTTTGTTTGTTTTACTCAATTTATTACTAGCCATATTAGTGGGAGGGTGCTGGGCTTGTTAGCAATCAGTACTTTGCCAGGTCTCCTATGGATGGGTCATTATTAGGCTGGAAAGCCAGTCTGGATGTGCCCTATATCATAAGTGCACTTACATTTTAATATTAATACTGGCGTTATACCGGCGTTAGCCAAAGTGAAATGGAAAGGAAACGACCTTTCAACATTTTCAACAACCTAATCTAGATTTGGACTAAATAACATCAATAAAGGAGATTCCGCATTCTCACTGCTACAAGATCTTGCTGACAGCATAATCAGGACTTTCATCACTGGACTCTGGTTGCCACAAAAACTTTTTGCATCACTTGTTACTATTTGTATTGCCTCTGTGCTTAACAGATAATGTTAATGAACACTGTAATACCACTTTTACACCTAAATTCCGGGTCTGACCCAGAGTCGGCACCGTTCACACCGGAGCCGGGTCTGCATAGACCCGGTTTTTGCGGCGTTGAAGTGGATGCTTTGAGATTACATCATCACCAAGTGCCACTGAAGCCGGATCAATCACCGGCATGCGGCACGCTCCAGGTCATCCATGACCCAGAGCATGCCGGTCACACTGCAGGGTTTCACGGGTTACTCCCATGTTAAACCCTGCTAGTTACCTGGGTTGGATTACCGGGTCACTCAACCCGGCGATCCAACCCTCTCCCCTTTTACACCAAGGAGCTACCCAGGTTAACCCTGCAAAAACGCGGGTTTTAGCTATGGTGTAAAAGGGGTATTAGGGGTCTATTTACTAAGCAGTGCTAGGAGCCAGAGTGAAAAGAGATAAGGTGCCAGCCATTCAGCTCCTAACTGTCATCTCACAGACTGTGTTTGAAAAATGACAGTTTGGATCTGATTGGCTGGCACCTTATCACTTTTCACTCTGTCTCCTAACACTGCTTAGTAAATAGACCCCTTAATGTCAGTTCACCTCTCTAATAATGTACAGTATTTTTACCTTAGCTTTTGCCTAGTCTTACTTCATCTAGCTACTACCACTGTCTACTCTAATATTCCATTTCTGCTCCCATCTATTTTCCACTTTTACTATACTCAATAATATATTTTTGTTGTGCTGACACTTTTTTTGTAACATTCCTGGAAATCTGCACATTCTCTTACATTCATATTTTCAAAGTTTCCTTCCCCTATTTGTTTAGGGCCTGATTCACAGCCGCACGCTCTGACCAGAGTGCTTGCTCTTAATCAGGGCCCTCCTCCACGAAAATGGAGCGTCCTCCTGGACGCTCGCATAGCTGTGCGTGACCACCCACAGCTTATGCGAGCGTCCATGATGATGGCCGCGATGGTCAAGACCATCGCGACCATCGGGCTTGCGACAGAGACCCTGCGGTAGGGTCTCGCTGCCGCAAGCCCTGGAGTGATTTTGGCTCTATCAGAACCAAAATCACTCCCACTGACATCACTAGTGATGTCAGTGGGCCGGCTTCAGATGGTAGGCGTTGCTGTGGGACACCTCCATATGGCAACCACGCCCCCGGCATGCCCACCAAAGGGGGCCTGCTGTCAATCAACATCGACAGCACGCCCCCTTTGGTGCGAGACCCGGAGAGACAGAGAGCCCGTCGCTATCCGGGTCTCGCGCATGCGCACAACGGAGCTCCCTCCATTGTGCGCATGCGCAGTGGGGCAACATCGACCCGCTTGCAAGCGACCTGCGCTCGCGAGCGGGTCTGAACGACCCCCTTAATCCTTACCATGACCATGTTGTCTTCAACTGCTCCCTTCACTCAGTTTCTACCTAATCTTTTGTTCTGCCCCCTGATTCCACCTCTATCCTATTCCCCTGGTCTCCTCCACCTCCTCCTATCTCCCCTTCTCTCTCTCTACCTTCCTCCCCCTCTTCTCCCATTACTCCTTTTTCTTCCTCTTATACCCCCAGGATCCTACTACCCCACTGCTAATCTCTCCTCCCTCACTTCTCTCCCTATAACTTCACCCCACCTCCATCCACGTCTTCTTAATTTCCCTCCCTGCTTACCTCCTACAGGTTCCCCTCCTAGCACAGGAGCAGGCAAGATCTCTACACTCTACTCACCTCGGTCTCCCAAAGTAATCTCATCTCCATGCTATAGCAACCCTGATAATCTCATTCAAATTTCTCCTATCAACTCTGTCCCTCTATCCTGTGCCCTCTGGAATGCCAGATCAGTCTGTAACAAACTGGTCTCCACCCATGACCTTTTCATCTCCAACTCCCTGAATCTCCTTGCCATTAGTGAAACCTGGATTTTACCCTCTGACACCAATTCTCCTGCAGCTCTCTCCTATGGAGGCCTCACATTCTCCCACACAACCCGGCCTGGAGGTTGCCATTGGAGTGGTGTTGGGGTCCTTCTATTCCCTGGTTACTCATACCAACTCATACCCTCAGAACCATCCCTTACATTCTCTACATTTGAAGTTCATGCTATACGCCTCTTCCAACCAGTACACCTCCGAGTAGTTGTCATTTACTGTCCCCCTGGCCATCCCTCCAAGTTTCTTGACCACTTTGCTTCCTGACTAACTCACTTTCTCTCCTCTGACCTTTCCTCTATTATCCTCGGTGACTTCAATATTCCAATTGATATCCCCACAGAATCCTCTGCATCCAAACTCCTCACCCTCACTTCCTCATTTGGCCTCTCCCAATGGACCTTCTCACACTCCCATGCGAGTGGGCATTTGCTGGATCTGGAATTCACTCACCGTTGTGATATTTCTACCTACTCCAATTCCCCATTCCCTCTCTCCGACCATCACTTCTCTCTTTTAAACTATCCCCCTCTCTTTCCCCTCCTCTACCTCCGAAAGCCACCTTCACTATGCATAACATTGACGCTATCGACACTGCTTTCTTTTCTTCCATACTTTACTCACTTCTCTCCCCTATCCTTTGTTTCTCCTGCCCTGAACAATCTACTTCCCTTTACAATGCCTCCCTTACTCTTGTTCTGGACTCTGTTTGTCCGGTGATCACTACTCACCCTCGCATATCTACACCTCAACCCTGGCATTCCAATTACACCAGATACCTGCAAAAATGTTCACGAACCGCCGAGCGACAGTGGAGAAGATCATGCTCTCAGGCAGACTTTCTCCATTTCAAATTCCTGCTGTCATCCTACAGTGCTGCTCTCTCCCTCTCTAAACAGTCATATTACAAGAATCTCATCTCCTCCCAGTCCTCAAATCCCCAGCATCTCATTTCCACCTTCAACTCCCTCCTCTGTCACTACATCATATCCAACCAGTCCCCCAGCTCTCCACCTCCACCTTTCCCGAATAACCCCTCCCCATCCATTTTACCGACTCTGACATCCTTCTCCCCTGTATCTGGAGAGGAAGTAAAGGCCCTCATCCAGTCCTTCCACCTCTCCCCTCAACCCTATCCCCTCCCGCCTCCTCCACTACCTCTCTCCTTCTGCCTGCTCCCATCTTGCCCACCTCCTTAACCTCTCCCTTTCTTCCGGCACTGTCCCTTCTGCATTCAAGCATGCCCTTGTCTCCCCCATTCTTAAAAATCCTACCCTTGATCCAAACATTCTCTCTAACTACCGACCCATCTCTCTCCTCCCCTTTGCCTCCAAACTCCTTGAGCGTATTGTTTACCACCGCCTCACCACATTTCTTTCCTCCCACTCCCTCCTTGACCCTTTTCAGTCTGGCTTCCGTTCTCTCCATTCCACTGAAAATGCCCTCACGAAAGTGAGCAATGACCTCCTTGCTGCCAAATCCAAGGGCCACTACTCCCTGCTCATTCTCCTTGACTTCTCTGCTGCTTTTGACATTGTGGACCACCCTCTCCTGCTGCATATCCTTCACTCTTGGTCTACATGATACTGCTCTCTTCTAGCTGTCCTCCTACCTCTCTGACCAATCCTTCTCTGTCTCCTCTCACACTCCCCCCCCCACAGCCTCTTAAAGTAGGTGTTCACCAAGGTTCTGTTCTTGGACCTCTCCTATTCTCTCTCTATAAGTCCTCCCTAGGTAAACTCATTCGCTCTTTTGACCTCAATTATCATCTTTGTGCCGATGATACACAGATCTACCTTTCCTCACCTGATCTTTCCCCCTCGCTACTGACTCGTATCTCCAACTGTCTCTCTGCTATCTTTTCCTGGATATCCCAGCAACTTATCAAACTTAATATGTCTAAGACTGAGCTGATCGTCTTCCCACCCTCCCACATAACCTCACTTCCCACTATTTATTTATCAATTGATGGCACAACTATCTCATCTAGTCCCAAAGTGCAATGTCTTGGAGTCTTATCAACCCCCGGTACCACTGTACCTACACCTCCATGAAAGTCTGGCAATAATGTCGGACCACACAATGATGCAATCAGGCTAAAGCCTCACCAACTCCACCAAATTACATACAATAGCATGCCGCAACTTGAGAGACGTTCGCTGGCACAAATCATTCCCTCCTAGGTGAATCACCAAAATGCCAGGAGACTCAAAGGAATCTGACACCATCTGTAGACAGGACAACAAGGCCTCCCAACACATACCTCCACGTCCCCACCACCTTACGCTATCCCAATTGGAGAAATATAGAGGCATCTGAAGCAAAGCGGGATTGACAAGCCCAAAATTTAAAAGAGTGACCGACAAGGCAAATGGGCTTAGAATCCAGGAAACCACCTGCTATATACAGAAAAACACATATACTTGTACAAGTAATTATGGAGACTATCACAGAAGGAGGGTGGGGGGAGAGGGGGAAGGAGGACTTGACCCAAGGTAAAAACCTACAAAAAAACCTGCTGGATCTTTTAGTTTTCCCTTGAGACCCCACCTAAAAAGTGATGAGTTGGCTGGAGCACTCAAGTCAACAAACAAACAAAACATCAAGATTCCACACATATATATATCTATCTTCGAAAGGCGCTGAACTTCCATCTTCCCAGAGACTGGATCTTCTGTGAGGAAAGACCTGAAGAAGCTGCAAAAGATTGAAGACTGACCGGAATTGGAATTTAGTGAGAGGGGAACCATCCACATGCATAAGCCATGCTCCCGCAAGAGGAGGGTGGCATCTAATATACAGGGAAGCCAGGTGTACCAGACAAATCCACTCCTTCGGACAGGATCTCAGAGACACCCAGTGACCCCTGCTCATCTGGTCAGTTTTGGATCACCGAGTCCGACAGAGCACGGTGTTGTGAAGGATAATATGAGAGCTCAGGAGCAGGGGAGGAGTGGAACGCGAAGGCGCAACCATCTCGCTGATGCGAAAAGCCCAATGGAAGGCCATCGCAAAAGCCAGTCGGAATAGCGATGTTTTGAAGAGGGACAAACCATTTATCAAACATAATAATAGGTCAGGACCGATGGGACACCGATAATCGTCCTCCGCCAGACGCAAGCGCGACCAACCTCTAAGGGCCTATTGATTCAAAAAGCCCTTAGTAATATCCTTATGCCCCACCAATTGCAAGAAGAAAGAAATGCCAGCAAGCCTCTGGGCAATATAAGCCCATGACTTGCCATCATTAAACAAACTCCAAACAAACTCAAGCATAAGAGCATGCAGCGAGGAACCTGCTGATCTAAGACCCTGCAGGAAAGATTCCCACTGTTGCCACAAAGCCGTTGAGGCAGTCAAGATCCAATGGACCATGTACCGACGTGAAAGACCTTCCATGCTGGCTCGATAATCTGCCAACAATGAGATGGAAAAGGGTCACCCAGTAAGACAGCGGATGGATCTAAAGCTCGAATCTTAACCCAGTCTTGTCTGGACAGAGCGTCAGCAATAGAGTTGTTAACGCCAGGCACATGACGGGCTGTAAAAAGAATGTTAAGCTGCAAAGTGCGCAACACCATGCAGGCTAAGAGAAGCAGCACTGAAAGAGATGAGGATCGCTGGTTGTTGATCGCCTGCACAACACCAAGGTTATCGCAGCAGAACACCATGGACCGGTCACGCAACTGAGCCCCCCACAGCTTGATGGCCACAATGATGGTAAAAAAAGTTCAAGAAGGAGCAAGGAACGCTCCACCCCTCCAGCCACTCCGAGAAGCACCTAGCCCCATTCAGAAAGGCACCAAATCCCGATGAGCCAGCAGCCTGTGAAGAGCTGCAGGCAATCATTGGGCAGGGGAACTGAAGGCCAAATGTGCACCCCATTGAAATCAAATAAAAAGGAATCCCAAACTGCTAGTTCTAACTTTAGCTCCGCCGAGAGACGCAAAAAATGATTAGCTATATAGCAGACTACCCATCACATCCTATTAAAGCAAGAACAGGGAACCCCTATCGCTCCTTGGTGTGGGATTGGTGGAGTCAGCATTTACATCCAATCACTTAGGAGTAATTTCACTTAGGGAACCAGGAGGGGGTTAATTCTGCATAAATTAGTGAAAGGGGAGCTCCCTATGCTGACTGTTGCTTAGATGTGGTTACAAAGTAGCTGAAAGGATAATAAACTATACTAGATACAACTAAGGGAGGACGCCAGAATACAGTGTATCTAACTATAGATACTAATAATTCGAGGAAATATAGCACAAAGACAGACTACATAGACTAATGCATTTCTATTGTTTTTTTTTATAAAATGTCTAAGGCAGCTTTTGAGAGACTATATCTGTAGTTTAAAACAACCAGACTAAAAGCTCCCTAAAATAGGAGTGATTGTTACATCTTACATCATCCAGGAACTGCACTAAAGCCTGAGACTTTATATCTGTCATCAAGGCCGTAACTAGACTTTTCGGTGCCCTGTGCCAGAAAGAACGTTGGCGCCCCCTCCCTATTTTTCAAATAGGGACATAAGACACACCCAACAAAGGACCATGGCCTCATGGGGAAGGGACAGGGAAGAAATAGGGGAGGTTAGGAGATGCTGGGGATAAATAGGGACATAACATAGTGCACCTGAGAGAGGGCGATGGCCTCATGGGGAAGGGCCAGGTCAGAGATAGGGGAGGCCAGGAGATGCTGGGGATAATTGGGACATAATATAGTGCACCTGAGAGAGGGTCATGGCCTCATGGGGAAGGGCCAGGGAAGAGATAGGGGAGGCCAGGAGATGCTGGGGATAAATAGGGACATTATATAATGCACCTTAGAGAGGGCCATGGCCTCATGGGGAAGGGCCAGGGAAGAGATAGGGGAGGCCAGGAGATGCTGGGGATAATAGGGACATAATATAGTGTACCTGAGAGAGGGTCATGGCCTCATGGGGAAGGACCAGAGAAGAGATAGGGGAGGCCAAGAGATGCTGGGGATAAATAGTGACATAATATAGTGCACCTGAGAGAGGGCCATGGCCTCATGGGGAAGGGCCAGGGAAGAGATAGGGGAGGCCAGGAGATGCTGGGGATAAATAGGGACATTATATAGTGCACCTGAGAGAGGGCCATGGCCTCATGGGGAAGGGCCAGGGAAGAGATAGGGGAGGCCAGGAGATGCTGGGGATAAATAGGCACATAATATAGTGCACCTGAGAGAGGGCCATGGCCTCATGGGGAAGGGCCAGGGAAGAGATAGGGGAGGACAGGAGATGCTGGGGATAAATAGGGACATAATATAGTGCACCTGAGAGAGGGCCATGGCCTCATGGGGAAGGGCCAGGGAAGAGATAGGGGAGGCCAGGAGATGCTGGGGATGAAAAAAGAGGAAGCTACAAGTGAGAGTGATAACAAACAGGAAATTGACAGGTGCAAACAGCGCCCCCTGCCCTGCGGTGCCCTGTGTGATGGCACCGGCCACACTACCCTAGTTACGGCCCTGTTTGTCATTGTATTTTGAAGGGAATATACGACAAAGTGCAATCATATGCTCATGAGTATGTATTTCTTGGAGTTTAGCGATGTAATACCACATATGTAATGTTACAGTAAGTTGATGTTATGCAAGTAATTGGTTTTTAATGGTATTTGAAATGACATTACTGTATGAGGATAATATACTCATTGCGTGTTAAATTCAACTTGTGAACCATTCATTGAGTATATATATATATATATATATATATATATATACATTTTGATTTTACTTACCCGAAGGTATCCAAGGAGGGTGTCTAGTTACAATCAGACCTAAGGAGATAGAAAGACAGTTGGTTTGATTTAAGAAATATTATAACTATTCAATATATTCTCATTGAACACCAAAACACTATATAGTAGAGGTAAATATAGGATAACCATATTTCATACTTCATATTTCATGGTTTCTCAGGTGAAACTAACAAATATATATATATATATATATATATATATATATATATATATGAAACAGTATCCTATGCACCTGGCGCTTCCTGATATTTTAATTAGTGTCCAAAAATGTCCATCAACATAGTTCATAAAAGACAATACACTTCTCCTCCGTAAATAAGAGGTGGCAGCTCCTTCCTCAAAATACTGGTATGGACGAGACAGCAAAGTGAATCTGGAAAGTGGGGGAGAGGAAAACGTGCATAATAGTGTAATAAATTAAGTAAAATATGGGTAGACATACATAGGGACGAAACTAGGATATCTGTCACCCGGTGCAAGGCAGCAATTTTGCACCCCCTCCCTTTCCGTACCTGGATTTTGTCCTTGCTCCTCCATAAGGCAGTGCACTACTCAGACGTCCCTGGTATAGTGACTTACATTATTCCACACACCATAATGCCCATTACACATTATGCCACACACTGTAATGTCTATTGCCAAAGTGCCACTTACATATTTGCCCGATACCATTTTATGCCCCACAGTAAGGCTTCTAATTACTTTAAAATTACCTGCTCGTTGCCAGGGGTTCCATGCTTGTTTTTGGGGGTTTCATGCTTGTTGCCAGTGGGTTTCATGCACGATGCCAGGGGTTTCATGCTTGTTGACAGGGGGTTTCATGCTCGTTGCCAGGGGTTTCATGCTCATTGCCAGGGGGTTTCATACTCGTTGCCAAGGGGTTTCATGCTCGTAGCCAGGAGGTTTCATGCTCATTGCCAGGTGGTTTCATGCTCATTGCCAGGAGTTTCATGCTCGTTGCAATGGGGTTTCATGCTCGTTGCAATGGGGTTTCATGCTCGTTGCCATGTGGTTTATGCTCGTTGCCAGGGGGATTCATGCTCGTTGCCATGGGGTTTATGCTCGTTGCCAGGGGGTTTCACGGTAGACGACGCAGCTTTCTGCATCTTCTCCCGGCAGCACCAGTGTTCCCGACACTTCCGGGAACGCTATGTGCATTGCGCTAGCCTAACAGACACTAGAGTTCCAGTAGGACCTCTAGCATCTGTCTTCTCCTCGGCGGTGGCCATTTTTGGATGGCCATTTTCAGCAGAGCCCATGTGTTTGTCCACATGGAATCTGCAGCCCCCAAGTCTCCGCGCACTACAAGACTGCGCGGGGTCTGCAAGGGCTGAGTCAGCCCTCTTTCACCGTCTGCATTCCGGCACCTGGTGCACGTGCGGCCCTGACATACAACAGGTAATCCTTTATGCATGCGTACCAGATATTTTCTTTGACAAGTCTTTTTCTGTGAGTATATTCCTGGTTCCTGTGTGTGGTGTCCCAGTATGCAAAAAATATCCAAATGATTAAATATAAAATATAAATATATAAAAAAATGATTAATAATAAAAAAAAAGGAAAAAGTGCAAGTGTTGCAAATCCAATACTCGGCGAGCTAATCAATATTTAGCCCTCTTTTAGTGGAATAATAGTATAAGGTTGAGAAAAATGGGATGATGATAAAACTAAATTTATTATGGATACAAAATTGGGGAAAATGGGGATAATAAGAGGGACAAAAAATAGGAGATACAGTACTATATCATAAAAGGGAGGAATACATGATGCATAAATGCAATATGAATAAAAAAAATTTATTACAAAATGGATAAGACTTAGCTCTGTAAAAAAGGCACATACAGTGCTCTGCAATACAGTGCTCTGCAATACAGTGCTCTGCAATACAGTCTCTCAGTAAGATAGTCTGTTTGAGTCCATATATTGGTAGGTGGAGGAGGTCCCCTATACTATATAGTATTAAAACCTGGGCGGAGGCACTACTAAATAATTTGGGAACAGGGGGTTACATACATAAATGAATAATTAATTATCTCATGAGAAGACATCAGTGCTGATTTTATTACATGTCACTTGTATGTTAATGACGCTTTTTATTACATTGCCTTAAATGCACCTAGATATGTAATTGCGCAGTAAAGTGCATCTAGATGGTGCTGAAGTATAGAAGGGAAAGTATGGACCAACCAACAAGTACATTTTGCCCTCAAATCCATGTGCTTTCCAGTAAAACAAGGGGCATTGTCACCAATGTAAGTAGGGTTGGATATTAGAAGTGACTGTTTTGCAACCATCAATGTTCCCGGTGTGGTGGAAACAGTTCTTCCATTCAATGCCAGGAGTGCAATGGTTGCCAGCCATCGCGTGCTGGTTTCCAATGCCCACCCGCAGGTGAGGAAACTGGGAAGTGGTGCCCAGAGCACATGTACAAAATTACTACCTCTTCTGTTTAGCCAAGGATACCTTGAGATGGCTACATACCATAGGCGTGTCGCAATGGCGTTACTATTCCGTACACATTCCTAAATATAAGCGCGAATGACATAAGCCCTGTGGGTGCTTTAGCACTTATTACCTTACAGAAACAGAATTTACTGTTCCTCCTTGTTGCACATTTATA
Source organism: Taudactylus pleione (assembly GCA_031769625.1). NCBI lineage: Eukaryota > Metazoa > Chordata > Amphibia > Anura > Myobatrachidae > Taudactylus > Taudactylus pleione. The sequence goes on along the minus strand of JAUIMM010000381.1, from coordinate 530,843 downwards.
AATGAGTAATAATGTCTCCGGTCATTCATGAAATGGTTGTTTAGCAGTGTCCGCATAGAGCGACGGGATAGGAGGGGGAAGGGGAGCTTATGTAACAAGCATTCTTCCAATACACATTAAATAGCATAAATTTCTTAGTCGGGCCACTCACTAATTGCCGGATTACACACGCAAGTCGCTGTGCGCAGCTATTTATAGCACAATAGATGGCCTCATTTCTATAAACAAAAGATTCCTGTTGAAATAACATTTTTATCACTTATTGCTTTTTACACTAATATTTACTTTAGTTCATGTTAAAGCAACATACAGTATGCATAAACTGACTTTATAAGTGCCATAAATTGTGCTTCTTTCTGGACATGAAGTTTAAGCACATAAATGTCTAAAGGTTTCGCTGATGAAATACCAGGGTACATCTGCCCCATTGTACAGGGTGGTCAATGAGTGTGGAAATGCCCTTATAGAAAGGAAATGAGTAAGGAAATATTAACCCAGTGCCTACACATATGGCATGGGAGTGGGGGCAAACTTTTTAGGGTATGTCACCAGAATGGCAGCCATCTTGAAGTCGGACATCTTGGATGCAACTCTAATTGTTTAATTGGGAAGGTAGTCATGTGACATATCACACAAATGCAGATATTAATAAGAAAAACAACGGTGGTCTTCATTTTAACATATCTTTGTTCATTCTCGAGTTTTACCATAAAGTTTATAGGATATGTTGGTAGTGCTGTCCACCATGTTGCAGTGTTAAGGTGATTCTCTTTTCCCATTCCTGATGAACGTTGACCAACATGTTTTGTTAAATCTGAGCACAAGCATTAACAATTCGCTGTTGCAGATGGTAATGATCTTGTATCTTCACAGCATAGACACATTCCTTCAGGTAACCTCACAGAAAGAAATCCAACGCAGTTCAATCTGGGGATCTTGGTGGCCACTGGACTGGACCTCGATGGCCAACTCACCTTTGGGGAAACTACACATTGAGATATTCCCTGACAGGTAGAAATTAGGATATAACCCATCCTCTGATGACAATGAGGGAAACCTCTTGAAACGTCTGCTGTTAATGTTCCATCATTGAAGAATGGTTCCACAATACAGGTACCCCACACACCACACCATACCAACTGTTTTACCGAGGCTACAACCCTACAAAGAAATTTGCCTCATCACTTCGTTTTATCTGCAGGAAAGAGACGACAGAAGCCTAGATATGTTGGAGAGAGACAGGTGGTCTCTTTACTGAGAGTACTATAGTTCTTGCAAGATGGGACCTACAGAGAGTTCTGTATTACAGACAGAGGGGCCTATGCATGCACATCTGCGGTGGTGAATTGTTACTTATCACTATAGATCGCATCAGTTTGATGCAATCTACAGCTTAGGTAAGTAGCAATTCACGTATACTTACCTATCCTGCGATGCGATCCGGTATCCATGGCTCCAGCGATGCAGTCTTCTCCTCCATTCCTCGGCTTCCGGTACAGTTGTCCCCTTCTGCGCATGCACTGGGTCACCTGACCGTGGCATTTGGGGCTGTGCGAGGGAGGAGTTAGAGGTAGCGGGCAGTGCGAGGCGGGAGCAGGGAGAAGTGGGAAGTGTGAGGAGGCAGCGGGCACTGTAGAGGTGAGCGGTTTAGTTTTACTGCTCATCTCTAGTTAAGAGGTGGTGACCGGGCATATGCATATGTTGGGTCACACCTTACAGTGGGGGGCACAGGGAGTTAATAGATGGTGACCCGGCATATGCATATAGCAGCGGCGGGGCAGAGGGAGGGGCCACTGTGGCAGCAGGCAGCCAAGAGGAGGTGACCCGACCTTGGGCTCCTCTGACTGTCTGCTGTAGCTGTAGAGCAGGGAGAAGGCGGGGAGACAGCTGTTTTCTTTAACGCCATCCTGAGATGGCAAATGCATTTGTAGAAGCGAAACGGAAAGCCGACCTTTCCGTACTTCTATGAATCGCTCTCCCCACTAGTGTATGGGGAAGCGATCCTGACACAAAACTGGGGCTCTGAGGGGAACTCTGAGATTTCTCCACGGTAAGCCCTTCTGTGAATATGAGGGAGCAGTGAGATGCCCTGTTATCAGTCACTGATAAAGGGCTTTTTACTGCTCCATGAGTAGGCTCCAGAGAGGGAGAGAGATTCATAGACAAACGCATGGGGGGTTTCCGTCTGCCTGGAAACCCCCCTCCCCAGCACACACCATGACCACAACAGAAATAGTAATATAATACAATGTTACTAGTGCTGCATGTTCTTCTCAGTATCGCAAATGAAATGATTAGCACCACCTGTGAATCTTTTAATGTGTCAGCCAGTAATAAATATACCTGTGCACCAACTAGGAGAAGTGGAAAACATGCACTGTTAGAGGTGCACTGCTATAGACCATCAATAGGGTTAATTATTAATACTGTATAATAATAGACTACCCAGTGCATAAGGAGAATAGTAGGTACATATATGTCCAGGGCAGTGCTAGGTTCTTCTGCTGCTCCCCCAGACTCCCGGACTTGCTCCCATGCTCTGCAATGATGGCCACATCTGAAAAAATATATTCTACTCAGACAGAATGGACCTACTGCCGCATTTAATGGTGTGCTGTGATCGCTGGTCCTGTATATGCTGGAATTATGCAATACAATATACTTTGTATGTAACATATTAAAGCTGGATAAGTGCTAATTATGTCCTCTTCATGGACTGGCCACACTCACTCTAAAATCAGGCATTTGGAAACCCCCCTCTAGAAATCCTGCATTTGCCACTGAGATTGGCTGGGGAAGGAATCCGAGCTATACCACAACTGGGTCATAATTTGTGCAGCCAGTATAGAACACTAATAAGCTACCCACTGTGTGACCAAGCTGTGAGGTAGTGCCCAGAATGGGGTCTGTATGTCTGTTAGTTTTAAGTACATTTTGCCTGATTCAGAGCCAGACACAATTAGCGCTCGCTCGTCCTGAAAATAGGGGTGGCTATTCAAATGAACCGTTCGCTGTTTGCGGTCTTTTCACGCCTATACGTCTGAACGAGCGTACAAAACTTGCGGACATTTTTTGGGAAATTACGCCCCCTGGCCGCTCGCATCCTACGTCATGTCCGCTATTTATTAGATTAATCGAGTACATCGAACAGGGTATGAGCTGCTCGCTATTCTTGTGGTTGGTTTTTGCTACCACAATCTTGCGAGCAGTTCTGGCTATAAAATAACCCAGTGACGTGGTCAATGACGCTGCTGTATTAATTATGCACACCCATGAAACGCCCATTTTGACCTTTAAGCACGCCTGCGATCGGATCTCCACTCCCCGTTTTCAAGCACCTTCCCCTGTTACCACCCACATACGCCTCCTCCTGTCACTCATATTATCAGGCATTCGCTACTTTGCGAGCACATGAATTTCGGCCGCACTGACTGGTTCGCGCATGCGTATAACGATCTGTATGCATGTCAGTTGGCCAAACATCGCTCGGAGCAAACGAGCTGCCGCTTACGAGTGGCTCTGAATCAGGCCCATTGTTGCTTTCAAACAAAGCACTTCTATGTGCAAAGAAAACAAATGGATTAATACATAAAATGAAAAAATATGAGAAGTAGAAAATTCCTGCAAAGCAAACAACAAAAATGCGCAATTGCGAGAGGCACCACATCGCATCTGTTTAACCCTTTCTTTGTTCTGCTGTCAGACCCCAGTCGGCATGGAGACGGCCTTTTTTGCATGTTTCTTGGTATCGGTGTGACGCTTTTTATATTTGTGACGTTGCAGTAAAAGCAGTAGATAAAGACTGGGCCCTTTCATCCTCCCTTATCAGGGTTGGGATCACAGAGAGACGCCTTTATTTGGGATAGTGAAACATTGTGCAGTGCAGAATACACAAATAGGGTGATTTATAGCTTCACATTCATACTCTCACCACCATAAAATCCCTTTATACGACAGGTGGTAGTCTGAATTTCCCTAAAATCGCTAAGCGATTGCGATGCCCTTATATTGCCGCTGGACTGAAAGGGGTTATTTACATGTATTTTTGTTTTTATGATACACAGAGCATTCAGGATTGACTTGGACTGGCCCCAGCATTTGTTGCTGTAAGATCCTTATCACTCGCATTGTTTCAGGGTGTGCAGGCAACGGGGAACTGCAGAACGCTACTTTGCCAAGAGACAACATGGAGGGAGAGGAACAGAGAACGGGCATAAGCCAGGATGGAGGTGAAGAGACTAATAAGAGGGATTAGAAACAGAACCCATTGGAGAGTGGGGCTAGCATGTGGAATTGGAGGCTTATGGAGTGCAATAACTGGGCTCCTACTCAGATAGTGGAGTGAAGAAGCTAAATGACTTGCAGTCTTGGATTAAAATGTATTAAAGAGATTGGAAGATCCGCGCTAATTGGTTATACAGTATGTGTGTTGCTTGCAATTGTAGATACAAATGGATAAACCCCACAAAATGTTAATTTATTTTATTAATAGAATTGATGGGATTGGTTCTTGGAGTCACAGTGCTCCCTATGCAGCTAAATACAAGTTAATGGATTAATGTTCCTGAATAGTCCCAAAGTTAATTAATACCCTGACCGGGATTTTATCTTTAGATCTGAAGTACCCTAACATGGTGAAGTATAACAGTTATTAGATTCCCTGATCGGGTGTAAGTCTAAATGAGTCAGGTTACACAACAAGCCAACTTGTTGGAAGTTGGCTTGTTGTGTAACCTAACCTGATCACTGCTCGGACAGGACACACAGTGGATACCCGGAACTGCATCCTGTCACCATAGAGGGGCGAATTGGACACCACAACCAAGATGAAGTTTATTCAACTCCCTGAGGAGTAGCGGCCGATACGCATCGGAGCTCATTGACTACACAACCAGGATTATATACATCATCCCCACAAAGTCTCCTCGCTCCAGCGAGTCAAGTGACCGGCTCCCGGAGCGTGAATACCGAGGACCGCGCAATATCGCGAGAGCACGGCACCTCAGAAGGAACGCGACGGACCGGTGAGTATATCAACATCCAGTCTTCTAGCTCTGGTGAGTTGAGCGACCGGATCCCGGAGCGTGAACACCAAGGACTGCACAATCTCGCAAGAGCGCGGGACTTCGGAAGAACACGACGGACCGGTGAGTACAGCAACCCAGAGACTTAGCAGACAGAGGGACGTCTGCTAGGATGCTAAGAACAGAGGACAATCCTATCGCTCACCAGGAGGTGAGCGCTACACTGGGTAAGTTGTGCACCTGGCAGGACACGGGACGCCGCTCCACCAGACACAACCCCCAGCAACTTCCCCCCCACGCTTCTAAATGGAACAATTCTCCAATATTCTACATCTATTTTAACCAGCATAACAGCTGACTCATTTAGACTTACACCCGATCAGGGAATCTAATAACTGTTATACTTCACCCAGTTAGGGTACTTCAGATCTAAAGATAAAATCCCGGTCAGGGTATTAATTAACTTTGGGACTATTCAGGAACATTAATCCATTAACTTGTATTTAGCTGCATAGGGAGCACTGTGACTCCAAGAACCAATCCCATCAATTCTATTAATAAAATAAATTAACATTTTGTGGGGTTTATCCATTTGTATCTACAATTGCAAGCAACACACATACTGTATAACCAATTAGCGCGGATCTTCCAATCTCTTTAATAAGTCTCCAAAAAATAGGGATAGGGACCCTATATAGATCCAGCAGCTGCTATACGAATCCACAATCTCGAGAGCGCTTGCCCCTACAATAATTAGTTGGATTAAAATGTATTGTTATTTATATTGTAACCCCCTCTTTTACCCTCTCTAAAGTAACCAGGTTACTAAGGGCTCTATTTATTATCATTATTTTTACTAAAATAAAGTGAAAAGGGTGTTCACCTAAAGTTGCTAAAGGGCAATTGGAGTAGAATTTGTAAAATTCTACTCCAACCCCTAAGTATCACTTATTTTTAGTAATCAGATCACATTTCCCGTAATTGTAATGGGAAATGTGATCTGCCTGGTAGTTACCAAAAAAAAATTGTGAAAAAATACCGGGGAAAACCCTGTGATAATAACGCCACCTGGAGGTGGCGTTATCCGGGGTCTCCCCCAGTTACCGGACTCCTGCTCTGCTCTAACAGGCAGAGTAGAGCCCGGGGCCAACCCCAGTGATCAGCTGTGTAGTCTAAACAGACCACATGCTGATCTCTGCTAAACAGACCACACGCTGATCACTGCAACACACCACATGCTGATCACTGCTACACACACCACACACTGATCACTGCTACACACACCACACGCTGATCACTGCTACACACACCACACACTGATCACTGCTACACACACCACACGCTGATCTCTGCTACACACACCACACGCTGATCTCTGCTACACAGACCACCCGCTGATCACTGCTACACAGACCACCCGCTGATCACTGCTACACACACCACACGCTGATCTCTGCTACACACACCACACGCTGATCACTGCTACACAGACCACACGCTGATCACTGCTACACACACCACACGCTGATCACTGCTACACACACCACACGCTGATCACTGCTACACACACCACACGCTGATCACTGCTACACACACCACACGCTGATCACTGCTACACACACCACACGCTGATCTCTGCTACACACACCACACGCTGATCACTGCTACACAGACCACACGCTGATCACTGCTACACACACCACACGCTGATCACTGCTACACACACCACACGCTGATCACTGCTACACACACCACACGCTGATCACTGCTACACACACCACACGCTGATCACTGCTACACACACCACACGCTGATCACTGCTACACAGACAACACACGCTGATCACTGCTACACACCACACGCTGATCACTGCTACACACACCACACACTGATCACTGCTACACACACCACACGCTGATCACTGCTACACACACCACACGCTGATCACTGCTACACACACCACACGCTGATCACTGCTACACACCACACGCTGATCACTGCTACACACCACACACGCTGATCACTGCTACACACACCACACGCTGATCACTGCTACACACACCACACGCTGATCACTGCTACACACACCACACGCTGATCACTGCTACACACACCACACACTGATCACTGCTACACACACCACACGCTGATCTCTGCTACACACACCACACGCTGATCACTGCTACACACACCACACGCTGATCTCTGCTACACACACCACACGCTGATCTCTGCTACACACACCACACGCTGATCACTGCTACACACACCACACGCTGATCACTGCTACACACACCACACGCTGATCACTGCTACACAGACCACACGCTGATCACTGCTACACACACCACACGCTGATCACTGCTACACACACACCACACGCTGATCACTAATACACAGACCACACGCTGATCACTGCTACACACACCACACGCTGATCACTGCTACACACACCACACGCTGATCACTGCCACACACCACACGCTGATCACTTTAAAAAAAAATAAAAAATAGTAAAATAAATAAATAACTTACCTGAGTCTAGGGACCGGAGATTGGAACTTCGGTGATCTCCTCCCTCCAGTCAGCTGGTTTCACATCCTGCACTGGGACCCGGTCATCAGGTGACTGGGTCCCAGTGCAGGACGGGATGTCAGCTGTCCAGAGCCATGGAGTACATCACCGGTGCCCCGATAACTGCAGGTAAGTACAATTAAGTGAGGGGGGGTCGCGATCGTGGGGGGCGGGGCTTAACGGTGGCCGGTTGGCGCATGCACCATGATATGTTTGTGGAGGGGATTCGCAGGGACAGAGCTGTATCGCAAGCTCTGTCCCTGCAAGGGATTTTTAGTAAATCCCTGTGATATTGGCTGAATTCACAATGCAAATTCAGTCGGTAATATCACACTACAATCTGCATTCAAAATGCGGATTGTAGTAATAGAACCCAAACTCCCTTGTAATATTTTCCCACTAAGTAGTACACATACTATTGAATTAGTGCCTCCACCCAAGTAATAGTAGTCAATTAGGGCCTACTTGGGAAACCCCTTTAAATGTTATAGTATGTATAACTGGTTTAGTATTTCTCATTAGTCTATGTACACATAAATCTCATTTTGCATAGTAAAGCAATTACCAGTAGTATAAAACATTGGATATAGTACTTATTTCCCCACTTATGATCAAACAAGTAACCACTCCATTTGTTACAGAAATAAAACCTGTTTATATTAATGGTTAAATACATATGGAGCTTAATATACAGTTACATTCCATACCTTGAATTACCAGTAAATATGTTACATACAATAAGATGAATTCATATACAAATATATTCCTACAGGATATTACAACAACACTTTTAGTAACATACAATATATCACATTTTCTTCCTCTGCGTTAGTGGGATAAAGTGCCCACAGGAAATATTCATTTAGCTGCGAAATAATAACAACTATACAGAGTAACTTACAATTTTTTGAGGCGCCGTCATCCATATTGGATTCTGGCAGATTATGGATGTTTTACTCTTAAATATACATTAACAGCATATGTATGTTGTACAGAGACATGTTATCAAAACTCTTTCCTACTAATCATGTAGTTAGAACTCAGGCAATTTTATATGACAGATGGTTCATTTTATATATCCCCAGTGTCACACATTATAATAACTAGTCTCTGTGAGTATCCTATGGCTGGTTAGTAGTCTGCTAGGGTCAGTCTGCTGATACACAGTGTTACTTGGTGCTCCCATCAGATTTAGTGATTGCCTCAGCACAGTTTTGAAAAATTTATACTCAGTAAATTACCACTACTGCTATATTAAGAGCAACTTCTATAAAGGAAGTTAGGAATGTATTGAGAATCTATGTTGGCCTCCCCCCTTCTCACAAATAGTTACCTTAGACTTTATTGCATCCCAATTTAGTGTGTGTTGAGCTTTTGGGGAGTGGTCCCAATCAGTGAGCATAGAGACACATGTTTGTAACTATAGTTATTACTGCTCACTAAGGCTGCATAGCCGGTGGCTGCCATAGTCCGTGTTATGATTCAAAGTGTTAGATTATAAGTGTAATTACAATTTGATAAGTAAGTCAGAGTTACGCCGGAGGAAAACTGAGGGAAAACAAACTCAAAACTAGACCACTTTCTGACCAACAACAAGCAACATACTTATGTGAATTAACAAAATCACCATCTTCTGCTGTATCCAGGCAACTACTTACTGCACTCACTGCTTGGACATTGCAAGCACTTCCCTATCTGTGAGCTGCTCTTGTTGATTGATCTTTGATGATCATAACACTTCGGACTGGATCAGCTCAGGTACATTGTAATTTTGACCTCATACTACATGAATTCAATTTTTATTGCCTTTTCCAATTGCGTCACATCTGTCCACTTTAATCATTTGTTTAATAACTAATTCCTGCACCCACTACTCACATACCTCTCCTTTATATATCACTTTTGGAGCTGCGCTCAAATTGTAAAAAAATACCGGGGGAAGCCCTGTGATAATAACGCCACATGGTGGTGGCGTTATCCAGGGCCTCCCCCGGTTATCGGGCTCCCACTCTGCTCTAACGGGGAGAGCAGAGGCGGGAGCCGGTACCAGTAATCAGCTGTGTGGTCTAAGCAGACCGCAAGCTGATTACTGTAAAAAAAAGAAAAAAAATTTAACATTTTTTTTTTACTTACCTAAATCCAGGGACCGGTGATCGGGCCTCCGGTGATGGCTCCTCTCCGGTCAGCAGGTCTCCCATAGTACACTGGGGCCCGGGTCATCAGGTGATCGGGCCTCAGTTCAGTATGGGAGATCACCTGATCGGGAAGCCCGGAGAACATCACCGGAGGCCAGTAGGATGCAGGTAAGTGTAATGAAGGTAGGGGGGGTCGCGGTCACGGGGGGCAGGGCATAGCGCCAGGGGCGGGGCTTAGCATTGGTGGGGGGGTAGTAGCGGTGGTCAGTTGGCGCATGCGCGGGCTCTTAGTCTTGGTATTTTTTCCGAAAATACCGCGCCAAGAGTGCGGATGGGATCCGCAGGGACAGAGCATTATCGCAAATAGTAAATCCCTGTGATATTGCCTGAATTCGCAATGCGAATTCACTCGGTAATATCACACTACAATCCGCATTCAATATGCGGATTGTAGTAAATAGAGCCCACTGTCTCTACATCACACTGTCCCTACATCACACTGTCCCTACATCACACTGTCCCTACATCACACTGTCTCTACATCACACTGTCCCTACATCACACTGTCTCTACATCACGCTGTCCCTACATCACACTGTCCCTACATCACACTGTCTCTACATCACACTGTCCCTACATCACACTGTCCCTGCATCACACTGTCCCTACATCACACTGTCCCTACATCACACTGTCTCTACATCACACTGTCCCTACATCACACTGTCCCTAAATCACACTGTCCCTAAATCACATAGTCCGTACATCACACTCTCTCTACATCACACTCTCTCTACATCACACTGTCCCTACATCACACTGTCCCTACATCACACTGTCCCTACATCACACTCATACTTGCCTACCCTCCCGATTTGGTCGGGAGCCTCCCGAAAATCGGGTGCCGCTCCCGACCTCCCGGGAAGGCAGGCAAGTCTCCCGGAACCAGCCACAGCCATCCCGCACCCCCCCATTGGGGGCCATATAGTATGCAGCCCGGGGGATCAGATGACGCGATTCGCGTTAAAACGCGTCATCGAAGCCCCGCCCCCCGCAGTACAGTGTCTGTATTACGGGCTCTGCACAGCGGGGGGCTGGGCCACGATGACGTTTTCAGCCGCCACGCCCCCCGCTCCGCCCACCTGATGTGTAACGCGCGTGGTCCAGGCTGTCCCCTCCCGGAAGGGACAGCCTAAAGGTAGGCAAGTCTGATCACACTGTCTCTACATCACACTGTCTCTATATCACACTGTTCCTACATCACACTGTTCCTACATCACACTGTTCCTACATCACACTGTTCCTACATCACACTGTCCCTACATCACACTGTCTCTACATCACACTGTCCCTATATCACACTGTCTCTACATAACACTGTCCCTATATCAATCTGTCTCTACATCACACTGTCCCTACATCACACTGTCTCTACATCACACTGTCCCTATATCACACTGTCTCTACATCACACTGTCCCTATATCAATCTGTCCCTACATCACACTGTCCCTACATCACACTGTCCCTACATCACACTGTCCCTAAATCACACTGTCCCTACATCACACTGTCTCTACATCACACTGTCCCTACATCACACTGTCCCTACATCACACTGTCTCTACATCACACTGTCCCTACATCACACTGTCCCTACATCACACTGTCCCTACATCACACTGTCCCTACATCACACTGCCCCTACACCACACTGCCCCTACACCACACTATCCCTAAATCACACTCTCTCTACATCACACTGTCCCTACATCACACTGTCCCTACATCACACTGTCCCTACATCACACTGTCCCTACATCACACTGTCCCTATATCAATCTGTCTCTACATCACACTGTCCCTACATCAAACTGTCTCTACATCACACTGCCTCTACTTCACACTGTCCCTAGATCACACTGTCTCTACATCACACTGCCCCTATATCACACTGTCTCTACATCACACTGTCCCTATATCAATCTGTCTCTACATCACACTGTCCCTACATCACACTGTCTCCACATCACACTGTCCCTATATCACACTGTCTCTACATCACACTGTCCCTATATCACACTGTCCCTACACTGTGCCTACATCGCACTGTCCCTACATCGCACTGTCCCTACATCGCACTGTCCCTACATCGCACTGTCTCTACATCACACTGTCCCTACATCACACTGTCCCTACATCACACTGTCCCTACATCACACTGTCCCTACATCACACTGTCCCTACATCACACTGTCCCTACATCACACTGTCCTTACATCACACTCTCTCTACATCACACTCTCTCTACATCACACTGTCTCTATATCACACTGTCCCTACATCACACTGTCCCTACATCACTGTCTCTGTATCATACAGCCTCCACATCACACTGTCCCTACATCACACTGTCCCTACATCACACTGTCCCTACATCACACTGTCCCTACATCACACTGTCTCTATATCACACTGTCCCTACATCACACTGTCCCTACATCACTGTCTCTGTATCATACAGCCTCCACATCACACTGTCCCTACATCACACAGCCTCCACTCCAGTTTTCATCTCACTTATTACCTCGTCATGAACACTATTACTTCAAACAACCCCCATATTCTATGTCCACGTAATCCTCTGCTTTATCCATCCCCATCCTCCCCCTCTAGTCTCCTCCACTTGTTGTTCTTCTCCCTTTTTCTCCCATCAGTCTCCCTTCCCAACCTCTGCTTCTTTCCCCCACCTTTCCTGTCCCTCCACTCTCAGCCACCTCCCTCCCTCCATGGCCTTGTTACCCCACCACTATGCCCACTTTGTTCTGCATGGCACCTCCCTCCCTCCATGGCCTTCTTACCCCACCACTAAGCCCACTTTGTTCTGCCTGGCACATCCATCCATGGCCTTGTTATCCCTCCACTATGCCCACTTTGTTCTGCCTGGCACCTCCCTCCCTCCATGGCCTTGTTATCCCACCACTATGCCCACTTTGTTCTGCCTGGCACCTCCCTCCCTCCATGGCCTTGTTATCCCACCACTATGCCCACTTTGTTCTGCCTGGCACCTCCCTCCCTCCATGGCCTTGTTACCCCACCTCTATGCCCACTTTGCTCTACCTGGCACCTCCCTCCCTCCATGGCCTTGTTACCCCACCACTATGCCCACTTTGTTCTGCCTGGCACCTCCCTCCCTCCGTGGCCTTGTTATCCCAACACTAAGCCCACTTTGTTCTGCCTGGCACCTCCCTCCCTCCATGGCCTTGTTACCCCACCACTAAGCCCTCCTGGTTCTGCCTGTCACCTCCCTCCCTCCCTGGCATTGTTACACCACCTCCAAGCCCCATTCCCTCCTGGTTCTGCCTGTCACCTCCAGGGCTATAAAGAGAAATTCTGTGCCCGGATACAGCAACATCCTGTGGGACCACATCATGTTGGGCATGGCTGCACCCATTTCTGAGTTGGTCTAGCACAGTGTTGGCTAACCTTGACACTCCAGCTCTTGTGGAAATATATATCCCAGCATGCCCTGCCACAGTTTTAGCATGCCCTAATAGCAAAACTGTAGCAGTGCATGCTGGGTTATGTAGTTCCATAACAGCTGGAGTGTCAAGGTTAGCCAACACTGGTCTTGCATGTGAGATGGAGACCACTCACAGGAGCATGGCATAGCACCCAGCAGCTGGGACTAAAGTAGTCACTACTGTATTAGGATGGCAGGACAGTCCCATAATAGCTGCATTTATTATCAGGATGTATGTACAGTAGATGCTAAAATGTAACACACTATAATGAAAGTGTTACAACTTTATTTTATACATCTCTCATGTAAATAACACATAAAATCTATTTTCTGTCATAGAGATAGATGTATTAATTTTTACATACAGTAACATCAGGTCATCTTATACACACACATTCCGCAGCACATATCGTAACCCACTGCTCCATGCTCCTTTCTCACTATCTACCCCATCTGTGTCGCCCCTGTCTGTCTGCCCTTCCCCTTTAGAATGTGCGCTCTCACAAGCAGGGCCCTCATCCCTCATGTGCTTCTCCTCCCCCTACTTATAGTATAATTTACTCCTAACTCCCCACAATGGCACCTAACACCTGGATGCTCATGTCCTGCTGCTTGTGTTATGCTGCTTTGTGTATAAACCTTGTCCTTGTCCTGCATTGTATTGTACGGCTAATAACTGTTTTTCTTGTGTGCTCATTTATGTACTGTGGTTGGCGCTGTGGGACCTATATGGCGCCATATAAATAAAGGATAATAATAATAATAATTATCCACGTGAGACTATGCTTTGTCAGTGCTAATAGTTATTATCTCTGTATACTAGTCTGTGAGTCTCCTATGGCTGGTTAGTAGTCTGCTAGGGTCAGTCTGCTGATACACCGTGTTACTGGGCATCCTTATCCATGTGAGACTATGCTTTGTCAGTGCTTATAGTTATTACCTCTGTATACTAGTCTGTGTGAGAAGTATATCCAACTCCCAGATCCTCATTGTGTTATGTTGCCAGACTGTAGAAAACCCAGCTGTGATCATACAGGCACATAAAGGCAAATAGTCTGATAGTGCCTGTTACTGACCCTCATTTCTTATTTTTGGCAACAGAATATAAATTGAATCTTATTTAGATAGTCTCCTCTGACGCTGTATCTATAGGATGTATTCTCCCCCAAATCCCTCTCAAGGAACTATATATGGTGATTATTAAGTGCAACAAGGGCTACAATTAGAAATAGTGTCTTTTCTAGTAACTGTTGCATTAAGCTGCCCATATAGTCTTACTGTGACAGTGTGATTCACTGCACCCTATATAGTCTAACTGTGATATTGTGATTCCCTGCACCCTATATAGTCTTACTGTGATAGTGTGATTCACTGCACCCTATATAGTCTTACTGTGACAGTGTGATACCCTGCACCCCATATAGTCTTACTGTGACAGTGTGATTCCCTGTACCCTATATAGTCTTACTGTGACAATGTGATTCACTGCACCCTATATAGTCTTACTGTGACAGTATGATTCCCTGCACCCCATATAGTCTTACTGTGATAGTGTGATTCCCTGCACCCTATATAGTCTTACTGTGACAGTGTGATTACCTGCACCCTATATAGTCTTACTGTGACAGTGTGATTCCCTGCACCCCATATAGTCTTACTATGACAGTGTGATTCCCTGCACCCCATATAGTCTTACTGTGACAGTGTGATTCCCTGAACCCTATATAGTCTTACTGTGATAGTGTGATTCCCTGCACCTCATATAGTCTTACTGTGACAGTGACATCCCCTGCACCCCATATAGTCTTACTGTGACAATGTGATTCACTGCACCCTATATAGTCTTACTGTGACAGTGTCATTCCCTGCACCCCATATAGTCTTACTGTGACAATGTGATTCCCTGCACCCCATATAGTCTTACTGTGACAGTGTGATTCCCTACACCCTATATAGTCTTACTGTGATAGTGTGATTCTCTGCACCCCATATAGTCTTACTGTGACAGTGTCATTCCCTGCACCCCATATAGCCTTACTGTGATAGTGTGATTCCCTGCACCCCATATAGTCTTACTGTGACAGTGTGATTCCCTGCACCCCATATAGTCTTACTGTGACAGTGTGATTCCCTGCACCCCATATAGTCTTACTGTGACAGTGTGATTCCCTGCACGCTATATAGTCTTACTGTGATAGTGTGATTCCGTGCACCCCATATAGTCTTACTGTGACAATGTGATTCACTGCACCCTATATAGTCTTACTGTGACAGTGTGATTCCCTGCACCCTATATAGCCTTACTGTGATAGTGTGATTCCCTGCACCCCATACAGTCTTACTGTGACAGTGTCATTCCCTGCACCCTATATAGTCTTACTGTGACAATGTGATTCCCTGCACCCCATAAAGTCTTACTGTGACAGTGTGATTCCCTGCACCCTATCTAGTCTTACTGTGATAGTGTGATTCACTGCACCCTATATAGTCTTACTGTGATAGTGTGATTCCCTGCACCCTATATAGTCTTACTGTGATAGTGTGATTCACTGCACCCCATATAGTCTTACTGTGGCAGTGTGATTCCCTGCACCCATACAGTCTTAATGTGACAGTGTGATTCCCTGCACCCCATACAGTCTTACAGTGAGAGTGTGATTCCCTGCACCCTATATAGTCTTACTGTGACAGTGTGATTCCCTGCACCCATATAGTCCTACTGTGAGTGTGATTCCCTGCACCCCATATAGTCTTACTGTGATAGTGTGATTCCCTGCACACTATATAGTCTTACTGTGATAGTGTGATTCACTGCACCCCATATAGTCTTACTGTGGCAGTGTGATTCCCTGCACCCCATATAGTCTTTCTGTGACAGTGTGATTCCCTGCACCCCATATAGTCTTACTGTGACAGTGTGATTCCCTGCACCCCATATAGTCTTATTGTGACAGTGTGATTCCCTGCACCCCATATAGTCTTACTGTGACAGTGTGATTCCCTGCACCCCATATAGTCTTACTGAGGCAGTGTGATTCCCTACACCCCTTTTAGTCTTACTGAGGCAGTGTGATTCCCTGCACCCCTTATATATTCTCCACACCTGTGCACATATAGTAATGGCTTTCAGTCAGCTGGTTTGTGGTATTATATAAAGGGTGTCTTATGTAAAGCTGGTGTGTGATATTATATAGAGGGCGTCTTATGTAGTGCTGGTGTGTGATATTATATAGAGGCGTCCTATGTAGTGCTGGTGTGCGATATTATATAGAGGGCATCTTATGTAGTGCTGGTGTGTGGTAAGATATAGAGGGCGTCTTATGTAGTGCTGGTGTGCGATATTATATAGAGGGTGTCTTATGTAGTGCTGGTGTGTGGTATTATATAGAGGGCGTCTTATGTAGTGTTGGTGTGTGGTATTATATACAGGGCGTCTTATGTAGTGCTGGCATGTGGTATTATATAGACAGGGGTGCCAAGATGGGGGGGAGGGTACAAATTACCTGGGCCTGGGCTTCCTGAGGGGCACGGCGGGGGCCCGGGTCTGACTCCACCCCCTCCTCCCTCACAGCAGCCAAGCACACAGCATGAGTTGAGCAACAGCCACAGTAGTCTCCTAAGCATTTGGGGGGGTAGCGATCACACTGATCGCACTCCAGCTGTCTTTGCACCAGGTTGAGGGGGATCAGAGAGTCCCGATCACCAGTGTGCAGCGCCGTTTCGTGGTGATTCCCTGCACCCTATATAGTCTTACTGTGATAGTGTGATTCACTGCACCCTATATAGTCTTTCTGTGATAGTGTGATTCCCTGCACCCTATATAGTCTTACTGTGACAGTGTGATTCCCTGCACCCCATATAATCTTACTGTGACAGTGTGATTTCCTGCACCCCATATAGTCTTACTGTGACAGTGTGATTCCCTGAACCCTATATAGACTTACTGGGATAGGGTGATTTCCTGCACCCCATAGAGTCTTACTGTGACAGTGTCATCCCCTGCACCCTGTATAGTCTTACTGTGACAATGTGATTCACTGCACCCTATATAGCCTTACTGTGATAGTGTGATTCCCTGCACCCTATATAGTCTTACTGTGACAGTGTCATTCCCTGCACCCTATATAGTCTTACTGTGACAATGTGATTCCCTGCACCCCATATAGTCTTACTGTGACAGTGTGATTCCCTGCACGCCATATAGTCTAACTGTGATAGTGTGATTCCCTGCACCCTATATAGTCTTACTGTGATAGTGTGATTCACTGCACCCCATATAGTCTTACTGTGATAGTGTGATTCCCTGCACCCTATATAGTCTTACTGTGATAGTGTGATTCACTGCACCCCATATAGTCTTACTGTGGCAGTGTGATTCCCTGCACCCCATATAGTCTTGCAGTGAGAGTGTGATTCCCTGCACCCCATATAGTCTTACTGTGACAGTGTGATTCCCTGCACCCCATATAGTCTTACTGTGACAGTGTGATTCCCTGGACCCCATATAGTTTTACTGAGGCAGTGTGATTCCCTACACCCCTTTTAGTCTTACTGAGGCAGTGTGATTCCCTGCACCCCATATATATTCTCCACAACTGTGCACATATAGTAATGGCTTTCAGTCAGCTGGTTTGTGGTATTATATAAAGGGTGTCTTATGTAACGCTGGTGTGTGATATTATATAGAGGGCGTCTTATGTAGTGCTGGTGTGTGATATTATATAGAGGCGTCCTATGTAGTGCTGATGTGTGATATTATATAGAGGGCTTCTTATGTAGTGCTGGTGTGTGGTAAGATATAGAGGGCGTCTTATGTAGTGCTGGTGTGTGGTATTATATAGAGGTGTCTTATGTAGTGCTGGTGTGCGATATTATATAGAGGGTGTCTTATGTAGTGCTTGTGTGTGATATTATATAGAGGTGTCTTATGTAGTGCTGGTGTGCGATATTATATAGAGGGTGTCTTATGTAGTGCTGGTGTGTGATATTATATAGAGGGTGTCTTAGGTAGTGCTGGTGTGCGATATTATATAGAGGGCATCTTATGTAGTGCTGGTGTGTGATATTATATAGAGGCGTCCTATGTAATGCTGGTGTGTGATATTATATAGAGGGCATCTTAAGTAGTGCTGGTGTGTGGTAAGATATAGAGGGCGTCTTATGTAGTGCTGGTGTGCGATATTATATAGAGGGTGTCTTATGTAGTGCTGGTGTGTGGTATTATATAGAGGGTGTCTTATGTAGTGCTGGCATGTGGTATTATATAGACAGGGGTGCCAAGATGAAGGGGAGGGTACAAATTACCTGGGCCTGGGCTTCCTGAGGGGCACGGCGGGGGCCCGGGTCTGACTCCACCCCCTCCTCCCTCACAGCAGCCAAGCACACAGCATGAGTTGAGCAACAGCCACAGTAGTCTCCTAAGCCTTTTGGGGGGTAGCGATCACACTGATCGCACTCCTGCTGTCTTTGCACCAGGTTGAGGGGGATCAGAGAGTCCCGATCACCAGTGTGCAGTGCCGCTTCGTGGTGATTCCCTGCACCCTATATAGTCTTACTGTGATAGTGTGATTCACTGCACCCAATATAGTCTTACTGTGCTGGTGTGATTCACTGCACCCTATATAGTCTTTCTGTGATAGTGTGATTCCCTGCACCCTATATAGTCTTACTGTGACAGTGTGATTCCCTGCACCCCATATAGTCTTACTGTGACAGTGTGATTTCCTGCACCCCATATAGTCTTACTGTGACAGTGTGATTCCCTGAACCCTATATAGTCTTACTGGGATAGTGTGATTCACTGCACCCCATATAGTCTTTCTGTGATAGTGTGATTCCCTGCACCCTATATAGTCTTACTGTGACAGTGTGATTCCCTGCACCCCATATAGTCTTACTGTGACAGTGTGATTCCCTGCAACCCCTTATAGTCTTACTGTGACAGTGTGATTCCCTGAACCCTATATAGTCTTACTGGGATAGTGTGATTTCCTGCACCCCATAGAGTCTTACTGTGACAGTGTCATCCCCTGCACCCTGTATAGTCTTACTGTGACAATGTGATTCACTGCACCCTATATAGCCTTACTGTGATAGTGTGATTCCCTGCACCCTATATAGTCTTTCTGTGATAGTGTGATTCCCTGCACCCCATATAGTCTTACTGTGATAGTGTGATTCCCTGCACCCTATATAGTCTTACTGTGATAGTGTGATTCCCTGCACCCTATATAGTCTTACTGTGACAGTGTGATTCCCTGCACCCCATATAGTCTTACTGTGACAGTGTGATTCCCTGCACCCCATATAGTCTTACTGTGACAGTGTGATTCCCTGCACCCTATATAGTCTTACTGTGATAGTGTGATTCACTGCACCCTATATAGTCTTACTGTGATAGTGTGATTCCCTGCACCCTATATAGTCTTACTGTGACAGTGTGATTCACTGCACTCTATATAGTCTTACTGTGACAGTGTGATTTCCTGCACCCCATTTAGTCTTACTGTGACAATGTGATTCACTGTACCCCATATAGTCTTACTGTGACAGTGTGATTCCCTGCACCCTGTATAGTCTTACTGTGATAGTGTGATTCACTGCACCCCATATAGTCTTACTGTGGCAGTGTGATTCCCTGCACCCCATATAGTCTTACTGTGACAGTGTGATTCCCTGCACCCTATATAGTCTTTCTGTGATAGTGTGATTCCCTGCACCCTATATAGTCTTACTGTGACAGTGTGATTTCCTGCACCCCATATAGTCTTACTGTGACAGTGTGATTCCCTGCACCCCATATAGTCTTACTGAGGCAGTGTGATTCCCTGCACCCCTTATAGTCTTACTGAGGCAGTGTGATTCCCTGCACCCCATATATATTCTCCACAACTGTGCACATATAGTAATGGCTTTCAGTCAGCTGGTTTGTGGTATTATATAAAGGGTGTCTTATGTAGTGCTGGTGTGTGATATTATATAGAGGGCATCTTATGTAGTGCTGGTGTGTGATATTATATAGAGGCGTCCTATGTAGTGCTGGTGTGCGATATTATATAGAGGGCATCTTATGTAGTGCTGGTGTGTGGTAAGATATAGAGGGCGTCTTATGTAGTGCTGGTGTGCGATATTATATAGAGGGTGTCTTATGTAGTGCTGGCATGTGGTATTATATAGACAGGGGTGCCAAGATGGGGGGGAGGGTATAAATTACCTGGGCCTGGGCTTCCTGAGGGGCATGGTGGGGGCCCGGGTCTCACTCCACCCCCTCCTCCCTCACAGCAGCCAAGCACACAGCGTGAGTTGAGCAACAGCCACAGAAGTCTCCTAAGCCTTTTGGGGGGTAGCGATCACACTGATCGCACTCCGGCTGGCTTTGCACCAGGCTGAGGGGGATCAGAGAGTCCCCATCACCAGTGCGCAGCGCCGCTTCGTGGTGATTCCCTGCACCCCATATAGTCTTAATGTAACAGTGTGATTCCCTGCACCCCATATAGTCTTACTGTGATAGTGTGATTCCCTGCACCCTATATAGTCTTTCTGTGATAGTGTGATTCCCTGCACCCTATATAGTCTTACTGTGACAGTGTGATTCCCTACACCCCATATAGTCTTACTGTGACAGTGTGATTCCCTGCACCCTATATAGTCTTACTGTGATAGTGTGATTCACTGCACCCTATATAGTCTTACTGTGACAGTGTGATTCCCTGCACCCTATATAGTCTTACTGTGACAGTGTGATTAACTGCACTCTATATAGTCTTACTGTGACAGTGTGATTCCCTGCACCCCATATAGTATTACTGTGACAATGTGATTCACTGCACCCCATATAGTCTTACTGTGACAGTGTGATTCCCTGCACCCTATATAGTCTTACTGTGATAGTGTGGTTCACTGCACCCTATATAGTCTTACTGTGATAGTGTGATTCCCTGCACCCCATATAGTCTTACTGTGATAGTGTGATTCACTGCACCCCATATAGTCTTACTGTGGCAGTGTGATTCCCTGCACCCCATATAGTCTTACTGTGACAGTGTGATTCCCTGCACCCCATACAGTCTTACAGTGAGAGTGTGATTCCCTGCACCCCATACAGTCTTACTGTGACAGTGTGATTCCCTGCACCCCATATAGTCTTACTGTGACAGTGTGATTCCCTGCACCCCTTTTAGTCTTACTGAGGCAGTGTGATTCCCTGCACCCCATATATATTCTCCACACCTGTGCACATATAGTAATGGCTTTCAGTCAGCTGGTTTGTGGTATTATATAAAGGGTGTCTTATGTAGAGCTGGTGTGTGATATTATATAGAGGGCGTCCTATGTAGTGCTGGTGTGTGATATTATATAGAGGCGTCCTATGTAGTGCTGGTGTGTGCTATTATAATTATATAGAGGGCGTCTTATGTAGTGCTGGTGTGTGATATTATATAGAGGCGTCCTATGTAGTGCTGGTGTGTGATATTATATAGAGGGCGTCTTATGTAGTGCTGGTGTGTGATATTATATAGAGGGCTTCTTATGTAGTGCTGGTGTGTGGTAAGATATAGAGGGCGTCTTATGTAGTGCTGGTGTGTGGTATTATATAGAGATGTCTTATGTAGTGCTGGTGTGCGATATTATATAGAGGGTGTCTTATGTAGTGCTGGTGCGTGATATTATATAGAGGTGTCTTATGTAGTGCTGGTGTGCGATATTATATAGAGGGTGTCTTATGTAGTGCTGGTGTGTGATATTATATAGAGGTGTCTTATGTAGTGCTGGTGTGCGATATTATATAGAGGGTGTCTTATGTAGTGCTGGTGTGTGATATTATATAGAGGGTGTCTTAGGTAGTGCTGGTGTGCGATATTTTATAGAGGGCATCTTATGTAGTGCTGGTGTGTGATATTATATAGAGGCGTCCTATGTAATGCTGGTGTGTGATATTATATAGAGGGTGTCTTATGTAGTGCTGGTGTGTGATATTATATAGAGGTGTCTTATGTAGTGCTGGTGTGCGATATTATATAGAGGGTGTCTTATGTAGTGCTGGTGTGTGATATTATATAGAGGGTGTCTTAGGTAGTGCTGGTGTGCGATATTATATAGAGGGTGTCTTATGTAGTGCTGGTGTGTGATATTATATAGAGGTGTCTTATGTAGTGCTGGTGTGCGATATTATATAGAGGGTGTCTTAGGTAGTGCTGGTGTGTGATATTATATAGAGGGTGTCTTAGGTAGTGCTGGTGTGCGATATTATATAGAGGGTGTCTTATGTAGTGCTGGTGTGTGATATTATATAGAGGGTGTCTTAGGTAGTGCTGGTGTGCGATATTATATAGAGGGTGTCTTATGTAGTGCTGGTGTGTGATATTATATAGAGGGCATCTTATGTAGTGCTGGTGTGTGATATTATATAGAGGTGTCTTATGTAGTGCTGGTGTGCGATATTATATAGAGGGCGTCTTATATAGTGCTGGTGTGTGATATTATATAGAGGGTGTCTTAGGTAGTGCTGGTGTGCGATATTATATAGAGGGTGTCTTAGGTAGTGCTGGTGTGCGATATTATATAGAGGGCATCTTATGTAGTGCTAGTGTGCGATATTATATAGAGGGCATCTTATGTAGTGCTGGTGTGTGATATTATATAGAGGCGTCCTATGTAGTGCTGGTGTGCGATATTATATAGAGGGTGTCTTATGTAGTGCTGGTGTGTGGTAAGATATAGAGGGCGTCTTATGTAGTGCTGGTGTGTGATATTATATAGAGGGCGTCTTATGTAGTGCTGGTGTGTGGTAAGATATAGAGGGCGTCTTATGTAGTGCTGGTGTGTGGTAGCTCTCCACCTCCTCCTTTCCCTAGTCACCCCTCCCCATCAACTTTACCAACTCTAACATCCTTCTCCCCTGTATCTGGAGAGGAAGTCATGGCCCTCATCCGGTCCTCCCCCCCTTCCACCTCCCCCCTTGATCCCATCCCCTCCCGCCTCCTCCGCTTCCTCTCTCTCTCAGCCTGCTCCCATCTTGCCCACCTCATTAACCTCTCCCTCTCGTCAGGCACTGTTCCTTCTGCATTCAAACATGCCCTTGTCTCCCCCATTCTTAAAAAACCTACCCTTGATCCTAACCTTCTTTCTAACTACCGTCCCATCTCTCTCCTCCCCTTTGCCTCCAAACTCCTTGAGCAGATTGTCTACAACCGCCTTACCACTTTTCTTTCCTCCCACTCCCTCCTTGACCCTTTTCAGTCTGGCTTCCGTTCTCTCCACTCCACTGAAACTGCCCTCACAAAAGTCAGCAATGACCTCCTTGCTGCCAAATCTCAAGGCCACTACTCTCTTCTCATTCTCCTTGATCTCTCTGCTGCTTTTGACACTGTGGACCACCCTCTCCTGCTGAATATCCTTCACTCCCTTGGTCTACATGAAACTGCCCTCTCCTGGCTGTCATCCTACCTCTCTGACCGATCTTTTTCAGTTTCCTCTCACGACTCCTCTTCCCCTCCACAGCCTCTTACAGTAGGTGTTCCCCAAGGTTCTGTTCTTGGTCCTCTCCTATTCTCCCTCTATACTTCCTCTCTAGGTGAACTCATCAGCTCTTTTGACCTCCATTATCATCTCTATGCTGATGATACTCAAATCTACCTTTCCTCCCCTGATCTCTCCCCCTCTCTTCTGACTCGTATCTCCAACTGTCTCTCTGCTGTCTCTTCCTGGATGTCCCAGCGATTTCTTAAACTTAATATGTCTAAGACAGAGCTAATCATCTTCCCACCCTCCCACATCACCTCACTTCCCACTATTTCTTTATCAATTGATGGAATAACTATCTCATCTAGTCCCAAGGTGCGCTGTCTTGGAGTTATCCTGGACTCATCACTCTCCTTCAAACCACATATCCAGAACCTTTCACAGTCCTGTCATTTCCATCTCAAAAATATTTCTAAGATCAGACCCTATCTCACCCAGGATGCTACTAAAACCCTCATACACTCACTGGTCATCTCCAGATTGGACTATTGTAACCTCCTCCTATCTGGCCTCCCCAAATCCCATCTCTCTCCTCTCCAGTCTGTCCTCAATGCTGCTGCACGGCTTATCTTCCTCTCCAAACATTCTGTATCTGCCTCCCCTCTCCTACAAGCCCTACACTGGCTCCCCTTCCCTTTCAGAGTCCAATTTAAGGTTCTCACGCTCGCTCACAAAGCCCTCACCCAATCTTCTCCCATATACATCTCTGATCTCATCTCCCTTCACGCTCCTCTCCGCCCTCTTCGCTCAACTAATGCACGCCGCCTTTCATGCCAGCTGATTGCTTCCTCCCACTCCCGCCTCCAAGATTTTGCCCGCACTGCTCCCCACCTCTGGAACTCTCTCCCACTCCGCATCAGACTCTCCACCTGTTTGCAATCCTTCAAACGGGCTCTCAAGACCCACTACTTCATCAAAGCCTTCCAGCTATCATTCTAACTCCTTGCTACATGCTCATTCGTCCCCATCTACCCCATCTGTGTCGACCCAGTTTGTCTTCCCCCACCTTTTTAGAATGTAAGCTCTCACAAGCAGGGCCATCTACCCTCTTGTGCTTCTCCTTACTATAGTGTCATTTACTTCTTACTCACCACTAGGGCACCTAACACTTGGTTGCTTATGCTCTGTTGCTTATCTGGGTGATATGGTCACTAATGTAGCAATGTATATTATCCATGTCCTGTATTGTATTGTTCTGTAAGTCACTTGTATACAATTTGTTTTTGTACTTTGTAAGGCGCTGCGGAACACTTGTGGCGCCATATAAATAAATGCTAATAATAATAATAATAATATAGAGGGTGTCTTAGGTAGTGCTGGTGTGTGATATTATATAGAGGGTGTCTTATGTAGTGCTGGTGTGTGGTATTATATAGAGGGCATCTTATGTAGTGTTGGTGTGTGCTATTATATACAGGGCGTCTTATGTAGTGCTGGCATGTGGTATTATATAAACAGGGGTGCCAAGATGGGGGGGAGGGTACAAATTACCTGGGCCTGGCCTTCCTGAGGGGCACGGCGGGGGCCTGGGTCTGACTCCACCCCCTCCTCCCTCACAGCAGCCAAGCACACAGCGTGAGTTGAGCAACAGCCACAGTAGTCTCCTAAGCCTTTGGGGGGGTAGCGATCACACTGATCACACTCCTGCTGGCTTTGCACCAGGCTGAGGGGGATCAGAGAGTCCCCATCACCAGTGTGCAGCGCCGCTTCGTGGCGCTTAAAATCTTTTTTTTCCCGAAGGGGGTGTGGCCACTCTCCCGCAATTAGGCCATGCCCACTGTTACCCGGGCCCGCTGCGGCTCTTGGCGGGCCTGTATATAGAGGGCATCTTATGTAGTGCTGGTGTGTGATATTATATAGTGGGCATCTTATATAGTGCTGGAGCAGCAGCTACTCCTCCCTGGAACAGCGCTGCTGCTGCTACCCCAATACACCCAAGGCCCTGCCTTCCAGTTGCTCCTATTGGATGTGGACCGGTTCCTCCGATCTGCCCTCAGCTGCCGGAGATGGGAGAGACGGTCCCTGATACCTTGCCTGTGCCTTGGAAGCACAGGAGCTCCATGCTTACTGCTCCCAGCCGCCGTGTCCTGGTCACCTCAGCCCACGCCGGCTGCTCTGCCGGTTCCACAGCTAAGACCTCCGCAGCAATGCTCTCCTCCCATCAGCGGCACTCTCTCACTGCCCGCCGCCGCTAATGCCTCCTCTCCGGCTCTGCCCCCTTGTGCCCGGCTGCGCATAGCCGCTCATCGGCTAGCCGGGACACAGGGGGGCTGGCACTAAGGAGAGAGATCTGCAGACTCGCCCTCAGTTGTTGCTAAAAATCTCATATTAATCTCTCTCTGAACTTGGCCCTTCTTACCCTGACAGGAACCCAACCACTCCCAGCCATATCCCTCCGCCCCTTCTTGTCCAGTGCATCCAACAGACTGTAGCACACCCTCACCACAGAGATAATAAAGCAGAGCCGTAACTAGACTTTTTGGTGCCCTGTGCCAGAAAGAGCATTAGCGCCCCCCTCATTTTTCAAGGGACATAATGCACCCAAAAAAGGGCCATGGCTTCATGGGGAAGGGCCAGGGAAGAGATAGGGGAGGCCAGGAGATGCTGGGGATAAATAGGGACATAATATAGTGCACCTGAGAGAGGGCCATGGCCTCATGGGGAAGGCCCAGGGAAGAGATAGGAGAGGCCAGGAGATGCTGGGGATAAATAGGGACATAATATAGTGCACCTGAGAGAGGGCCATGGCCTCATGGGGAAGGACCAGGGAAGAGATAGGGGAGGCCAGGAGATGCTGGGGATAAATAGGGACATAATATAGTGCACCTGAGAGAGAGCCATGGCCTCATGGGGAAGGGCCAGGGAAGAGATAGGGGAGGCCAGGAGATGCTGGGGATAAATAGGGACATAATATAGTGCACCTGAGAGAGGGCCATGGCTTCATGGGGAAGGGCCAGGGAAGAGATAGGGGAGGCCAGGAGATGCTGGGGATAAATAGGGACATAATATAGTGCACCTGAGAGAGGGCCATGGCCTCATGGGGAAGGCCCAGGGAAGAGATAGGAGAGGCCAGGAGATGCTGGGGATAAATAGGGACATAATATAGTGCACCTGAGAGAGGGCCATGGCCTCATGGGGAAGGACCAGGGAAGAGATAGGGGAGGCCAGGAGATGCTGGGGATAAATAGGGACATAATATAGTGCACCTGAGAGAGAGCCATGGCCTCATGGGGAAGGGCCAGGGAAGAGATAGGGGAGGCCAGGAGATGCTGGGGATAAATAGGGATATAATATAGTGCACCTGAGAGAGGGCCATGGCCTCATGGGGAAGGGCCAGGGAAGAGATAGGGGAGGCCAGGAGATGCTGGGGATAAATAGGGACATAATATAGTGCACCTGAGAGAGGGCCATGGCCTCATGGGGAAGGGCCAGGGAAGAGATAGGGGAGGCCAGGATATGCTGGGGATAAATAGGGACATAATATAGTGCACCTTAGAGAGGGCCATGGCCTCATGGGGAAGGGCCAGGGAAGAGATAGGGGAGGCCAGGAGATGCTGGGGATAAATAGGGACATAATATAGTGCACCTGAGAGAGGGCCATGGCCTCATGGGGAAGGGCCAGGGAAGAGATAGGGGAGGCCAGGAGATGCTGGGGATAACTACGGACATAATATAGTGCACCTTAGAGAGGGCCATGGCCTCATGCGGAAGGGCCAGGGAAGAGATAGGGGAGGCCAGGAGATGCTGGGGATAAATAGGAACATAATATAGTGCACCTGAGAGAGGGTCATGGCCTCATGGGGAAGGGCCAGGGAAGAGATAGGGGAGGACAGGAGATGCTGGGGATAAATAGGGACATAATATAGTGCACCTGAGAGAGGGCCATGGCCTCATGTGGAAGGGCCAGGGAAGAGACAGGAGAGGCCAGGAGATGCTGGGGATGAAATAAGAAGAAGCTACAAGCAAGAATGATAATAAACAGAAATTTGACAGGCCCAAACAGCGCCCCCTGACCTGTGGTGCCCTGTGCTATGGCACCAGCCACACTACCCTAGCTACGGCCCTGTAATAAAGTACCACATAAGTCGTTATGTTAATGCATTAAATACATAGATCATGAATTGTGACTATACATATATATATTTGACCTCATAAATTGTACATTTATAAATATTTCATAGATTTATAAGTACAGTACAGGTTGAGTCTCCCATATCCAAAATGCTTGGGACCAGGGGTATTTTGGATAACGGAATATTCCGTATTTTGGAATAATTGCATACCATAATTAAATATTTTGGGAATATGACCCACATATACACACAGAATGCATTTGTGTGTTATATACACCTTGTGTGTTATATACAGCCTGAAGGTAATTTTATACAATATTTTTAATAATTTGTGCCTTAGACAAAGTTTGTGTACATTGAACCATCAAAAATCAAATGTTTCATTATCTCAGTCATGCCAAAAAAATTACGTATTTCGGAATATTTGGATATGGGAGACTCAACCTGTACATATTTTAACCCTTAACCAGGGTTACAATATTCATTTTTCTTTAGTGGTTAGGTTCCAGGGGCACCAATGGGGTGGGGAGGATGGAGTTGAAGCGGGTACATATTATCCAGGCTTGGGCCTCTAAAGGGGTCCAAGAGTGCCGTCCTGCGATGCCGCTACAATACTTCTTGTTGCACGTGCAGCTGCTTCACAGAGGCTTGCACCATAGGAATGTACACCACGATAGGGTGCAATTGGGCCCACTCCAGTGGCCACTATCCAGGCCTGCCCTGTTCAGTTCAAGTATAAATTATTGGGTAGGAATTTAAGTAGTATTATTATTATACATTCTATATTGTGCCCTATCACTGCTTTACTAATGAAAGTACTGTAGGTCTGTTATTCCACTGTAAGTAACTGTTATGAACCCTCACTTTCTATCTTGTCATGAATCTCTCTCTCTCTCTCTCTCTCTCTCTCTGTTTCTCTCTCTTCCTTTCTCCTTCTCTCTCTCTCTCTCTCCCTTTCTCCTTCTCTCTCTCTACCTCTCTTTCTTTCTTTCCATCTTTGCCGAGGAACAACTTAAATCTCGTGTTTGGAATATTCATTCTTCTGTATAATTTATCAATATGTTTCTGGAACACATTATTGTTGTTGTGCTTTATAGAAGTTAGCTAAGTACATCTGGATGTATCTGGATGTGGATGCCCCGTAGCCAAGTAACTATGAGTTCCTAGAAAAAATATTCAGGGGCCTATGTATCAATCTGTTTTATATAGAAAATAATGCAGAAACTGCAGTTTCTGCATAATGTTATTTAACGTTCCTATGTACTAATAGCACAATGCAGGAGCTGTCACAGAAATCTCCAGAAAAGTGCTAATTAACGTTGCAGATTGCAGTCCCCATTATTATCAATGAGGACTATGATCTGATCCCTATGTACTAAACTCCAAAAAGCTAAGCTTTTCAGAGCTTAGCCCCTGTAGTGTACACCATCTTCAGATAGTGAAAACTACTATAAGCCTATGGGCGCTCCAGGGGCAGCAGAGAGATCTTTCCACCTCTCTCCTGCAGCCCCCGACTGGCTCCGGAAGCTGACGCTGTGCGTGTGCAGAGTGGGCCTGATTCAGACCTGTTCGCGAGCGCAAAGCGCTCGCAAGCGGGTCGATGGTCCCCCACTACGCATGCGCGAGACTCGGCCAGCGATGGGCGCTCTGTTGCGACGGGTCTCGCACCAAAACGGGGCAGCTGCCGATTGTGATTGACAGCTCGCTCCGTTTTGGAGGCGGGCAGTGGGGGTGGCTGGCCAAATGGAGACGTTCCCGAAGGAGGCCTCAGTAGTGAGCTTCCAGCTCTATTAGAGCCGGAAGCTCACTGGGGCTTGCGATGGATGAGACCCTACCACAAGGGTCTCATCGCAAGCCCAATGGTCGAGTCCATCGCGACCATCACCTGGCCACTCGCAAAAGCTGTGGGTGGTCACCCACAGCTTAGCAAGCCGCCAGGAGGCCGACACAAAAAATAAATAATGCCGCCCTGATTCAGAGCGAGCGCTCTGAAAGAGCGTCCGGCTCTGAATCAGGGCCAGTGTCCACTTCCCCCGGAGAAGTATTGCACTGCTGTGAAAGACTTCCTAGATGCTGGGGATATAACTCACAGGGACAGCAGTTACCACAACCGCTGTCCCTGCAAGTTCCACTTTAAAATTAAAATATTCCCTGTGAATTGGGAGCCTGATTCAGAGCCACTCGTATGCAGGCGCTCGTTCGCTCCGAGCGATGTTCGCACATCTGCGCATGCGTATGGGTTGTAATGCGCATGCGCCAACCAGTCACTGCGGTCGGAAATTGTGTGCTCGCAAAATAGCGAATGCCTGGTAATTTGAGTGACAGGATGAGGCGTTTGTGGGTGGTAACAGGGGAAGGTGCTTGAAAACGGGGAGTGGAGATCCGAACACAGGCGTGCCAAAAGGTCAAAACGGGCGTTTTAAGGGTGTGCATAATTAACAAAGCAGCGTCATCGACCACGTCACTTGGTTGTCTCTTAGCCTGAACTGCTCGCTTGATTGCGGTAGGAAAATGCTACCACAAGAATAGCGAGCAGTTCATACGCCTTTCGATGTACTCGATTAATCAAATAAATAGCGGAGATGACGTATGATGTGAGCGGCCAAGGGGCGTCTTTACAAAATAGCGAGCGCATGTTTCGGACGCTCGCTCAGACATAGAGGCGTCAACAGACCGCAAAGAGCGAGCGCTCAATTTAAATAGCCAGCCCCATTTTCAGAACGAGCGAGTGCAAATAGCGTCCGGCTCTGAATCAGGCCCTGGATACATAATAATCACCGCAGTACCAAGATTATTAGTACGTAGACCCCTTAATTTTGAGGTTTCTGTAAAAAAAAAAAACCCCAAACAAATCCAATTTACTTGCAGAGATATGGAAATGTTCCGCTCACGTGCTTCTA
Source organism: Taudactylus pleione (assembly GCA_031769625.1). NCBI lineage: Eukaryota > Metazoa > Chordata > Amphibia > Anura > Myobatrachidae > Taudactylus > Taudactylus pleione. The sequence goes on along the minus strand of JAUIMM010000381.1, from coordinate 500,094 downwards.
TTTCTTTTCCAGATTACTAATATTTATGTTTTAGTTTTTTTCTTTAAGATCTTTTCCCTGGAGGTCTGTTCCTCCGTTTTGGAGCTTTTTCTCATCTGTTCCTGGAAAGAAGAAAAAATATTTCTGCTTCACTAAATACTTCAGCTGTCAAAACAAATTGTCTCTTAGCTGCGCTCACTAATCTGAGGGAGAGAGTAACAGATGAGGGATGGGCATTCTGCTCCGTACATTCCTCCTGCCATCATCGGGACATCTCAGCGCACATCACCTGACAACTCAAGAATCAAAATCAACTTACATCAGAAAAAGAATCCGATTGTCAAAAATATACAGTATATAATTTATGGGCTTTGATCGTAAGTCAGAGGGATCAGTTAGAGGGGAATAACGAGAGTCGTCTGGAATTTCATCTGTAAATGGGATTAAATAAATGATGAGAATTACAGAGAGATGATAAAGATGACAGACAGAGCTCGTTGCAGACTTGTTTGTGATTTCAATATTTATATCTATATCTATTTACAGTGTCAATATCAGTTTGCTGGAATTTTTAGGTCATTTCTACCCTCATACAAATATATCTCTGCGGCAGATGTGCGGGGGCACCAGGGTTGGATTGGCCCACAGGGGTACAGGGGAAATCCCCGGGGGGCTTCACTGCCTGATGGTGCACTTTAAATATACATTGTTACTCTATTAGAGGGTCAGTTACCTGGGGGAGCAGGGACCACTGGTGAGAGTGGGAGCTGGGTTCACATCTACAAACTGCACCAAGATTCACCCTCCTGCCAACCAAAGTGGGCCGTCATGACACAGCCCTGTCCTCTCCTCTTGCTGGCTGTGGGCTGTAGCATAATGGGCACAGTTCCTGCCAGTGATGTGAGTGGCATTATATCTCTGCATTCATTCACTAACCTACAGTTACACCCCTGTGTCCGCAGCTCTGTCCCGATCCATTGTGTGTGTGTCTCTGTCTCCCCCTTTGCATTTGTCTATCTCTGTCCTATCACCACGTGTGCTGCTGCCCCAGTTGCCATGTGTTCCTCTACCCAATGTTCCATTTGTACCTTTGCCCAAGTTGCCATGCGTGCCCGTTCCCATAGAGTTGCCATGTATGCCTTTGACTCGTCCCCATGTGTACCTCTGCCCCATCCCCATGTGACCCTGTGCTGGTCTCCCCATGTTACCCCCTCTCCATGTGTTCCTCTCCACTGCTTCCAATGTGTGTCTGCTCCCACTCCCCATGTGTACCTCTGCCCCATCCCCATCTGTCCATATGTGTGACACTGCACCCCTCTCCATGTGTTACTCTCCACCCCTTCCCAAGTCTGCTCCCACTCCCCATGTGTACCTCTGCCCCATCCCCATCTGTCCATATGTGGCCTCCCCATGTGTGACACTGCACCCCTCTCCATGTGTTACTCTCCACCCCTTCCCATGTGTGTCTGCACCCACTCCCCATGTGTACCTCTGCCCCATCCCCATCTGTCCATATGTGTGACACTCTCCATGTGTGACACTCTCCATGTGTTACTATCCACCCCTTCCGTGTCTGCTCCCACTCCCCATGTGTACCTCTGCCCCATCTCCATCTGTCCATATGTGGCCTCCCTATGTGTGACACTGCACCCCTCTCCATGTGTTACTCTCCACCCCTTCCCATGTGTGTCTGCACCCACTCCCCATGTGTACCTCTGCCCCATCCCCATCTGTCCATATGTGTGACACTCTCCATGTGTTACTATCCACCCCTTCCGTGTCTGCTCCAACTCCCCATGTGTACCTCTGCCCCATCTCCATCTGTCCATATGTGGCCTCCCATTGTGTGACACTGCACCCCTCTCCATGTGTTACTCTCCACCACTTCCCATGTGTGTCTGCACCCACTCCCCATGTGTACCTCTACCCCATCCCCATCTGTCCCTGTGCTACCCTCCCCATGTGTGACTCTGCACTCCTCTCCTTGTGTTACTCTCCATCCCATCCCATGGGTGTCTATCCCATTCCCCATGTGTACCTTTGCCCCATCTCCTTCTGTCCATATGTGGCCTCCCCTTGTGTGACACTGCACCCCTCTCCATGTGTTACTCTCCACCCCTTCCCATGTGTGTCTACACCCATTCCCCATGTGTACCTTTGCCCCATCCCCATCTGTCCCTGTGCTCGCCTCTCCTTGTGTTACTCTCCACCCCTTCCCAAGTATGCTCCCACTCCCCATGTGTGCCTCTTCCTCTTCCCCATGTGTCCCTGTGCTGGTCTCCCCAAATATGAATCTGCACCCTGCTCCATGTGTTACTCTCCACCCTTTTCCATGTGTGTTTTTGCACCCACTCCCCATGTGTACCTCTGTCCCATCCCTGTGTGTCCCTGTACGCGCCTCCCCATATGTGACTCTCCCTCCATGTGTTCCTCTCCACCCCTTCCCATGTGTGTGTCTGCACTTACTACCCATGTGTACTGCACCTCTGCCCATCACCATGTGTCCCTGTGCATGCCTTTTGGGCTCTATTTATTAACATTATTTTTACTAAAATAAAGTGATAAAGGCTGTTTTGTGTTTTCACACCCTTTTCCCATTATTTTAGTATCACCTATAGTTACTACAGGGCAATTGGAGTAGAATTCGTAAAGTTCTACTCCAACCCCTAAGTATCACTTATTTTTAGTAAGCAGATCGCATTTCCCATAATTGTAATGGGAAATGTGATCCGACCAGAGTTACTAAAAATAAATTGTGAAAAAATACCGGGGAAAGCCCTGTGATAATAACGCCACCTTATCCAGGGTCTCCCCTGGTTACCGGATGCCTGCTCCACTCTAACAGGCAGAGCAGAGCCTGGAGCCGGCCCCAGTGATCAGCTGTGTGGTCTAAACAGACCACAAGCTGATACACTATAAAAAAAAATAGTAAAAAAAAAATGTCACTTACCTGACTCCAGGGACCGGTGGTCGGGGCTCCGGTGATGTTCTCCCTCCGGACAGCTGGTCTCCCATGCTGCACTGCGGCCCGGTCATCAGGTGATCAGGTCCCAGTGCAGTATGGGATGTCAGCTGACCGGAGGCAAGGAAGACATAATTTTTTTGCGAAAATATTGTGACTAGAGTGTGGAGGGGATTCACAGGGACAGAGCTTTCTCTCAAGCTCTGGGCCTGATTCAGAGCTGGACGCTCTGAAAGAGCGCTCGCTCTGAATCAGGGCGTTTTTCTTTTTTGGTGCGGCCTCTGGGCCGCTCGCATAGCTGTGGGTGACCACCCACAGCTATTGCGAGCGGCCAGGTGATGGCCACGATAGTCTCGACCATCGGGGCTTGCGATGAGACCCTTGTGGTAGGGTCTCCTTCCCGCAAGCCCAAGTGAGCTTCTGGCTCTTAATAGAGCCGGATGCTCACAACTGACATCACTCGTGATGTCAGTGGGGCCGCCACCAAATGGCAGGCGTTCCGTCGGGAATGCCTCCGTTTGGCCAGCCACCCCCCCTGCCCGCCTCCAAAACGGTGCGAGCTGTCGATCAAAATCGACAACTGCCCCCTTGTGGTGCGAGACCCGGAGCGTCGGAGCGCCCGTCGCTAGCCGGGCCTCGCACATGTGCACGTCAGAGCCGGCTCCAGAGTGCGCATGCGCAGTGGCCAAACATCAACCCGCTCGCGAGCGCATAGCGCTTGCGAGTGGGTCTGAATCAGGCCCTCTGTCCCTGCAAGGGATTTGTAGTAAATCCCTGTGATATTGCCTGAATTCGCAATGCGAATTCAGTCGATAATATCACACTACAATCTCCATTGCAAATGCAGATTGTAGTAAAGAGAGCCCTTTGTGTCTTAAAAATGTGCATTTACTATACATTGATTATCAGTGTCAATTGAAAACTGACCGCGATGCTGTTTGGTTCTTTTGTCACTTTTGTTGTTGGATTTGACATTAAACCTTCTATCGGATGAGGTGTTGTCATGTGTGCAAACCACTTATCATACTAACATAAAATAAAGACACTGAGACGTGGATTTGGCAGATAACTTGATGGCGATTTATTGGAGAAATTAATATTATTTATTAATTCTTAAATTAATTAAGGATGTATGGTGGCAAAGAAAGGACGGCCAGAAATCAGCCAGATCTGCTATGCCCACACACAAACAACAAAAGACATAGCAGGCGTAGATCGCCCAGAGTGCATACACATAACCATGTAAACCATGTCAAACACAAAAGGTAACGCTCACCCTCTAACTTGACTACCCACCCGTTTAGGTGATGATACTGGCCCCCGTTAGGTTGGTACAGCCAACTACCAGTCACTGAAGGGAGCGCCCTTAAATCATAATTGCACCTGGACTGGTGAACTGCCGTTCTTTCCCGCCACAGCAAGGTTCAGCTTATAGAACCGCCGCACCGCCACCATACCAAGTACTACCCCAATAACGCCAACTCCTCAAAAAGATCCCCAATAAACAATGACACACCCTCCTCTGTTAAATGAACTCCATCAGGTCTATACATATAACTAAATCGAAATTGAATGTTATTATGGTAAATGAAACGGCCATAATTGGCCATCACAAATTTGGCAACTGCGAAATTAAGTTTCTTCCTAGCTTCGTCATTAGCAGGAAAACTCCTAACCCCACGCCAGACCTGTCGAGGTACAATGCAAGACCAAATTAATTTACACAAGGGCCAGGCCGATAGCACCCTCGCCAAATCGTTGACAATATCAACTCGTAATTCTACAGTGGACCTCTGCCCTAAGTCGTTGCCTCCTAAATAAGCCACCAAAATACATGGACTACCAAAAAGCCTTGCATACTCTAACAGTTTAGGACAAAAGGAATGCCATCTCATACCTCTGGAACCTATCCAACGGACCCTAGCTGAATATTCAAAAATTGGAGCTTGATCTGAACTCAAACCTAGCAGCCCAGAAAATATATGAGTGGCCTATAACCCAAATGTCCCGCGTGTCAAAGAGCAATCCTAAAGGTGGAGGAAAGCAGTAAATAAAAAATTAGTAATTGTCATAAAACAATAAAATTTTATGGTGTATTAGTGGGATCTGATAGAACATAAGTGAGTATCTGCCAAAAAGAAAAATTTTCTATTGGTCGCCGACTTTACTATTTGAAGTGGCTGAGACAAACAGAAGACACAAAGGGGAAGAATGGGTGGGGGGGAATTGGGAAAAAACAGGTGAACTCGGCAAGAGGTAAAATAAAAACCTGCTGAGGGATGGACTATGGCCTAATTAAATGATTGAGAATAGCCGAATTGAATCCGTCAGTTCAGGTAAAAATTGTAAAATCCCTCAAGACTCCCATTGCCAGCAATGGCGAGTAGCTAATCCCGAGTAGGACGGACAGGGGTAACAGACAAGACAGGACAGTACATGAGACAAGACAAAAACCAGGCAAGCATAAAATATAAACGTAACTGGAACAGACTGTGAAATGACTTTAAACAAAGGGCCTTCATGCCTAGGTCGAATGTAACCTTTATAACTATCCGATTTCCAATGTCCTAGGGCCTTAATTTCTGATGCCGAGAAACCCGCAGCTGCCGCCGAAGTTGCGGCTCCGATCAGAAACGAGTGTGTACCAAAATCTTGAGGCGGGAGGCCTAAAACTGATACACACCTCTTCAAAAACCAACCAAACTGGTATTTGGTAAGCGGAGTCCTGTCCATATGCATGAGTCATGAACCAGGAACATCCGGCCGCAATAACTCATACCGCATAGCTAGTGCCACGGGGCAGATCTGTTCGTCCCTAGATAGACCCAACGAGATCCACCTACCCCTACCAGTCTGGTCGGTCTTCGACTGCCGAATCCTACAGAGAACAGACCTCTCACTGACCAGGATATCCGAGAGGAGCATGGCGGCATCAACCCATTTGGATGATGCCACCAGCTCCGATACCCTCAAGGTGCCGTGAAAAGCCTCCGAAAACACCACTTGAATCAGGACCGCCTCATACGCAGTAAGAGCCACTCCGAGAACCGCCCCTAATACTGCCGGAAGCAGATGAGCGTCCACAGGTCTCCTACGGTCAGCTACTGGCCGGGAGACCCGTGCCCAACCCTTTAAAGCCTTCACTATCAGAAAACTTTTAGTAAAGTCAGGTTGGCCCTTCAATTTACAATAAAATGCAATGCCCCCCAAAGAGCGCGCAACAGAAGCCCTGGATCTGCCAGCCAAACGGAGACTCCAAATAAAAGAAAGCATCGAACGATGCTGACTCTTACCTGCCTGTTTGCTGCTACGGGAATAATCTTCCCATTCATTCCATGCCTGCCGATATGCTCGCAACGTGGAGGGGGCTAAAGACTGTTCTGCTTAGCCCTCCATGCCGGCTCGATCACCTGCCAAACATAAGAGGGGCAAAGCACAACGTCAGCACCAGGGCCACAGATCGGGACCTAGCCCACTGGAAACGTGATAACGCATCGTCTATCTCATTCTCCACCCCAGGAACGTGTCTTGCCTTAAACATGATGTTACAGCGCAAACATGTGAGCACAGCTGCGCTAGCAAGCGCAAAACCAGCAGGGAAGCCGCATGTTGCTGATTGTATCGCATGGACCATGCCCAGGTTGTCCCACCTGATAATGATGCTGCGATTGCGTAACCATTCCCCCCAGATTTCCAAGGAAACCATTATGGGAAAGAGTTTGAGAAGGAGTAAGTCCTTAGTCAAACCCTTTCCCACCCATTCTTCCAGCCAACGGCCAACGCACCAGGAGCCATCAAGGTAACATCCGAACCCCGTGGTGCCTGCTGCGTCGGTGAACAGCTGCAGCTGCAAATTGTCAGCGGCTGGAGACATCCACAACCGAACGCCATTAAAATCCCGAAGAAACGAGACCCAGACAGAGAGGTCCTGCTTAATCTCTGAGGATAAACGTAGCAAATGTCTCGGTTAGTGACACCAGCCGTGGCCCTTTCCAATTTACGTGAAAAAGCTCTGCCCATTGGAATTACTTTACAGGCCCAGGAGGGATTGCGCCTGCCGCAGGGTAATTCTACTGGAAGCCGTGCATTCCGCTATGGCATTACTTGACAGGCTTATCGAGAGGAATGCGACAAGAACCCACCGAGGTACAGATCTCGATACCCAGGAATGACAAGGGGAAGGGCCCTCCGTTTTGTCCACAGCAATGGGAACTCCAAATGAAAAAACAGCGCTCGTAAAGAAAACAAAAGATAACTGCATCTGCCTGAACCGGAAGGGCCGACACACAGAAAGTCATCGAGATAGTGGGCTATTCCATGACTACCGCAAAAATGTAATAAATAAATTCCGCGCACCAGTGTAGGAAGGTGCTAAAATGCTCGAAAAACGCACAGGACACAGAACACCCCATAGGCAAGCATTTGTCTATGCAATATCCGTTGTCCAAGCTAAAAACCCATAAACTGGAATGACTCTGGGTGCAAAGGAAGTAGACGAAAAGCTGACTCAACATCTATCTTAGCCATCAGTGCGCCCAGACCATAACACCTAATGACGTCCAAAGCATCGTCAAAAGACTGGTACACCACCGAGGAAACCTCAACTGGTATGGCATAATTTACTGACGAGCCTGGCGGATAAGACAGATGTTGCATGAGCCCTTATTTTCCTGGAATTTTCTTGGGAACCACTCCCACCGGGGAATTCACAAGATCCCTAATGGGGGTTCTGCAAAAGGCCCAGCAATGCGCCTGCGCTAACCTCGCCAGCCACTTTTTCCCTAAGAATGTGAGGCAATTCAAAGGCAGACTTCAAATTTCTAGGCGAATATGTGTCGACATCCCTGCAAATAGGTAAACGAAAACCAAAACTGAAGCCTTTTAACGAAAATTCTGCGTCCTGCAGAACCGGGTACCAACTCAACCATTTTGCTATCGCTGTGACACGGACAGGGGATGGAACTTTACTTAGCACTTGTGCCTTTTGCTGGCTGTGCAGGCTGCTGCTGGGCACCCCCCTTGAAACACTTGGCAACTGGGTGATTGCCACCACATCGCAAGCAGAGGTGACGAAAACGACATTTTAATGTGGAATTATTAAAGGCGAAGCATTTTCCCCAGACGCCTGCTGTTAGCCCTGACGAACTGAACTAGCTGCTTTGCACGCGTTGTACCCCTCATAGGCAGGACGCGAAGGCTGCGTGACCTCCAGCAATGTATATTTGTCGAAGTAGGAGCATAGCTGAGAATGGAGCTTCCCGGTGATAGCTGCTTGGGGCAGTGATTGCAATAATAAGCTGTGCACCCTGTAGAAATTCACTGTAGCACATGTATTCTGTCTATTATGTAAGTTAAATGCTCAGAATACAGTATATAATACAATCTCCTCTATTGGCTGATAATAATGATTCAAAGGAGATAAAAGCTAGATCTTAGGTGCTATAGATAAATAAAGCAGTGTCAAAGCCATTACCCCTTACTGTCATATAACGCATCACTAAAGCATTCTATACCCCCAATGATACCTCAATGCCCAGCATAATACTGACACTGTTTGCTGCAACTGTTTTCTACCATTAAGAGCCATAATCAGCACTTAGACCATCTATAAAATACATCATACGAATGTACTGAATGATATAATTCTGGCATATACAGGACCAGCAAACACAGTAAGTAATTATATGTAGAAGTAGAGCCATCCTGTCTGAGCTGAATCTTTTTATTTCATGTGCCGGCTCCTTTACAGATCATATGAGCAAGTTGGGGAATCTGGGAGAGGGCAGAAAAAGAAACCATGCACTGTCCTGGACATAGATGCACAGATTGGTCCCCTTATGTACTGGATGGTGTATTATCCAGTATTAATAATTGATCCAATAGGTGATCCATATCAGTGCACCCCGTACAGTGCATGTTTTCCAGATCTAGTTGGTGCACAACAATATTCATTACTGGCTTTTTAACTTTTTCTACTGGCTGACACATTTAAAAGATCAACAGGGACTGTAGTGCTAGTTATTTCATTTGTGACACTGAGGGGATCCTAAAAAACATGCAACTTTAGTATTATATGCTATTTCTATTGTAGTCCTCATGGTGTGGGCTGAGGGGGGGTTCAGGCAAGGCACTCATAAACCCCTCCTGCATTTGCCTATGGTGCTGGCCACTGCAGCCACAAAGATGATATTGACCAGGGGCATTAAGGACTAAAGGGAAGCACCCCTCCCCCGCACTGGCACACCTTCCACAAAGCTGCAGCAGCCTGAGGGGGGATAGAACTATCAATAAGGTAACCACACCTGCAGCCCCTAATAACATGGGGGCACTGTGGAGCCAGGGACCAGGGTCTGGGGAGGCTCATTACTAGGCAGGACATAGCTACACCCACCCCCAGCAGAACAAGAAATCAGAAAAGACACTGATTGAGGACAGAAAGGAAAAGTAAAAGCAATGATATGAAGTAAATGAAAAGAGACTAAATACAATAAGGAAAAGGAGGAGAGAAGAAGAGAAGAAGGAGAAGCACTAAGAGAGTTTTATTAAGGAAAATGACAACTGACAAAATGCACTTCCCTGTCCTGGAGGAATCTGGAACAAAGAGGCTTTGGCCCTCACTTCTAGCCCCTTATATAATGTCTCTATTGAAAACCCGCCCCTGCTAACGATAGGCTAACTCTAAACAGTAATTTGCATACATGCCGGCCCCCATCCTAGAGGTTTAACACACCTCTTTTCTTATGCAATCTTTCGGTTTCACTTCTGATGAAAACAGATAACAAAATCAACCAAAATAAACTACAAATACAGTGCCTGATTCAGACCCGCTCGTGAGCACTATGCGCTCGCAAGCGGGTTGATGGTGGCCCAGTGCGCATGCGCACGACGGAGCCGGCTCCGTCGTGCGCATGCGCGAGACCCGGATAGCGATGGGCAATCCGTCGCTCTGGGTCTCGTACCAGAGGGGGCGTGCTGTCGATGTTGCGTGACAGCACGCCCCCTTTGGTGGGCGGGACGGGGGCGTGGCTGCCCAGACGGAGGTGTTCCCATGGGAACACCTACCGTCTGGGGCCGGCCCCACTGACATCACAAGTGATGTCAGTGGGAGTGCTTTCGGCTCTGTTAGAGCCGAAAGCACTCTGGGGCTTGCGGCAACGAGACCCTACCACAAGGGTCTCGTTGCAAGCCTGATGGTCCTGATGGTCTTGACCATCGTGACCATCTTCCTGGCCATTCGCTATAGCTGTGGGTGGTCACCCACAGCTATGCGAGCGGCCAGGAGGCCGGTCTGAAAAACAAAAAGGATGGCCCTGATTCAGATCGAGCACTCTGTCAGAGTGTCCGACTCTGGATCAGGGCCACAGTGCATTCAGAAAGTATTCACAGTGCTTCACTTTTTCCACATTTTGTTATGTTACAGCCTTATTCCAAAATGGAATAAATCCATTTTTGTCCTCAAAATTCTGCACACAATACCCCATAATGATAACGTGTAAAGTTTTTTGAGATTTTTGCAAATTTAATTTAAAAAAAACTAAGAAATCACATGTACATAAGTAGTCACAGCCTTTGCTCAATACTTTGTTGATGCACCTTTGGCAGCAATTACAGCCTCAAGTATTTTTGAATATGATGCCACAAGCTTGGCACACCTATCTTTGGGCAGTTTTACCCATTCCTCTTTGCAGCACCTCTCAAGCTCCATCAGGTTGAATGGGAAGCGTCGGTGCACAGCCATTTTCAGATCTCTCCAGAGATGTTCAATCGGATTCAAATCTGGGCTCTGGCTGGGCCACTCAGGGACATTCACAGAGTTGTCCTGAAGCCACTCCTTTGATATCTTGGCTGTGTGCTTAGGGTCGTTGTCCTGCTGAAAGATGAACCGTTGCCCTGGTCTGAGGTCAAGAGCGCTCTGGAACAGGTTTTCATCCAGGATGTCTCTGTACATTGCTGCATTCATCTTTCCCTCTATCCTGACTAGTCTCCCAGTTCCTGCCGCTGAAAAATATCCCCACAGCATGATGCTGCCACCACCATGCTTCACTGTAGGGATGGTATTGGCCTGGTGATGAGCGGTGCCTGGTTTCCTCCAAACATAACGCCTGGCATTCATGCCAAAGAGTTCAATCTTTGTCTCTCATGGTCTGAGAGTCCTTCAGGTGCATTTTGGTAAACTCCAAACTGAATTTACCACAGGTGGACTCCAATTAAGCTGTAGGAATATCTCATGGATGATCAGTGGAGACAAGATGCACCTGAGCTCAATTTTAAACTTCATGGCAAAGGCTGTGAATGCTTATGTACATGTGATTTCTTAGGGGTTTTTTTGTAATTAAATTTGCAAAAATCTAAAAAAAACTTTTTGCATGTTGTCATTATAGGGTATTGTGTGTAAAATTTTGATGACAAAAATTATTTTTTTTCCATTTTGGCATAAGGCTGTAACATAACAAAATGTGGAAAAAGTGCTGTGAATACTTTCCGGATGCACTGTATATACCTCCCAACAGTCTCTTAATCGAATTCGGGACTCTATGCGTGCACATAAAGGAGGCGTGGTCTCGTGAGCAGGGGGTGTGACTTTGCAGCACATCCCCTTTTACATCACCCAGGGTGTGTGCACATTAGATGCTGGGCTGTCCCCAAGCGTTCACCACACTGTGAACAGATGCTATATGCATGCCCAGGGCATCTATTCACCTGCTGCTCTGCTGCCCTGCGCGGGTGGAACAGCGGGAGAGTCTCAGTAAAGTGGGACTATCCCACCTCCTGATGGTTTTCTATAGGGTAAAACATAACACATACCTACATCACAAATCCCCTATAAAGCCACCCCCACCAGAACAAGCAATGCCACGTGGTAAGGGTGTAGTTTGGTGGTTGGAAATAGGTGAGAGGTGATTTGTTAGAGAAGTTTGGGGAATGTAGTCCTGTCATTGTCTGTGTAGTCCTGTCTGAGATTAAGGTTTGTCTTATATTTTGTCTGGTGTCATTTTTATTTTCCGTCTTGTCAGTGTTTATGTGTGTGTGTGGTGTGTTAGTGAGGAGTGTACTGTCAGTGTATATGTGTGTGTGTGTGGTGTGTTAGTGAGGAGTGTAGTGTCAGTGTATGTGTGTGTGCCTGTGGTGTGTTAGTGAGGGGTGTAGTGTCAGTGTATATGTGTGTGTGTGTGTGTGTGTGTGTGTGTGTGTGTGTGTGTGTGTGTGTGTGTGTGTGTGTGTGTGTTAGTGAGGAGTGTAGTGTCAGTGTATATGTGTGTGCCTGTGGTGTGTTAGAGAGGAGTGTAGTGTCAGTGTATATATGTGTGTGTTAGTGAGGAGTGTAGTGTCAGTGTATATGTGTGTGTGGTGTGTTAGTGAGGAGTGTAGTGTCAGTGTATATGTGTGTGTGGTGTATTAGTGAGGAGTGTAGTGTCAGTGTATATGTGTGTGGTGTGATAGTGAGGAGTGTAGTGTCAGTGTGTATGTGTGTGGTGTGTTAGAGAGGAGTGTAGTTTCAGTGTTTATGTGTGTGCCTGTGGTGTGTTAGTGATGAGTGTAGTGTCAGTGTATATGTGTGTGTGGTGTATTAGTGAGGAGTGTAGTGTCAGTGTATATGTATGTGTATGCCTGTGGTGTGTTAGTGAGGAGTGTAGTGTCAGTGTTTATGCGTGTGGTGTGTTAGTGAGGAGTGTAGTTTCAGTGTTTATGTGTATGGTGTGTTAGTCAGGAGTGTAGTGTCAGTGTATATGTGTGTGCCTGTGGTGTTAGTGAGGAGTGTAGTGTCAGTGTATATGTGTGTGTGGTGTGTTAGTGAGGAGTGTAGTGTCAGTGTTTATGCGTGTGGTGTGTTAGTGAGGAGTGTAGTTTCAGTGTTTATGTGTATGGTGTGTTAGTGAGGAGTATAGTGTCAGTGTATATGTGTGTGTGCCTGTGGTGTGTTAGTCAGGAGTGTAGTCTCAGTGTATATGTGTGTATGCCTATGGTGTGTTAGTGAGGAGTGTAGTGTCAGTGTATATGTGTGTCTGTGGTGTGTTAGTGAGGAGTGTAGTGTCAGTGTATATGTGTGTGTTCCTGTGGTGTGTTAGTGAGGAGTGTAGTGTCAGTGTATAAGTGTGTCTGTGGTGTGTTAGTGAGGAGTGTAGTGTCAGTGTATATGTGTGTGTGTCTGTGGTGTGTTAGTGAAGAGTGTAGTGTTAGTGTATATGCGTGTGTGCCTGTGGTGTGTTAGTGAGGAGTGTAGTGTCAGTGTGTATGTGTGTGTTGTGTTAGTGAGGAGTGTAGTGTTAGTGTATATGTGTGCGCCTGTGGTGTGTTAGTCAGGAGTGTAGTGTTAGTGTATATGCGTGTGTGCCTGTGTTGTGTTAGTGAGGAGTGTAGTGTCAATGTATATGCATGTGTTCCTCTGGTGTGTTAGTGAGGAGTGTAGTGTCAGTGTATATGTGTGTGTGTCTGTGGTGTGTTAGTGAAGAGTGTAGTGTTAGTGTATATGCGTGTGTGCCTGTGGTGTGTTAGTGAAGAGTGTAGTGTTAGTGTATATGTGTGCGCCTGTGGTGTGTTAGTCAGGAGTGTAGTGTCAGTGTATATATGTGTGCCTGTGGTGTGTTAGTGAAGAGTGTGGTGTGTTAGTGAGGAGTGTAATGTCAGTGTATATGTGTGTGTGCCTGTGGTGTGTTAGTCAGGAGTGTAGTGTCAGTGTGTATGTGTGTGCCTGTAGTGTGTTAGTGAGGAGTGTAGTGTCAGTGTATATGTGTGTGTGCCTGTGGTGTGTTAGTGCGGAGTGTATTGTCAGTGTATATGTGTGTGTGTGGTGTGTTAGTGAGGAGTGTAGTGTTAGTGTATATGTGTGTGTGTGGTGTGTTATTGAGGAGTGTAGTGTCAGTGTATATGTGTGTGTGTATTGTGTTAGTGAGGAGTGTAGTGTCAGTGTATATGTGTATCTGTGTTGTGTTAGTGAGGAGTGTAGTGTCAGTGTGTATATATTAGGGGTGTGCACCGGCCACTTTTCGTGTTTTGGTTTTGGATCTGGATCTTTCTTCGTGTTTTGGATCTGGATTGGTTTTGCCAAAACCACCCTTCCGTGTTTTGGGTTCTGGGTTTTGTGTTTTGGATCTGTATTTTTTTGAAAAAAAGCATAAAAACAGCTAAAATCAAAGAATTTGTAGGTTTTTCTGCTCCTATGCTATTATTAACCTCAATAACCTTAATTTCCACTCATTTCCAGTCTATTCTGAACACCTCACACCTCACAATAGTGTTTTTATGTCCAAAAGGTTGCACCGAGGTAGCTGGATGACTATGCTAAGCGACACGAGTGGGCGGCACAAACACGTGACCCATCTAGGCGTGATACTGCAGTGGCAGACAGGATGGCAGTTTGAAAAACTAGGCCCCAAACTGTACATAATGCAAAGAAAAAAAAGAGGTGCAAGATGGAATTGTCCTTGGGCCCTCCCACCCACCCTTATGTTGTATAAACAGGACATGCACACTTTAACAAACCAATCATTTCAGCGCCAGGGTCTGCCACACAACTGTGGCTGAAATGATTGGTTCGTTTGGGCCCCCACAAAACAAGCTGGCAATTAATCTGTCCCTGCACAAACTGGCTCTACGGAGGCAAGATGTCATCCTCATCCTCCTCATCCACCGATTCCTCACCCTCTTCAGTGTGTACATCCTCATCCTCACAGAGTATTAATTCGTCCCCGCTGGAACCACAGGTCCCTCTGTACGTTCTGGAGGCTGGTCTCCCTGGAAGAGTTGATAATTCATTTTATGAACATCATCTTCTCCACATTTTGTGGAAGCAACCTCCTACGCCTTTCGCTGACAAGGTTCCCGGCTGCACTAAACACTCTTTCGGAGTACACACTGGAGGGGGGGCAACTCAGGTAAAATAGAGCCAGTTTGTACAGGGACCTCCAAATTGCTTCTTTTTCCTGCCAGTACAGATATGGACTGTCTGGCATGCCTACTTGGATGCTGTCACCGATGTAATCCTTTAACAGACAGACTCACGCTTGTCGCTGCTGCTTTGAGGATGCAAGTGCAGCTACAGCCCACACAATTCACAAAGACAGAAAAAAAAAAAGAATATTTTTATTGTTTGTGGAGCGCACTTTGAGGGTGTCACCACCCTTTAACAGACAGACGCACGCTTGTCGCTGCTGCTTTGAGGACAGTATCATATGCAGTGACAGTAGACTTGTCAGAAATTGTTGGCACGTTCTTCAGTCCGGACCAGATGTCCAAACCAGCCCTTGACTTATGACATAGGCGCACGCTTGGCGCTGCTACTATGTTGATGCACGTGCGGCTTCATCGCACACAAGTCACAAACACATTAAAAAAATAGTTTTTTATTTTTTGGAGCACTTTGAGGGTTACACCACCCTTTAACAGACAGATGCACGCTTGTCGCTGCTGCTTTGAGGATGCAAGTGCGGCTACAGCCCACACAATTCACAAAGACAGAAAAAAAAAGAACAATATTTTAATTGTTTGTGTAGCACACTTTGAGGGTGTCACCACCCTTTAACAGACAGACGCACGGTTGTCGCTGCTGCTTTAAGGATGCAGGTGCGGCTACAGCCCACACATTTCACAAAGACAGAAAAAAAGAGAACAATATTTTAATTGTTTGTGTAGCACACTTTGAGGGTGTCACCACCCTTTAACAGACAGACGCACGCTTGTCACTGCTGCTTTAAGGATGCAGGGGCGGCTACAGCCCACACATTTCACAAAGACCGAAAAAAAAAGAACAATATTTTTATTGTTTGTGTAGCACACTTTGAGGGTGTCACCACCCTTTAACAGACAGACGCACGCTTGTCGCTGCTGCTTTAAGGATGCAGGTGCGTCTACAGCCCACACATTTCACAAAGACAGAAAAAAAAGGAACAATATTTTAATTGTTTGTGTAGCACAATTTTAGGGTGTCACCACCCTTTAACAGACAGACGCACGCTTGTCGCTGCTGCTTTAAGGATGCAGGTGCGGCTACAGCCCACACATTTCACAAAGACGGAAAAAAAAGAACAATATTTTTATTGTTTGTGTAGCACACTTTGAGGGTGTCACCACCCTTTAACAGACAGACGCACGCTTGTCGCTGCTGCTTTGAGGATGCAGGTGGAATCTAGACGGGATTTGGAACCGGGGACACACTACCTCCATCAATTGTCTAATTCCCACTGCACTAATGGCGGATACCGGACGCACGTCTAACACCAACATAGCAGTCAAGGCCTCAGTTATACGTTTTGCTTCAGGATGACTGCTGTCGTACTTCATCCTCATCGCTAGGGACTTTTGGAGGGTCAATTGTTTAGTAAAAGTAGTGATGTTCCTACTTCCTCTCTGGGATGATGAACAACTCCCAGCAGCAGCAGCAATAGCACTAGGAGGAAGTGGTTCTTGATCTTTCCCTATTTTATTTTTATCGGAGAAAGTTTGGTCCTCCATTTATGTTATATTGATATATACGTGCGGCTAAAGCGCACACAAACACAGAAAATATTTTTTTATTTTTGCTGGAGAGTAGTGCACTTTGTGGGTTACACCACCCTTTAAGAAATGAGCCAGCCGGCTCTTTACTTATGGGACACAGGCGCACGCTTGGCACTGCTCCTTTGTTGATGCACGTGTAGCCACAGTGCACACAATTCACAAACACAGAAAATAATTTTTTTTTTGGTTTGGACTGGAGTGTACTTTGGGGGTTACAGCACCCTTTAACGGTCAAGCCAGCCGGGCCCTTTACTTATGACACAGGCGCACGCTTGGCACTACTTTGTTGATGCACGTGCGGCTACTGCGCACACAATTCACAAACACAGAAAATAATTTTTTTTTTGGTTTGGACTGGAGTGTACTTTGAGGGTTACAGCACCCTTTAACGGTCAAGCCAGCCGGCCCTTTACTTATGACACAGGCGCACGCTTGGCACTACTTTGTTGATGCACGTGCGGCTACTGCGCACACAATTCACAAACACAGAAAATATATTATTTTTTTAGCACTTGGGGGGAGCACCCCTGATGGACAGAGCACCCCCTGGACAACACTACAGCACCCCTTTAGGACTGGGACACTGCACAGGACTTTGGAGTGGACACAGCCCCTATGGAGAACTGACTGCACAACACAGTCCAGCCAGCCCCTATGGACTTTGAAGTAGTGGACACAGCCCCTATTAACAACAGCAGCACAGCACAACACAGCCAGCCCCTATAGACTTGGAAGTAGTGGACAACAGCAGCACTACACTACACTACACAGCCCAGCCAGCCCTAACTCCCACCCTCCCTCTTCACTGTCCACAGCCGAGTGAGAAAAAGGCGCCGACGCGGGTACCTTATATAGGATCCAAAACCCGTGAGACTCGGAAGGCGGGATGATGAAGTTTTGCCTCGATTTCAGATCCGAGTCAGGCGGGAAAAGTCGAGCCTGACTCGGATCGGCCTCGGATCGGGGGGGCTCGGGGGGGTTCGGATTTCAGAAATCCGAACCCGCTCACCCCTAGTATATATGTGTGTGTGGTGTGTTAGTGAGTAGTGTAGTATCAGTGTATAAGTGTGTATGCCTGTGGTGTGTTATTGAGGAGTGTAGTGTCAGTGTAAATTAGGGGTGAGCAGGTTTGGATTTCTGAAATCCGAACCCCCCCCGAGCCCCCCCGATCCGATGCCGATCCGAGTCAGGCTCGAGTTTTCCCGCCTGACTCGGATCTGAAATCGAGGCAAAACGTCATCATCCCGCCTTCCGAGTCTCGCTGGTTTTGGATCCTATATAAGGTACCCGCGTCGGCGCCATTTTCTCACTCGGCTGTGGACAGTGAAGAGGGAGGGTGGGAGTTAGGGCTGGCTGGGCTGTGTAGTGTAGTGTAGTGTAGTGCTGCTGTTGTCCACTACTTCAAAGTCCATAGGGGCTGGCTGTGTTGTGCTGTGCTGCTGTTGTTAATAGGGGCTGTGTCCACTACTTCAAAGTCCATAGGGGCTTGCTGGACTGTGTTGTGCAGTCAGTTCTCCATAGGGGCTGTGTCCACTCCAAAGTCCTGTGCACTGTCCCAGTCCTAAAGGGGTGCTGTAGTGTTGTCCAGGGGGTGCTCTGTCCATCAGGGGTGCTCCCCCCAAGTGCTAAAAAAATAATATATTTTCTGTGTTTGTGAATTGTGTGCGCAGTAGCCGCACGTGCATCAACAAAGTAGTGCCAAGCGTGCACCTGTGTCATAAGTAAAGGGCCAGCTGGCTTGACCGTTAAAGGGTGCTGTAACCCCCAAAGTACACTCCAGTCCAAACCAAAAAAAAAATTATTTTCTGTGTTTGTGAATTGTGTGCGCAGTAGACGCACGTGCATCAACAAAGTAGTGCCAAGCGTGCGCCTGTGTCATAAGTAAAGGGCCGGCTGGCTTGACCGTTAAAGGGTGCTGTAACCCCCAAAGTACACTCCAGTCCAAACCAAAAAAATATATATTTTTTGTGTTTGTGAATTGTGTGCGCAGTAGCCGCACGTGCATCAACAAAATAGTGCCAAGCGTGAGCCTGTGTCATAAGTAAAGGGCCGGCTGGCTTGACCGTTAAAGGGTGCTGTAACCCCCAAAGTACACTCCAGTCCAAACCAAAAAAATATATATTTTCTGTGTTTGTGAATTGTGTGCACTGTGGCTGCACGTGCATCAACAAAGGAGCAGCGCCAAGTGTGCGCCTGTGTCCCATAAGTAAAGTGCCGGCTGGCTCATTTCTTAAAGGGTGGTGTAACCCACAAAGTGCACTACTCTCCAGCAAAAATAAAAAAATATTTTCTGTGTTTGTGTGCGCTTTAGCAGCACGTATATATCAATATAACATAAATGGAGGACCAAACTTTCTCCGATAAAAATAAAATAGGGAAATATCAAGAACCACTTCCTCCTAGTGCTGTTGCTGCTGCTGCTGGGAGTTGTTCATCATCCCAGAGAGGAAGTAGGAACATCACTACTTTTACTAAACAATTGACCCTCCAACAGTCCCTAGCGATGAGGATGAAGTACGACAGCAGTCATCCTGAAGCAAAACGTATAACTGAGGCCTTGACTGCTATGTTGGTGTTAGACGTGCGTCCGGTATCCGCCATTAGTGCAGTGGGATTTAGACAATTGATGGAGGTAGTGTGTCCCCGGTTCCAAATCCCGTCTAGATTCCACCTGCATCCTCAAAGCAGCAGCGACAAGCGTGCGTCTGTCTGTTAAAGGGTGGTGACACCCTCAAAGTGTGCTACACAAACAATAAAAATATTCTTCTTTTTTTTCTGTCTTTGTGAATTGAGTGGGCTGTAGCTGCACTTGCATCCTCAAAGCAGCAGCGACAAGCGTGCGTCTGTCTGTTAAAGGGTGGTGACACCCTCAAAGTGTGCTACACAAACAATAAAAATATTGTTCTTTTTTTTTCTGTCTTTGTGAAATGTGTGGGCTGTAGCCGCACCTGCATCCTTAAAGCAGCAGCGACAAGCGTGCGTCTGTCTGTTAAAGGGTGGTGACACCCTCAAAGTGTGCTACACAAACAATAAAAATATTGTTCTTTTTTTTTCTGTCTTTGTGAAATGTGTGGGCTGTAGCCGCACTTGCATCCTTAAAGCAGCAGCGACAAGCGTGCGTCTGTCTGTTAAAGGATTACATCGGTGACAGCATCCAAGTAGGCATGTCAGACAGTCCGTACCTGTACTGGCAGGAAAAAGAAGCAATTTGGTGGTCCCTGTACAAACTGGCTCTATTTTACCTGAGTTGCCCCCCCTCCAGTGTGTACTCCGAAAGAGTGTTTAGTGCAGCCGGGAACCTTGTCAGCGAAAGGCGTAGGAGGTTGCTTCCACAAAATGTGAAGAAGATGATGTTCATAAAATGAATTATCAACTCTTCCAGGGAGACCAGCCTCCAGAACGTACAGAGGGACCTGTGGTTGTGGATTCCAGCGGGGACGAATTAATACTCTGTGAGGATGAGGATGTACACATTGAAGAGGGTGAGGAATCGGTGGATGAGGAGGATGAGGACGACATCTTGCCTCCATAGAGCCAGTTTGTGCAGGGACAGATTAATTGCCAGCTTGTTTTGTGGGGGGCCAAACGAACCAATCATTTCAGCCACAGTTGTGTGGCAGACCCTGGCGCTGAAATGATTGGTTTGTTAAAGTGTGCATGTCCTGTTTATACAACATAAGGGTGGGTGGGAGGGCCCAAGGACAATTCCATCTTGCACCTCTTTTTTTTCTTTGCATTATGTACAGTTTGGGGCCTAGTTTTTCAAACTGCCATCCTGTCTGCCACTGCAGTGTCACTCCTAGATGGGCCACGTGTTTGTGCCACCCACTCGTGTCGCTTAGCCTAGTCATCCAGCTACCTCGGTGCAACCTTTTGGACATAAAACCACTATTGTGAGGTGTGAGGTGTTCAGAATAGACTGGAAATGAGTGGAAATTAAGGTTATTGAGGGTAATAATAGCATAGGAGCAGAAAAACCTACAAATTTTGTGATTTTAGCTATTTTTATGCTTTTTAAAAAAAAAATACAGATCCAAAACACAAAACCCAGAACCCAAAACACGGAAGGGTGGTTTTGGCAAAACCAATCCAGATCCAAAACACGAAGAAAGATCCAGATCCAAAACCAAAGCACAAAACACGAAAAGTGGCCAGTGCAAACCCCTAGTGTAAATGTGTGTGTGCCTGTGGTATGTTAGTGAGGAGTGTAGTGTACACTTGCCTACCCTCCCGATTTGGTCGGGAGCCTCCCGAAAATCGGGTGCCGCTCCCGACCTCCCGAGAAGGCAGGCAAGTCTCCCGGAACCAGCCGCAGCCATCACGCACCCCCCCGTTGGCGGCCACATAGTATGCAGCCTGGGGGATCAGATGACGCGATTCGCTTTAAAATGCGTCATCGAAGCCCCGCCCCCCGCAGTACAGTGTCTGTATTACGGGCTCTGCACGGCGGGGGGCGGGGCCACGATGACGTTTTGAGCCGCCACGCCCCCCGCTCCGCCCACCTGATGTGTAAAGAGCGTGGTCCAGGCTGTCCCCTCCCGGAAGGGACAGCCTAAAGGTAGGCAAGTCCGGTGTAGTGTCAGTGTATATGTGTGTATGCCTGTGGTGTGTTAGTGAGGAGTGCAGTGTCAGTGTATATGTGTGTGTGGTGTGTTAGTGAGGAGTGTAGTGTCAGTGTATATGTGTGTGTGGTGTGTTAGTGAGCAGTGTAGTGTCAGTGTATATGTGTGTGGTGTGTTAGTGAGGAGTGTAGTGTCAGTGTATATGTGTGTGTTCCTGTGGTGTGTTAGTGAGGAGTGTAGTGTCAGTGTATATGTGTGTGTGTCTGTGGTGCGTTAGTGAGGAGTGTAGTGTCAGTGTATATGTGTGTGTGGTGTGTTAGTGAGGAGTGTAGTGTCAGTGTATATGTGTGTGGTGTGTTAGTGAGGAGTGTAGTGTCAGTGTATATGTGTGTGTTCCTGTGGTGTGTTAGTGAGGAGTGTAGTGTCAGTGTATATGTGTGTGTTCCTGTGGTGTGTTAGTGAGGAGTGTAGTGTCAGTGTATATGTGTGTGTGCCTGTGGTGTGCTAGTGAAGAGTGTAGTGTTAGTGTATATGTGTATGCCTGTGGTGTGTTAGTGAGGAGTGTAGTGTCAGTGTGTGTGTGTGGTGTGTTAGTGAGGAGTGTAGTGTCAGTGTATATGTGTGTGTTCCTGTGGTGTGTTAGTGAGGTGTAGTGTCAGTGTATATGTGTGTGTGCCTGTGGTGTATTAGTGAGGAGTGTAGTGTCAGTGTATATGTGTGTGTGCCTGTGGTGTTAGTGAGGAGTGTAGTGTCAGTGTATATGTGTGTGTGGTGCATTAGTGAGGAGTGTAGTGTCAGTGTATATGTGTGTCTGTGTTGTGTTAGTGAGGAGTGTAGTGTCAGTGTGTATATGTGTGTGTGTGGTGTGTTAGTGAGTAGTGTAGTATCAGTGTATATGTATGTGTGTGCCTGTGGTGTGTTAGTGAGGAGTGTAGTGTCAGTGTATTTGTGTGTGTGTGCCTGTGGTGTGTTAGTGAGGAGTGTAGTGTCAGTGTAAATGTTTCTGTGCCTGTGGTGTGTTAGTGAGGAGTGTAATGTCAATGTATATGTGTGTGTGTGTGTCTGTGGTGTGTTAGTGAGGAGTGTAGTGTCAGTGTATATTGGTGTGTTCCTGTGGTGTGTTAGTGAGGAGTGTAGTGTTAGTGTATATGTGTGTGTGCCTGTGGTGTGTTAGTGAGGAGTGTAGTTTTAGTGTGTGTGGTGTGTTAGTGAGGAGTGTAGTGTCAGTGTATATGTTTGTGTTCCTGTGGTGTGTTTGTCAGGAGTGTAGTGTCAGTGTATATATGTGTGCCTGTGGTGTGTTAGTGAAGAGTGTAGTGGCAGTGTATATGTCTGTGCCTGTGGTGTGTTAGTGAAGAGTGTGGTGGCAGTGTATATGTGTGTGTGGGGTGTTAGTGAGGAGTGTAGTGTCAGTGTATATGAGTGTGTGTTAGTGAAGAGTGTAGTGTTAGTGTATATGTTTGTGTGCCTGTGGTGTGTTAGTGAGGGGTTTATTGTCAGTGTATATGTGTGTATGCCTGTGGTGTGTTATTGAGGAGTGTAGTGTCATTGTATATGTGTGTGTGTGTGATGTCTTAGTGAGGAGTGTAGTGTCAGTGTATATGTGTGTGTGCCTGTGGTGTGTTAGTGAGGAGTGTAGTGTCATTGTATATATGTGTGTGTGTGTGTGTGGTGTGTTAGTGAGGAGTGTAGTGTCAGTGTATTTGTGTGTGTGCCTGTGGTGTGTTAGTGAGGAGTGTAGTGTCAGTGTATATGTGTGTGTGTGTGGTGTGTTAGTGAGGAGTGTAGTGTCAGTGTGTGTGTGTGGTGTGTTAGTGAGGAGTGTAGTGTCATACCCCTTCTACTCTACCCAGGTCGCAGCTCAGTGTAAAAGGGTCCCTGAAAAATAACCTGGGTCAAGTGACCCAACAATCCAACCCAGGTAGCTACCATGGTCGGACCCAGGATGGACCTGGGTAATGGTGCAGTGTAAACGGCGCAACCCGAGTTATCCAACCTGGGTCATGCCAAAAATGAGCTGATTGGTGGTTGTGGAGCAGTCACCTCCCACTTTTTATGATCTCACAAGTTTAGCAGAGCAGACCCAGGTTCAGTGTGAATGGGGCTGACCTAAGAATAACCCAGATCGATGGTGCTGTGTAAACGGTGTCTGACCTGGGTCTGAACCATGTCTCAAAACCCAGGTCGTACCCGGGTTTTTGTTGGAAAAGAGGTATCAGTGTGTGTGGTGTGTTATACCCCTTTTACACTGGAGCTAAAACCCGGGTTTTTGAAGGGTTAACCCGGGCAGCTCCCTGGTGTAAAAGGGCAGAGAGTTGGATCGCCGGGTCGAGTGACCCGGCAATCCAACCCAGGTAACTAGCAGGGTTTAACACGGGCGTAGCCCGTGAAACCCTGCTATGGGAACAGCGCACTCCGGGTCACGAAGACCTGGAGTGCGCTGCTAGCCGGCCGATTGGTCTGGCTTCAGTGGCGCTTGGAGATGACGTCATCTCCAAGCGTCCACTTTCACTCCGCAAAAGCCGGGTCTATGCAGACCCGACTGCGGTGTGAGCGGCGCTGACTCGGGAATATCCCGAGTCAGCGCTGGCAAAATTCCGGGTCTGATCCGGATAGGAACTTTGTTCCAACTCCGGGTCAGACCCGGAATTTAGGTGGAAAAGGGGTATTAGTAAGGAGTCTAGTGTCAGTGTGTATTTGTGTGGTGTGTTGGGGCTCTATTTATTAACATTATTTTGACTAAAATAAAGTGATAAAGGCTGTTTTGTGTTGTCACACCCTTTTCACATTATTTTAGTATTACCTATAGTTATTACAGGGCAATTGGAGTAGAATTCATAAAATTCTACTCCAATCCCTAATTATCACTTATTTTTAGCAAAGCAGATCACATTTCCCATAATTGTAATGGGAAATGTGATCCGACCAAAGTTACTAAAAATAAAATGTGAAAAAATACCGGGGGAAGCCCTGTGATAATAACGCCACCTGGAGGTGGCGTTATCCAGGGCCTCCCCCGGTTACTGGGCTCCCACTCTGCTCTAACGGGGAGAGCAGAGCCGGGAGCCGGTCCCAGTAATCAGTTGTGTGGTCTAAACAGACCCCACGCTGATCACTGCTACATAGACCCCACGCTGAATAAAATTACTTGCCTGACTCCAGGGACCGGTGATCGGGCCTCCGGTGATGGCTCCTCTCCGTTCAGCTGGTCTCCCATAGAGCACTGCTGCCCGGTCATCAGGTGATCGGGTCCCAGTGCAGTATGGGAGATCACCTGACCGGAAGAATAGAGAACATCACAGGGGGCCTGGAGCATGCAGGTAAGTGTAATTAAGGGAGAGGGGGGTTGCGGGGGGATAGAAGGTCCGCGATCACGGGGGGGGGCTTAGTGCCGGGGGCGGAGCTTAGCGCCGGGGGGGTAGCAGCAACGGTCGGTCGGTGCATGCGCGGGCACATTGTCAAGGTATGTTTTGCGAAAATACCGTGACTAGTGTGCGGAGGGGATTCACAGGGACAGAGCTTTATCGCAAGCTCTGTCCCTGCAGGGGATTTGTAGTAAATCCCTGTGATATTGCCTGAATTCACAATGCGAATTCACTCCATAATATCACACTACAATCTGCATTCAATATGCGGATTGTAGTAAATAGAGCCCTTAGGGCTCTATTTATTAACATTATTTTTACTAAAATAAAGTGAAAAAGGGTGTTTTCATACCCTTTTCACATTATTTTAGTTTCACATGTATTTATTACAGGGCAATTGGAGTAGAATTAGTAAAATTCTACTCCAACCCCCAGTATCACTTATTTTTAGTAAAGCAGATCGCATTTCCCATAATTGTAATGGGAAATGTGATCTGTGTGCAAGTTACTAAAAATAAATTGTAAAAAAATACCGGGGGAAGCCCTGTGATAATAACGCCACCTGGAGGTGGCGTTATCCAGGGTCTCCCCCGGTTACCGGGCTCCCACTCTGCTCTAACGGGGAGAGCAGAGGCGGGAGCCGGTACCAGTAATCAGCTATGTGGTCTAAAGAGACCGCAAGCTGATTGCTGTAAAAAAAAGAAAAAAAAAATTAAACATTTTTTTTTTCACTTACCTGAATCCAGGGACCGGTGATCGGGCCTCCGGTGATGGCTCCTCTCCGATCAGCTGGTCTCCCACAGTGCACTGGGGCCCGGTCATCAGGTGATTGGGCCCCAGTGCAGTATGGCAGATCACCTGATCGGGAAGCCCGGAGAAGACCACCGGAGGCCAGGAGGATGCAAGTAAGTGTAATGAAGGGAGGGGGGGTCGCGGGGGGGGGGGGGTCGCAGGGGGCCACGATCGCGGGGGGCGGGGCTTAGTGCCGGGGGGCAGGGCTTAGCGTCGGTGGGGGGGTAGTAGCGGTGGTCGGTCGGCGCATGCGCGGGCTCTTAGTCGCGGTATTTTTTCCGAAAATACCGCGACTAGAGTGCGGATGGGATCCGCAGGGACAGAGCTTTATCGCAAGCTCTGTCCCTGCAAGGGATTTATAGTAAATCCCTGTGATATTACCTGAATTCGCAATGCGAATTCACTCGGGAATATCACACTACAATCCGCATTCAATATGCGGATTGTAGTAAATAGAGCCCTTAGTGAGGAGTGTAGTGTCAGTGTATATGTGTGTGTGCCTGTGGTGTGTTAGTGAGGAGTGTAGTGTCAGTGTATATGTGTGTGCCTGTGGTGTTAGTGAGGAGTGTAGTGTCAGTGTGTATGTGTGTGTGGTGTGTTAGTGAGGAGTGTAGTGTCAGTGTATATGTGTGTGTGTGTGGTGTGTTAGTGAGGAGTGTAGTGTCAGTGTATATGTGTGTGTGGTGTGTTAGTGAGGAGTGTAGTGTCAGTGTATATGTGTGTGTGTGGTGTGTTTGTGAGGAGTGTAGTGTCAGTGTATATGTGTGTGTGGTGTGTTAGTGAGGAGTGTAGTGTCAGTGTATATGTGTGTGTGTGGTGTGTTAGTGAGGAGTGTAGTGTCAGTGTATATGTGTGTGTGGTGTGTTAGTGAGGAGTGTAGTGTCAGTGTATATGTGTGTGCCTGTGGTGTTAGTGAGGAGTGTAGTGTCAGTGTGTATGTGTGTGTGGTGTGTTAGTGAGGAGTGTAGTGTCATTGTATATGTGTGTGTCTGTGGTGTGTTAGTGAGGAGTGTAGTGTCAGTGTATATGTGTGTGTGTGGTGTGTTAGTGAGGAGTGTAGTGTCAGTGTATATGTGTGTGTGGTGTGTTAGTGAGGAGTGTAATGTCAGTGTATATGTGTGTGTGTGGTGTGTTAGTGAGGAGTGTAGTGTCAGTGTATATGTGTGTGGTGTGTTAGTGAGGAGTGTAGTGTCAGTGTATATGTGTGTGGTGTGTTAGTGAGGGGTGTAGTGTCAGTGTATATGTGTGTGTGTGGTGTGTTAGTGAGGAGTGTAGTGTCAGTGTATATGTGTGTGTGTGGTGTGTTAGTGAGGAGTGTAGTGTCAGTGTATATGTGTGTGTGGTGTGTTAGTGAGGAGTGTAGTGTCAGTGTATATGTGTGTGTGTGGTGTGTTAGGAGTGTAGTGTCAGTGTATGTGTGTGGTGTGTTAGTGAGGAGTGTAGTGTCAGTGTATATGTGTATGTGTGTGGTGTGTTAGTGAGGAGTGTAGTGTCAGTGTATATGTGTGTGTGTGGTGTGTTAGTGAGGAGTGTAGTGTCAGTGTATATGTGTGTGTGTGGTGTGTTAGTGAGGAGTGTAGTGTCAGTGTAGGGTTTATTTCTCTGTGTCTGTCTTATTTGTGTTATGTGTGATTGGTTAGATGGAGGGGGGAGAAGGATACAAGCAGAGAGCACCCACACACACAGTCTCTGAGGACCCAGCCCCAGCCTCACTTCCTAAAAGGAAATTATAATTATTTGCTAACATAACATTTACATGTCTGCATAGTTACAATTACCATGTTTATTTGTTTATTTATTGCTTCTGTGAAAAATATTTTAACATGACAAAAAATATATTATTTATATCCATTTCAGACAGAGAAAAGAACCCAGTAATTTTCCGACTCTAGCCGGGTCGACCCGGGTTTTTTTTCTGTCTGAAAGGGTCAACACGGGACCTAATTCGCCTTTACCTGGGTTTTTCCCGGGTCTTACACGGGTTGGCGGCTGTCTGAAAGGTGCGGACCTGGGTTTTTCTACTCCGGGCATAGTAAGCAGCACTTATTGGCTGAGATGGCGGTGCACAGGCTGCACTTTTCATGACCTCATCTCTGTGTGCCATAAAAGCAGTCCATTTATTATGACACTGTATATTGCAGGGATAATCTGTGTTCTGTGTGAAAGGGGTCGACCCGGGAGTTTCCCGGGAATTATGTGCTGTGTGAAAGGGGGTTAGGAGCAAATTCCCGGGTCCTTCCTAGGTTGAAAGATATGGGAAAAACCCAGGTTTTAGGGATTTTTCTGCCTGAAAGTGGTATTAGTAAAAGTACACCAAGGGGGGAATGCAATTAGCAGTGAGTTTTGCTGTAGAGGGAAAAGCTCCAGTTTTCATGCCCGGAGTTAATCAATAAAACTGCCTTTTCCCAGCATAAAGGCCCTCATTCAGGACCGCTCACAAGCGCTATGCGCTCGCAAGCGGGTCGATGGTGAGGGCCTGGGCATGCACAGCGCTCGCAGTGCGCGTGCGCAAACCCCGGAGCGAGTGGAAAATTAATTCTCTCCGGGGCTCGCTACAAAAGGGGAGGCTGTAGATGTTGATAGACAGCTCCCCCAGTTTTGTAGGCAGAGTGGGGGGGTGGCTGGACAAACGGAGGAGTTCCTGAAGGAACGCCTGCCATTTGTAGGCGGCCCTACTG
Source organism: Taudactylus pleione (assembly GCA_031769625.1). Lineage (NCBI taxonomy): Eukaryota > Metazoa > Chordata > Amphibia > Anura > Myobatrachidae > Taudactylus > Taudactylus pleione. The sequence goes on along the minus strand of JAUIMM010000381.1, from coordinate 472,262 downwards.
ACATCACCAGTGACGTCAGTAGGGAGCTTCCTGCTCTGTTAGAGCAGGAAGCTACCTGGGGCTTGCGGTAGATGAGACCCGACCCCAAGGGTCTCGTCGCAAGCCCCGATGGTCACGACCATCACCTAGTCACTCGCTAAAGCTGTGGGTGGTAACCCACAGCTTAGGGAGTGGCCAGGAGGTTGCCTTTCAAAAGAAAAGTGGCCGTCCTCATTCAGAGCGAGCACTCGCTTTTTGGGAGCGGCTCTGAATGAGGTCCATAATGCACTGCTCCTGGACTTCCCATCTAATTTATGACTGCAGCCACCTGTGTTAAAAAACCTCTTCTCTTCCATTAGTCAGTTCAGCACAGGTGGCTGCAATCATACATTTAGGTGGGAAGTTCAGGAGCAGAGCATTGTGTACCTGGTGGAGGGGGTCATGTTGTACAGTATGTGGTATACTGGTTGTGTGCAATGTTTTTTACAATGGGGCAAATGTAATAGGGTACAGAGTACAGACATCGGCGAGTTCCGTGCAAGACTGCCCAATGCTTTATAGTAGCAGTTATTTAACAGGCGAAATCAACCTGGTTGTTTTCCATTGGGCAATCTTGCACAGAACACGCTGATGTCTGACCTCCGCACCCCATTACATTTACCCCAAAATGGTTCAACAGGCAGAGTAAAGTCTGTTTTGATAAACGTTTAAATTATATTTTTTGTTTTTAAACAAAAAGATATAGGGGCCTATTCATCAACACTAAAATAATGTTTTTAAGGACATTTTCCTTAAATAACGTTATTTTAGTATTCATGAAGTACTTAGCACAGGAGATATCACTGATAACTATATCACTGATAACTCCTTGCTAAGCTCCCCTGCATTAATTTCCACACTCCCCATACATTAGTATGGGTACATTAGTATGGGGATATGGAAATTATGGTATTCATCAAATTCCGAAAATTATTTATTTTCGGTATTTGATGGAGGTACTATCCGCCACTGTGAGGTGGCGAATAGCAGAACAGACTAACCTGCTTCCAGCTGTGCAGGTCCCCCGGCGTCTCCCTCCGGCACTCTGATGCGTCCTCTGGCTCCATCTGCAATGCTGACATTGTGGACCTCATTCAGAGTCGGTCGTTGCGGCCGCACGGTCATAGAGTAAAAGGGACCGGATATGCAAATGAAGCGATCACAAGTTGCCATCCTAAGATGAGATCGATAGCTGAACGACCGAGGGTAAGAAGTGGTCGTAAGACTACATCACGCCCCCTTCTCAATCACCACACACGTCATCTCCTGGGATATAAGGATTAATCACGACCATCGGGAACCATCGGAGCTGGTCGTAGAGCTTAAGGTTGACCATACCCTTTCTTAAGAACTACGATCAAGTCAGTGTTCAAACCTGTCACATGTGCCATGACACTACTTTGTTAATTATGCACTCCCATTAAACGATGTTCGCTTAATTAGGCACGCCTGCGTTCGGATCTCCACTCCCCCGTTTTCAAGCACCTTCCCCTGTTACCAACCACAAACGGTTCATTCTGTCACTCAAACTAACGACCTGGCTGTGTTCAAGGAGAGAGAAATTTCTGATCGTAACAGCTAGTTTGCGCACGCGCATTGCGAACATTACGCATGCGCAGTTTAGCGAACACCGGCTGTGTACGACCGTGCGGCTGCAATGACCGACTCTGAATGAGGTCCAGTGTTCTACCAGCAGAACACAATAAAGTTTAGAAATGTTTTATTTTTTTTTCTAAACTGCACTGTGTGCTGCTGGGAGACCACATGACAGACCAGCAGGATGGAGCCGGAGGCGCTGCAGCGGGCAGGTAAGTGCGGGATGGGGGGAGGTGATCGGAGGGGGGAGGGGGGGTTGGGGAGGCGCTCACAAACTTACCGCAGCTGTAAGTAGTACTGCGCATGCGCTGGTTTTACAATTGTAACAGCGCATGCACAGCACGGATTCCAGCTGCGGTAAGTTAGAGCAGGCAGGGAAAACTATCTATTTCCCGAAAAGCTGTCAACGCAAAAATGACAGCTTTTCGGAATAGATAGTTATGGGGAGGAGGAATGATGAATTCCTCCGGTAATTAGGTAGAACTCCATGGCAGTTTTAAACCTAATTACCTCCTTCGATATTTTAGGTATGATGAATAGGCCCCATAAGCACCTATCATTACCTAACATTACTGTATTTTTAGTTTTGCAATAACTATACACAGAGGAAACTCAAACATACCTGTCAGTTGGATGTCTATTATTTGGGAAGGTTGGGCGTCAGTTTGTGACCAGCTTTTGGTCGGTTTGCAAACCGATGCTTAGTAAATCTGCAAATTGTATACTTGTCTACGGATGTGAAACTAGCTGGGATACCCGGCATTGCCTGGGTTGAAGATTGGACCCTGAAGTACACCTGCAGCCTTTATTTGTTTACATAATCCTCACCTATAACCTCAGTCCATTTATCCTGAAAAGGACCCCGTTGTTTGCTAGCATGCATGTTAACAGTGGCAAAACTACCGTGGGTGCAAGCGGTGCGGCTGCTATGGTGCCTGAGCTACCTCTGTGGCCCGCCGCTCCCCCTGTACACAGCCACGCACACAATGTGAGCTGGTCCAGTCAGGGCCACCGAGGGAGGCCCTGGTGTCAGTGGTGTTGATTTGGTGCCAGCCTGTCAGCTGATTACAGCTGGTGCACCGGCAGGTACACATGGAGAGACAGCGCCACCGATTGTGAGGCAATCAGTACTGGTGGACTGCCAGCTGATCAGCAGTCGCAGCTCCTAATTGGCTGCCGGTCCACGAGCTCCGATTAGCTCACAATCAGTGCCAGATTCAAATTGCACCGCCAATGTCTGTCCATGTATGCCAATGCTTGCTGGTGCTCCAGCTGTAATTAGCTGCCGGCCCGGCCCCAAATCCACACCTGCTGGCTGATGATGGCACACGGGAGGAGGCAAAAGTCTGCTGGAGGTAGACGAGGTGAGTTTCTGGGGGGGGGGCATAATGTGTAAGGGGCATTATCATGTGGCATAATGTGTAAGGGGCACTACTATTGTGTGGAATAATGTGTTATATGGGGTGCTACTACTACTGTATGTGGCATAATCTGTGTAGTGTAAGAGGCATTACTGTGTGACATAATATATAAGGGGTACTACTACTGCGTGGCATAATGTGTATAAGGAGTACTACTGTGTGGCATAAAATGAATGGGCTCTGTGTGTGGGGGGGCTTTTAAGATCTTGTTACGTGGCCCCAAAGTTCTAGTTACACCCTTGCATGCAAACACAGAGCGCTGACAAATATACACAGTGGAGTCACATTACTATGACCACCTCCTACATTTGACCACGACAGAGCGTAGCCCATGAAGTACGTCATATGCCGTGCGCTCAGGGCCAGCCCGAGCCTAATATTTTTGGTAAGCAAAGATACATTTTGGCACCCTCTGGCGGAATATACACGAACCCAAAGTGCATCCACCCGACAAAGGAAAGGGGTGTGGCCTCATGTGAAAAGCCATAATCACGAGCGCTGCCCCGTAATTCCAATCATGCTGGGTACATGCCCAGTGCTCTTGGTGCTGCTGGCCTTGCTCCCAGTCCCTTTCTCCAGTCTACAGATGCCACATGCATGTTCATGGCATCTATTCACCATTTCCCCCATATGTGGGACACTTTCTTGCCAAAATAGGGATGGTTGGGAGGTACAATAGTATTCCCAATTCAAACTATACCACACAGTAGCACAATCTTATTCACATTACACCACACATAGTGCCCGATTCACATTACACCACATAGTAGTGTCCCTTATTCATGTTCTGACACACAGTAGTGCCCCTTTTACACAATGCCAACATTAGTGCCCCTTATACACAATGCCCACAGTAGTAGTGCCCCTAATACAATGCCCACAGTAGTAGTGCCCCTTGTACAATGCCTACAGCAGTAGTGGCACTTACACATAATGCTCACAGCAGTGGTGCCCCTTCTGCAATGCCCCTGTTAGCAGTGGCCCTAGTAGTAATGCCCCCTGTAGTAGTGCTCTCTGCAGTAGTGCCCTCAGTGGTAGTGCCCCTGTAATAGTGCCCCCAAAAATAATGCTCCCTGTATTAGTGCACCCAGTAGTAATGCCCCCTGTAGTAAGCCTCCAATAGTAATGCCCTTGTAATAGTGCTCACAGTAGTAATGCCCCCAGTAGTAATGTCCCTGTAATAATGCCCCAAGTAGTTAGCCACCAATAGCAGTGCCCCTAATAGTAATGCCCCTGTAATAATGCCCCCAGTAGTAGTGCCGGTGTGATAATGCCCCCAGTAGCAGTGCCCCTCTAATAATGCCTCCAGTAGCAGTGCCCCTCTAATAATGCCCCCAGTAGTAGTGCCGCTGTAATAATGCCCCCAGTAGTAGTGCCCCTGTAATAATGCCCCCAGTAGTAGTGTCCCTGTAAAATTGCCCCCAGTAGTAATGCACCCTGCAAAAGTGCCCCCAGTAGTAAGGCCCCTGTAAAAATGCCCCCAGTAGTAGTGCCCTTGTAAAAGTGCCCCTAGTAGTAAGGCCCCTGTAAAAATGCCCCCAGTAGTAGTGCCCCTGTAAAAGTGCCCCTAGTAGTAAGCCCCCTGTAATAGCCGCGCATACACACAAAAAACAAACAGAATACTTACCTTAAGTCCCAATCCTGTGTCTGCTGCCATCCGTCGCTCCTTGGAACTATGGGAGAGACGTCATGGTGTCTCTCCCATAGTGCTCATGGGGGGAGCCATACGTCAGAGCTCAGGAGTGAGCTCCAGCTGCCACTGCGGGGAGACCAGCACCCGCTGGTAAAATCTCAGCAGGTGCCCAACAAATGAAGCCTCGCTGTGGCGGCCAGGGAGGAAGGAGTGTTACGGCGGTTGGTTGCTGTGGGAAGGAGTGCGGCAGTGAAGGGTGCGCAAATCAAAGTGCCCTCTGCTGGCTGGCACCCTATGCACATGCGTAGTCAGCATAACGGGCGAGCTCTTCCAGCAAGACAATGCAACATATCACACAGCTAGAATTGTCCGACAGTGGTTGGACGAGCACGACTAAAACTTCCAAGTACTTCCCTGGCCCCCTAACTCCCTGGACTTGAACCCAATTGAGCATCTGTGGGGACCACCTCGATCATTGTGCTCGCTCTATGGAAACTCCACCATGCACCCTCCAGCAGCTGTGGGATGCACTGCAGTCAGCATGGCTCCAGACACCTGTGCCAACCTACCAGCACCTTACTGAGTCACTCCCAGCCCGTCTAGCTGCTGTCCGTGCTGCACATGGCGGTTACTCGGATATTAGCTGTTGATCATAATAATACGACTCGACTCTGTATATGGTCACTTTAAAATGGACTAACTTGCATGAGTCATAAAGTTTGACACTTGCTCAGACTGTGAGGTTAAAAGGACACTTTTGTAGCTTTCACACAGGTTTTTGGTAGAATGCCAATTTCCACTTATTCCACTTGAGTCAACCCTGGAATCTGTGTAATTTAAGAGTGTCCCCATTTTGAGGGATTGTGTGACAGTGTGTGGCCCTGATGAAGGGCAAACCTAGGCAAAAACCTAATCCTAGTCAAATTACACCACCATGCCAAATTTGGTGGAGCTACGTTCAAAACTATGGCTGTTCCTAAAGGACAGACAAACAGAAACACTTTCTCGCTTATATAGACAATTGATAGTTGGTTCAGTGTTGTAAAGTGTTCTAAAGTCGGTAATTTGGTCAGTTTTCTGTAGGTTCTGCCTTTAGTAAATGGACGGATTGCAAAACTGTTGGTAAATCGCCCAAAAACCCAAAAACGACGGTTAGTAAATTCACCCATCATTTTCACTGGCAGCCAACACTTGCCCCCAATTTGGCCGCTGACTGGCAAAGCTTTCTCGTCCACCTTTGCTTTAAAAAGGGTTAAACCAGAGATTATGTTATATTGTTGCAATCTGCTTTTAATAAACAGAACCGGAGATTCTCATATTCAGTCCTCAGGACCACACTCAGGTCACGTTTTCCAGGTCACCCGGCAGGTGCACAGGTGTATTCATTGCTCACTGACACATTTTAAAGGTTCCCCTGGTAGAGCTAATTATTTCACTTGTGTTTCTGTGAGGAGACCTGGAAAACTTGCACTGTTTGGGGCCCTGAGGACCGTTTAATAACCTGTGGGTTAAACAATGCAAACCAGCACAAAACAGTAAACAGAAAATACCCATTAGCAAAGACATAGGAGGGAGGGAAAATTCCAAGATGGAGAGAGGCAGAACTTCTGGTGCCATGACATATCCATCATCTAATCTTACCCCTACTACAATCTCAGAGAAACCGAATGATTGAATATGCAAAGAGGTGGTTTAATACCTCTAAGATGGGGCCTGGCATAGGTGTGATCACTAGTTTAGTAACCTATGGTAGTGCAGGGGCGTGTTTTGGAAGGGAGTTTATTTAAGAGGCTTGTGCTATAGGCAATAGTCTTTTTGTCTCCCCACACTCTCTTTCCTTAGTGCCCATTGGTTTGGTGTTGTAGTGTTGGCTATTTTGTGGCTGGAAAAAACAGCAGGTCACCAGTCAGGGTTCAATTATTTAGTTGCGCTGCACTTTGTCCCTTTGCTGACTGGTAGTTGGTTGTATCACCATAACGGGGGGCAGTGTCATCACCCTAATTAGTGGGTAGTCACGTTAGAAGGTTGCGTGGATACCGTCATTGCCTATAGGGGTTTTCATAGTAGTGTTTGTGTAACTTAGGTAGTATCCGCCTGCAATGCATGTTGTTGGTTGTGATTGAGCATTATAGATTGGCTGATTACTGGCCGTCTTTTCTGTACAACCATACATCCCTTACATAAATATACATTTAGTAAATTTAAAATAAAAAAAATAAAAAATAAAAAATATATATATATATATATATGTATACATATATAGAGAGAGAGGCACTGAGTGAATCAGAACAAGTTATTAAAAAAAAGGGAAAAAAACACATATAAAAATGTTACATTCAATGACCATAGGCCGACCGGCACAAATTATTACATGTACTTCTTTCCTAAATGATATATATTTAGTTACCAATATCCTAATTCTTGTATAAAAGTAATTGTATATTACCTACATTGGTTACCTATTAAATGCACAATATAAATATATCCAAAGGTAAAAACACTGATTCCTTAGCTCTAAAGGTGCAGCTAATTGTTACGCACCCAGATGACAGTCTGTTCCTATCTTTATAGGCACCATTAATCATACATACTGTATGTGTCTGCATGCTTTGCTGGTTGAACATCACTTAGTTTTTATAATAAATAGCTTTTCTGACAAATCTAAGTCTTAGTGTCTTTATTTATTATTATAAGTTAGTCGTTAAGTGATTTGCACACATGACACACTCCATCCCATAGAATGTTTATTAAATACCAATCAAAATAACTCCACCCTCATGCAAATCGAATTCACATGGGCTCAAACAGACCCAAAGTCAGCCAGAAACTATGGTGCTTATACTCTCTCTCAGGCCTCGCTTACTTAATTGTGTTAAGTTGAGACACATTAGGGAGAACCGCAATGAGTAACTAAAGGCCCCCATACATCAGCAAAGAGTAACTAAAGGCCCCCATACATCAGCAATGAGTAACTAAAGGCCCCCATACATCAGCAAAGAGTAGACAGTAACTAAGTTGCACTAAAATGATGCAAATCTAATCTGGTGACAATTGTCTTCAGACTCTTTTGGCATGAACAAAAGATCAACTGGGGCAACAGGTCGACAGGGACAAAAGGTCGACACGCTAAAGGTGGGACTCCAGCTGCTGTGGGACTACATATCCCAGCATGCTCTGCCACAGTTTTAGCATGCCCCAATAGCAAAACTCTGACAGTGCATGCTGGGATGTGTAGTTCCACTGCAGCTAAGGGCGCGAGTTTGACACTACTGATCTAGTGATCTAGACACTGTCAACCTTTTTACTGACTATCTGCTAATCTACACCCCAAGGATGGCGGACACATGTCAGTTTGTTTTAAAAATGTTTCAGACACAGGAGACAGGGCTGATGGTGAATTAGTCACCCAGGTGATAGGCCAGGGGGTGGCTACTGTTAGGATCTGCTGTTTGTGTGACTTTCTCTGACCTGTGCTATAACCCGTGATTGGCATGTAACCTGCTGACATTCTGCTAAGAACTGCTGGTCTTGGAAAGCTGTGGAGAAATAAACCTGTTATTTGGAACTTTTACCCCAGTGTGTGTGATCCTTGTCACATTTGGCTCCTGAACAGAGACCATTTTGCTGGACGCTGCTGCGCAGCATAGAGTCCTACTCGCTGCACCGCGACTTGGTGAGACTGAGCCGCACTAACAGCAGCAGGGTGAGTGAGTCAGACAGGCCGGCCTTAACATGGCAATTGGTCACAGGTAACATAACTGATGCTGGTGTACTGTATGTGGCTTAGAGGCCAGAAAATGCTCTATTGTGTTTATTTATGGCAGTGTGGTCAGTAGGGGTAGAGCTCACCCAAAGCTCTCACTTTGGTTATTAGCAGGTTTAATTATATTAGCCAGTTTAAGTTTATCCACATAGTGGACACACTGTAAAATGGAGGAATGTTTGCAGAGATGGCTACAGGGCAGCAACCCCGGATACAGGGCAGCAAACCCAGATTCAGTTACTGCGTGAAGAATTAGAGGAAAGATGGATGGGGCGAGCGGTGTTGCAAAACTGATAAACCGCTACCGATTGTTTGTTTTGATTGTAGTGAGCCCGGTCATGTATGCCGGGACCGTCCAAACCAGTTTGAGTCGATGGACTGTAGCGTGGGTAAAGCAGCCCGACCTGTTGTCAGTCTATTTGTGGGAAACACCTCTCTGGCAGAAACCACCTTGTTCTTTTTAAAAATACAGGTTGAAGACCGGGAGGTCTGGGTTTTGGATGATACGGGTAGTGCACTCTCCATTATTTCGGCTAGGCTGGTACCTAACGGAGTTGACCAAGTCTTACCCTCTGTAAAGGTCAGGGGCTGGCTGGCAACTTTTAGCCTGGGGGGCAAATGCATGCAGGTGGCCCTGGCAGAGGAGTAACGTGTGCCCCCAGTAGTAAGCTACTTATATAGTGTCCCCAGTAGTGGTCCCCCCTGTGCAGTGCCCCTTGTGCCCCCAGTAGTAAGCCCCTTATATGGTGCCCCCAGTAGTGGTACCCCCTGTAGTGCCCCCATTGTAGTAGTCCCTCCCTTGTAGTGCTCCCAGAAGTGCTCTCCCCCTTGTAATGCCCCCAGTAGTAGTTTCCCCCTTATAGTTCCCCCAGTAGTGCTCTCCCCCTTGTAGTTCCCCCAGTAGTGTTCTCCCCCTTGTAGTGCCCCCAGTAGTGCTCTCCCCCTTGTAGTTCCCCCAGTAGTGCTCTCCCCCTTGCAGTGCCTCCAGTAGTGGTTCCCCCTTGTAGTGCCCCCAGTAGTAGTAGTCCCCCCATTGTAATGCCCCCAGTAGTAATCTCCCCTTGTAATGCCCCAAGTAGTAGCCCCCCTTGTTGTGCCCCAGTAGTAATCCCCCTTGTAGTGTCCCCAGTAGCGCTCTCCCCCTTGTAGTGCCCCAGTAGTGTTCTCACCCTTGTATTGTCCCCAGTAGTAGTCCCTCCACTCCCACAGTACACACACACACACGTAATAAATAATAAGAAAAAACACTTACCCGAATCCTCGCTCTGCTGCCGCCATCTGCTCCTCCGTCTGTCCTCCCGGGCCGGGCCACTCTGCATTATGGGAGAGACGTCATATGACGATATGACGTCATGACATCTCTCCCATTACCCACTGCAGGAGCCGGAAGATGGAGAGGCTCCTGCAGTGGGCGCAGCAGCAGTCAGTGAGAGTCTGACAGACTCTCATTGGCTGCCACTCAAAACAAACACAGCTGCCGGAGCCGGCGGCTGTGTGTTAGTCACTGTGTAGCGCTGACCGAACTCCGTCTGGTTAGCGCTACATGCGAGGTGCAGCTGTGTCACACAGACACAGACTGTCCACGGCCTGCATGGCACTGCGGCCCGGGGGGCACATGGCACCCTGCCCCCCAGCGCAGCCCGCCACTAGTGAAGGTATTGTGTATCCATGGAGATCTTGAAGAATATCGACGAGCACAGCTACAGGTGGTGTTAAAAGGACTACCATTTAAAACAGTGGCTGCTGTTGCCCATAAGATCGCTTATCCTTCAATCTTGGGCCATGATTTTCTTGGGCCGTATTTTTTTGCAGTTGCAGGGGGTTGTTACCCGGTGTGACAGTGAAAGGGAGCCAACGGCTTAGATACCTAAAGAAATGAGGACTGTTACAGGTCTGATTCCTGAGGCTATCACACCTTCCGTAATCGGTGAACAGCAGGAGGGAAGCAGGGTAGAGGTGAATTGGTTACCCATTGACAAAAATCTCTCCTTACAGGAATCAAGATCAGCAAAACGATGGGAGTGTCGTAAATGCTTTTGAAAATGTTGTGATGATAAATGGTAAAATAGTAAATAACCTTACCACCTGAAGGCACACCTAAATTTTGTGTTTATGAATGATTTGTTGTACCGCGTAACTTATGTGCAGGGTAAAAAGGCAGACCAGTTGCTGGTTCCAAGAAAACATGAGCAGTTGGTACTGAGGGCGGCTCATATGCATTTGCAGGGTGGTGATTTAGTAGAAGAGAAAACTCTCCAATGTATTCAGTTAAGGTTCCTTTGGCCAGGCATCCATGCTGCTGTAAAAAAGTGTTGCCAGGAATGCCCAGTGTGGCACAATACAGCACCCGACCAGAGTTTAGAGCACCCTTGGTCCCTTTATCTATAATTTCTGTACCTTTTGAGCAAATTGGTATGGACCTGGTAGGTCCGGTGGAAAAACATGCTCATGGGTATTAATATATTTTGTGGTGGTCGACTATGCCACCCAGCACCCAGAGGCGATACCACTACATAATATTAAGTGTAGCATTATCGTCTGGGAATTGGTAACACTTTATACATGCTTGGGGATCCCAAAAGAGGTCTTGACTGACCAGGGGATGCCTTTTATGTCTCAATTAATTAAATATTTGTGACATCTGTTGAGGGTTGAAAGAATACACACTTCGGTGTATCATCCACAAACAGACGGATTGGTAGAACGCTCTAACCGCATCCTTAAGTAGATGATAAGGTGGGCAGTATCCTTGGATAAGAGGGATTGGGACCTGTTCTTTTGCCCTGTCTAATGTTTGCGGTGAGGAAGTTACCACAATCGTCTACAGAGTTTAGCCCCTTTGAACTCCTTTATGGTGAACAACCCAGAGATATCTTAGACCTCTTAAAAGAATGGTGGGAACAACAACCGTCCCAACATTGTTCAATTTGTGTCACAACTGTATGGTCAATTAAGACAAATTGAGCCACTGGGAACAAATGAACTTGGTTCAGCAACGTCAAAAGCATAGTTATTATTGTTACCACAGTGAACCATTCCAGGGGACAAGGTATTGGTTCTAATTCCCACCCCTGAAAGTAAGTTGTATGCCCATTGGCAGGATCCTTATGAGGTCATAGAGGCAGTGGGACCTGTCAACTTCAAAGTGCACCAAGAGGGTAGAAGGAAAGAGATACAAAGTTATCATGTTAACTTATTAAAACCTTGGAAGGGAAGTACCAGCCAACCCTCTCTGTTAGCTGTAAAAACTCCCTATTGTCAGGTAAACATTGAAGCCTCATTAACTCCCAGGCAAAAGCAAGAAGATATAGACCTGGTAACACAAAACGGGATGTAGTCTGGAAGCCAACGGTCTAAATGCCGACCGCCAGCTTCCAGACTTTCTAATCCTGGCATGATACTAATGACAGGCGTCGAAAACTCAATGCCTGTCATTAACCATACACCGAAAGACAGACGCCCGGCATACAGAATGAAGGTAACCCAGGTTCCGTGCGTGGACAGCTGCGTGGGGGAGGGTTCGGTTTAGGGCTCCCAGGGGGACTTAGGGTTAGGCACCCCCCGAAAGGGTTAGGTTTAGGCTAGGAGAAGGGGGGTTAGGGTTAGGCACCCCCCTGGGGGACTAGAGTTTAGGCTGCGAGGAAAGGGGAGTTAGGTTTAGACACTTAGAGGGGGGATTAGGGTTAGGCACTTTGGGGGAAGGTTAGGGTTGGGAATTAGGTTAGCGATACTTCACCCTTGTCGGGCTGCCGCTGTCAGGATTTAAACCGCCGGCCGTGAGGCCGGTGGTAATACCTACTACACACCACAAAACCAATATACCTTTTCTGCCATCCCTGGAAAAATCCAGAACATACAACCTGGGGTGGTGATAAAACAAAGGTCTTACCATATACCTGAGGCTAAATGGGCTGTAAAATGAGAAATGGAAGAGATGCTGTGCCTAGGGGTTATAGAGGACAACAGTGAGTGGAACAACCCAATTGTGCTGGAACCCAAGACTAGGGGGACCATAAGGTTTTGCAATGGTTTTAGGAAGCTGAACGAGATCTCACTGTTTGATGCCTACCCTACAGTATGTCTCGGGTTGACGAATTGGTATAAAACTTATCAAAAAGTCAATATGTAACCACTGTTGACTTGACAAAAAGATACTAGCAGATACCCTTAACAGAGGCTGCCAAAGCAAAAACAGCCTTCTCTACCCTGGAAGGACTGTTCCAATATAATGTCTTACCCTTTGGTTTACATGGAACCCCTGAAACCTTCCAGAGGGCCTTGAACAAGTTTCTCCAACCTCATCAGGAGTATGCAGCGGCTAACCTAGATGACAGCATCATCTTTAGCGCGGAGTGGAAGACTCACCTACCGAGGGTAGAGGCACTTTTGCAGTCTCAACGGGAGCGGGTTTTACAGCTAACACGGAAAAATGTGCCGTAGGAATGGTAGAGGCAAAGTATTTGGGGTATGTTGTTGGAAGGGGACAGATTAAACCCCAACCCAATAAAGTAGAGGCAGTGGTATCCTGGCCTAAGCCAGAATGAAAGTCTTAGCTTAGAACGTTTCTCAGTCCAGTGGGTTATAACTACCGGTTTATACCTGACTTTGCAACCAGAGCAGCCCCACTGACTCTGTTTAAAGAAAAACTGGCCTGATAAAATAATCTGGTCTCAACCGGCAGAAGCAGCCTGGTGAGATGTAAGGCAGGTTTTAGGTACAGAACCTGTGTTGCAGGCACCAGAAGTTCGGAAACAGTTTGTGTTGCAGACTGATGCCTCTGGAACAGGGCTGGGTGCAGTCTTGTCCCAAGTGGTATATGGGGAAGAAAAGCCCATTTTATACTTAAGCCGGAAATTTATATTATATATACTACTGTAACATTTAGGGGTCTATTTACTAAGCAGTGTTAGGAGACAGAGTGAAAAGTGATAAGGTGCCAGCCAATCAGCTCCCAACTGTCATTTTTTAAACATAGCCTGTGAGATGACAGTTGGGAGCTGATTGGCTGGCACCTTATCACTTTTCACTCTGTCTCCTAACACAGCTTAGTAAATAGACCCCATAAAGTACTAACTCCGACCAAATCTCCTGCTTTATACATACTAAGCGTTATTAAGCCTTGTTTAAGGGTGGCAATAATTAGCACCTAACAGCCCTTAGCTGGAAATAGTAAATGAGGCTTAAAAACACTTTCGCACGTTTAGACGACACAATTTTGTTCCCACCCTGGTGATTCGTCAGCAGCTGGACATAGGAGAGAGGCACAGCCATAACTCAGCTACTTATGTAAACTGTGCTGGGAAAGAAAATGAAGCTAGATATGTTTTCACTTCATGTTGTCACGGAGATGTCAGTTACTACATGTCGACTTTACTACGCCAACATCTGCAGTGATAGAAGATGACCTGGATTTGAGTCCTCCACAGGCTTTTCTGTGTGTGATGTCTAAATCAAAATATGCCAGCACTATATGCTGCCTCCCGGGACATGTAACATGTTATGAAGACATAAAATAGTTATTTACAATATTAATATTGTCAGATCCCTGCTAGGGCCAGCATAAGCGTAAAGCCGTGTACACATATTGGCATTTATATTCAAACATGTCTTTCGGTCCATTGACCTAGAGGTGGCTTCGCACTCCCTTATTGTATTTGCTTTTTATACTGTATATGTGGTTACACCCAAAAAGCACAACACAAAAATGACTCTGTGTTTATATATTTAATGGGATTAGTGGGTGTTACGGATGCATGAAATCCAGGACTCGCTGTGGGATTTAACGGAACCATGAGGGGTTTTAGAAACCTGGGGTTTGATTATTTTATTCAGTATTTAGCAGAATCTCTGTGTATCACAGTTACCTCCGTCCCATCAGAGCTGTCTCTAACACACATTTTGTGCTATTTGCAAATTACGCATCTAAAATATCTATTTTTATTCTTGTGGGTTTAAAATGAAATCTTATTTTGCTATTTAAAAAAAAAAAAATTGGGTGATGGAGGAAATTGACTCGTGGCCCAGAGACCGTACGGAACCGGTCTTTTGCAGGGTAAATGGATGAACTAGCTCAATTATTTTTGTTTTTCTCCTTTTTTTTGTTTTGCATATATTTTCTTTAATTAATTTTCTGACTTAGGATATGATATGCAGCCGTCAGCCCCACAAACAAAATTAGGAAAACAATTGCTTTGCTCTAGTGACCCTCATTTGCATTCAAGACAACCAGTACATGAAACAGATTGAAAATGCAATTAATAATTTCTCCCATATTGTTGCTTCCTACTCTCCTCCGGGCTCTACTTCATGGCTAGATATTCAATCGGCCTATGTTACTTTCCCAGATTTAACTATCTTATGGGGTCTATCAGCCGCACACCAGCCCCCCACTTCTAAACTGCTCCCCACTATTAAATGTAATTTTAAACTCTGGGATCTCTATTCACACAAAATGGATCTTACTTCCCCAGCATCTCCTTTAACTCCTATCTGGTACAATCCCCTTTTTACCCCTGGTTCCTCTACTATGAGCTTCCATAACTGAACTAGCGTAGGGCTTATATTCCCCTCTGATTTTTCTGACCAGGGCCAATGATTATCCCTGTCAGCACTACAGCAGAAAACCCCATCCCAGACACTTAGCCCTTTTGAATTTTTTCAAATCCACCATTTTTTACAATCTCTACCTTCCCTCTCTGTTCTCCAAGCCCTAACCCCTTTTTGAGAGTCTTTGTAAGCGTCACCCCTTATCCAAGTGTTTAGTATGCCAGCTTTATGCTCTCCTTTCAGAAACTACCCTTCCCTCTCTTAGACCCCATGAAATTGCTTGGGAACGAGATCTTGGATCTCCTCTGGATGATGAGGCCTGGGACAACATGAGACTGGGGATAGCCAAAAGCTCTATTGCAATTAAAATAAAAGAGACTGCTTAGAAAATTTATTATCGTTGGTATTATACCCCTGAGAGACGTAATAAAATGTTCCCATCTTCTTCGCCTGATTGTTGGTGAGGTTGTGGCTGCAGGGGTATTATGATCCATATTTGGTGGTCCTGTCCGATTATTGTTCCCTTCAGGGACGGTTCATGGCCTCCTGAATTCCCTCCTGGAGGCTCTGATTTCAGCGTAAAGCCTGCATTGTAAGTGTTTTTAGGGATTTCCGCGCAACCATGTGAACATCGCCATTGTCTGTGATTCTAAATCAGGCCCTAAAAATGTTAATTAATGGTAATAGGTGCATTTTAATGTTAGTAACTTATTTTGTAATTACTTTATACTTATAATAATAAGACCTATTTGAACCTTCTTCATCTACATCAAATACTTTGTATACTACTGGAAATAAACAATTACAATTATTTTTTTCTGTTAAATGATAAAGATGGTTAGTGACATGTATCAAAATAAATCGAGAAGGAAAATTATAGAATTAAATTATAGAATTTTTATAATATTGATATTATTCTATACTAACGATACTGCCTTTGAACCTCTATACACCCCTGCCTATACCTTCTGATATCCTGCCTATAAACCTCTAAGGATGACGCTATTTTGCGTACACAGTTATACAGTAAATAAAGACTCTAGACCTAGAACCTGTGGTTCCAAAGCACAAAGTATTATTCAAGTAAAAGTACAGTCAGTTACATGCTATGATCTTAAATACAATTCTAGCGCAAAGGAATTATACAGACCCAAGTACAGTTATACATACGCAGCACTTTCTGGACCAGATGTAGGAATCAGCAAGAAACCCCCGTCAATCAGCATTCAGCACGAAGATTAGTAACCCAGGGTCAGAGCACACATATTTATACCCCCCAGAAATAGACAACACAATAGAGGAGTTTGCTGCTAATACCATTGGTCTTAAAGGAGAGGGCATATGTTACAAGGCATCTAACAGGTTGGTTCAAATAGACACAGTCCAGCCTCTAACAACTGGTTGTCTCTGGTTTCCCACCTCATGCAAATCCTAACAGTTGTTCATATAATGTACATTTTGTTGCTTGAAGTCTCTGCGGTTCATAAGTTGAGAATGCCTGTTGCGATCTCTACATCGATGTTACTGGAATACTGTTGAGAGAGTACGCATCAGTACAATACCAAACATGGCTTACTTATCACATATAAAACCTTAGTTACAAAATAATCTTTATTTTATAGCAATTATAGTAAATGTGCATACTTGAATATTATACCTTAAAGCTTATGGAACCTTGTATGTGAATATGCAATGTGTGAGTATGTGGGGTTTGATCTAAAGATGCTAGTTAACTTGGGGCAGATTTGTGTGCATGAAGCTAATATTCGGCGTTTTCATACAGGATCTTATGCATTCGCTAATATGCGACTAGTTAACAGCGCAATTGTGCGTATTAATGTGTGTATGAGAAATGGTGTAAGATGCAATCGCATGATGCTAATAGTAATATCGCCACATGTACTAAAGTGTGAGTTCATCTAAAATGGAGCTTGGGCGGCCATTCGCAAAATGGCGTCTTGCGATCCTATTTCCAAGATGGCGTCTTGTGGCCAGTCGCAAGATGGCGTGCCTGCGATCCAATTTTAAACTGATCTTGTCTCAGCCAATTATCCAGCTTCAACAATACCTTGTTGTAGATAATTTTTATTAACCTTTTGTGATCATAGCTTTCCCATGCACCCTATGTGCAAACTCGTTTATATTAACCTGTGTCAGCTGTCTTTTTGGTAGTGTGATAGAAGCTATGTCAGGTGACTGCCTTACCTTTAAAAGTCATTAGCTGGCAGGTGAGCTTTAAACCAGGTAATATTATGTGATAGCAGCTAACAGGTTTCCATCAGTGTGACGGATAGTGTAGGACCTGCAGAAAGTGGGGTCCCGTGATGTGGGCTGCGGGCTTAAATACATTGATCAATCCATGAACTAAATCCCCATTATTTATTTACTTATTTATACATCATTGTGAGTGTTTAAACATGGTGAGTGCTGGGTTTTCTGTTTTTATTTATTTAAGCAATGTGGTCACAGGCCACTTGCACCCCAGTCCTGGGAATGGCGAGTGCAGGTCTGCACCCCAAATCTAGGAGTGGCGAGTGCAGTGGATTTCTGACTTTGTTGTAGATATTGATATTTACTTAATTGAAAACCAGTGAAATATTACCCCACTTGCCTTTAAGCATTAATATAATTATATATTTTTTAGACAATTTGCTTCTTTTCCATTTCATTTAACCTATGTTTCAAGTTTGCAAATTGTTTTAACTATTTGTTTTTTTTTATTTGCAGTTAGGGGTATAATTAAGAATCTGTGGCGTTAAGGATAATTTTTTTTAGCACTGTTTATTGAAAAAAAAAAAAATCACCTATCATTGCAACATATCATAAAAGTCTTGCAGAGGAAGCTGTGCAATTTGGCTGGATGTGATAAGGGTTATGATACTGATTAGAGTGGGACAGCCATAGCTATCAGCGTATACTTCAGTAGACTTTCGAATTCCCCTAAAAAAAACCAAACAAATATTATTAAATAATTGTCTTAAAAATATTTGAAAGCCTTTAAGCCCTGTACGATACTTTATTCAAAGAGGTACCTCCATGACTTTTGCATATCAAAAGTTATACAGATTACTATATAAAATATATAAATATACAGAAATACATAAATAAAATAATGAAGGTTTTTTTTTCAGGATACAGTAACTACAAAAGTAAAAAAAAACATTTAAACCCAAACAATTCAATTTTTTTTATTTGCGGAAATTAGAAGTGGAAGCAAAATTCCGGTCCTCCAGTTCACATGTGGCAGTTAGCTAGCTGACCTACTGTACACATGCACTTATTACCAGCTGACTGGCCTGGCGAGCGGTAAGACAACTGTTACTGCTGCCGGCTAGTGTCGTCAGGGATCGGAACATTTCTCAGCCTGTCCCGGTGAAATCTTAAATTGATGAGCCTCGATAGAAAATAGGTCTATTCGGCCCAATATGATAAATACGAGTAGATCCTTATCAGAGTGTGAGCATGTGAGAATTACCATCACAATACAAAGTGAGCAGCACATGTCTCTCTGCTGTAAGTAATTCCACTTTTCATTTTTTTTAGCACTGACCATTTATTGTTATCTGTTTCCTAACCTTACCAATCCATTGTTAATAAATGTACCATGATTTATCCCATATATAATTTGTGTTTATCTGTATATCAGGGAGGTTGGAGGGGGGCAAATAACAGAACTTTTGAGCATAGGCTAAACTAGACATCTGGTAATGGGTGGTCCCAGTTTTAGCACCATGTCAGATGTTGTATTACTGTTTCTTGAAAAATAAAATTCTATCACACACACACCAGTGGCGTCCTTCCTCTTCTATTCTTCTGCAGACAGGCTGTCACTGTCAGCTCAGTGTGTCAGCCACAGCGTGGGTGAGGCCGCGGCGTCCTCCTCCTCCGGGCAGCTGAGCTCACACAGCACCTCTGCTCCTCAGTAGCACACGAGCGCGCCATGACGTTACCGCGCGGTCATGCACCGATGGCTAATTCTGATTGGGCCAACACAGGGGAGTCGGAGCTGCAGACTTTCCAGGTCCTCCCGGTCAAGTGCAGGCTTATGTAGAGCGGATGCAGCCACGTTAACGCCTTCCTGACGGCTATTAATTAAACATTTTTTTTATCAAAATGGCGGCAGAGGCTAATGGGTGGAGAGGTGCACCCCAAGACCACCCCTTAGTTTTGCCTATGCTCTTGAGTTAAACCCAGGTCAGTGGCAAATGCAGGACTTTGAAAGGGGGATTTCAAAATCCTTGGGTACCAAACTAATGAAAAATCATCTAGCCACAAATAAATAGATAGACAGATAGACAGACAGAAAAAGCTTACACAGGATTTAGGACTACTACAGTAAAATACTGTATACCACTCAGTCTATGACGGGGTACACACACTGACTGACACAGACACACACAGACAGACACACACACACCTCTATCACTAAAAAACATGAATGCAGCAGGAAAATAAATACAGCCAGCATGATTTATTAAAGCCCCCTCCCACAGTAGTGGTCCCCCTTTGCAGTGCCCCCAGTAGTAGTCCCCCATTGTGCAGTGGCCCTAGTAGTACCCCCAGTAGTGGTCCTCCCTTTGCAGTGCCCCCAGTAGTGCCCCTTATATAGAGCCCCCAGTTGTAGTCCCTATTTTGCAGTGCCCCCAGTAGTAGTCTCCCCTTTGCAGTGCCCCAATAGTGCTCCTTATATAGTTCCCCCAGTAGTTGTCCTCCCTTTGCAGTGCCCCCAGTAGTAGTACCCCCTTTGCAGTGTCCCAATAGTGCTCCTTATATAGAGCCCCCAGTTGTAGTCCCCATTTTGCAGTGCCCCCAGTAGTAGTCTCCCCTTTGCAGTGCCCCAATAGTGCTCCTTATATAGTGCCCCCAGTAGTAGTCCCACCTATGCAGTGTCCCCAGTAGTCATCCCCCCATGCATTGCCCCCAGTAGAGCCCCTTACATAGTGACCCAGTAGTAGTCCCCCCATGCAGTGCCCCCAGTAGTGCTCCTTATATAGTGCCCCAGTAGTAGTCCCACCTATGCAGTGCCCCCAGTAGTAGTCCCTCCTATGCAGTGCCCCCTGTAGTGCACCCAGTACTTCCCCCAGTAGTAGTCCCCCCACTAGTGCTCCTTTATATAGTGCGCCCAGTAGTAGCCCCCCATATGCAGTGCCAGTGTCCGTGCCCCCTTACATACACACACGAAAAAAACACAACTTACCTGAATCCCGCTCCTGCCACAACTGCCACTGTCCGCTCCTCCCGGCCCACTCTTCTGCACTATGGGAGAGATGTCATGATGTCTCTCCCTTCATCCCCCGGCGGGGGGATCCGGAAGGTGGAACTCATGAGTGAGCTCCAGCCGGCTCCCTCTGTGGATGCAGCAGCCAATGAGGGTCTGTCTGACTCTCATTGGCTGCTAAAATATACACACCACTGCTTGGTAGTACAAGTGTACTACCTGGTGCCGGCGGTGTGTTTGTTAGTGTGTAGTGTGGACCGCACTCACTGCGGTCCGCACTACACAAAGTGATCGGCGGGCAGGGGGTGTTTCTGGGTACTCAGAAACCCCCCTCTGTAAGCGCCTGCAGGTATACAAAATACAAATACACGTCTGCCCCCTAGTAGGTATATTCCACAGAGAGAGATCCTGGGTACAAAGCGTTAGTAAAGCTGTACACATAAGCAACCCTCACTACACATTCTCCAAATGCCAGAGGAACATGGAGTCTGCAGCCACTGGACAGGCTAAATAGGACTAGCATCCTTCCCTGCAGGGATGTATGTAGGGGTCCGAGGGCCCCTGGCCAAGTAATGGATTGGCGCCCCTTCCTCCCTCATATTTTCTGAATAATTATTATTTAATATAAAACAGAAATAATAATAAATAACCTATTCCTGTTTCTCCAAGTTGGATTCCCCAGGGACCGTCCTTCCAGCACCCCCTTATGTCACATAAGCCAGCCCCCCTTCTGTCTGACCAGCCAGCCCCTGTATGTTTCATCAGTGAGCCCCCTTTCTGTCTCCTCAGCTCCAGCCCCAGGACCCCTGCATCTAGCCCCCGCCCCCACCCCCGTAGCCCAGAGATACCTACATCTCTTCAATCCTCTGACTGCAGCTGTGGCCGGCTCATTGGCGCAGGGATGAGATGCGGGTGACGTCGCCTTGTCTCAAAAAGAAAGTAGAAAACTTTATTCATTGAACCAGGCAGCCACCGGCAAGTGTCAGTAGTTGTCCAGCCCTGGACATATGCAATGTATAGGAGCGAGGGGCGGGCCCGGGACTCCAGTCCTGGCAGTCCCATCCTGATTCTACCTCCTGACCGCAGGTGGCTCTGCCGGACAGCGACCCCCCCCTCCGGTGGTGTCCCTGGGAGTGCCATCCTGTTCAAGGGGTAGATAGGCCCCTGCTTCCCTGCAGTAACGGTATGTATCTATGCAATGTAGCATGAATATTGGTATTACAAGTATCACTGTACATGCAACACTGATACATCATGTCTCTCACCCAGTGTCGGACTGGAGCATGAGGGGCCCACAAGGATAATCAGTGGTAAGGGTCCATGCTTAAGGGGAGTGGTCATCCACCAGAGGGGGTGTGGCCTGCCACCACAGTCGGTTGGCTAACCATTAGGCAAATCTTGGTGTAGATTCTATAGGTGTACCAAACCCCCTTGTTAATCAGTGGTCCTGCTCCACCAGGTAACTGACTGTCTAATAGTGTAACAATTTATAATTTGGGGTCTGAAACCTGACACCTATAGGAGGGGGTGTGCCCACAGGCAGTGGGGCCCCCCCGGGGATTTCCCCTATACCCCTGTGGGCCAGTCCAACCCTGCTCTCACCTGTGCCTCCCTTAGACCCTGCTCTGTCACTCAATCTGGGCCTATCCTGCTGCACAACATTGTATAGTGGAGGTGTTCAGTTGCTTTAGAAACACTGTGGACTGGTCCAAATTAATACAAAATAGAGACAAATTTTAATCTAAAGTTTTATTAACGGCAACCAAATATTCTCTACATTTAAAACAAAAACAAAACAAATTTTTTTTATGTACTAGAAAGATTTATTTTATTATACATGTAGCATCACTATTATTATTATTATTATTATTATTATTATTATTATTATTATTATTATTATTATCCTTTATTTATATGGTGCCACAAGGGTTCCGCAGCGCCTTACAAAGTACATAAACAAATGAGCACACAAGATAGTTATTAACAGTACAAACAACGCAGGACAAATGCACGATTTATACATTGCTGCATAACACTTAAGTAAGCAGCGTGGTGTCAGCAACCAAGGGTTAGGTGCTGCTGTAAATTAAAGAGTAAGTGAGGGAGAAGCACATGAGGTAAGAGGACCCTGCTCGTGAGAGCTTACATTCTAAAGGGGAGGGGGCTGACACAGATGGGCTGGATTGTGAGGAAGGAACATGGAGTAGTGGGTTAGAATGAGAGCTGGAAAGCTTAGAGGAAGAAAGGGGTCTTGAGAGCCCATTTCAAGGTTAGGAGCCAAGAAGCAAAGTTAACATGGAATTTTGACTTAAGGCCAGGGGGACAAGGAAAGTCAGCTACTCCAGGAAGAAACCATAATCCCTACAATCATAAACAGTTCTGCAGATAAACGCCCTGGAGATGCTGCTTCAAGGGTGACTGCTGAGGATTGTTATACTCAGCTCAGTAATAATCTGTGGGGTTTGCTGTGCTCCTCTCAGTGGTGCCAAGGTTATCCCAGGATGCGTGTCCTGAATGTGTACAGGAGCAAACAGCAGAGAGAAGATAAACAAGAAGCTGCTATCCGCCTACCTTCCATCCGCAGATACTTGTGCTGTCATCTTCTACCCTGCACCTAGAATTCAGCAACTGACGTCACATCCGCCGTGATATTACCGCGCCCCAGTGCTAGGACCGGGGTGTAGCCTAACAAGGAGGCATGAGCCACAGCTGCTCCAAATAGGATTCCCTGCAAATGCTGTGCGAGCTGCCGCAAAGCTGCATCACACACCACCCCTATATCTGGCCCTACCATGCACTCAACAAGCCCAAATAAACAGTACCCACCCTCACCCTCCTTCATGGTGACCCTGACTAACATCAATTACTGTGGCTGGGGACCAGGGGGTGTATTAACACCCAAAGGTGCCCATGTGCAGTGGTATGCAATCGGGAAGCCGACTGCCTAAATTTCGGCAGCCGGCTTCCCGACTGTCATATCCCGGCATCTAGATGTAGACGCCCGGCATTTCCCCGACTCCGGGAGACCGGCGCCCGGAATCCCGATCGTAGTGATGCCGGGCGCCGCGAGCGGACAGCCGCGGGGGGGAGGGTTAGGTTTAGGGCTCCCAGGGAGACTTAGGGTTAGGCACCCCCCCGGGAGGGATAGGGTTAGGCTAGGGGGAGGCAGGGTTAGGATTAGGCACCCCCGGGGGGGACTTAGGGTTAGGCACCCACCGGGGACTTAGGTTTAGGCAGCGGGGAAGGGGGTGGTTAGGGTTAGGCACTTAGAGGGGGGATTAGGGTTAGGCACTTGGGGGGGAGGTTAGGGTTAGGCACCCCTAAGGAGGGTTAGGGTTAGGTTAGACAATACTTACCTATCCATGATCAGGATTTCCAGCGCTGTCGGGCTTCCGCTGCCGGGATCTCTGCTGATGTCGGGCTGCCACTGCCGGGAATCGCCGGCGGTATTTCATACCAATTCCTGTGCAGTGGATTCCCCAGCCACGCATCTTACCTTGGTCTGGGTCGGCAAACAGGTCTCTTTCTCTACTGCGGCTCCATCTTCACAGTGATATTCGGGAAGATTGTACGGAATGGGATTGACATCCCTTGGTGATGCCTAACCCTTAGCCCCCCCGGGGGTGCCTAAACCTAACCCCCCCTTCCCTCACCCTAAACCTAACCATCCTGGGGGGGTGCCTAACCCTAACCTCCTCCCTGTGGTGCCTAACGCTAACCCAACCTCTCCCCCCCCTAACCCTCCCTGTGGGGTGCCTAACCCTAAGTTCCCCCAGCATTGTATGTCTCCCCCTGAAACATGTCCTATAGACTATTTTCTAGGCTAATTTCATAAATATCACAATCTCAGTAAGTTACTGTGGTTCTGTCTGTGTGCTCTGCGAGTAATCATGGCCGGCCCCAGGTCTACCAGCATCCTGGGCAATGGATAGGAGAACGTGGCTTGGATAATGCTGAGGAGAGAGAGGTGGAGGATTCATGAGTTAGAGATAACAGAGATTGATGGGTGAAACAGTGGGAGGTATAAGGAAGGGGTGGGGTGCTGTGGATTTAACTTTGGATCATATATTTTTTAAAGTATTGTCAACACCTCACGTTATTATTGATATAGGGGGTCATTCAGACCCGCTCGCGAGCAGCAGTACGCTCGCAAGCGTGTTGATGTTCCCCACTGCGCATGCGCATGACGGAGGGAGCTCCGTCGTGCGCATGCGCGAGACCCGGGGAGCGACGGGCTTTCCATCACTCGCACCAAAGGGGGCGTGCTGTCGATGTTGGTTGACAGCACGCCCCCTTTGGTGGGCATGCCGGGGGCGTGCCTGCCAGATGGAGGCGTTTCCATGGGAACGCCTACCGTCTGAAGCCGGCCCCACTGACATCACTAGTGATGTCAGTGGGAGTGATTTTGGCTCTGATAGAGCCAAAATCACTCCAGTGCTTGTGGCAGGGAGACCCTACCGCAGTGTCTCTGTCGCAAATCCGATGGTCGCGATGGTCAAGACCATCGCGACCTTCTTTTTGGCCGCTCGCATATGCTGTGGGTGGTCACCCACAGCTATACGAGCGGCCAGGAGGCCGCTCCATTTTCATGGAGGAGGGCCCTGATTCAGAGCGAGCGCTCTGAATCAGGCCCATATTCTCCAATTCTGCAGAAATGAAGGCGCACAGCATTCACCAATGAACAGTCCTGCAAGAAGCTCAACTCCATTGCCAGCTAGATCTCCAGGCAGCACAGTGGTGCTAATAATGGTTGAAAGCGGCAGCGGCACCAAGAGCTGGCACAGGTACTCAGGGGGTGACAAAATCCCAGGAAGGCAAGGCCGCACCCCCTCAAAAGGAAAGAAAAAAAGGTTTTTGACTCCCGACTGATGGCTGCATGAGGGGGGTGCCGACTGCCACACATTTGTACCCCTCAGCAGTGCTGTAAAGGCGACAATGCAGTGACTGACCTAGCCAGACCCTCTCCTCCCCTCTTGGCACCCCTGGAAAGCACTTAGGGGTAAATTTACTAAAGTGAGAGTTTTTAGAAGTGAGTTTTAAAAGTGATGATGACCATAGCAACCAATCAGATTCTACTTAACTAGCACCTAGATTCTATTTAACTAGCACCTTCTACAAGATAATAACTAGTATCTGATTGGTTGCATGGGCAACATAATTTTTAAAACTCACTTAAAAAAACTCTCACTTTAGTAAATTTACCCCTTAAGGTGCCCACACATATAGCGACATTTTACACGATTTGGCCGATTTCTACGAATCGTGACAACGAATCGGGTAAAAAAAGTACAAATCGTGAGTTTATACTCACGAGCACGATGCCGATGCGCGTCCCCGCTCGTCGTACATCGCATTTTCTGATCTGCCGTGGTGTAGGGCAGATTAGCCAACCATGAACACGATGGAAGCAGATCGTGAGGGTTTTTTCCCTCTCGATGAATCGTACGATTCATCACACAATGCAGAATTTGACTGACAGAAGCCTGGACACGCCCCATCGCCATCTTGTGCAGCATCGTGTATGGAGCAAGACAGTCGCACTTTGGGAGCCTGCACACTGAAGTCTTGTTTTGTTGGATATTTTGTGAGTATTTGTACAGTTTAATTGCAACCACACTGACCACCAATATGTGCTCCCCACTGCCCACCAATGTGTGCCCCCAGGTAATAAATGCATGACCCAGCCACCGCCCGCCGTATTGAGGCGGGTGGTGGCTGGGTCATGCATTAAGCTCCCCCACTGCCCACCAATGTGTGCCCCCAGGTAATAAATGCATGACCCAGCCACCGCCCGCCGTATTGAGGCGGGCGGTGGCTGGGTCATGCATTAAGCTCCCACTGCCCACCAATGTGTGTAATATAACAAAATAAATAAATAAATAAACACGTATTTTACCAAAAAATCACCATGCATTACATTTAAAAACACACATTATTTAAAGCTGGGGGTCTTCTACCTTTCGGTCTCCAGCTGTTGTGGAATTACAGATCCCAGGATGACCTGCCACCCACCTTTGAAACTGTTTTTAGGGCATCCTGGAATCTGTAGTTCTACCACAACGACAGGCCCAAAGGTGGAAAACCCATACTGTCAAACAAAGTAAAACATTATATTACCAAGCAATAAACACATAACATTCTTGTAAAAGAAAACATGATTAGAATACCATAACAAACCTTTAAAAACCTGTAAAAAAGAAAATATTAAAACATTAAAAATGTGAACTATAACAACATTACATTTAACAAAACTATATACACAAATATTTAAATGTCCTTTTTTTTCTTATTCATAGATAATGTCCATGGATTCAGAACGTGAATTCGTTACAGGATTCATTGAAATCCTGCACTCGAAAGAGTGTCTGTGGAAGATCAGTTCTCGGAAGTACCACAATAAGTCGCAGAAGTTGGCCGCACTAGAGGAACTGTTGGTGTATTCGAAAAAATACATATCTGATGCAGACCTGAAAACTGTACGGCAAAAGATTCAAAATCTCAGGACAGTGTACATCAAAGAAAAAAAGAAGGTGGATGACTCCAAAAAATCAGGAGCGGCTACAGATGAAATATATACTCCTGCGCTGTGGTACTACCAAATGATGTCATTCATCAGTGAACAAGAGCCTCAAAGGGAATAAATCATCTTGATGTCTGAGCGTGAGGGAGATGAGGAGGTTGCAGAAGTCTTGGTAAGTAGTGACACAGTTTAAACCAAAATCCTTAATGTTTTTGTTGTTAAATCCCAAATGTCCAATTTAGTCAGTAGTTCACAGACAGTCCTCCTGCCATGGTATAGCACCTGGTCCATTGAAATAGGTCATGTACTCCTCCCTCACTTCTTTGGCACGTGCGGTGGATGTTGTTGTAGTTGGTGGTGCAGACACAGATGTCAAATGTTCAATGTCCTCCAGGAGTCCTACATCTTCTGCTCTAGCTGGGACTGGTCCTCATTGAGAAGATTTTCTTCGCAAAAAGTTGCAATGTACAGGATTCAGCAGGAATACACCTAGCCTCATCTAGTAACAGAGCAGAATGTAAGGGTTTAAAGGGTGCCTGCTTTTTATACTCCCTAGATAGCCCCTCCCATTGTTATGGCTATTTAAATTTCCCACCAATAGTCAAGAGCCTGTTTTTTTTTTTTTGTTACTCACGACTTGTTATGGCCAATCTCACGATGCGTACGATCCGATAGATCGTGAGACCGTAACACAGATTGGGTGTCTTTTTTCCAAAATCGTGATCACGACGGCAAGGGAGCTCCCGTGAAAGTTCATGAGGAAATTGGCCATAAAATCGTATCGTGAGGACATCGGTATGTGTGTGGGCACCTTTAGTGTGACATGTATAAATGTACAATGTGTTTATTAGGGGAATGAACCTAACATGCTCATGCATACAGTACACCCGTGTAGACAGACATAGATAAACACACAGAACAAATGTTTACAGCTATTCTGGTGAAATTGTCAGTAACTTCCCCCAAGTAAATTGATAGAGGTACTTTCCCTAACGTTCCCTGTGCCCTCCTATGGTGCTGATGGATGACAGATTTAGTAAGTGCCTTTGATTCCTGCATGTCCCCGGTGGCCGGTAATACTGTAGTGCGGAGCTCTGATTGAGGATTCGGCTGCTACTGCAGCTGCAACTCTCTGGGGGGAATTCAATTGTTTTGCCGGGGGCTTTTTTTCTAAGACGCCTGACGGAGCAATTCAATTGTTGCTCCGTCTGGGTGCGATAGCTGCCGGCACTGGCATTTCTAATGTGTGTGAAACCCCCTGGTAAGGGCGCGCTAACCGCAGTAAGCGCGTCCTAACCTGAACTTTAGACGGGTTCAGCCGTTTTAAGCGGCTAAACCAAGGGCAAAGAGGGTGATAATTAGTGCGCGCCCAGAACAATTGATTTGCAACACTGGGCGCTCATTAAATATCATGCCTAAAACAACAATTGAATCGCCTCCAGGGAGTTTTGAATAAAAGTTATTTTAATCTTTACATTTTATTAATAATTAACTGGTATGTTATTTTGAAGGGTTAATATCAATTATTTAATCAAATATTTAAATAAAATTACTTTTTTGTAGGGACAAAGGGCCTGATTCAGACCTGGTCGCAAGTGCTGAGCGCTCGCAACCGGGTCGATGGTGGCCCAGAGCGCATGCGCACAGCAAGGCACCCCAAAAAATTCCAGCCAAGGACCATCCCCAGGGCATCACACAAAAAGGGGAAAAAAGGTGATAGTGAAGTGTAAAGGATAGAAGTGTAAGGATAAATCAATAAGTGTTAATAAAATGTGAAAGAATTAAAATGACATAAATAATATACAAACAATTAGAGAAGTGATAAAAATATCACAACCCCGGGGGCCCCACTCATGACTTAGGCATGAAGGGAGTCAGCATTAGGAGGAGGTGCTGATCCTTATAGTGCCATGTGGAGTCAGCTCTCACCTTATACATGTACTGTTATCATGCAGTACACCAATTTGTAATTATATGACCCAGAGTGGGTGCTACTATTATGTAGCAATAATTATTTTGGGGTGAGCGTTTGGGAGTGGGGCCCCCGGAGTTGTTCTGGCTGGACCTTTCTCATGGCATCACCACTTAATTCACATAGAATATTTTTATCACTTCTCTAATCGTTTGTTTATTATTTGTCATTTTAATTATTTCACATTTCATTAACACTTATTGATTTATCCTTACACACCTATCCTTTACACTTCACTATCACCTATTTTCCCCTTTTCATGTGATGCCCTGGGGATGGTCCTTGGCTGGAATTTTTTGGGGTGCCTTGCTTCTCGGACGTGAACCCCTTAATGTTAGGGACGCCAGTATAGAGGAGCCTTGACGATTGGCCTGGCGCTTATTCATATATTTGCAAATGTATGTAACTAATACCTCTATTATTATGTAGGATTTAAGTATTTTTGATTTATCTGCAGTGTGCTGGGGGGCAAATTCCTTTTTTCTGTGCTCAGTGTAAACCCCGCCCTTTACAAGCACCTGTAGTATGTCATTAAGCTGATTTGAGCAACTACCATATTTTTTGTTTAAATCCAGTCTCTGTCATCTGCACAGCTTTATTTCCCCACTTCACTCTCCTCCCCCCAAAAACAAACCTTAAATAACATAGGGAACGGCGGGTCCTGTGTAGGTTTGTGGAGGAGCTGCCCGAGCGGGCCTTGGCTTCTTCCTCCATTTACTTAATGGAAACTGGGTCGGCAGCCAGTAGCAGTGGATGGGACCCCTTTCTTCTGTTCAAGGGGTAGTGCGGGCTACAGCAGGCTGTGCAGTGGCAGCAATGGCGGTAGGCTATGGCATAACTAGGGTATTTGTAGCCCAGGGCAATTTATAATAAGTAGTCCCCCCTCTAAGTATGTGTGTGCGCTGGAAAAAAGTGGACGTGGTCACATGGCACAGCGGGCATGTCCACTGAAAAATGGTGACATGACACACCACTGTTTCTTGTTGTTCTGGATGGAACTCTGGCGTGCAGTTTGCATACCATCATGCTGGGGAGGCACGTTGTGAACAAGTAACTGCAGAGAGCCATCTCCATGCTCAGTGACAGGACACTGAGCAGACGGAACAGGAGTAGACCTCAGCAGCAGCCCGGAGCGATGTGCAATGTAAGCAGACCTCTGTGCTATCCGGGAGTGATGCACAGCGCGAGCGGACCTTAGTGCTAGCTTGTGTAATGTGCTCAGTGATCGAGGGGATTTGATGAAAATATGTGGAACCTGCCGGCAGCCTGAAAAAGTTTAGGAATCAATGCTCTAACTAAAAGATACAAGGTACGGATATGTCCTTTTATACTGTGGTGCAAGTCACGCCAAATAGCTCCTCTGGGACGCGCCAGGTCTCGTGCAACTCGGCTGCGCCAATTGTCTTTTCCACTCATAATGTCTCTCTTATTCCCCTGACTAGAACTTGTATACGTTTACAACTGAGTCTGAATCAGTGTAAAAAAAGGTTCCAATACAGGCGTCTGCGGGTTTTCTCCCACCGAGTTTTATTGCACTTCTTCTGCGACTTTGTACGAGTGTTATACCAAATCCTGAGCTATTAAAGTCACAGCCTAGTGTCACTGGCACAATGTAAGCGGCTTTTTGCTGCCTCTGCAAAATGAAAAGAAAATGACGGTATGCTACTCGTCTCTGATAGTCTGTAAGGGAAGGAAATCCATTGTCCTGCCCTGTTCTTGTCGCCTCGCCATTACGCATGTACACATACTTTGAGTATGTTGGGAGAGATCAACTCCAGTCTTCAAGTACAGCTAACAGGTCATGTTTTGTGGATTTCTTTAATCATACACAGGTGAGTACATTTATTGTGCTGGGTCAGTAAATATCCAACCTGCTTCCACAGACAGAAATCCTAAAAACATAACCTGTTGGGGAATTTTGAGGGTTGAAGTTGATAACCACTGGTGTAGGTAATTCTTCTTGTTCCTGTTAGATTGCAAGCTCTCTTGGGCCAGAGGCAGGGCCGGATTGAGGGCCACATGGGCCTGGAGCTGAAAATGACCAAGGGCCTATTATGAGAAGCAGAGGAGGTGTGACCAGTGCTATGTGGGTGTGGCCAGTGAAATGTGGGCGTGTACATTCCTATACTCTCAGCCCCAATGTCTCCCTAAAAATGTAAAAGAAAATAATGCTTCATTTTGTGAGGTAAAAAGAAATACAATTTTACTACTTATGATTTATGGCTGACTGTGTGGACAGCAGATGGTCATTCGACATCATGTTGTCATGACAATGGGCCTATTTTATGTGGAGGCCTGGAGCTGTAGCTCCATCCGCCCCATTGTTAATCTGGCCCTGGCAAGCGGGACTGATTCACTGTAGATCACAATATAGCGCACGCACGCAGTTTTACTACGAATATACGCTAATCCATAGCGATCTCAATGCTGCCGTGGCACTACATAGGGACGCCCACTTTACCTACACGCACATCCGTAATGCTTAGCAAGACTGCAAAAACATTGGTACAATCGAGTACCACGGGACACATACGCACAGATAAGGCCGGTCAGACCCCACTCAGGAATTGCTAACTTCAGCGCACCCTATGACACCTCAGGCTGCGTATGGCGTTGCAGTGAATAATTTATGCATGCCCCTGTAACACCGTCCCAATGTACTGGCACGCCTGCGTTTACCCCCCCCCCCTGTTACCGGGTCTGGGTCTGCGTCATCACTGTAGTTCCAATCGCAGCGGCTGGTTTGAGCATTTGCGCAGTATGCAACAATTGGCCAGTTGCGTGCATATAAGCAACTGCGTTTCTTGCTGAATCAGGCCCCCAGTCCTCATTACTAAATGTTTCAGCCTTGTCAATATGCATGTCATGTACCAATCATTACTCTGCTTCGTTGATGAATATGTTGTTGTTATACAACTAAGAGGCAATAATACAGGTTGAGTCTCCCATATCCGTAATTCTATTATCCGAAATATTCCAAAAACCGAAGGTTTTTTTTGCAGCCGTGACGTCATGACGTGACCTGGCGTCATGACGTCACAGATTAATGACCAATCACTAGCAGCGTGGGCGTGGTCTATATGCCGCGCTCCCCCCACTGCAGCGCACGCCAGGCATTTCGTGACACCCGCCGGACTCCCCTGCAACACCTAATGGACCCTATTGCAGGACCCACCCCCGCCGCACATGCCGGGACTCACATGACACCTGCCGGACTTCACCCGACACCCGCCGGATCACTCGCGACATCCACCGGATACCCCTGCAGCACACACCAGGCCTCCTGTAACACCTGCCGGACCCCTCTGCTGCACACGCCAGGCCTCCTGTGACATCTCCCGGACCCCCCCTGCAAGGTATTCTGAAAACCGAAATTATCCAAAATCCGAAATGCTCCTGGTCCCGAGCATTTCGGATATGGGAGACTCAACCTGTAATACCAGACGTATACATAAATTATGTTTTAATTCAGTACGAAGCCTTTAATCTTTGAAATGGGGCTTCTACATTCCCTCTACGCGATGACGATAGCCATTTTATAGTGAGCAGAGATAGAAAACAAAAATCAGGACAGGGCCAGGGAAGGTTGGGACTACCTATTGCTTTAAGGTTTGTGATCAATTTTTGGTACTTAGAATCTGAAGCTGGCTGCAGTGATTATGAGAAATGACCATCCAACCATCTAATTGTGAACGTGTCGCCTTTGGCTTCCTGCTCATTCATTAGACGCCTCCCCTGCAGCTATTTACTTCCACCCACGAGAGACACGCGGTGCTTATCGGGCAGTTACACGGTTCCATACATCAAAGCAAATTAGTTGCGGCATCTCCTATGCTCCGCAATGTGTGTCGTAACCGTCGTGTACAGTAACTGTCGCTTTATCAAGATTCTACTGTAAAATGTAAGCTGGAAATATTCATTTAAAAATCAAATTCTGTATCCCAGCGAACACCATGGGACTCATTCACAAGGTGGATCAACATGAAACAATTAACTAAAAATTATTGTTTTCCAATAAGTGACCTTATTTAGTCCTAAACGTATTTTTAAAAAATCCCAAGACCAACAAAAAAGTCAGGAGCTAATAAATACTAAATACAGATGTAGCTGCCGTCATTGTTGGTGCGATGCTCGCGCACCACATCACACATCGCGGCATAACCAGCTCTCGCTAAGCTGCAAGTAGGCGCGGCCGGCGTTCTCCCAATTGCAGTCTATGGCGTAGGTGCGGGCACACTAGTCGCGCCATCCATGCAGTCTACGGCATAAGTGCGGGCACACGGCGGCTACATCTGTAGATAACAGCAGCAACGCTTGAAGAGCCTGTGTTAGCTCTCAAGAAACATATAGAAAAGCTCCAGTGTGATAACCGCAATATTGTTGCGCTAATTACATCAAAATAAATATAACACCTTGGCATGGCAGAAAGTAAATAAGACGTCTTTCTTTTAAATTAATAAATGTGATCTATGGCCCTCATTCAGAGCCGTTCGCTATTTGCGGTCGTTCGTTTAAAAACAAGGGGTGGCTATTCAAATGATCCGTACGCACATTGCAGTCTGTTCACACCTTTAAGTCTGAACGAACGAGCAAAACATACGCTCGTTTATTTGTTAAAAACGCCCCCTGGCCGCTCGCACCATACGTCATGTCCGCTATTTATTAGATTAATCGAGTACATCGACCAGCGTATGAACTGCTCGCTATTCTTGTGGTTGGTGTTTGCTACCACAAATTTGCGAGCAGTTCTGGCTCTAAAATAACCCAGTGACGTGGTCATTGACGCTGCTGTTTTAAATATACACACCCATAAAATGCCCGTTTTGACCTTTAAGCACGCCTGCGTTCGGATCTCCACTCCCCATTTTCAAGCACCTTCCCCTGTTACCACCCACATACGCCTCATTCTGTCACTCAAAATAGCAGGCACTCGCTATATAGCGTACAAACGATTTTCGACCGCACTGACTGGTTCGCGCATGCGTATAACGATCCGTACGCATGCGCAGATGTGCAAACATCGCTCGGAACGAGCGTACTGCCGCTAACGAGCGGCTCTGAATGAGGGCCTATATTAGAAATATTGAAGAAATACATCAATAGTATTGCATGCATTTATCATCAATAATACATATGAGTTTTAGATCACGTAGCTCATAATGATTGTAGCAAGGGCTAGACCAGCCTATAATATATATATAAAATGAAATTTAAAAAGGTGGAGAAAACCAGGTGATAATATGCCAGTTCAGGAGTCTTTATAATTATAATGAGCGCAATTAAATAATTTATTCCTTACCGAACACACAACCACTGCGGTGTAAATAACCAGTAGTATCCTGGCTGTTATCCGTACACCTCCACAAGTGCGCAGCAATGGATAATGGCCCTCATTCAGAGCCACTCGTTATTTGCGGTCGTTCGTTCTAAAACTAGGGGTGGCTATTCAAATGAACCGTTCGCTGTTTGCGGTCTGTTCACGCCTCTATGTCTGAACGAGCGAACAAAACTTGCGTTCGTTTTTTGGAAAAATACGGCCCTGGCCGCTCGCATCCTACGTCATGTCCGCTATTTATTAGATTAATCGAGTACATCGACAAGGGTATGAACTGCTCGCTATTCTTGGGGTTGGTGTTTGCTATCACAATTTTGCGAGCAGTTCTGACTATAAAATAATGATCCGTACGCATGCGCAGTTGGGCTAACATCGCTCGGAACGAATGAGCGGCCGCTTACGAGCGGCTCTGAATCAGGCCCAATGTTATATCTCACATCCATAAATGGGGACTGATCGCCCATCTGCCTCCTTTCCACGGAGCGCTTTATGAACTTTCTACACTTTCGTACTTGTGCAGCTGCGGCACTCCCGTCTGACCCTACAGCATAACGAATGGGCGCCAGCAATATATTTCACGTTCAGCTCCGACAGTAAATGTAAATGCAAAAAGCACCAGGGTACAGGCAGGTACAGCCTACATGGTGCCTGAGGTGCTGCCCACTCAGCGTCCGGTTACACTCATCCCCGACGGATACCTCTTTCTTCCCTCCCGGAAGAGTAGGCACTTCTCCCGCAGCCCACTCACTTCCTAGTGACGTGGGCAGAATCGGGAGAGGTTTCCCAGGGATTGGCAGGTCTGTCATTAGGGGGCGGAGTGTAATAATCTGATTCTATAAGAATCTCGTCATATGGCCCTGTCCCTATAGAAATATGCCGGTTTCACTGCATTTTGCCACAATGGAGCGTGGCCTAATTATACATATAGTCTGGCCGCGTCACCATCGCCACCCACTTGAATTTCCTCTTCAGGCTGCTCCCAGAGAGAAAGATAAATTAGTAGGTAAGTATGGCGTATCTATATTGGGCGCAAGGTGTGCAATGCACACGAGCACCTGGGTCCACACCACACACCTCACATCTTACACCACACCCATAGCCTATACACTCACCTCTCCCCTGACACTGCTATAATCACTTGGGCATGCGCAGTAGAGTATAGACCGTTAAAATAGCACCAGAGCCTTTTTTCTGGAGACAGCACACAGAGGTCCTGAATCAGGGCCGGTCTTTCTTTTTTTTTTTAGAACGGCCTCCTGGCCACTCGCACAGCTATAGCGAGCAGCCAGGAAGATGGTCGCGATGGTCAAGACCATCGCGACCACCAGGCTTGCGACGAGACCCATGTGGTAGGGTCTCATTGCCGCAAGCCCCAGAGAGATTTGGGCTCTAACAGAGCCGAAATCTCTCCCACTGACATCACTCATGATGTCAGTGGGGCTGCCCCCAAACGGAGGCGTTCACATGGGAACGCCTCCGTTTGGGCAGCCACTCCCCTGGCCCGCCCACCAAAGGGGGCGATCTGTCATTCAACATCAACAGCTCGCCCCCTTTTTTTGCGAGACCCGGAGCAACGGAGTGGCTGTCGCTATACGGGTCTAGCGCATGCGCACGATGGAGCCGGCTCCGTCGTGCGCATGCATACTGGCCCACCATCGACCCAGTTGCGAGCGCACAGCGCTTGCAACTGGGTCTGAATCAGGCCCAGAGTCTCAAAGGGGGACCTGCAAGGAGACTGCACACAGAGACTCAGAGGGGGACCTGCAAGGAGACTGCACACAGAGACTCAGAGGGGGACCTGCAAGGAGACTGCACACAGAGACTCAGAGGGGGACCTGCAAGGAGACTGCACACAGAGACTCAGAGGGGGACCTGCAAGGACACTGCACACAGAGACTCAGGGGTGGGAACCTGCAAGAAGACTGCACACAGAGACTCGGGGGGGGGGGAACCTGCAAGAAGACTGCACACAGAGACTCAGAGGGGGACCTGCAAGGAGACTGATCACAGAGACTCAGAGGGGGACCTGCAAGGAGACTTCACACAGAGACTCAGGGGGGAACCTGCAAGGAGACTGCACACAGAGACTCAGAGGGGGGCCGGCAAGGAGACTGCACACAGAGACTCAGAGGGGGACCTGCAAGGAGACTGCACACAGAGACTCAGAGGGGGGACCTGCATGGAGACTGCACACAGAGACTCAGAGGGGGACCTGCAAGGAGACTGCACACAGAGACTCAGATGGGGACCTGCAAGGAGACTGCATACAGAGACTCAGAGCGGGACCTGCAAGGAGACATGCACAAACAGACTCAGAGAGGGACCTGCAAGGAGACTGCACACAGAGACCCAGAGGGGGACCTGCAAAGAGACAGCACACAGAGACTCAGAGGGGGGACCTGCATGGAGACTACACACAGAGACTCAGATGGGGACCTGCAAGGAGACTGCACACAGAGACTCAGATGGGGACCTGCAAGGAGACTGCATACAGAGACTCAGAGCGGGACCTGCAAGGAGACATGCACAAACAGACACAGAGAGGGACCTGCAAGGAGACTGCACACAGAGACCCAGAGGGGGACCTGCAAGGAGACTGCATACAGAGACTCAGAGCGGGACCTGCAAGGAGACATGCACAAACAGACTCAGAGAGGGACCTGCAAGGAGACTGCACACAGAGACCCAGAGGGGGACCTGCAAAGAGACAGCACACAGAGACTCAGAGGGGGGACCTGCATGGAGACTGCACACAGAGACTCAGATGGGGACCTGCAAGTAGAATGCACACAGAGACTCAGAGGGGGACCTACAAGGAGACTGCACACAGAGACTCAGAGGGGGACCTGCAAGGAGACTGCACACATAGACTCAGAAGGGGACCTGCAAGGAGACTGCACACATAGACTCAGAAGGGGACCTGCAAGGAGACTCCATATAGGTACTTAGAGCAGGACCTGCAAGGAGACATGCACAAAGAGACTCAGAGGGGGACCTGCAAGGAGAATGCACACAGGGACTCAGAGGGGGACCTGGATGGAGACACACACAGAGACTCAGAGGAGGACCTGCATGGAGACTGCTCACAGATATTTAGAGGGGGACTTTCAAGGAGACATGCACACACAGACTCAGAGGGGGACCCGCAAGGAGAATGCACACAGAGACTCATAGGGGAACCTGCAAGGAGACTGCACACAGAGAATTGTAAGGGGGCATGCACAGAGACTGCACACAAAGAGAGGTACACACGGAGACTGCACATGAACACTTGAAGGGGGGCCTGTACAGAGACTGCACAAAGAGAGTCGGAGGGGGCTGCATGGACACTGCACATGGTGAGTCGGAGGGGGGTCTGCATGGACACTGCACACAGAGACTCGGAGGGGGGCCTGCACGGACACTGCACATGGAGACTCGGAGAGGGGCCCACACAGAGGCCCTGATTCAGAGCCGGACGCTCTGACAGAGCGCTCGCTCTGAATCAGGGCCATCTCTCCTTCCTTTTGGAGCGGCCTCCTGGCCACTCGCATAGCTGTGGGTGACCAGCCACAGCTAAAGCGAGTGGCCAAAATGATGGTCACGATGGTTAAGACCATCGCGACCATCGGGCTTGCGACGAGACCCTTGCGGTAGGGTCTCTTTGCCGCAAGCCCTGGAGTGCTTTTGGCTCTATCAGAGCCAAAATCACTCCCACTGTCATCACTAGTGATGTCAGTGGGGCCGGCCTCAGATGGTAGGCGTTCCCATGGAGACTGGGCAGCGTTCCCATGCCGTCTAGGCAGCCACGCCCCCGGCACGCCCACCAAAGGGGGCATGCTGTCAATCACCATCGACAGCACACCCCCTTTGGTGCGAGACCCATAATGACGGCTTGGCCATCATTATTCGGGTCTCGCGTATGTGTACGACGGAGCCGCCTCCGTCGTGCGCATGCGCACTTGGGCAACATCGACCCGCTTGTGAGCGCTCACGCTCGCGAGCGGGTCTGAATCAGGCCCAGAGACTCCTTTCTTAAATTGCTCCTGTTCCATGCTATTGTGCCTTCAGACACTCATATGTCCTCATAGGATAAGCTGTCTTTATTTAACTACGGGCATTATCTTTAATTCTATATTTAATTTCACTATGTATGTGTAACTTTTTTGGTAATTGTTTCCAGGTATAATGGACTTAAAAGGGGAGATGTATAGTATCAAACATTCTAAAAAAAAAAGAAAGAAATATTGCCCATAGCGACCAATCAGAATCTAACTAGCATGATACTCCTGGCTTCCTTTTGAAGCCTATCCACCCTGCAATACCGGAGGCTGACACTTGGTGATGCTGTGGAGCACAAGGAGGGCCTTCAGGCAAGAGACTTGTTGTTTACACATGTGCAGTTGAAGTTGGGAGATTCCAACAAGGACTGGAGCTGGAGAGCGGGAATTAGGTGCTACAGGTTTACTAGAGGAGAGTGGGCAAATGATGTCGGTGAAGTGGTGCAAGTGACAGAGCACTGAGTACCAACTATGTAGAGCGCTAAGGACCACAGAGGATCCGTGCAGGCTGACAGTATAAAGAGCTGGGAAGGGAGACATCTCTGCTGTAATCTATGCTACATTCCACTATTGCTATATATACTGTATATAAGAGACTAATGCCAAGGAAGGAAGGAAGGAAGGCCGTCCAACTGAAATGCAAATGAGGCAGGAGATGTCTGCATGAAATAGACACCTCATTGCTTCATCTGCGATCTGGGTGCAGCCTCTGTATACTAGGGTTGTGCGCCGGACCATTTTTGCCGGATTTGGATTTGGCTCTAATTCATTGTCCAGCTTTGGATTTGCCAAACTGCGGTGACTAGCTTTGGATTTGGATTTTTTACAAAAATGTACAAAAAAAAGCTAAAAATCACATAAATTGGACTTTGTTTTCTCCCTAGAGTGTTATTAACCTCAATAACATTAATTTCCAGTCATTTACAGTCAATTTAGACCACTCCACAGCATATAATATTGTTTTTCACAATACTGGCCAAAGGTTGCAGTGAGCTGACTGATTACCAAGCGTCAGAGCAGCGGCGCAGTGGCACAGACACCACAGTTTAAAGCACATCTATGAAACATTGCCACACAGCAGTGGCAGAAATGAAAGGTAGTGTAAAATGGAATTGTCCTTGGGAATATGTTGGATATTAAAAAGGACATGCACACGTTAACAAACCAAGCATTTCAGCGACAGGGACTGCCACTTTGTGGCTGAAGTGCTTGGTTTGTTTGTGCCCCCACAAAAACAGCTACCAATCTGTTAAAGGTAATAGCTCTACAGTGGCAAGATGTCACCATCATTGCCATCCTCACCCTCATCAGTGTGTACATAATCCTCACACAATATTAATTAATCCCCGCTGGAATCCACCATTACAGAAGTATCTGTACTGTGACGTGATTGGCGGGAAATTCTTTCTACATTTTGTGGAAGTAGCCTCCTATGTTGGTCACTCACAAGGTTCTCAACTGTACTGAAAACTCTCTCCGAGTACACACTGGAGGGTGGGCAGCTTAAGTAATGCAAAGCCAGTTTATACAAGGGTCTCCAAATTGCCTTTTTTTCTTCCAATATTCGAAGGGACTCTGTGACATGTCTACTTGTATGGTGTCCTGAAAATAATCCTCCACCATTCTTTGGATGGTAATTGCATTAGATGGAATTACGGTAGAGGTGTCACTGGTGTTGGGCAATTCTTTTAAACCCGACCAGATGTCAAAATGTTGACTTGACTTATCTGCATCACCACTGGGTCTTTTGGAAAAAGTGAATTTTTTTCTGGCTGCTGCTGGAGAAACCGAAGGAGGAGATGTCATCATAGTGCCATGTGTCACTTCAGCTGCCAACTTGCTCACCAGGAGCGCTTTGGATCTTTTCAGATCTGGGTCAGTTGTACAGAAAGACACAGCATATGACTTGATCCTAGGATCAAGCATGGTTGCTAAAATATAATGATCAGATTTCAAGATCATGGCCACCCATGGATCCTGGCGATCTATCAGTCCAGCATACTTTGCGGAATCACTTTGTTTAATCTCATCCTTCAAATTCTCCAGCTGCTTTTCCAAAAGCCTAATCAGGGGAATCACCTTACTCAAGCTAGCAGTGTCAGCACTCACTTCACATGTGGCAACTTCAAATGGTTTGAGCACCTTGCACAAAACAGAAAGTACTCTCCACTATGCTGGGCTAAGGTACATTCCCCCTCCTCTCCCAATGTCATGGCTTGTTGTATAGCTATGGATGGCTTTTTGCTGCTCCACCATCCGCTGAAGCATATAAAGGGTGGAGTTCCACCTCGTTACCACTTCTTGCTTCAGTTGATGGCAGGGCAAATTAAACTGCTCTTGCAGGTGCTGCAATCTCCTGCACGCTGATGCAGAATGGCGAAAATGTCCCAAAATTTTTCGGGCCACAGGCAGCATCTCCTGCACGCCCCTGTCATTTTTTAAAAAACCCTGCACCACTAAGTTGATTGTGTGAGCAAAACAGAGGATGTGTTGGAATTCACCAAGCTATAATGCTTTCACAATATTTGTAGCGTTGTCAGAAATCACAAATCCTGAGGAGAATCCAAGTGGGGTAAGCCGTGTTTCTATGACATCTCTTAGTTTTTCTAAGAGGTTGTCAGCGGTATGCCTCTTATTGAATCCGGTGATACACAGAGTTGCCTGTCTCTGAATAAGCTGGTGTTGTTTGTTAGATACTGCTTCTGCTGCTGCTGAAGGCGATTCACCCACCCAGTGGGCCGTCACAGTCATGTAATCTTTAGATTGTCCATTACCACTTGTCCACATATCTGTGGTTAATTGGACATTGGGTACAATAACATTTTGGGGGCCAATAATTAGGTTCTGTTTAACGTCCTGGTACAGTCGAGGAATGGCTTTTCGGGTAAAATGAAACAGAGATGGAATTTGGTACTGGGGACACAGGACCTCAATTAACTGGTAAATCCCACTGCATTAATTGTGGATATTGGACGCAGATCTAATACTAGCATAGCTGTCATGGCATCAGTGATCCGCTGTTCGACAGGGTGAGAGCTGTCATACTTGTTTCCCCTTGCAAGAGATTCTTTAACAGTCAATTGTTTTTTTGGTAATCTACTACTAGTAGTCTTCTTGGTCCACTTCTGGGATGAAGATCCACCACCACCAGCAGCAGCAGGTCTAGCACTCAAAGATTCAGTTTCTTCTGAGGTGTCCTGGAAAGTGGAGGAGTCACCGTGACTTAGCATTAACAAATTGGATGTTGGACTGCCACTGATCATTCCTGAGGATATTGAGGATGAAGGTGTTGTCGGCGGAGATTACAGGTGCTGGGATTTAGTAGAGAGAAGGCATCTAGATAATTCTGGACTGCTTGTTGTTATTTTTTAGCAGTAGTTTCTGTTATCAAACACCTGTCATGAGCTCGCTGCAGATGACGTAATAGCGTAGAGGTTCCTAGATGCTTAACGTCCCCACCTCTACTAACTGTGGTCTCACAGAGGCTACAAATGGCTTGACAAACGTTGTCAGGGTTTGGGTGAAAATATTTCCACACAAAAGATGTGGCTTTGTTGGTTCTACGCCCAGGCATGGCAATGGCCTTCTTATCTTGGCCAAGAGCTGCTTCTACTGGTGCCTGACTTATACAAACAATATCATCATCCTCAACTTCTTCAACAGTGCCAGCATCAGCTTCACATATATTCCCCTCATCCTCTTGCAATTCCACGGTGGCATCCTCAATTTCTATGTCCTCGGCAATACTGCTCATCCCCACAACTACAGATGAATAAGAAACTGTGGAGGGTGGCTTCTCTGAAAGGTCAGGTGTATACATAGCAATACCACTCGTGGACCCACTTAGACTCTCCTCAGGGATTTCTCACATTTGTGTTTCAAAAAACACAGTTTGATCTACTGCCTTATTGGTTTTACATTTTTTTACACTTCTTCTATAGTCAGATTGAAAAGGTCTTTTATCATCACGAGAGGCACAAGATGCCTCACTGACAGTTGCAGAACCACCACTCAGAAATAAAGGGCAAAGCCTGAGCCTTTTCTTGCCACTACGTGTGGTGAATGGTATGTTGCCAATTTTCTGTTTTTCTGCAATAGTAGTAGTCTTTAGAGGGTTTTTTTGTCTTTACCCCTGTGAAATCTAAATTTTTTTGATTTCAGGTTCCCTAAGTTTTTAAAGCCTCTACGCCCTTGAGCATCAGCTTTAGATGATAGTGATGGACTTCCAGCCACTGCAGTGCTAGCATTTGCTTGCTGCTTCTGCTCTCCTCTCGGTTCGTTGTCGTGATCCATATTAATTTATCACTTTGAACTGAAATCACAGAGCTTGTATA
The DNA here is from genome assembly GCA_031769625.1 of Taudactylus pleione. Lineage (NCBI taxonomy): Eukaryota > Metazoa > Chordata > Amphibia > Anura > Myobatrachidae > Taudactylus > Taudactylus pleione. The sequence goes on along the minus strand of JAUIMM010000381.1, from coordinate 429,866 downwards.
CACACAGTGTAAGGTCACGGAGCTAGTATACACACTGTGGGCTTATGCCCAGTAAAGTCACGGAGCTTGTATACACACAGTGGGCTAATACCCAGTCACAGAGCTTGTATACACACAGTGGGCTAATACCCAGTCACAGAGCTTGTATACACACAGTGGGCTAATGTCCAGTAAAGTCACGGAGCTTGTATACACACAGTGGGCTAATATCCAGTAAAGTCACGGAGCTTGTATACACACAGTGGGCTAATGTCCAGTAAAGTCACGGAGCTTGTATACACACAGTGGGCTAATGTCCAGTAAAGTCACGGAGCTTGTATACACACAGTGGGCTAATGTCCAGTAAAGTCACGGAGTTTGTATACACACAGTGGGCTAATGCCCAGTCACGGAGCTTGTATACACACTGTGGGCTTATGCCCAGTAAAGTCACGGAGCTTGTATACACACAGTGGGCTAATACCCAGTCACAGAGCTTGTATACACACAGTGGGCTAATACCCAGTCACAGAGCTTGTATACACACAGTGGGCTAATGTCCAGTAAAGTCACGGAGCTTGTATACACACAGTGGGCTAATGTCCAGTAAAGTCACTGAGCTTGTATACACACAGTGGGCTAATGCCCAGTAAAGTCACGGAGCTTGTATACACACAGTGGGCTAATGCCCAAGAAAATCATGTCCAGAGGCACAAAAAATCTCTCTAAATCCCTCTCTCCTAGTCCTCTCTCTCCTCCTAACCTAACATGCAGAGCGCGACTGAACAAATGGCGCCAAGTCCGGGTGCCGCCCCTTATATAGAGGCCGAACGTCACCCGGGTCTCATGAGAATCCGAGTCTCGCGAGAATCCGACGTCGGCCGGGTGACATTCGGCCTCGAGGTGGAATCCGAGTCAGGCGTGAACACCTGAACTTGCGTTCGGGTGGACTCGGAATCCCCTTGTTCGGAGCGGTTCAGATTCCACAGAATCCGAACCGCTCATCTCTAAAGTATACTGAGAGCCTTGACCAGCCTAAGGGTTACTGTGAGTTAGGGATGGACATCAGAAGCCCACCATCAAATGTTGGCTGGGATCAAAACTGTCAATGCAATGGTAATTAACCATCGCATCAAAAGTGTTAGAGTCTGTGGGGGTCATTCAGACCCGCTCGCGAGCGGCAGGACGCTCGCAAGCGGGTCGATGTTCCCCACTGCGCATGCGCACGACGGAGGGAGCTCCGTCGTGCGCATTCGCGAGACCCGGCGAGCGACGGGCTCACCATCGCTCCGGGTCTCGCACCAAAGGGGGCGTGCTGTCGATGTTGATTGACAGCACGCCCCCTTTGGTGGGCGTGCTGGGGGCGTGCCTGCCAGACGGAGGCGTTCCCATGGGAACGCCTACCGTCTGAAGCCAGCCCCACTGACATCACCAGTGATGTCAGTGGGAGTGATTTGGGCTCTGATAGAGCCAAAATCACTCCAGGGCTTGTGGCAGCGAGACCCTACCGCAGGGTCTCAGTCGCAAGCCCGATGGTCGCGATGGTCAAGACCATCGCGACCATCATCATGGACGCTCGCTATAGCTGTGGATGGTAACCCACAGCTATGTGAGCGTCCATGAGGACGCTCCAAAAAAAGGTAGGAGGGCCCTGATTCAGAGCAAGCGCTCTGGTCAGAGCGTTCAGCTCTGAATCAGGCCCAGTGTTTTTTGTGGACCCGGGGTGGTAACAGGAGTAGACACCGGAACAGGTTTAAACTGAAAGGTGGGTTGTTTAATGTGACTGTTGGTAGACATCTACTATATAAAAGCGAAAATTTGTCCTTCTGTCTTTCTATACAAATCCACAGTTTACAAGTCACGATTGCCAAATTTTACATACTAGTGTATTAAAACACGACCGAGGCAAGTAAAAAAATTTGAAATCGAAAATGAATTACTGTTAATTTGTAATTAATTAAAAAACACAATTTTGTCTGTATGCTCATTAGTGTGACTTATAGCTGCATTTATCAGGTTATTCTTGTTCTCGGCACTGTGTGTCTGTGTTCTTCTAAATGATACTGTCTATCTTATGTATTTCTGTCTGCTAAGATAACCCAATCACAGTAGTTCACATGGGATCCCTTATATGCTGTTATTTGTAACAGTATAATTTATTCATCTGTATTTACAGGTAGCAAGTGTGGAGACAAAACACCAGTAAGTGTGTAAAGGCCACATTCCCAAATACCAATGACAGTGGAAGTACATACATAGCTTTTTTTTAGGGGGGTTGTTGTTTTTTTTTCGGGCGGGATTGGGATATTAATAATGATAATAATAAAAAGTAAAACTAAATGTATACCCTTTATTGTTTTAATGTTTATTTATGCAGTATAGCGCCACCATATTATACAGTGCTTTACTTATCCTCCATGTACCACTCACCAACACACTAGAAAGTAGAGAGCAGAACAAAGGGACTATTACAGCTATCAGTGACCCAGTGCACAGCGCACACCAAAGTACGTATCGCTATGTTTTTTATTTGAACATATTATTTGAACATATTCTCCATGTAAACATGCTCCTTTTTTAACTATTGGCTCCATTAGGGCTGAATTATTTCAATGTATATCCGGTTATGCACAGGCCCGCCAAGAGCTGCGCCAAGCCCGGATAAAAAAGGGGCATGGCCTACTCGCGGCCCCCCTTAGCTTAAAAAAGTTTTGCAGCTGGCGCAGCGCACTGTCAAGGGAGGCTCGGTGAGCCCCCTCATCCTGGCACATAACCAGTGGGGGGCACAATCAGGTTGTTTGTTCCCCCACAGGCGTAGGAGACGGCTGTGGCTGCTTCTTATCAGCCGCGAGCAGTCACCCCGTGCAGCCCAGCACACAGCAGCGTGTGCTGGACTGCTGCTGAAGTAAGAGGGGGGAAGTGGTGCCGGACCTGGGCCCCTCCAGCAAGTCCCGGTAATTAGTACCCACCCCCCTCCGCCTCTCGGCGCTCCTGGTTATGCATTCAGACACCCCTGCACCGGTTCAGATGAAACCAACGTGAGGTGGTCCAGTTGGATCCTGGACAGATTTAAGGTCCCGGTAACACCTCCCGTTAGTGTACGCTGGGCAGAACTTTGACCCGAGATACCTGTTCTGAAACTTCCACCGGAGAGATTTGGACAAATTCATCACCGAGTCGTAACATTGGATCCCAGAGGACAAACTAGGGGGTTGAGGCCCTGGTCGGACCTTCTGTTGGTGTGCGTTGGCCAAAACTTTGAGCCAGGGTACCTGCTTTGAGCCTTCCACTGGATGGATTTGTATGAAAACTTCACAGAGGGGTGGCAATTGGTCTGGGATGCCAAATGGATTGGTTGGGGTCCTGGTCGGACTATACGGCGGAGAGTGCTGGGTAGAACTTTGACCCAGGTGGCTTGTTCTGGGGATTCCGATGGATGGATTTGGACGACATCACATAATAAAACTTACTAACTTTAAGATTTAAACTCGGGCAATGCCGAGTACTTCAGCTTGTGAACAATAAGATAAACTAAATTCCAGTAATAAACAAACTAATATATGTGGCAGGAGGGAACTGTAGTGAGTGGGAATAAACCAATGACCAGCATGGTGACAGAGATGAATGAGGTGAATCCACATAGACTGTCAGAGTGAAGTGGAAATCCTGGTATGCTGAATAGTGGCTGAGAGGGATATCCAGTAATGCTGGGAAGATGGCTGCGCACTAATGGGTTAACTGCGGAGACAGTTCAGGCAGGAGTGGGTCTGGTGGAAGGTGCATGACTAATCACCAGCGGAGTGCAAGGCAAGGCAGAGCGGTGCAGGCTATGCAGGGAGCCAGAGGCAGACAAGGAGCTAGGGCAAGCACCGGAGCACAGGTCTCAGGGTCAGGAGCGCAGGAACTCTCTCAAAGCTGACGTTGTGAACACATTGCACTGGCAACTACAAGGAGCACCAAACACCCTTAAGTACCCAGTAACAGAACGTGATAGGCCATAGAGAGAAGGTGACCCACAGATGATTGGCCTGCTATGTCACATGGGCAAAGACAACATGGTGGCGCCCAGACAGCTGTGACGCAAAGAGACACCACTAGACTTACCCTTGCCAGGATGGCCCAACACTGGCAGACCTTGCTTACACGCAATGCCAGTCTCCACACGCCAGCTCCCCCCACCAGAAGGACCACGCCACAGCGCCCTCACCGGTAAGGACCGCAAACCTCCACGCCGCAAAACCCGGGTCGTGACAAAAAGTACAAGATGAAAATAACTATTCATTTGGTATTTGCATGCGCAAAAGATCCTTCTTGCACATGCGCTATAGCTATATTTCATGGCTGGCAGGGGCGGCACTGGGGGCGGGACGGGGTGGGATTGGGGGTGGGGCAAGATGCCTGATGCTGAGAGCTGCAGGCAGGGACAGCGCAGCATTAAAAAAATAAAAAAGTAACCATCACAACCATTGAATCATCACCAATCGATGGCGGCAAACATCGGAATGCCGCCATCGAATGGTAAAAACACAAGAAAAACATTGATGGTCGGCAAACATCGACTATCGATGTCCATACCTACTGTGAGTTTTGTGGTAGAGAAAATTTAGAATATCATTCTGTCTCCCCAGGCATCCCCCATGTTCTCTCTTGCGCAATTTGAAAAAGGACATGTTTGTAGGAGGGTGCATATTCAGATTACAGGATCGGAATGTTGGGAATGCACATGGGCCCCCTCCTCTATTAAGACGCCCCTGTTACATATCATAGGTACAACAAACAATAAATAAATCTAGTGACCAAGGGTCACAACAAAATAATTATTGTATTTAGCACACATAATTAAAATTTACATATAAATGAGTTTTAATTTCACTGATCACTTTGCTAATGTGTAATTTTTTTAAATTTCATTCTGCATTCAGTTTTATAGCAATTAACCAGTTTATGTATCTATTCTATATAAGATTGATATAATTCTTTTATAGAATTTTTTTGGTGGGGGATGGGGGGGGACGACACACCGTTTTTCAATTTGCCCTGGGCGCCAAAAACCCTATTTACTCCACTGCCTATAAATAGTGGTAATTCTTTTCTATTTTGTATGCTGATCTGCGATATATATATAGCTCCAATTACCCATTCTGCCGACAGATTAAACCACATGAATGACCAAAGGGCCATGCCAGGTACATTTGAGAGGCACACATTTGGCACTGTATTGTTCGTGTGGTAGGAGCGGGTGCGCCATGGTTGGAGAGGGTGGGCTGCAGTTGGAACGGGTGGGCCCCCCACTTTTTGCAGAGTGTCCAGTCCCGGCGGTCCCCCTCTGATGGCGGCCCTGGCACTAAGATCTTCTGTATAATCCAAAAAACTTCTGTGACTTCACTTTAATAGATTGTTATCCTCAAACACGTGTGTGTGCCACACGCATAGAGCACTTCTTAGATAATAACTCACCCATGTCACACATGTTAAATGAAAGTCATGTCACAGTAAACAGTCGGCCCTGCAGAGAACACGGCACACCTGCATTTCACATGGAGAGTTATCGGTAGGAAGTGTGAGAAGGGAATCTGTGGGCGCCAGGGACTCGGAAACCAAAAACATTCAAAGTTTGCATTTCTCAGGATTTAGACTAGGAAAACACCGTTATACAAACATATATAATCAGCGTCCGTCCCACACCCATAACCAAGCCGGGCGAGTGTCAGAAACCAAACATGAACTAATGACCACTGTACTCTACATTGTATCTACTCCTAATGATTTGATTTTAAATGCCTCCGTACTCGACTCCAGTCTCCTGCTTAATCCAAAGTTAATGCAATGAAATATCAGCTCTTGTTTTACCCTTTAAAGAAAACTTTGCGCCAATAACATCTGTTTTGCTACTTGGCACCAGTGCTTGCCATGTTCCATTGGTATGAAAGAAATAGATGTATTTTACTCCATAATAAAATAATAATTGATTTTGATTACCACCTATGGAACTGATTTACTAACCTTTCCAGAATCTCTGTTCCTCTCACAGCCCTAGTGGAAAACCAGGGTGGTTCTTGGCTGTGTGGGTGGGACAACCAATTACAAGCCGCATTCATGAGAATTGTTACTGGTCCTAGCACTCACATTCCCATCTGCTGCCATCAAGGGAGCCGGGAGAGGGAGGAGCAGGTACTTATTACCCAGACCTGGGCTTGTTGGAGGAGCCTGGCTTAGGTCAGCTGCTAAGGGTGACATTGTCCTCCTTTGGATTGCTGTTGATGGGGACAAATGTTCCCCTATGCCGCCACTGGGAAAACCATTTTTACTTTTTTAGGGGGCAAGACCACGCCTCCCCAGATTTGGCCACACCACCTTGGCAGCACTGCCCACCATTACATATTGGAAAACCCGATGGATCAGTCAAATATTATTTGGATAAATCACGAGATGATGGCTGGACCAATGTGATTTGGTAAAAAAGTTTTCCAGGGAATTTTCAAAAAAATGTTTTAATCGATTCGTCCAACCGGTTTGATAATCGATCTGCATATTGATCTAGGCATCTAGTGCTGATGTAGAATTATCTTTCGCCTGGCAAGTATATCAGTGTCACTGAATGTCACTGAATGTCTTTCTGCCATTTCATCTTGGATGTCATCCCGCCACCTGAAACTTAATATTTCTAAAACAGAATTAATTAAATTTCCACCGGCCAATAACAGTTACCAACCTGATCTCTCTATCACTGTTGATAATTTCACAATCCACCCTGCCCCACAAGCTCATTGCCTTGGTGTCATCCTTGACTCTGAACTGTCCTTCATACCCCACATTGTCTCAAAATCATGTTAGATACATCTAAAAAATATATCCTAAATTCAGGAAGCAGCCGGGAAGCCAACGGACGCAATCCCGACCGCGGCCGGCGGTAATACATACCGATTCCCAAAACTCAACCATATCTCACACAAGTCACTGCAAAAACTCTGATCCATGTACTTAATATTTCCCACATTGACTATTGCAATACTGGTCTTCCCAAAAACAGGCTATCGGCTTTTACAATCCATTATAAATGCAGCTGCGAGGCTTATCTTCCTTGCCAAATGCTGCCCCGCTCTTTCAGTCCCTCCATTGGTTGCTGGTTTTCTACCGTATTCAATACAAAATACTTTTACTTACAAGTAAGGCTATTAACCAAACCACACCAACATACATCTCTTCACTCATCTCAAAATATCTCCCTACCCGACCTCTCTGCTCAGCACAAGATCTGCGTCTCTCATCCCCACGCATTACTTGCTCCCACTCACGGTTACAGGACTTTCTTAAGGCTGCAACCACTCTATGGAATGCCTTACCATGCACAATAAGATTTTCCTCTAGTCTCCTATCCTTCAAGCGTTCCCTGAAAACTCACCTCTTCAGGCAAGCTTATCAGATTCCAGAATCGCCCACATAACCTTCATAGCTTCCATATATAATTACATCCCCTTTCACAGTCCACACATAACCTCACACATGGTCTTTCTTTCACATTCTCCTGACATTTGGCCGACATTCCTGTGTGACTGGATCATGCAGCCCACCAGGAAACTGTGCATTCTGGCTGGACCAAAATTGCAATATATAGCACCTATCCTTGTGTATCAATGCCTATTTCCCTATAGATTGTAAGCTTGCGAGCAGGGCCTTCCTACCTATATATCTGTCTGTTATTACCCAGTTTTGTTCTATTAATTTTTACAATTGTAAAGCGCAACAGAATATGTTGCGCTATATAAGAAACTGTTAATAAATAAACAAATAAATAAATTACTATTACTGGTGTGCCCGTCAGATACTTCAACATGCAGTTGGCCAGCGTCACCCTCCTACCATTACAGTAGGGTCTACTATCGGGAATCAAGCATTAATGCAAACACCCCCAAACTCAGATAAATGCGTTACTTTTTCTTTACTGTTTAAAATAACATTTAGCTTGCATTTGAGCTCCTTTTAATTTGTGATAATCTAAAACAGATACAAAGAGATAAAACAGGACCCCCGGCTGGTAAACAGCTGTGATTATTTTGTGTAGCAACTGACCCTTGACACTAGCCGGTTGCGTTTCACCCCGATCGGAAGAAAAAACTCCAAGTTGCATTTTATGTGGTTTTGTAAAAGTATCTGCTGATGTTTATTTCTGAGTTTTTATAATGTTTATCCATTTTGGTTTTAGAAATGTATAAAGCATTTTAGATGAACTTTAAATAGCACTACCAGCCATCTGGAAGCATTGCATTTACATTCTTCCTACTAATAGCCCTGCTACTACTATCGATGATGTATTCCATTCCATAGAAATGTTTTCTTATACGTGATATATTAGTGCTCAGTAATAAAGAGGAACTATTAACGGCACACGTGCGGTTTACTGGCTTCTGGCTGCTGTTTAGAGAAATGATTTTGCAGTGACAGCAGGACGCATGATGTAAGCATAAACACTAGTCTGTAAATATGGCATGTTTTATGTGGGGTATAATCAGGGCCGGCCCGCCCGTTACGCGAACTACGCAGTTGCGTAGAGCGCAAGCCAGCAGAGGGCGCTGTGGTCACTAGCACCACAGTCCTTCCTGCACCCTAGCGCCGCTGCCAGACTCCTCCTCCTCTCCCCACCCCCTGCCCCTGCACTCCCCCCACTCCACCCCACCAGCCGTGACAGCAGGAGCTCACTCCTGAGCTCCGGCTCCCCCCCCGTGGGCACTCATGAAGTCTCTTCCATAGTTCCGAGGAGCAGCGGATGGATCGGGGCTAAAGGTAAGTATTGTGTGGTTTTCTGTGTGTGTGGGCATGGCACACTAACAGGGCATTACTACTGGGGGCACACTAACAGGGAGCATTAATACTGGGGGCACACTAACGGGGGGGGTTACTACTGGGAAAACAACAATGGGGGCATTACTACTGGGGGCACACTAATGGGGCATTACTACCATATAATACTTCTGTAACCTGGCGCTTCACCGCTGTTGGGGACATAGGTGTGCGCACATGGGACTCATTGTGGCCAGGCAGCTGCTGCCGGGATTCAGGGCCGGATTAAGTCTTGGGGGGATTTAAGACCATGGAACCCTCCCCCTCTTGTCAGCACCGCCCCTTGGCTATGTCCACTGTTTGTCTGTGTCTCCTCCTTCCGCACCTCCAGGAGGCAGCAGCAGCAAAGCAGATCCTTCCGGCATTCCTGCAATGGGGACAGACTCCGGAGCCTCCTCTCGGGTAGCGTGGGGACCTACAGATATGTGCAGTTGCATTTTTGCACCCACGACCCCATAGGATTGCATGGGGCGAACGCAGCGCGTGGCATGGCAGACCATGGCGCGGGCAGGCACGGCAAATCAAATGTCGCGACGCGTGCGTATGCTTGTAGGGCGTGTGGCAAGAATGCAAGAGGGCACATCTGTATTCTGCTCATCTCTAGTCTTCGCCACTAGCAGCAGCTCTCCCACCCAGCAGATGGCATCGCGGCAAGGCATTGGCTTATGGCCCTGTCTTACTCTCTTTTCCACTCCTCCCACTAATGGCCTCTACTCTATCTCCCAGCAAAACCCTTCCCATAGGTCCTTACATCCACCCTTCTGCTGCCCTATTGGTCACTTTCACCATACTGAATTTTGATTTGTTCATAACAGAGCTGTGGAAAGCAGCTGATTGGCCAGAGCGATGGAGGCTGAAGACAGGCAGAATTGTCACCGGACAGCAGCACCCGAGCTGGGTCAGAGCAGCTTCGGCTGGGGGATGGAGAACTGAGAGAAGTACTCGTCCCCTGTGCTCCCTCTTAATAATTATTCCCCCCCCCCCGGCGATGCTGAGGACAGATAAGGATAGTGCATTGTCTCAGGCCTGATTCACTACGGATCACAACTGCGAATGCAATAGTGATTACGCACACAGTTCAACTGCGATAGTATACTAATTCATTGCGATTGCTATGCCACCGCAGCACTACACAAGGACGCCCACTTTACCTTACACACATCCGTAATGTTTAGCAAAACTGTGAGCCATCAGTACAATCGAGTACCATCACAGCCTCTCGCACACTTGCACAAGCTCTGACCTTACCTCAAGCTGCGTATGCCGTCGCAGTGGCTAATTTATGAACGCCCCAGTAACGGCATTCAAACATACAGGCATGCCTGCGTTTCCCCAACCACCCTCCCATCACCAGCCACAAACAGTACTTCCTGTCAATTGCTCTGCGATGGGTCTGCGTAGCCACTGTGATCGCAGTCCCGATTGCAGTGGAGCCGATTGCGTGCATATAGGCAGTTGCGATCCTTGCTGAATCAGGGCCTGATTCGGACCCGCTCGCGAGCGCAGGACGCTCGCAAGTGGGTCAATGGTGACGAAGTGCGCATGCGCACGACGGAGGGAGCTCCGTCGTGCGCATGCACGAGACCCGGCGAGCGACGAGGAATTCATTGCTCGGGGACTCGCACCAAAGGGGGCGTGCTCTCGATGGTGAGTGACAGCACACCCCCTTTGGTGGGCGTGCCGGGGGAGTGGCTGCCAGACAGAGGCGTTCCCATGGGAACGCCTACCGTCTGAGTCCGGCCCCACTGACATCAGTAGTGATGTCAGTGGGAGTGATTTTGACTCTGATAGAGTCAAAATCACTCCAGGGCTTGTGGCAGCGAGACCCTACCGCAGGGTCTCATCACAAGCCCGATGGTCGCGATGGTCTTGATCATCGCGACCATCATCATGGACGCTCGCTATAGCTGTGGGTGGTAACCCACAGCTATGTGAGCGTCCATGAGGCCGCTCCATTTTCAGGTAGGAGGGCCCTGATTCAGAGCGAGCGTCCCTTTGTTCTATCTGGATTAATAAGAATTGGGAAGACTACTCTGTGGAATAACATGGTCATGAGTGATTACATGGGGCAGATTGTCTGGGGCATTATAAAGGAGAGACTATTGGGACATTATATGGGGTAACTGGTGGCACATGATATGGCAGAGACTGGTAGTACATGATATGGCAGAGACTGGTGGTACATGCTATGGGGGGAATTGGCTGAGACATGATATGGGAGAGAATGAAGGGACATGATATTGGGCAGATTGGCTAAGACATGATATGAGGGAGACTGGTGGGACATGATATTGGGCAGATTGGCTAAGACATGATATGGGGGAGAATGATGGGACATGATATTGGGCAGATTGGCTGAGACATGATATGAGGGAGACTTGTGGGACATGATATTGGGCAGATTGGCTGAGAAAGGATATGGGGGAAACTGGTGGGACATGATATTGGGCAGATTGGCACATACATGATATGGGGGAGAATGATGGGACATGATATTGGGCAGATTGGCTAAGACATTATATGGGGGAGAATGATGGGACATGATATTGGGCAGATTGGCTAAGACATGATATGGGGGAGAATGATGGGACATGATATTGGGCAGATTGGCAGATACAGGATATGAGGGAGACTTGTGGGACATGATATTGGGCAGATTGGCTGAGAAAGGATATGGGGGAAACTGGTGGGACATGATATTGGGCAGATTGGCACATACATGATATGGGGGAGAATGATGGGACATGATATTGGACAGATTGGCTAAGACATTATATGGGGGAGAATGATGGGACATGATATTGGGCAGATTGGCTAAGACATTATATGGGGGAGAATGATGGGACATGATATTGGGCAGATTGGCTAAGACATTATATGGGGGAGAATGATGGGACATGATATTGGGCAGATTGGCACAGACATGATATGGGGGAGAATGATGGGACATGATATTGGGTAGATTGGCTGAGACAGGATATGGGGGAGAATGATGGGACATGATATTAGGCAGATTGGCTGAGACATGATATGAGGGAGACTTGTGGGACATGATATTGGGCAGATTGGCTGAGAAAGGATATGGGGAAACTGGTGGGACATGATATTGGGCAGATTGGCACATACATGATATGGGGGAGAATGATGGGACATGATATTGGGCAGATTGGCTAAGACATTATATGGGGGAGAATGAGGGGACATGATAGTGGGCAGATTGGCTAAGACATGATATGGGGGAGAATGATGGGACATGATATTGGGCAGATTGGCTGAGACAGGATATGGTGGAGAATGATGGGACATGATATTGGGCAGATTGGCACAGACATGATATGGGGGAGAATGATGGGACATGATATTGGGTAGATTGGCTGAGACAGGATATGGGGGAGAATGATGGGACATGATATTGGGCAGATTGGCTGAGACAGGATATGGGGGAGAATGATGGGACATGATATTGGGCAGATTGGCACAGACATGATATGGGGAGAATGATGGGACATGATATTGGGCAGATTGGCTGAGACATGATATGAGGGAGACTGGTGGGACATGATATTGGGAAGAATGGCTGAGAAAGGATATGGGGGAAACTGGTGGGACATGATATGGGGGAGACTGGTAAGACATGATATTGGGCAGATTGGCTGAGACATGAAATGGGGGAGACTGCTGGGACATATTGGGCAGACTGGCTGAGACATGATATGGGGGAGTCTGTTGGGGCATGATATGGGGGAGGCTGCTGGTGCACGATATGGGGAGATTGTCTGAGACATGATATGGAGGATACTGTTGGGGCATGATATGGGGGGAGACTGCTGGCACATGATATTGGGCAGATTGGCTGAGACATGATATGGGGTAGACTGGTGGAACATGATATGGGGATATTGGCTGAGACATGATATGGGGGATACTGGTGGGACACGATATGGGGAGATTGGCTGAGACATGATATGGGGGAGCTTGGCTGAGACATGATATGGGGAGATTGGCTGAGACATGATATGGGGGAGAAAGGTGGTACATGATATGGGGAGATTGGCTGAGACATGATATGGGGGAGACTGGTGGAACACAATATGGAGAGATTGGCTGAGACATGATATGGGGAGACTGGTGGGACACGATATGGGGAGATTGGCTGAGACATGATATGGGGGAGATTGGCTGAGACATGATATGGGAGAGAAAGGTGGGACATGATATGGGGAGATTGGCTGAGACATGATATGGGGGAGATTGGCTGAGACATTATATGGGGGAGAAAGGTGGGACATGATATGGGGAGATTGGCTGGGACATGATATGGGGAGATTGGCTGGGACATGATATAGGGAGATTGGTTGGACATGATATGGGGAGATTGGCTGAGACATGATATGGGGATGATTGGCTGAGACATGATATGGGGGAGACTGGTGGGACACGATATGGGGAGATTGGCTGAGACATGATATGGGGAGATTGGCTGAGACATGATATGGGGAGATTGGTTGAGTGAGACATGATATGGGGAGATTGGCTGAGACGTGATATGGGGAGATTGCCTGGGACACAATATGGGAGACTGGTGGGACACAATATGGTGAGACTGGTGGGACACGATATGGGGAGATTGGCTGATACATGATAGAGGGGAGATTGGCTGAGACATGATATGGGGAGATTGGCTGAGACATGATATGGGGGAGATTGTTTGAGACATGATATAGGGGAGATTGGCTGAGAGATGATATGGGGGAGAAAGGTTGGACATGATATGGGGGATTGGCTGGGACACAATATGGGGAGATTGGCTGGGACACAATATGGAGAGACTGGTGGGACACCATATGGGGAGACTGGTGGGACACCATATGGGGAGTTTGGCTGAGACATGATATGGGGAGATTGGCTTAGACATGATATGGGAGAGACTGCTGGGACATATTGGGCAGATTGGCTGAGACATGATATGGGGAGACTGGTGGGACATGATATTGGACAGATTGAGACATGAAAAGGGGGAGACTGTTGGGGCATGATATGGGGGAGACTGCTGGCACATGATATTGGGCAGATTGGCTGAAACATGAGATGGGGGAGACTGGTGGAACACGATATGGGGAGATTGGCTGACACATGATATGGGGAGACTGGTGGGACACGATATGGGGAGATTGGCTGAGACATGATATGGGGGAGATTGGCTGAAGCATGATATGGGGAGATTTCTGAGACATGATATGGGGGAGAAAGGTGGGACATGATATGGGGAGACTGGTTGGACACGATATGGGAGACTGGTGGGACACAATATGGGGAGACTGGCTGAGACATGATATGGGGGAGACTGGTGGGACATGATATGGGGAGATTGGCTGAGACATAATATGGGGGAGACTGGTGGGACATGATATGGGGAGATTGGCTGAGACATGATATGGGGGAGATTGTCTGAGACATGATATAGGGGAGATTGGCTGAGACATGATATGGGGGAGACTGGTGGGACATGATATGGGGAGATTGGCTGAGACATGATATGGGGGAGACTGGTGGGACATGATATGGGGAGATTGGCTGAGACATAATATGGGGGAGATTGGCTGAGACATGATATGGGGAGATTGGCTGGGACATGATATGGGGAGATTGCCTGGGACACAATATGGGAGACTGGTGGGACACAATATGGGGAGACTGGTGGGACACGATATGGGGAAATTGGCTGATACATGATATAGGGGAGATTGGCTGAGACATGATATGGGGAGATTGGCTGAGACATGATATGGGGGAGATTGTCTGAGAAATGATATAGGGGAGATTGGCTGAGACATGATATGGGGGAGAAAGGTGGGACATGATATGGGGGATTGGCTGGGACACAATATGGGGAGATTGGCTGGGACACAATATGGGGAGAATGGTGGGACAACATATGGGGAGACTGGTGGGACACCATATGGGGAGTTTGGCTGAGACATGATATGGGGGAGATTGGCTGAGACATGATATGGGGGAGACTGCTGGGACATATTGGGCAGATTGTCTGAGACATGATATGGGGGAGACTGGTGGGACATGATATTGGACAGATTGTCTGAGACATGATATGGGGCAGACTGTTGGGGCATGATATGGGGGAGACTGCTGGCACATGATATTGGGCAGATTGGCTGAAACATGATATGGGGGAGACTGGTGGAACACGATATGGGGAGATTGGCTGAGACATGATATGGGGGAGATTGGCTTAGACATGATATGGGGAGATTGCTGAGACATGATATGGGGGAGAAAGGTGGGACATGATATGGGGAGACTGGTTGGACACGATATGGGGAGATTGGCTGAGACATGATATGGGGGAGATTGGCTGAGACATGATATGGGGAGATTGCTGAGACATGATATGGGGGAGAAAGGTGGGACATGATATGGGGAGACTGGTTGGACACGATATGGGGAGATTGGCTGAGACATGATATGGGGGAGATTGGCTGAGACATAATATGGGGAGATTGGCTGAGACTTGATATGGGGGAGAAAGGTGGGACATGATATGGGGAAATTGGCTGAGACATGATATGGGGGAGATTGGCTGAGACATGATATGGGGGAGACTGGTGGGACATGATATGGGGAGATTGGCTGAGACATGATATGGGGGAGACTGGTGGGACATGATATGGGGAGATTGGCTGAGACATAATATGGGGGAGACTGGTGGGACATGATATGGGGAGATTGGCTGAGACATGATATGGGGAAGATTGGCTGAGACATGATATGGGGAGACTGGTGGGACACAATATGGGGAAACTGGTGGGACACGATATGGGGAGATTGGCTGAGACATGATATGGGGGAGATTGGATGAGACATAATAAGGGGAGACTGGCAGGACCTGTGGACCTTATTTAGAGTTGTACGCTATGCCAACATTTTCGTAGTTGGGTGATTATCGTCTGTCTGCTCATGCGTCATGGTACATTACCGTAGTCACTCACAGCGAGTATTTATTTGCTGAATGATTCACAGTCAGGAAGCGTTTGGGGGTTGTAATGGAAAGCGTTGGCTAAAAGCGCAGGCGTCTCACGGGAGAGCGTCACATTATTCATATGCTGTAAACACGGCTACAGCGTCTCATTTCTGACAGCCATTCTGCACATCCAAAGGGTTACTCAGGACTGCTAACATCAAATGGTCTACAGCCAGCGGCGGCTCATACCTTCAGATTTTTTTGGGGCTGTTGCTTCACGGGATTCTTTATTATGACATCAGTCAGACTGACGATTGACTATGGGGGGAATCCGACTGCGGGCGGGATTTTTAAAAAACTATTCAGCTATTCAACAAGGTAACAGCTCTGCAGCACCTGACACAGGTAAGATCTGCACTGTCTGCGAGTGATGCAGCGTCATGGTACACAGATGCTTAGATCTCCAATGGCGTCTCACTACATACAGTATCCCTCACATGTTTCTGCACAGCGGCTGTACATGGGATCGCAGTGACAATAGCGCGCGGCTCAGACTTTGGGCCTGATTCAGACCCGGTCGCGAGCGCTGAGCGCTCGCAACCGGGTCGACGGTGGCCCACAGCGTATACGCACGACGGAGCCGACTCCGTCGTGCGCATGCGCGTGACCCGGCTAGCGACGGGCACTCCGTCGCTCCGGGTCTCGCACCAAAGGGGGCGAGCTGTTGATGTTCAGTGACAGCTCGGCCCCACCAAACGGGCCGGGGGGGGTGGCTGCCCAAACGGAGGCGTTCCCATGAGAACGCCTACCGTTTTGGGGGCGGCCCCACTGACAATCCTACTGCGGGCGGGATTTTAAAAAAACTATTCAGCTATTCAATAAGGTAACAGTGGAGAGCTTCCAGCTCTGTTAGAGCTGAAAGCTCTCTGGGGCTTGCGATGGGCGAGACCCTACCACAAGGGTCTCGTCGCAAGCCCGAAGGTCGCGATGGTCTTGACCTTCGCGACCATCAACCTGGCCGCTCGCAATAGCTGTGGGTGGCCACCCACAGCTATGCAAGGGGCCAGGGGGCCACTCCAAAAAAAAAAAAGCCTGGCCCTGATTCAGAGCGAGCGGCTCTGAATCAGGCCCTTAGGTCCTATATTGCTATAATATACAGGTGACATACACACAGGAAACCTGCTCCTTCTACTGTACATTAGGAGAATATAGGAAAAACGGGATGTAGTTAAAATGCTGACGGCCGGGGTGCCGTCTGTTGAAATCCCGGCATCGGAATCCCGACCCGGGATTTAACATAGGCAGCTAAATCCCGACGCTAGCCCACAGACCGATGCCAGAATCCTGACAGATGGCATCCCGGTCGAAGGTACAGTAAGCTGGGATTTCCTTAGCTGATAGCCGCGGGGGTGGGGGTTTAGCTTTAGGGAGGGTTAGAGTTAGGCTTTGGGGGGGAGGTTAGGGTTAAGCACCCCTGGGTGGAGGTTAGGGATAGGCACCTAGAGGGGAGGGTTAGGTTTAGGTGCTAACAGGGAGGGTTAGGGTATGGGTGGCGAAGGTTAGGATTAGGGTGCTAGAAGGGAGGGTTATGGGGAGAAGGGGGGAGGGTTAGGTTTAGGTACTAATGGGGAGGGTTGGGTGTGGGGTGGCGAAGTTTACGATTAGGGTGCTAGAAGGGTTAGGGGGAGAAGGGGGGGGTTAACATACTTACCCAAGCCCTGCCGGGATCCTCAGCATCGGGATGCCACTGTTGGCATTTTGACAGCAGGCATCCCGACTGCTGGAATATCATACCCAGCCCTTGGAAATCAGTACCTGGTATTCAAACATCACACTGTAATAGACAATTTTATTGCAAAAAAAGGATATTGTAGAATATAGTTTTGTTAAGGAATCGCTGTCAGATGGAGCCGTCTGAAATTATGTCTTCTCCAAATACAAATGGCTGTACTCAGGTGCCACCACAGAATGCCATGGGCAGTCATACCAGCCTTATTCTGAGGTGGATGCTCCGGCGGCTGCTTTTTGTTACTACGTTTGATAAGCTTGGTAAGTGGTTTGATGTAGGACAGATGTGCAGCCGATGTGTAACCGATGTTTCGTACATAAGCAGGGGATGTGAGATGCCAGTTGTGGGGGTCTCTGGGCCTGATTCTGACCCGCTCGTGAGCACTGAGCGCTCTTAAGCGGGTCGATGGTGCCCTAGTGCACATGCGCACGACGGAGGGAGCTCCGTCGTGCGCATGCGCGAGACCCGAATAGCAACGGCCAAGCCAAGCTGTCGATGGTGAGTGACAGCACGCCCCCTTTGGTGGGCGTGCCGGGGGCATGGCTGCCCAGACGGAGGCGTTCCCATGGGAACGCCTACCGTCTGGCAGTGGGAGTGCTTTTGGCTCTGATAGAGCCAAAATCACTCCTGGGCTTGCGGCAGCTAGACCCTACCGTAGGGTCTCGTCGTAAGCCCGATGGTCGCGATGGTCAAGACCATCGTGACCATCTTTTTGGCCGCTCGCATAAGCTGTGGGTGGCCGCTCCAATAAGAGGTAGGAGGGCCCTGATTCAGAGCGAGCGCTCTGGTCAGAGCGTCCGGCTCTGAATCAGGCCCTCTGTGCACAGGACATCAGCTAAAGCATTAGCATCGTTTTGCAAGTTCGCTGTGTACGGAATTGCAGTTGCGACAGGATTTGCGTGCACCTCTCAAGCAGGTCCAATGTCAACATTATGTCAGTGTTGACATTGTGAATGTCAACATGTTGACATTCAGACCATGTTGACATTATCAATTTCAACATTCACACCATGAGCCGTATTCAATTTGAGCGGACCCGCGATACTTTTCCGCCTCCTGGACTTTTCGCCTACATCGCGTGTTTTGTAGGCGGAAAAGTATCACGCGCGTGTACCCGTATTCAGTTTGAAACAGGCGAAAAGTCCTGTCAGAAATGGGGAAATCTGCCTGACACCCCCCAAAAGATGCTCTGATATGGGGGTTACCTATGGTACCCCCCGATTTGGCTTGCTGAAGGTTTTTGATATTTTTAAACTGACTCAATAGCTGCTAAATAGCGAATAGTATTCAGGTGTATTTTTTGCAGAAAATAACTTATCCCAGCAAATTTGGGGTACTTGAAAATGGGGGTCAGCATATTTTAAAATTGCTAAAGTGAAGTTGAAAAAAATCTTGAAAAATCCACCTTCCGTAAGCCCCTGCAATGAAAAAAAAACACCTGGGGCATACTTGGGGACCCCCCCAGAGTCAAGTTCGCTAGTTTTTATCTTTGTCCCCCAACATTTTTTTCACCCCCAAATTCAAAGTGATTTTTTGGGGTGTCCTTAAGTGTTTTTTTTTTTACATTTTCACACAGTTTACCTTTGGGGGACTGTCTGAAGGCTGCAGGGGGTTCCCACAATGTTGCACCCCAAAACCCCAATTCTGCACTTTTTTCCGCCTGCTATTCATAGGCGAAACTTTTCCGCCTATTACATTGCATCGACTTCCGCCTAGACAGAAAGTCTTCTAAACTGAATACGGCGGAAAGTCAAAACAGGCGAAAATGACATAATCGGCGAAAAAGGATCGCGGAAACGAACTTTTCGCCTCAAATTGAATACGGGCCCATGTCGATATTTTGGTGTCGATATTATGACTACATACTGCCTGAAGCAGGTGTCCAATTTGCATCCGCACACCCTAATCGATCACGGAAGCCGGCATACACGCCCATGACACAGAACAGTTCCGCGTGTTCACACGGTCACCCCCCCAGTTACCACCAGGATACGCCTATATTTTGGATAGTGTGTGCCATAGTCAGACAGATGAATCTGTATGCTCTAGCGGTCTCTATCTATGTGCTTATACCTGATCCGGCTCATGCCCAGGTGCTGAATTCTTAGGCGCATGTGCAGCGAGATACGCCTGCACTCACATTTCCACTTGCAGCTGCCCCAGATTCAGGCCTAGTGACTTCACATGGCACAGAGGGGGCACAGGGGCCGCAAAGGTGGGCTGAGTGGGGACGTGGAGGCACAATTGCTTTATCATTGCCCCGCCCCCGATAAACAGTACAGGGAGAACAGGTATTCTATAGCAAGGGACGGGGCTACAGTGACGCTGTTCAGCGCCAATCACATCATCGCCTCCCCCACCAGACTGCCCACTTGTGCTCTGTATATGGGCGGCTGGTGGGTTCGGGGGGAGAGAGGTCAGCTGGTGGGGGTGCGGACGGCTAGAGGAGGGTTTGGGAAACTTGCCATCTTTACAGGTTCCCGAGAGGGCCAACCGTTTTTTTGGAGCCTCCCAACCGTTTCGGGAGAGTAGGTAAGTACTGTGGGCCTGATGAGACCCGCTCGCAAGCGGGTCGATTGTTAGGCAGTGCACATGCCGCTGCATGTGCGTGAGCCCCGGAGCAAGCGAGAAGTCACTCGCTCCGGTGCTCGCATCCAAAAGGGGCGGCTGTCGATGTTGATCGACAGCTCGCCCCGTTTGGTAGGCGGGCCGGGGGGGGGGTGGCTTGCCAAACAGAGGCGTTCCCGAGGGAACGCTTGCCATTTGGGAGCGGCCCCACTGACATCATTAGAGCCAGAAGCTCACTGGGGCTTGCGGGAACGAGACCTTACCACAAGGGTTTAGTTGCAAGCCCGATGGTCGCGATGCTCGCGACCATCACCTGGCCGGTCACAAAAGCTGTGGGTGGTCACCCACATTTATGCAAGAGGCCAGGAGGCCGGGTTTAAAAAAACGCGGCCGCCCTGATTCAGAGTGAGCTCACGCTTTTTGCATGCGGCTCTGAATCAGGCCCTGTATGTGTAACATATGAGTTGCTTTAATTGTTTTGGAATACGGGAGTTTCCTGGACATACTGGGGTAGTCTGCATTTGTGGCTATAGGAAGACTTCTGTATTAGGGTTCATAAGCACAGCCGTGCACCCCGAGACAGGACGTACCATGGGCAGGTGACAAGGACCCTTAAACACCCCTCTTTGTGACACAGGGGTCTCACATTTTGGGGGTGGAAACAGGTTTAATAGGATCTTAGGCATATTCTGTATTCCATTCCCGCAGACAAGCCCCTTAGCAAGGTGTGGCGGTAACACTCTATACATTGGTCAATATTGACTTGTAGCCGCAACTACTGAAAGACAAATTATTACATTTTGACAAACACTGAGAGAACCCAACAGAAGAACTACAATGAGAATCTGAAGGAGTGTCTGCAGTGCACAGAGATTGCCTATTGTACCTACAGAAATGTCCCATACACTCATAGTACAATGTATTTAGAAATATTGTAAGTTACCAGCTCTTAATAAACTATTAAGAGTTAACAAAGTAACCGGGAGCACTTTAAAAACAGTAACCACATTCACATTAGTCAAAGCCTTATTTCACAACTCTATTGTAAATGCTGCTCCCCAACGAGTAAACGGCCCCATACATCAGAGATTGAGGACCTCATTCAGAGCCGGTCGCACAGAGCGTGCGGTCGGTCTGAATGAGGGGAGGACCTCTTGAATTTTCAAGACGTCCTCCTTTGCGGTGGTAAGGCTGTGGGTTAACACCCACAGCCTTACGACCGCCTAAGGTGATGGTCGCGATGGTCAAGACCATCGCGACCATCGGGGCTTACGACGAGATCCTAGGGTGGGGTCTCCCTTGTCGTAAGCCCCGGAGAGCTTTCGGCTCTGTCTGAGCCGGAAGCTCTCCACTGACATCACTAGTGATGTCAGTGGGGCCGCCCCCAAACGGTAGGCGTTCCCATGGGAACGCCTCCGTTTGGGCTGCCACCCCCCTGGCCCGCCTTCCAAACGGGGCGAGCTGTCAATCAACATCGACAGCTCGCCCCCTTTGGATCGAGACCCGCTACGACCGGCGCTGTTGGTCGTAGCGGGTCTCACGCATGCGCACGACAGCGCCGTCGTGCGCATGCTCTGTGGGGGGCCATCGACCCGGTCCGAGCGCATCGGCGCTATCGACCGGGTCTGAATGACCCCCTGATTGTGGATAAAAATCTTCCCCTTTTTCAATCGATTGCAGATTGCAGAATTGCCACAATCGATTGAAAAAGGGAAAGATTTTTATACACAATCGATTGCAAATTGCACGATTGCTGCAATCAATCTCTGATGTATGGGGGCCTTCACTCTGAATTTACTCAGAACAAAAACAGACAACTCTAAAAGTAGGTGGGATAATAACCCACCAAATGGGTGCCCATTGAATACTAATATATTACAACACAGGTGTGTAGATTAAACTTAAATACAAACTTTAATCGTTTTTAATCAATTTAAAATCGATCTCAGCATCGATGTTTATTTTCTGGGGCTAAATCACACATTTACTAATACTTAAAAAACTAATTCAAAAATTGACTGTTAGTAAATGTGTGATTTAGCCCCAGAAACACAACATTAATTTTAATCGATTAAAATCTACCTTTAGTAAATATATCTCGTAGTCTATTCATTTCTGAAGTGGTTTAACCAATTTCGTACTGCTTCCGCGAAGAGTAATAAGAAATAATTACAAAAAAAGCACCGCTATTATATAAGCCTAAAAGGTAACAAACACCATCTTCTATTTCACACTGTACAGAGGGCCTGATTCAGAGCCGCTCGCTCTGAATCAGGGCCTGTCTTATTTTTTTTAAGAACAGCCTCCTGGCTGCTTGCATAGCTGTGGGTGACTACCCACAGCTATAGCGAGCGGCCATGATGATGGTCGTGATGGTCAAGACCATCGCGACCATCGGGCTTGCGACGAAACCCTTGTGGAAGGGTCTCGTGGCCGCAAGCCCCAGAGAGCTTTCGGCTCAAACAGAGCCGAAAGCTCTCCCACTGACATCACTTGTGATGTCAGTGGGGCCTGCCCCAGACCGTAGGCGTTCTCATGGGAACGCCGCCATCAGGGCAGCCAGCCTCCCGGCCCGCCCACCAAAGGGGGCGTGCTGTCACTCAACATCGACAGCACGCCCCCTTTGGTGTGAGACCCGAGCGACGGATTGCCCGTCGCTATCCGGGTCTTGCGCATGCGCACAACGGAGCCGGCTCCGTCGTGCGCATGCGCTCTGGGCCACCATCAACCCGGTTGCGAGTGCTCAGCGCTCACGACCAGGTCTGAATCAGGCCCAGTATGTCTAAATGACAACAGTAATATGATTTGCAAAACTTTAGTAACCATTTTCTGTTGCTTTACAGTGGTGAATTATCAGGGGTGTCCCCCCGTTTAGTGTCAGATGGGCCAATTCCCCACCAAAATAAAGTGATTTCTATGTATTCAGGGTGGATGCGACCGTTGCGCTCGGTCTACGCTCTCATCTTTACTAACCAGGCACTTATGCTTCATGAATCAAAGACCATTTCCATTTTTATTGTTTAGAATCCAATCATGCTGACTTGATTTACTTAACGAGGCACCAAAGAGCTGTATTCAGGAGACAATTTAAAAGTTGAAAACAGACTTACAGGGCAATTCAATTTGGAGCGAAAAGCAAGTGTTTGCGATAATTTCGCACCGATGACGTCATTTTCGCTGGTTTTGGTTTTACACCGTATTCAATTTCAAAGAGTTTTCGCAGGTTCGAAAAGTCTTTTGAAAAAAACGGGGATACGTTTTCACCACTGAATAGGTGGCGAAAAAAAGTGCAGAATTGGGGTTTAGGGGTGCAGGCTTAAAAAAAATAGCCTGCACCCCTGGGAATGACATTTTAAAAATAACTGTGTCAAAAAAAGTTTAAGAAAAAAAATAGGGACACTCCAAAAAAATTATTTTAAATTTGGGGTGCAAAAAAAATGGTAAAAAAGGGCTTAAAAATAGGGAAATAGGTTCAGGGCTATTCTGCAAATATGCGGCAGGTGTATTCTAGAATAGGCTATTAGCGGCAGGTGTATTCTAGAATAGGATATTAGCGGCAGGTGTTTTCTAGAATAGGTTATTAGCGGCAGGTGTATTCTAGAATAGGTTATTAGCAGCAGGTGTATTATGGAATAGGCTATTAGCGGCAGGTGTATTCTAGAATAGGTTATTAGCGGCAGGTGTATTCTAGAATAGGCTATTAGCGGCAGGTGTATTCTAGAATAGGCTATTAGCGGCAGGTGTATTCTAGAATAGGTTATTAGCGGCAGGTGTATTCTAGAATAGGCTATTAGCGGCAGGTGTATTCTAGAATAGGTTATTAGTGGCAGGAGTATTCTAGATTCGGCTATTAGCGGCAGGTGTTTTCTAGAATAGGTTATTAGCGCAGGTGTATTCTAGAATAGGTTATTAGCGGCAGGTGTTTTCTAGAATAGGTTATTAGCGCAGGTGTATTCTAGAATAGGTTATTAGCGGCAGGTGTTTTCTAGAATAGGTTATTAGCGCAGGTGCATTCTAGAATAGGCTATTAGCGGCAGGTGTTTTCTAGAATAGGCTATTAGCGGCAGGTGTTTTCTAGAATAGATTATTAGCGGCAGGTGTATTCTAGACTAGGCTATTAGCGGCAGGTGTATTCTAGACTAGGCTATTAGCGGCAGGTGTATTCTAGAATAGATTATTAGCGGGAGGTGTATTCTAGAATAGATTATTAGCGGGATGTGCATATTTGCAGAATTTAAAAAAAAAGACTTTAGGGACTTAAACATATGCTAGTACCCATTTTCATGTACCCCAAATTTGATGGGACCACTTAAAAAAACGAAAAAAATAACCTAAGTGCTCTTCTGCATCACTTCTTCAATGTCGGGAAAGAAACACCTGCCGCGGCTATTTAAATCCCCGACTTTCATTTGCAGGCTAAAACGGGGGTACCCGTAGTGATCCCCCATGTTTTTACAGCTTTAGGGGGAGTCCTACAATTTATTCCAGGAAAATTTAGTATTTTTCGCAGATCCCACTTCGCCGGGTCCCGTTTTCGTAGCTTTTATATTGAATACGGGGATAAAGCGGGCGCGCGCCCAATACTTTATCCCAGGAAAATCTCCGACGTGGAGCGAAAAGTCCAGCACGGACTTTTCGCTCCCATATTGAATACCCCTGTTTATTTGTAATCACAAAAGGTCTCTGCTGGTGGTTCCTGTCACCGGATTACACCGTCGGTAGCCAATGCTGGTGCTCACTGCCCTCCGATCACTATTGCTATCATTATTTATTTTTCTGTCTTACAATAAAAATTCCTAATAACATCTATAAATGTATTTATTTATTAACTTAATCTGCAGCCCGGGCTTCCAGTACAGCTATGCAGGGGCGTATTAATGCTCGAAGGGGTCCGTGTGAAGTGGGCCACCTCCTCTGGGCACCCCCCCCCCCAGAAATGAATCTGACCTTGTGCTGGCAAGCAGGTCACCCCTCCTCCAGCTTCCCAGTGGTATTCAAGAAGATGGATTATGCACATAAGAGACCCTTTGTTTTCACTACACAGCGCCATCCTTCTACAGATGGCGCCACTGGGGGTGGGGGGGGACCCACTTGCTGGCACAAGGTAAGTATACTCTAGGTACAGGGTGTGCGGTGAGGGGCCCCTCTGCATATCTTACAAAATAAATACACCTATTTGCAGTCACATGTGTAGAGAAGGTACCAGAACACAAAATGTTAAGGGTCTGCTCAGGGGCGTTTCTAGTAAAGAGGGAGCCCATGTGCAGTCTCCGACATGGGTCCCCTCCTCTACACCCGGCGGCCGGCAGTGCACTGAGCTGTGTGTGGCCAGCACCGGAGTTATAGACTCTAGGCACTAGAGTGTGCCCAGAGTCTATAGTGTATGCACAGGTCACCGGGAAAATGGCTGTGGCGGCCATTTTCCCTGTACTGCGCATGCGCAAACGACCACAGCTATGCGAGCGGCCAAGAGGCCGCTCCAAAAAAAAAAAAACCCGGCCCTGATTCAGGGTGAGCGCTCTGTCCGAACAACCGGGTCTGAATCAGGCCCAGAGTGAGATATCTCTCTCAACTGTGAACCTGAACAAACTATGTTGCAATGCAAGGGGTGTAAATACATACATTTCTTTTACATGTGGGGTAAATACTGGCTGCTTTTGCATGTAGCCCACAAATACTGCACAGCTTTATTGTTACTCTACAATTTAGATGTCAGTTTGGAAACACTCCTCCCAAATCTAAATCTCTCTGCACATTTAAAATCTGCCCCCCCTGCAGTGCAGCATGGTGTCACCAAGATGATCAGTTGAGAGAGAGATCTCTCTCTATTCCCAAGTCTGAATCAGGCCCTGTATACGTCTGTGTCCGGCAAGCTGACAGATTTGCGTCACACTGTAATTCCGTCACGCTGTCATGTTATTATAGACGTGCACAAGGGGTCACCATGTGTGGCCCTTACCTAGAGGCATGGAAATAGAGGGGACCCCAGCTATATCTGGCCTATATACAGTAGCACTGCATTGTCAGATACAGTACATGGAATTACATTTTAGAAACTACATTACAAGGATCTCTTAATAAAGTGTCTAGGACGGGGAAGGTGAAAAAAACGTGTCTAATCCGAGCTGCCAAGTTCTAGTTCCTATTTTTCTCTTGTGATTTATGAGAGTATATATTTAGAAAATTACTTGGCACCGAATAAACATGTAGGTTATCTCCAAGCTTTGCATTTGATTTGCATTTAAATGGTAATATTAAATACCCGTGTATTTGTCCACGTCCACGGTTTAGTCGTTCAGTCAGAGTCCCCATTGGAATGCCCAGTTTTACCTGCATGAATTACCCTGTCCTCATTGCAATGGCAGCTCTGCGTATTAAGTGAGATAACAACTGTAATCTAATGCCGTGTATCCGTAACGCGACATTACTGAGCAATTGCACGATTACGACATCGTAATCGTGCAATCGCTCAGTAATCGGGCACAAATCGCGCACATTAATGTCGGAAATGACCAGCGATGCGCGCTCCCGCTGGTCGTTTCCCGACATCAATCATCGTCCGAACATGCTGGTCAACAGGTTAAGCGTGGTAGGAGATGATTGATGTGCCTACACTGAACGACTGATCAGTTTAGGAAGTGGCACAGCACAGACTGTGAAACGACTGCACGATTACAATGTCGTAATCATGCAGTCGTTTTAAAGTCTGCTAGTGGATGTGCCCCTTAAGGGTTTACAACTTCAGTGGAACCCACAAGATTTCAACATTGCATGCACCTAGCAGGGTTGTCCACCGACCATTGATGATTAGCAAGCATTGATGGTCTCAGTTTAATCGTTGATGTTTTACCAATGATAGCAGGGGTCCAAAGTTTCTCTTGGCCATCAATAGCTTTGACCATGTTTAGCGATTGGCCTAACCCACCCCAGTCTAGAGATGGCCATCAATGGCTCTACCATTGATGGTCGATGGTTTTTCATAATCGGTAGAAAACCATCAATGGTCTAGACTAGTCATCAATGGTTGAGTGTCACCATTGATGTCGCACCATCGATGTCAAACACACTTGCTATTGGCCATAAACCATCAATGGTTGCAAAACCATGGATTGTCGATGGCCATGCCTACCCCAGTCCCCCAATGGTGCTTACTAGTGATGGATGGATCTGATAGTCCAGATGAAGCTTTTGGATCAATAGGAAATCATCACCTGTGTATCGATATGGAACGATTATCACTATGGGAATATCATTTCTTTTCCCCCCCTTATCGCTAATTGGTGCATTCTCAAAGGAGAACATGTTTGATCGCAGAATGCTGCAGAACACTTCTCTAACAGTACAAGAGGTGCAAACGGCACAATTAGCCATTTAGCAATACAGTGGAAGTATCCCATTGCCTGTATCAATTGGAAATCAGACAAATGTTGGACCCAGAATTCATTTGCACCTGCTTTTGTAGAAATGAGGTGATGATGAATAGACCCCTTAGAGAGATGATCGCATATTTTGCTGAAATATAATATATTTATGTAGGACTCCCATTGCTGCCCTGGCAAATATGCGATGTGATCCCAGTGCAGTCAGCGGGACTGTCACATCCGCTGTCTAGCAAACCAACACACGGCACTGGGACTCCTCTCCAGGACCCTGCTGACGAGTGACCGCTGCACACAGGTAAGAAGGGGCTGTTACTACAGGTGTTCACTGCTGGAGGGAATAAAACAATGATGGAGGATACTCTCGTGCTCAGCATTGTAGTCCATGACATTTACCAAGTTACATGAATGTGTGCACAAAACTAATGTGCTGATTTCATTTATTTCGGGAGGCCCATTGACGGCTCAAACCATGAATGGCAGGTACGGATGGCGCCAATGATGGAGACCCCTGAACCTTCCATGGACAACCCTAGCCCCTAGCTTACAATATAGCATCAATTCGCTGCAGCATGCACGTCATCCTGGGAGACCTTAGGGTGGGCCGAGAAGCAGCCAGTAATTCCGCCACCCATAGAGACCCCCCCAACATGACCCCAGCCAGAACAAACTCTTTTGCAGCCGAACTTCTCGCCTCATTTAATGTTGCAGTCGCCTTGCCTGAGTAATTCAGCCGATGACAGCGGCGGTAAGAGGGGAATCTGGGGCAGACGCATGGAGGTGCAGAAAGACTACTTGGAAAAACATTTAAAGCAACGTCTGACAATGTAGACAGCAGTCACAGCACTCGGCCAGATATTATTTTTGTATCAATCTACTTGCAAGAGATTTATTGTTCTGTAGGGTTTTTTTTATCTTAAATAATCCCTATACAATAACATCAGGCGGATGTCGTCTTGCTTGCATATAAACAGATTTCTTTCCATACAATGCATTCTCTTTAATGAAACGATGCTGAATGCCCATTTATTATGTGAGGA
Source organism: Taudactylus pleione (assembly GCA_031769625.1). Classification (NCBI taxonomy): domain Eukaryota; kingdom Metazoa; phylum Chordata; class Amphibia; order Anura; family Myobatrachidae; genus Taudactylus; species Taudactylus pleione. The sequence continues at coordinate 401,294 of JAUIMM010000381.1, read as the reverse complement.
TTAAAACATATTCCACCTTAGCTCAGCTGTCAAAACAGCTCTTAGCCCCAAACAAGGCCGCTTGCAGTATTCTCTATTCATCATGAGACGTTCGGTAAGAACATATTTACGACAACAAGGCTGAATCTCTTCGTGTCTTAGTTTCCTGTCAGACTGGTTTGTAATCCTTCAAAACTCAGGGAAAATTCACTTTTGTTTGCTCAGTCATACTTGGATACAGAGGCAAAGGGCACCAGGTACACCATGAACAAGTCTGAGGGAAGCTGGGTGCCTTACATCCAACCAATTCTGGAACAAAGGCCCTCATTCAGACCCGGTCGCAAGCGCTGAGCGCTCGCAACCAGGTCGATATTTAGGCCCTGCACACGCGCAGCGGCCGCACTGCGTGTGCGCAAGCCCCAGAGCGAGAGAGAAATTCTCTCATTCCGGAGCTCACAACAAAAAGGGGCGGCTGTAGATGGTGATCGACAGCTCGACCCGTTTTGTAGACGAGGCGGGGGGGGGGTGGTTTCACAAATGGAGGCGTTCCTTAAGGAACGCCTGCCATTTTGTGGGCGGCCGCACTGACATCAGCAGTGATATCAGTGGGGAGCTTCCTGCTCGATCAGAGCAGGAAGCTCCCTGGGGGTTACGGTTGCCGATACCCAACTGCAGTACCTGTTCCATGGCTCCCGTTTGTAGACGTGATGTAATTACTTTGCATTGCTGCCGGCTGGTGGAGACACCGGAACAGTATTGAGAAGCAGTTCAAAGACAGAACTAAGGTTAGGGGTCTATTTACTAAGCCTTGGATGGAGATAAAGTGAAAGGAGATAAAGTACCAACCAATCAGCTCCTAACTGCCATGTCATAGGCTGTGTTTGAAAAATGACAGTTAGGAGCTGCTTGGTTGGTAGTTGGTAGCTTAACTCTGAAGCCTTTATCTCCATCCAAGGCTTAGTAAGTAGACCCCTAATCACTGACACCGGACTGCAATATAGTCATTATATGAGCCTGACAGAAAACAGAGACTTGGGGGTGGGCACACAATATACAATTTTGACAATTTTATTGTAGGGGCCCCCACAAGTTAGTATCCCCAGGGCTCCCACAAACATTAATGTGTCCCTGGGACCAGCACTACCATTAGGGAAGCTGTTAACTAGGGCGCTAATTATTATGGGGCACCAAAAACACTGAACGTGTGACAGCGACCATTCACCCATTTTTTAATGCCCCTGTGGACCCTCCACACTGAGCACAGCGACCGACATGTTACACTAGGAGTGTGGCGCTCGGCAACAATGCTACATCCTGAAACTTAATATTTCTAAAACAGAATTAATTATATTTCCACCGGCCAATAACAGTTACCAACCTGATCTCTCTATCACTGTTGATAACTTAACAATCCACCCCACCCCACAAGCTCGCTGCCTTGGTGTCATCCTTGACTCTGAACTGTCCTTTGTTCCCCACATTTAATCTGTCTCAAAATCATGTTACTTATATCTAAAAACATATCCAAAATTCGACCATATCTCACACAAGACACTGCAAAAACTCTAATCCATGCACTCATTATTTCCCGCATTGACTATTGCAATAGTCTCCTTACTGGTCTTCCCAAAAACAGGCTATAGCCATTTCAATCCATTATGAATGCAGCGGCGAGGCTTATCTTCCTTGCCAAACGTTCATCGTCTGCTGCCCCGCTCTGTCAGTCCCTCCATTGGTTGCCGGTTTTCTACCGTATTCAATACAAAATACTGTTACTTACACATAAGGCTATTAACCAAATTACACCAACATACGTTTCTTCCCTTATCTCATAATATCTCCCAACCCGACCTCTCCGCTCAGCACAAGATCTGCGTCTCTCATCCCCGCGCATTACTTGCTCCCAGTGAAGGTTACAGGATTGTCTTCGGGCTGCACCCACTCTATGGAATGCCTTATTATGCACAATAAGACTTTCCTCTAGTCTCCAATCCTTCAAGCGTTCCCTGAAAACTCACCTCTTCAGAACAAGCTTATCAGATTCCAGAACTGACCACATAACCTTCATAACTTCCATATCTTATTACATCCCCTCTCACAGTCCACACATAACCTCACACGTTGTCTTTCTTTCACATACTCCTGACATTTTCGCCGACATTCCTGTGCGACTGTATCATGCAGCACAACCAAGAAACTCTGCATTCTGGCCGGACCAAAATGCAATATATAGCACCTATCCTTGTGTATCAATGCCTGTTTCCCTATAGATTGTAAGCTTGCGAGCAGGGCCCTCTTACCTCTATGTCTGTTATTACCCTGTTTTGTTCTATAAATGTTTCCAATTGTAAAGCGCAACGGAATATGCTGCGCTATATAAGAAACTGTTAATAAATAAATGAATAAATAAATGAATAAATAAATGAATAAATAGTACATCCATCCCCATGCTGCCAGTCTGAGGAGCAGAAGATTCAACCTCCACCCAGGACAGAATAAAGCTCTCTCACTATATAATATGTTAGCACTGTACAAAGAATAATAATACATATATCGGAGGATTACAATTCAGTGCTATGGACAAGTAGTGGATCTGGGACTGTTGGGAGAAGGCAATTCAAGGCCAGTAATAGAGCTAATTTTCCCTCCACCCCATAGAAGCGCGCAGGGAACTTAATAATTTTTGTCTACCGTATTGAGCTTTAATGTGCACAGTCGACCGCCATTACAGCACCTGGCACTGAATTGGGTCGGCCCTTAGTATTGAGAGACTGCACATATCTGAAAAGTCCTGTAAGTGCCCTCTCAGAGATGAATGGCTGTTCCGCACTTGCTAATGAGCGACCACCATGGCTGGTTTTGTGTCTGCCTGGCAGTATCTGTTTCTACCAGTCTCCTTGACCTCAGCATCCCACACACTCAGCTCTCGTGCTTCGGTATCCTCAGGCATTGCTCGCGTCGGGCAGCATATCTAGGAACTCAAGAGAAAGCCAAATATAACGCACATTCTTGTTCCAGCACTGCACACATTAGAAACCGTCTTTGGATGCAGAGGACGGCAAAACTAGGGCAGTGTAATGATGTCAAATTGTAAAGCAAAATCTCCCCGAGGAAGTCATTAGCTCTTCTGCCTTTATATTTTAGTTCTCAGTTCTGCTTTTACATTAGTTTTGCATTTGGGATATCTATTTCCCCAATGTATAGGACATAAGTATGGAAAATAGCACAAAGGAATCAGGTAGATAATAATTAATAGGAACCAGTCAGGGAACAACCTACAACCAACTGTAGCATTTGAATCAAGGTCAATGTTTGGGGAAGAAATTTCTCCCCGGTCCCAACAGTCCCAGATGTCTTCTGTCCAGTTTTTTACCCTTTATTCTGCTTTTTATTTGATGTCAGAGTCATGCATTAGATGCAGGCTTCACATGTCAGGGGCATATAAAAGAGCAGTGCAACATTGGGGTACAGGCGGCTAGTGCCAGGCTAAGCAGCGAGTTAGCTCTGTGACTGCTGCCTCCTGCCTCAGGGAGATAACATAGTATACAGTGCAGCTGAGTCCGCTGGCCTGCTGATGTCCTCAGGAGGAAGAGAGAGAAGGAGGAAACGGGTGATGTTCTGCACACAGGAGGAGCCAATCAGCGAGAGAAGTAGGCAGGGAGTGGCCTGCTGATGTTCTGCAACCAGGTGAAGCCAATCGGAGAGAAGGAGGAACCGGGTGACTTGCTGATGTTCTGCACCCAGGAGGAGCCAATCAGAGAGAAGGAGGAACCGGGTGACCTGCTGATGTTCTGCACCCAGGAGGAGCCAATCAGCGAGAGAAGTAGGCAGGGAGTGGCCTGCTGATGTTCTGCAACCAGGTGAAGCCAATCGGAGAGAAGGAGGAACCGGGTGACCTGCTGATGTTCTGCACCCAGGAGGAGCCATTCGGAGAGAAGGAGGAACCGGGTGACCTGCTGATGTTCTGCACCCAGATCAAGATATTAAATGATAGAGGAGGGAGATAGAGGCTGGCCTGCTGAAATTCTTGGGTGCAGACAATTGGAGAATAAAGAGGGGAATGCTGCCCAACACTTGAAAAGATGGAACCAAGCATTGCATCTATGTAACAAGCTACAGCCACTGAAAACTTTGCAAGCAACCATAAAAAGCGGTGTTGATAGGTGTACTTAGAATGTTCTCAATATATATACAGTATATGTATATATATATATATATACTGTATATATATATATATATATATATATATATTAGGGGTGAGCCGGTTCGGATTTCTGAAATCCGAACCCCCCCAAGCCCCCCCGATCCGAGGCCGATCCGAGTCAGGCTCGACTTTTTCCACCTGACTCGGAAATGAAATCGAGGCAAAACGTCATCATCCCGCCTTCCGGGTCTTGCGGGTTTTGGATCCTATATAAGGTACCCGCGTCGGCGCCATTTTCTCACTCGGCAGTGGACAGTGAAGAGTGAGGGTGGGAGTTAGGGCTGGCTGGGCTGTGTAGTGTAGTGTAGTGTAGTGTAGAGTAGTGTTGTGCTGTGCTGTGCTACGCTGTGCTGCTGTTGTCCATAGGGGCTGTGTCCACTACTTCAAAGTCCATAGGGGCTGGCTGTGTTGTGCTGTGCTGCTGTTAATAGGGGCTGTGTCCACTACTTCAAAGTCCATAGGGGCTGGCTGGACTGTGTTGTGCAGTCAGTTCTCCATAGGGGCTGTGTCCACTCCAAAGTCCTGTGCAGTGTCCCAGTCCTAAAGGGGTGCTGTAGTGTTGTCCAGGGGGTGCTCTGTCCATCAGGGGTGCTCCCCCCAAGGGCTAAAAAAATAATATTTTTTCTGTGTTTGTGAATTGTGTGCGCAGTAGCCGTACGTGCATCAACAAAGTAGTGCCAAGCGTGCGCCTGTGTCATAAGTAAAGGGCCGGCTGGCTTGACCGTTAAAGGGTGCTGTAACCCCCAAAGTACACTACAAACCAACTAACAAAATATTTTTTCTGTGTTTGTGAATTGTGTGCGCAGTAGCTGCACGTGCATCAACAAAGTAGTGCCAAGCGTGCGCCTGTGTCATAAGTAAAGGGCCGGCTGGCTTGACCATTAAAGGGTGCTGTAACCCCCAAAGTACACTCCAAACCAAAAAAATATATATTTTCTGTGTTTGTGAATTGTGTGCGCAGTAGCCGCACGTGCATCAACAAAGTATTGCCAAGCGTGCGCCTGTGTCATAAGTAAAGGGTCGGCTGGCTTGACCATTAAAGGGTGCTGTAACCCCCAAAGTACATTCCAAACCAAAAAAATATATATTTTCTGTGTTTGTGAATTGTGTGCGCAGTAGCCGCACGTGCATCAACAAAGTAGTGCCAAGCGTGCGCCTGTGTCATAAGTAAAGGGCCGGCTGGCTTGACCGTTAAAGGGTGCTGTAACCCCCAAAGTACACTCCAGTCCAAACCAAAAAAAAAATTATTTTCTGTGTTTGTGAATTGTGTGCGCAGTAGCCACACGTGCATCAACAAAGTAGTGCCAAGCGTGCACCTGTGTCATAAGTAAAGGGCCAGCTGGCTTGACCGTTAAAGGGTGCTGTAACCCCCAAAGTACACTACAAACCAAAAAAATATATATTTTCTGTGTTTGTGAATTGTGTGCGCAGTAGCCGCACGTGCATCAACAAAGTAGTGCCAAGCGTGCGTCTGTGTCATAAGTAAAGGGCCGGCTGGCTTGACCATTAAAGGGTGCTGTAACCCCCAAAGTACACTCCACTCCAAACCAAAAAAATATATATTTTCTGTGTTTGTGAATTGTGTGCGCAGTAGCCGCACGTGCATCAACAAAGTAGTGCCAAGCGTGCGCCTGTGTCATAAGTAAAGGGCCGGCTGGCTTGACCATTAAAGGGTGCTGTAACCCCCAAAGTACACTCCAGTCCAAACCAAAAAAAAAAATATTTTCTGTGTTTGTGAATTGTGTGCGCAGTAGCCGCACGTGCATCAACAAAGTAGTGCCAAGCGTGCGCCTGTGTAATAAGTAAAGGGCTGGCTGGCTTGACCGTTAAAATGTGCTGTAACCCCCAAAGTACACTCCAAACCAAAAAAAAAAATATTTTCTGTGTTTGTGAATTGTGTGCGCAGTAGCCGCACGTGCATCAACAAAGTAGTGCCAAGCGTGCGCCTGTGTCATAAGTAAAGGGCCGGCTGGCTTTACCATTAAAGCGTGCTGTAACCCCCAAAGTACACTCCAAACCAAATAACAAAATATTTTTTCTATGTTTGTGAATTGTGTGCGCAGTAGCCGCACGTGCATCAACAAAGTAGTGCCAAGCGTGCGCCTGTGTCATAAGTAAAGGGCCGGCTGGCTTTACCATTAAAGCGTGCTGTAACCTCCAAAGTACACTCCAAACCAAATAACAAAATATTTTTTCTGTGTTTGTGAATTGTGTGCGCAGTAGCCGCACGTGCATCAACAAAGTAGTGCCAAGCGTGCGCCTGTGTCGTAAGTAAAGGGCCGGCTGGCTTGACCGTTATAGGGTGCTGTAACCCCCAAAGTACACTCCAAACCAAAAAAATATATATTTTCTGTGTTTGTGAATTGTGTGCGCAGTAGCCGCACGTGCATCAACAAAGTAGTGCCAAGCGTGCGCCTGTGTCATAAGTAAAGGGCCGGCTGGCTTGACCGTTAAAGGGTGCTGTAACCCCCAAAGTACACTCCAAACCAAAAAAAAAAATATTTTCTGTGTTTGTGAATTGTGTGCGCAGTAGCCGCACGTGCATCAGCAAAGTAGTGCCAAGCGTGCGCCTGTGTCATAAGTAAAGGGCCGGCTGGCTTGACCGTTAAAGGGTGCTGTAACCCCCAAAGTACACTCCAAACAAATAACAAAATATTTTTTCAGTGTTTGTGAATTGTGTGCGCAGTAGCCGTACGTGCATCAACAAAGTAGTGCCAAGCGTGCGCCTGTGTCATAAGTAAAGGGCCGGCTGGCTTGACCGTTAAAGGGTGCTGTAACCCCCAAAGTACACTCCAAACCAAATAACAAAATATTTTTTCTGTGTTTGTGAATTGTGTGCGCAGTAGCCGTACGTGAATCAACAAAGAAGTGCCAAGCGTGCGCCTGTGTCATAAGTAAAGGGCCGGCTGGCTTGACCGTTAAAGGGTGCTGTAACCCCCAAAGTACACTCCAAACCAAATAACAAAATATTTTTTCTGTGTTTGTGAATTGTGTGCGCAGTAGCCGCACGTGCATCAACAAAGTAGTGCCAAGCGTGCGCCTGTGTCATAAGTAAAGGGCCGGCTGGCTTGACCGTTAAAGGGTGCTGTAACCCCAAAGTACACTCCAAACTAAAAAAAATAATATTTTCTGTGTTTGTGAATTGTGTGCGCAGTAGCCGCACGTGCATCAACAAAGGAGCAGCGCCAAGCGTGCGCCTGTGTCCCATAAGTGAAGAACCGGCTGGCTCATTTCTTAAAGGGTGGTGTAACCTACAAAGTGCACTACTCTCCAGCAAAAATAAAAAAATATTTTCTGTGTTTAGCCGCACGTATATATCAAATCGATATAACATAAATGGACGACCAAACTTTCTCCGATAAAAATAAAATAGAGAAAGATCAAGAACCACTTCCTCCTAGTGCTGAAGCTGCTGCCACTGGTCATGACATAGACGATAACATGCCATCAACGTCGTCTGCCATGGCCGATGCCCAATGTCATAATAGAGGGCACATACAATCCCAAATGACAAAGTTCAGGAAAATGACCTTGAAAAAAACATTTAAATCAGCTGAAGAGAAACGTAAACTTGCCAATATGCCATTTACGACACGGAGTGGCAAGGAACGGCTAAGGTCGATCCCTAGTATGTTCATGACTAGTGGTTCAGCTTCACATGACGATGGAAGCCCTCCTCCCACTAAAAAAATCAAAAGAGTTAAGCTGGCAAAAGCACAGTGAAGAACTGTGCTTTCTAAGAAGATATCACAAATCCCCAAGGAGAGTCCAAGTGTGGTGGTGGTTGTGATGCCTGACCTTCCCAGCACTGGACGGGAAGAGGTGGCTCTTTCCACCATTTGCACGCCCCCTGCAAGTGCTGAAAGGAGCACCCACAGTCCACTTGCTGATATGCAAATTGAAGATGTCACTGTTGAAGTACAACAGGATGAGGATACTGGTGTAGCTGGCGCTGAGGAGGAAGTTGGCGAGGAGGATTCTGATGGTGATGTGGTTTGTTTAAATAAGGCTCCGGGGGAGACAGTTGTTGTCCGTGGGATGAAAAAGCCCATCACGGTCATGCCTGGGCAGAAGACCAAACATTCCACCTCTTTGGTCTGGTAATATTTCTATACAAATCCGGACAACAACTGTCTAGCCATATGTACCATATGTAATGGTGAAATAAGTAGGGGTAGGGACGTCAACCACCTAGGAACATCCTCCCTTATACGGCACCTGCAGCGCGTTCATAAAAAGTTACTGTCAAGTTCAGAAACTTTGGCTAAGACCGTAAGCAGTCCAGGGACACCTAAATCCCGTTGTCATGTTGTATCCAAGCGCCTGCAAACCACACCGTCAACTCCCTCCTCGTCAATTTCCTCCTTAGTCAGGATCGGAAGTAGTCCTGCAGGCCATGTCACTGGCATGACTGACTCTCCTATCCGGGATTCCTCCGGAGGATCCTGCATTGCTATGTCTACTGCTGCCGCTGCTGCTGTTGCTGCTACTGGGAGTCGTTCATCATCCCAGAGAGGAAGTAGGAACACCACTACTTTTACTAAACAATTGACCCTCCAACAGTCCTTAGCGAGGAGGATGAAGTACGACAGCAGTCATCCTGAAGCAAAACATATAAATGAGGCCTTGACTGCTATGTTGGTGTTAGACGTGCGTCTGGTATCCGCCATTAGTGCAGTGGGATTTAGACAATTGATGGAGGTAGTGTGTCCCTGGTTCCAAATCCCGTCTAGATTCCACTTCACTAGGCAGGCGATACCGAGACTGTACAGAAACATCAGAAAAAGTGTCCTCAGTGTCCTGAAAAATGCCATTGTACACAATGTCCACTTAACCACGGACATGTGGACAAGTGGAACAGGGCAGACTAAGGACTATAAGACTGTGACAGCCCACTGGGTAGATGTATCACCTTACGCAGCAACAGCAGCAGCGTCACCAGTAGCAGCATCTCAGAAACGCCAGCTCGTTCCAAGGCAGGCTACGCTGTGTATCACCGGTTTCAGTAAGAGGCACACCGCTGACAACCTCTTAGAGAAACTGAGGGAAATCATCGCCCAGTGGCTTACCCCACTTAGACTCTCCTGGGGATTTGTGATATCTGACAACGCCACCAATATTTTGCGGGCATTAGATCTGTGCAAATTCCAGCACGTCCCATGTTTTGCTCACACAATAAACTTGGTGGAGCAGAATTTTCTGAAAAGCAACAGGGGCGTGCAGGAGACGCTTTGGGTGGCCCGAAAAATTTCTGGCCACTTTCGCAATTCAGCGACTGCGTGCCGAAGACTGGAGCGCCAGCAAACTCTCTTGAACCTGCCCCGCCATCACCTGAAGCAAGAGGTTGTTATGCGGTGGAACTCAACCCTCTATATGCTTCAGAGGATGGAGGAGCAGCAAAAGGCCATACAAGCCTATACAACCACCTATGACATTGGCAAAGGAGGGGGTATGCACTCAAGCGCAGTGGAGAATGATTTCCGTGTTGTGCAAGGATCTCCAGCCCTTCGAACTTGCCACACGTGAAGTCAGTTCAGACACTGCCAGCTTGAGTCAGGTCATTCCCCTCATCAGGCTTTTGCAGAAGCAGCTGGAGAAAGTGAAGGAGGAGCTAAGACGGAGCGATTCCGCTCGGCATGTGGGACTCGTGGATGAAGCCCTTCATTCGCTTTGCCAGGATTCCAGGGTGGTCAATCTGTTGAAATCAGACCACTACATTTTGGCCACCGTGCTCGATCCTAGGTTTAAAGGCTATGTGGTGTCTCTCTTTCCGGCCGACACAAGCCTGCAGAGGTGCAAAGACCTGCTGGTGAACACACTGTCAGCTGAAGCGGAACATGACACGTCAACAGCTACTTCTTCATCTTCTCCCGCAACTGGGGTTGCCAGGAAAAAACTTAGGTATCCTAAGCAACCCGCTGGCGGTGATGCAGGGCAGGCAGGACCAAGTTTGGACATTTGGTCCGGACTGAAGGACCTGGCAACAATTTCTGACATGTCTACTGTCACTGCATATGATACTGTCACCATTGACAGGATGGTGGAGGATTACATCGGTGACAGCATCCAAGTAGGCATGTCAGACAGTCCATACCTGTACTGGCAGGAAAAAGAGGCAATTTGGAGGCCCCTGTGCAAACTGGCTCTATTTTACCTGAGTTGCCCCCCCTCCAGTGTGTACTCCGAAAGAGTGTTTAGTGCAGCCGGGAACCTTGTCAGCGAAAAGGCGTAGGAGGTTGCTTCCACAGAATGAATTATCAGCTCTTCCAGGGAGACCAGCCTCCAGAATGTACAGAGGGACCTGTGGTGGTGGATTCCAGTGGGGACGAGTTAATACTCTGTGAGGATGAGGATGTACACACTGAAGAGGGTGAGGAATCGGTGGATGAGGAGGATGAGGATGACATCTTGCCTCCGTAGAGCCAGTTTGTGCAGGGACAGATTAATTGCCAGCTTGTTTTGTGGGGGCCCAAACGAACCAATCATTTCAGCCACAGTTGTGTGGCAGACCCTGGCGCTGAAATGATTGGTTTGTTAAAGTGTGCATGTCCTGTTTATACAGCATAAGGGTGGGTGGGAGGGCCCAAGGACAATTCCATCTTGCACCTCTTTTTTTTCTTTGCATTATGTACAGTTTGGGGCCTAGTTTTTCAAACTGCCATCCTGTCTGCCACTGCAGTATCTCGCCTAGATGGGTCACGTGTTTGTGCAGCCCACTCGTGTCGCTTAGCACAGTCATCCAGCTACCTCGGTGCAACCTTTTGGACATAAAAACACTATTGTGAGGTGTGAGGTGTTCAGAATAGACTGGAAATGAGTGGAAATTAAGGTTATTGAGGTTAATAATAGCATAGGAGCAGAAAAACCTACAAATTCTGTGATTTTAGCTGTTTTTATGCTTTTTTTCAAAAAAATACAGATCCAAAATACAAAACCCAGAACCCAAAACACGGAAGGATGGTTTTGGCAAAACCAATCCAGATCCAAAACACGAAGAAAGATCCAGATCCAAAACCAAAACACAAAACACGAAAAGTGGCCGGTGCACACCCCTAATATATATATATATATATATATATATATATATATATATATATATATAAATATATATATGAAAAACAAAAAGTGAGAACACAGCACCTGCTATAATGTTATAATTGTGAGGATTGTATAATATATATACATACATACACAAAAGGGATTCATTTAGTGTGTTACTACGTATCCTGCCCAACAGTCACATATGTTTACCTTATTTATATCCAAAGTATTGTTAAAACCTAAGGTAGACACTTTTCAAGATATCACTAAGATCTTTATTTACTTCAGTCAGACTCGGGTCCAACACTTCAACAATTCCTGAAAGTGCACCAATAATTAAGGGCCTGATTCAGACCCACTCGCTAATGGGCCCCATACATTAGCAACGGATTGCCCTGATGCTGCAACCCGGAATCACAGGATTGCAGAAATCCAATATGTCGAAAAATTATTGCAATTGTCAAATCGCGGACATTTCACATGTGAAATGTCTGCGATCCGGCGACTGATCGCAGAACATCGATGGTGGGCAATCGGAAATTTCCGATGGCAATCGGAAATTTCTGATCGTAGCCCCTGCATCGCGGTGATCCATCACAGATGTATGAGCACCTTAAGATGCATACTCTCGCTGCTGTCGATGGTATGCATCGCAGTGCGCATGTGCATAACTTAGTGAAAGTTCACAATGCACTCGCTCGCTGCACGTAGACAGCCGAGCAGAGTGAGTGACAGGAGAAGCCGTTTGTAGGTGGTAACAGGGGCTGGCCATTAAAACGGGGGAGTGGAGGTGCAAACGCAGGTGAGCATCTCAATGGTGTTTTAGAGGTGTGCATAATTATAAGACACCGTCATAGTACACGTCACCTGGCTGGTTTTTACACTGAAGTGCTCGCAGTGCTTGCGGCAGGGTATGGCCAGCCTCAAGCGCTGCGATAACATCCGATGTTACCCGATGTAACGACGGTTGCATACACTTCCTGGACATGACGTGCTGGTGGGTGTCTGCATACACTATGTGATCGCTCTCTAAGAAATACTGGGCGTGCTGATGCATTGCTGTGTGGTAGCACTCCCTACGCAATTTGCATACACATCGTTCGAGCAATCGCCTCTAGCAAGCGGCTCTGAATCAGGCCCTAAGTCAGACATTTTGATGAGTTAAGAGTTGTGTTACAGTAGCTCTTCTGTAGGATAGGACAAGATGGGCTTCACTCCCCACGTGCATCAATGAGCCCTGGGCACCCAGAACTCTGGTTGTCCTTCCTTGGACCACTTTTGGTAAGTACCAACCACCTCATATTGGGAACACCCCACAAGACCTGCTGTTTTGGAGATGCTCTGACCCAGCTGTCAAACCATCACAATTTGGTCCATGTCAAGCCGCTCAGATCCTTACGCTGCCAGTTTTCCTTCTGCCAACACATCAACTTGTTTCCTAATATATCCCCCCACCCCTGATAGGTGCGATTGTAATAAGATACTGTAATCAGTGTTATTCACTTCAGCTGTCAGTGGTTTAAATGTTATGGCTGATGGGTGTATATATCCAGTATACCAGTGAACAGGGGCATTTCTAGAGAGGAGGGGGCCCGTGTGCAGTCTCCGACACGGGCCCCCTCCTCTCCGCCCGGGGGCTGGCAGCGCACTGAGATGTGCGCGGCCAGGGCCAGAGTTATAGACTCTGGGCACTAGAGTGCACCCAGAGTCTATAGTGTATGCACAGGTCACTGGGAAAATGCTGCGCACGCGCAAACCACGGGAAAATGTCCGCCGCGGCCATTTTCCAGTCACTTTCCAGCGCTGGACCCCCACGCTGACGTGGGACTCAGGAGAGGTAAGTAATATTATGGGTGTAGGGTGTGCAGTGCGGGGCCCCCCTGGACCCAGGGTCCCGTGTTCCCCGCACACCCTGCACCCATTATAGATACGCCCCTGCAAGTGAATTATAACCAGACTGCACTGCAGAGACTGTAGATAACATAGTGTCTGGCTACATACTCATAAGTATTCAACATACGATAAACGAAATGACTGTATAGGAGTGGAGAGGATTAAACCTCCTAGGATGGGGGCGGACCAGTGTGGGGAATCATGTGATAATTAGGGCCTATGGGTTCTTAGGGTTGTAGGTGGTAGCAGGGATATTAGAGATTGTTGGAGGCGGAGGCAGCCTCTTTTGTTCCTGTCTTCCCACCCTCCCTCCCTCCCTAAATTTTACGTTATGTGCTCTCTTTGATTTGGGTTTGGTGATTGTTTCGTTGGCTATTTTAGGCGGGAAAGAACGGCAGGTTACCTATTAGCACTGTGAATATTTGTTTACTCATTGTTTTGCTCACCTTCGTTGACTGTTAAAGTCTGCTGGACCTTCCTGCCGGGGGCAGCATCCTCACCTTACCGGGTGGGTAGTCAAGATAGAAGGTTTGAGCGTATTGTGTTGTGGTTGGAGTGTTTATAGTGTTAGGCTTGGGCTGTTGTTAGCCGTTTTTTCTTTGCCACCATATTTAAATTAATTTAATTAATTTTGGTAATTAATTTATTATCTGTTAATTAAATAAAATAGCTAACAATTCTGCCAAATGCAAGTCTCTGTGTCTTTATTTCAATTGAGTATGTGTTATTATTGTCAATGATTCCCGCACTGGTCAATCCTCAGACGATGGGACTTTAGCTCCTAATAGTGGCATCTGTTCCCTGCTCCCTTCTCTGTGCTGCATGTGGAAAGTTTGTCTCTTATGATAGATATTACTGACGGCTTCTCATATATAAATCTATTTTGACATGTGCTGAAGAGATACTTCTAATAAATGACTGGTTATTTAATCAATGTTCCTGTCGGGTTGTTTGTATTACGACGTCACTTTCTGTAATGTGTACTGGTAAGGAAGCGCTGTTTTCTTTGGGCGTTTTGTTCTGTGGTGGAACGTGACAGGTTCTGTGCGTCTCCCCAGCTCGCAGCGGCTGTAGTAACCGGACCATTTATTATCTTTGCATAGCTCATTCCTTACGCCAACCTAAGATGTAGCTAATTTCTCTGACTATGTGCTGGGAATATTTATTTATGTATAAACGCATCAGTTACAAGCTTCATCCACTACTGCTGAAATATAGAGAACGCTATTGAGCTGCCTTTAGGGAAGCATCTTCCCTTTACCAAGATGGATACTGTTTGGTCTTCTGCACATGAGCGACGCCATCTTGTCACTGTGTCAGAGCCACATTGGAAAACAGACGTATCCTACACAGCTCCAGAGAGACCCTGAGATATGGCACCACTACCAGTGTGTATCTCCAGCTGGTGCTCTGTAAGATCTGCTCAGGCTCCGCTCCATACAGGACACTGACTGTATACAGGGGTGTATCTAGGGGTCTGAGCCATACATGCCTACCCTCCCGGTTTTCGCGGGAGGCTCCCGAATGTTCGGGTAACCCCCCGCACCCCCGGAAGGGTAGGCATTTCTCCCGCATTCTGCCCACTTCCTAGTGAAGTGGGCAGAATTAGGAGAATACCCGCGGCAATCGCGGGTCTCCGTGAAGGGGGCGGGCTTAAGCTGTGATTCTGCATGAATCACAGCATTTGGCCCCGCCCCCTATGTAAATTGTGCCCAATCGCGGCAATTTAGCCATGAGGGGGCGGGGCTTAATGACGCAAATCATCAAGCCCCGCCCCCGTCGGCCCCCTGCTGCTTCTCTTACCCGGGCTTCTCCCGGGAAGAGAATATTAAAGGTAGGCAACCCTGGTCTGAGCGACTCTGGCAAAGTAAGGGACTGGCGTTCCCCCCCCCCCCTGTTGGCAGTTAGTAAACAGACACCATGGTGGCTGTACAGGTGGCGATCGCCCCCCCTCCCCTTTTGTCCGGCACTGATGCTCCTGACTAAGAGATCAGCAGCAGCACAGACTTTAGATAAACAGGTCTGGCTGCAGGTGGCGCGGCTGGGCGGCCCGGAGTCCTGCGCATTCAAGAGCTGCGGGGGAGACCAGGAGAGATCTTATTTTATCCCTCTTGGGGAATTATGCGAAAAGAAGCCCCTAATGGGTACATGCTCCAGAAAGTGAAACATTCGGGCGCCTGATACATGTGGGGAAATGCGGTCAAACCACAGAAAACGACAGTTTCCTGAGGTCTGACCACATTTTAGTGTTAGTACATCCTGCGCTAAATCTGGCTGTAAAAAAAAAACATATTGCAAAAGGACTGTGTGCCTGATTCCACAGAGGACGGAGTTGCCATGGGGGAACTGCGATAGCACTAATATGGCGTCACGCCTCCTGCATCCATTACTGATTTAAGCTGCATCCAAGAATGCAGCATCGAATCATCTGCAATACCACCGGCCGGCTGAGTGAGGTCAGGCAAGACGGCCGCCACAGATGAGTTATAAAGGCCAGGAAATCTCCGTCAGCTGATGGAGATTCTGGCCTCTTCACTCCACTCCCCCAATGGCGGTGACACACCTCCGTTTTGGGAAACAGAGGCTGTAGCTGCCCCTCCCCCCCCAGAAACAGCAGCAGACTGTTAATCACTGACCATCTGCTGCCGGTCTGCTGTTGTTTCTGGGCAGATCGCCGAGTGTCGGGCTCACGGCGCAGGTCTAATGACAGGCGTCGGGTTTTCGATGCCGGTCATTAGAACCTTGCCGGGATTTGACAGTCGGGAAGCCGGCGGTCAGTATTTAGATACATCCCATATCTAGAACAGTTCTCTACCTCATTGCTTTCTGTATTAAATCCATATATTTATGTGTCAGTCATTAAAGTTTTTCTCCATGCAGAGAGAATGGCAGAAGGTACATGAAACCAGAAACAACTACAAATGTTTTGTGCAGTTTAATAAGACAAGTGTTTCACATTATTTTAGTATCACCTATAGTTATTACAGGGCAATTGGAGTAGAATTCGTAAAATTCTACTCCAACCCCTAAGTATCACTTATTTTTAGTAAGCAGATCGCATTTCTCATAATTGTAATGGGAAATGTGATCCGACCAAAGTTACTAAAAATAAATTGTAAAAATCTACCGGGGAAAGCCCTGTGATAATAACGCCACCTGGAGGTGGCGATATCAGGGTCTCCCCCGGTTACCGGACTCCTGCTCCTCTTTAACGGACCCCTGTATGTACCACAATACTAACACACAGCAATATACTCTCTCCTCATATGTATACTGCACTCACATAATTGGCAGCATTTTAAAATATCTTCCAGGGACACTTAGGGCCTCATTCAGAGCCGGACGCTATTTGCGCTCGCTCGTTCTGAAAAAGGGGCTGGATATTTAAATTGAGCGCTCGCTCTTTGCGGTCTGTTGACGCCTCTATGTCTCAGCGAGCGAACGGAACATGCGCTCGCTATTTTGTAAAGACGCCCCCTGGCTGCTCACATCATACGTCATCTCCGGTATTTATTTGACTAATCGAGTACATCGAAAGGCGTCTGAAATGCTCGCAGTGCTTGTTCTAGGATTTTCTTACCGCAATCACTGCGAGCAGTTCAGGCTAAGAGACAACCAAGTGACGTGGTTAATGACGCTGCTGTATTAATTATGCACACCCATAAAACGCCCGTTTTGACCTTTAAGCACGCCTGCGTTCGGATCTCCACTCCCCGTTTTCAAGCACCTTCCCCTGTTACCACCCACATACGCCTCCTCCTGTCACTCAAATTAGCAGGCATTCGCTGTTTTACGAGCGCACGATTTCTGACCGCACTGACTGGTTTGCGCATGCGCATTATGACCCATACGCATGCGCAGATGTGCGAACATTGCTCGGAGCGAGTGGCCGCTTACGAGCGGCTCTGAATCAGGCCCTTAGCTCCTGGGCTGTGTTTGTGATGTTCCCTTTCTGGACCTTAGACGGCTACAATCCCCATCATGTTATGTCCTCTGAAGTTGTTAGTAGTGTATATAGAGTGTTAGAAATTAAGGGCCTGATTCAGAGCCACTCGTAAGCGGCCGCTCGTTCGCTCCGAGCGATGTTTGCCCAACTGCGCATGCGTACGGATTGTTATACGCATGCGCGAACCAGTCAGTGCGGCCGAAATTCATGTGCTCGCAAAATAGCGAATGCCTTACAATTTGAGTGACAGGAGGAGGCGTATGTGGGTGGTAACAGGGGAAGGTGCTTGAAAACGGGGAGTGGAGATCAGAACGCAGGCGTGCTTAAAGGTCAAAACGGGCGTTTTATGGGTGTGTATAATTAATACAGCAGCGTCATTGACCACGTCACTGGGTTATTTTATAGCCAGAACTGCTCGCATGATTGCGGTAGGAAAAACCAACCACAAGAATAGCGAGCAGTTCATACGCTGTTCGATGTACTCGATTAATCTAATAAATAGCGGACATGACGTAGGATGCGAGCGGCCAGGGGGCGTATTTTTCAAAATTACAACCGCAAGTTTTGCTCGCTCGTTCAGACCTAGAGGCGTGAACAGACCGCAATTATCGAACGGTTCAATTGAATAGCCACCCCTTGTTTTAGAACGAACGACCGCAAATAGCGAGAGGCTCTGAATGAGGGCCTAAGAACACAAAGTGAGAATTGTATATAACATGTGGATAAATAAGACATTTACTGAGTAGCTGGTCAGGGCTAAATATAAGGGAAATATGCACAAGGACAAATCTTTAAAGCTCGGAACCGTTCCTGCACATTGGAGACAACTGGTGACAAAGGGTTTATGAGATTGCACCATTATATCGAATAAGCCCCACGTAGGAAGTTATGCAAATGACACTGACACAGGAGGCTCTTAAAGTACATTTTCAAACCTATAAATCATTATTTGTTTGCAGATTTAAATAAAAAGTTATGATCAGAAATTGCAATGCAATAATCAGAGGCGTCAGCGGGTCTGGTGATACCCTGTGCGTACTCTACACAACCCCCCCTCCCCCCACGCACATGTGCAGACCCGGATTCATTGATGATGTACGGTAAATCAAGCCCTGTATTAAGGACACTTTGTGGCTTGCCAGGAACCACCTCATCCTGAAAAAGGAGAAGTTATCAATCCAGGACTGTCTCAGGCTGTTCCACAGCCAGATATGAGGTTAATCCATCATCAACAGTCCTGAATAAGAAGAGGATTAAACCCCTTTTCTGCTTCTCCCTATAAGTGACCTTTTTCAACTACAGCCGTGTACACACTAGACGATAAATTGAATGATATGAACGATATTGTTAACGTTCATCTCGTTCAATATCGTCCGGTGTGTATGCAATTATCATTAACGATGCGTGCTCATCAGGTTCTGCAAATTCGGGGATGAGGCAGGGTGCCGTCACTGAACAATATCGTTAGCCCTAACCTCCCTGGGGGGGGCCTAACCGTAACCCCTGCCCCGGTGGTTCCTAACCCTAAACCCCCCTTCCCACAACACCTAACCCTCCCGCCGGGGGTGCCTTACCCTAACCCCCTCCTCACAGCCTAATCCTAACCCTCCTGGGGGGGTTCCTAACCCTAAATCCCCCCGGGAGTGCCTAAACCTAAGCCCCTCCAATCCCTCACCGCTAACACTTATCTGACTCCACTGTTCTACGATCAGGATACCGGCGTCGGAATCCCGGGGGATAATAACGACGTCGGTATTTTGACGGGAGGCGGGATTCCAGCGTCTGTATATCAACGGCCGGCATCCCATCCACTGCCAATATTACCACATCCCGTATAATACATGGGAAGTGTATGTTTCCTTGAATGTACAATTTACCCGGGAAGAGTAGAATAGATGTATAACGCATTGTAAGGTGAGCAGGGAGTGCAGCATTGGGTGAAGGGAGATGATTATGTGAAAGTATAATCTATGACAGGTTGTAATATCTCCAGACGTGACTAGTTTATATATGTAATTACACAATCTTTAATTGGTTCTGTGATTTTCTCCACAAATTGAATTAGATTGCTTTTGAAACAGCTCATTTAAATGAAATGTGAAAGAAGCGTGTCAGTCTCTGGATGTTGAGGTTTGGTAATTCTCACCTCTCTGGCAGACAGAAGAAAGAAGAATCCATCTGTGAAACTAAATCACATTCGAATCAACCCCTCTGGACCAAGTTACCATGAGTAACCCATTAGAGTAGAGGGGTGGATATATCCAGGGGTGCCAGTGCCACACTGTCACCTGGGGTCTACCTGAGTGTGTGACAGGCGGACCCTCATCCAGACGACACCTCCCATATCGGGGGCACCTGGCACAGCAGCACTGTCTCCTGTCACAGACACTCGCTGCTTATTCATCTCCTACACAGCATCTATTTCACCTTCCAGACAGGAAAGAAATCATCACAGTACATGAAAACTAAAAATAATAAAACGCAGTGCGTGTGTGGCAGGGGTACGGAGTAGACAGCCAATAATGATATGTCAAGTGGCAGCTGGCTCCCGAATCCATGCTCCAGCTCGCTCTGGAGACGCAAGCGCCAGCCGATGCCCACGCATGTACATTGTGTGCCGGTGACCAGGACCAGGAAGATTATAGCGTGATATAATCACACTGCTTCTCGCTCTTCGCCAGGAAGGGCTCTTATTAGCGCCCATCTCTTGGGAAGAGGATTTTAGTAACTTTTGGGTGCAGATATTTATCTTCACTTTGCGAATTTGGGCGAAATATATTGGTCACACCCACGATAAATAGCAGATCATCCTCTCTTGCATCCAAAAATCAGGTGGTGCTCCCAGCTACCCGGAAAGAGTGGTCAAGTCTCCCAGATCCTGGTCATGTCTGCCTGGTGCTACCCACTTCCAGGGTGAAGTGGACTACCTGGGCGCCCAATTACACAATTCACGCTTTATCACATCTGCGTAGCCCTGCCCCCGCTGATAATCTCAGCACTGTATAGCAGTGATGGGGCCACAATGACTCAATCATGCCATTGCACTCACCTGTGCTGCCACACCCCCCCTGCTGTGCCAACCTGGAAGGAACAGCCAGAAAGTTGCCATGTACGACCCCATTAGAACACAACATAATAATGTCTGACATTCTAAAGCAGCATTGATGGCCATTTCCCATGTTATGCCATGGGACTGTAGGCCTGATTCAGAGCCGCTCGTAAGCGGCCGCTCGTTCACTCCGAGCGATGTTCGCAAAACTGCGCATGCATATGGGTCGTAATTAGGGGTGAGCGGGTTCGGATTTCTGAAATCCGAACCCCCCCGAGCCCCCCCGATCCGAGTCCGATCCGAA
Organism: Taudactylus pleione; assembly: GCA_031769625.1. Taxonomy (NCBI): domain Eukaryota; kingdom Metazoa; phylum Chordata; class Amphibia; order Anura; family Myobatrachidae; genus Taudactylus; species Taudactylus pleione. Next base: position 380,878 of record JAUIMM010000381.1, on the reverse strand, counting down.
TCAGGCTCGACTTTTCCCACCTGACTCGGATCTGAAATCGAGGCAAAACGTCATCATCCCGCCTTCCGAGTCTCGCGGGTTTTGGATCCTATATAAGGTACCCACGTCGGCGCCATTTTCTCACTCGGCTGTGGACAGTGAAGAGGGAGGGTGGGAGTTAGGGCTGTGTAGTGTAGTGTAGTGTAGTGCTGCTGTTGTCCACTACTTCAAAGTCCATAGGGGCTGGCTGTGTTGTGCTGTGCTGCTGTTGTTAATAGGGGCTGTGTCCACTACTTCAAAGTCCATAGGGGCTGGCTTGACTGTGTTGTGCAGTCAGTTCTCCATAGGGGCTGTGTCCACTCCAAAGTCCTGTGCAGTGTCCCAGTCCTAAAGAGGTGCTGTAGTGTTGTCCAGGGGGTGCTCTGTCCATCAGGGGTGCTCCCCCCAAGTGCTAAAAAAATAATATATTTTCTGTGTTTGTGAATTGTGTGCGCAGTAGCCGCACGTGCATCAACAAAGTAGTGCCAAGCGTGCGCCTGTGTCATAAGTAAAGGGCCGGCTGGCTTGACCGTTAAAGGGTGCTGTAACCCCCGAAAGTACACTCCAGTCCAAACCAAAAAAAAATTATTTTCTGTGTTTGTGAATTGTGTGCGCAGTAGCCGCACGTGCATCAACAAAGTAGTGCCAAGCGTGCGCCTGTGTCATAAGTAAAGGGCCGGCTGGCTTGACCGTTAAGGGTGCTGTAACCCCCGAAAGTACACTCCAGTCCAAACCAAAAAAAAAATTATTTTCTGTGTTTGTGAATTGTGTGCGCAGTAGCCGCACGTGCATCAACAAAGTAGTGCCAAGCGTGCGCCTGTGTCATAAGTAAAGGGCCGGCTGGCTTGACCGTTAAGGGTGCTGTAACCCCCGAAAGTACACTCCAGTCCAAACCAAAAAAAAAATTATTTTCTGTGTTTGTGAATTGTGTGCGCAGTAGCCGCACGTGCATCAACAAAGTAGTGCCAAGCGTGCACCTGTGTCATAAGTAAAGGGCCGGCTGGCTTGACCGTTAAGGGTGCTGTAACCCCCGAAAGTACACTCCAGTCCAAACCAAAAAAAAAATTTTTTTCTGTGTTTGTGAATTGTGTGCGCAGTAGCCGCACGTGCATCAACAAAGTAGTGCCAAGCGTGCGCCTGTGTCATAAGTAAAGGGCCGGCTGGCTTGACCGTTAAAGGGTGCTGTAACCCCCAAAGTACACTCCAGTCCAAACCAAAAAAAAATTTATTTTCTGTGTTTGTGAATTGTGTGCGCAGTAGCCACACGTGCATCAACAAAGTAGTGCCAAGCGTGCGCCTGTGTCATAAGTAAAGGGCCAGCTGGCTTGACCGTTAAAGGGTGCTGTAACCCCCAAAGTACACTCCAGTCCAAACCAAAAAAAAATTTATTTTCTGTGTTTGTGAATTGTGTGCGCAGTAGCCGCACGTGCATCAACAAAGTAGTGCCAAGCGTGCACCTGTGTCATAAGTAAAGGGCCGGCTGGCTTGACCGTTAAGGGTGCTGTAACCCCCGAAAGTACACTCCAGTCCAAACCAAAAAAAAAATTTTTTTCTGTGTTTGTGAATTGTGTGCGCAGTAGCCGCACGTGCATCAACAAAGTAGTGCCAAGCGTGCGCCTGTGTCATAAGTAAAGGGCCGGCTGGCTTGACCGTTAAAGGGTGCTGTAACCCCCAAAGTACACTCCAGTCCAAACCAAAAAAAAATTATTTTCTGTGTTTGTGAATTGTGTGCGCAGTAGCCGCATGTGCATCAACAAAGTAGTGCCAAGCGTGCGCCTGTGTCATAAGTAAAGGGCCAGCTGGCTTGACCGTTAAAGGGTGCTGTAACCCCCAAAGTACACTCCAGTCCAAACCAAAAAAAAATTTATTTTCTGTGTTTGTGAATTGTGTGCGCAGTAGCCACACGTGCATCAACAAAGTAGTGCCAAGCGTGCGCCTGTGTCATAAGTAAAGGGCCGGCTGGCTTGACCGTTAAAGGGTGCTGTAACCCCCGAAAGTACACTCCAGTCCAAACCAAAAAAAAAATTATTTTCTGTGTTTGTGAATTGTGTGCGCAGTAGCCGCACGTGCATCAACAAAGTAGTGCCAAGCGTGCGCCTGTGTCATAAGTAAAGGGCCGGCTGGCTTGACCGTTAAAGGGTGCTGTAACCCCCAAAGTACACTCCAGTCCAAACCGAAAAAAAATTATTTTCTGTGTTTGTGAATTGTGTGCGCAGTAGCCGCACGTGCATCAACAAAGTAGTGCCAAGTGTGCGCCTGTGTCATAAGTAAAGGGCCGGCTGGCTTGACCGTTAAAGGGTGCTGTAACCCCCGAAAGTACACTCCAGTCCAAACCAAAAAAAAAATTATTTTCTGTGTTTGTGAATTGTGTGCGCAGTAGCCGCACGTGCATCAACAAAGTAGTGCCAAGCGTGCGCCTGTGTCATAAGTAAAGGGCCGGCTGGCTTGACCGTTAAAGGGTTCTGTAACCCCCAAAGTACACTCCAAACCAAAAAAATATATATTTTCTGTGTTTGTGACTTGTGTGCACTGTGGCTGCACGTGCATCAACAAAGGAGCAGCGCCAAGCGTGCGCCTGTGTCCCATAAGTAAAGAGCCGGCTGGCTCATTTCTTAAAGGGTGGTGTAACCCACAAAGTGCACTACTCTCCAGCAAAAATAAAAAAATATTTTCTGTGTTTGTGTGCGCTTTAGCCGCACGTATATATATCAATATAACATAAATGGAGGACCAAACTTTCTCTGATAAAAATAAAATAGGGAAAGATCAAGAACCACTTCCTACTAGTGCTGTTGCTGCTGCTGGGAGTTGTTCATCATCCCAGAGAGGAAGTAGGAACATCACTACTTTTACTAAACAATTGACCCTCCAACAGTCCCTAGCGATGAGGATGAAGTACAACAGCAGTCATCCTGAAGCAAAACGTATAACTGAGGCCTTGACTGCTATGTTGGTGTTAGACGTGCGTCCGGTATCCGACATTAGTGCAGTGGGATTTAGACAATTGATGGAGGTAGTGTGTCCTCGGTTCCAAATCCCGTCTAGATTCCACCTGCATCCTCAAAGCAGCAGCGACAAGCGTGCGTCTGTCTGTTAAAGGGTGGTGACACCCTCAAAGTGTGCTACACAAACAATTAAAATATTGTTCTTTTTTTTTCGGTCTTTGTGAAATGTGTGGGCTGTAGCCGCACCTGCATCCTTAAAGCAGCAGCGACAAGCGTGCGTCTGTCTGTCAAAGGGTGGTGACACCCTCAAAGTGTGCTACACAAACAATAAAAATATTCTTCTTCTTTTATCTGTCTATGTGAATTGTGTGGCCTGTAGCCGCACCTGCATCCTTAAAGCAGCAGCGACAAGCGTGCGTCTGTCTGTTAAAGGGTGGTGACACCCTCAAAGTGTGCTACACAAACAATAAAAATATTCTTCTTCTTTTTTCTGTCTATGTGAATTGTGTGGGCTGTAGCCGCACCTGCATCCTTAAAGCAGCAGCGACAAGCGTGCGTCTGTCTGTTAAAGGGTGGTGACACCCTCAAAGTGTTCTACACAAACAATTTAAATATTGTTCTTTTTTTTTCGGTCTTTGTGAAATGTGTGGGCTGTAGCCGCACCTGCATCCTTAAAGCAGCAGCGACAAGCGTGCGTCTGTCTGTTAAAGGGTGGTGTAACTCTCAAAGTGCTCCAAAAAATAAAAAACTATTTTTTTAATGTGTTTGTGACTTGTGTGCGATGTAGCCGCACTTGCATCCTCAAAGCAGCAGCGACAAGCGTGCGTCTGTCTGTTAAAGGGTGGTGACACCCTCAAAGTGTGCTACACAAACAATAAAAATATTCTTCTTCTTTTTTCTGTCTTTGTGAATTGTGTGGGCTGTAGCCGCACCTGCATCCTTAAAGCAGCAGCGACAAGCGTGCGTCTGTCTGTTAAAGGGTGGTGACACCCTCAAAGTGTGCTACACAAACAATTTAAATATTGTTCTTTTTTTTTCGGTCTTTGTGAAATGTGTGGGCTGTAGCCGCACCTGCATCCTTAAAGCAGCAGCGACAAGCGTGCGTCTGTCTGTTAAAGGGTGGTGACACCCTCAAAGTGTGCTGCACAAACAATTAAAATATTGTTCTTTTTTTTTCGGTCTTTGTGAAATGTGTGGGCTGTAGCCGCACCTGCATCCTTAAAGCAGCAGCGACAAGCGTGCGTCTGTCTGTTAAAGGGTGGTGACACCCTCAAAGTGTGCTACACAAACAATAAAAATATTCTTCTTCTTTTTTCTGTCTATGTGAATTGTGTGGGCTGTAGCCGCACCTGCATCCTTAAAGCAGCAGCGACAAGCGTGCGTCTGTCTGTTAAAGGATTACATCGGTGACAGCATCCAAGTAGGCATGTCAGACAGTCCGTACCTGTACTGGCAGGAAAAAGAAGCAATTTGGAGGTCCCTGTACAAACTGGCTCTATTTTACTTGAGTTGCCCCCCCTCCAGTGTGTACTCCGAAAGAGTGTTTAGTGCAGCCGGGAACCTTGTCAGCGAAAGGCATAGGAGGTTGCTTCCACAAAATGTGGAGAAGATGATGTTCATAAAATGAATTATCAACTCTTCCAGGGAGACCAGCCTCCAGAACGTACAGAGGGACCTGTGGTTCCAGCAGGGACGAATTAATACTCTGTGAGGATGAGGATGTACACACTGAAGAGGGTGAGGAATCGGTGGATGAGGAGGATGAGGATGACATCTTGCCTCCGTAGAGCCAGTTTGTGCAGGGACAGATAAATTGCCAGCTTGTTTTGTGGGGGCCCAAACGAACCAATCATTTCAGCCACAGTTGTGTGGCAGACCCTGGCGCTGAAATGATTGGTTTGTTAAAGTGTGCATGTCCTGTTTATACAACATAAGGGTGGGTGGGAGGGCCCAAGGACAATTCCATCTTGCACCTCTTTTTTTTCTTTGCATTATGTACAGTTTGGGGCCTAGTTTTTCAATGCCATCCTGTCTGCCACTGCAGTTTCACGCCTAGATGGGTCACGTGTTTGTGCCGCCCACTCGTGTCGCTTAGCATAGTCATCCAGCTACCTCGGTGCAACCTTTTGGACATAAAAACACTATTGTGAGGTGTGAGGTATTCAGAATAGACTGGAAATGAGTGGAAATTAAGGTTATTGAGGTTAATAATAGCATAGGAGCAGAAAAACCTACAAATTCTGTGATTTTAGCTGTTTTTATGCTTTTTTTCAAAAAAATACAGATCCAAAACACAAAACCCAGAACCCAAAACACGGAAGGGTGGTTTTGGCAAAACCAATCCAGATCCAAAACACGAAGAAAGATCCAGATCCAAAACCAAAACACAAAACACGAAAAGTGGCCGGTGCACACCCCTAGTCGTAATGCGCATGCGCCAACCAGTCAGTGCGATCGGAAATCGAGCGCTTGCCAAATAGCGAGTGCCTGCTATTTTGAGTGACAGGATGAGGCGTTTGTGGGTGGTAACAGGGGAAGGTGCTTGAAAACGGGGAGTGGAGATCCGAACGCAGGCGTGCCAAAAAGTCAAAATGGGCGTTTTAAGGGTGTGCATAATTAACAAAGCAGCGTCATCGACCACGTCACTTGGTTGTCTCTTAGCCTGAACTGTTCGCATGATTGCGGTAGGAAAATCCAACCACAAGCACTGCGTGCAGTTCAGATGCCTTTCGATGTACTCGATTAATCTAATAAATAGCGGAGATGACGTAGGATGCGAGCGGCCAGGGGGCGTCTTTACAAAATAGCGAGCGCATGTTTAGTTCGCTCGCTCAGACATAGAGGCGTCAACAAACCCCAAAGAGCGAGCGCTCTATTTAAATAGCCGGCCCCTTTTTCTGAACGAGCGAGCGCAAATAGCGTCCGGCTCTGAATCAGGCCCTGTGTGTATGGCATTCATTACTGTACACGCGCTTCAATGGACACCAAATGGTAACAACTACTTGCTCATTGCCATCATTTTGTTTTTTTTAAATATTGTGCAAGTAGGTGAGCGGTACTCAGCTGTCCTGGCAATGCCGCCCGGAGTGATACAGGGCGGCATTGTTTTGCCTTGCGATCGCGGTACAGACAGGATGTAGTTATGAGACCAGCAAGGGACTTAAGATAGGCATCGAAATACCGACGTGACGCCTATCTTAATCCCAATGCCGGAACGCAGAAGGACACCAGACCTAACAAGGTAAATCTGGGGTGCCCTTAGCACTAGCCGTGGGGGGGGGTTAGGTTTTGGGATCGTAGCAAGGTTAGGTATAGGGGAGAGGTTAGGGTTAGCCACCACTGGAGGGGGGTTAGGGTTAGGCACTGAGGGGAGAGTGTTAGGTTTAGGCTCTAACAGGGAGGGTTAGGGTGCGGGGTGGGGAGATTTAGGGTTAGGCTACAAAAATGGAGGGTTAGGGGAGGATGGGGGAGGGTAAGTATACTTACCCGACATCTGTCGGGATACCAACCATCGGGATGCCACTGTCTGTATTCTGACAGGAGGGACCCCAACAGCCATCATTACGGTACATACCGATTCCTTTGCAGACATATGTCGGGTTCACACATGGAAAACAAAGGTTAAAAAATAGATTTAATTTATGTTTTTAAAGAAATCTGTAAATAAATATTGCTGAATTTAAAAAAAGTTTTATTCTCAGGATAATTTCTTTATTTCTATCATTTTATTCTGCAATTTATCTAGTTTTAATTTATGGTTTCGGATTTAATTTTTCATGCATCCTAGATAAATGTCCGAAGTTTGCATAATGTTCCCTGAAATCGATCAAGAACATTAATCATGAGATGATGAGAATAAAATCAATACAGACGTGTCCACTGTCCACAATCACTTATCCTCACATCGCACCAAATTCCCCCCTTTGGTGCACCACACTTGTTGCGATTAAGCTGCACCATGATACCAGCCGCTCAGTTTTGTACCGAATGCAGGGCCGGATTAATAATGGGGCGGGAGGAGCTCCATCTCCAGGCCCCAGTTAAAAATAGGCCCACAGCATCTGCCGGGCTGCCGGCGACATTAAAAAAAAATATTTTCCTGCTACACTGACAGTCTGGGGAGCAGCAGCTGCCCAAGACCCGCCCACTGAAATCCGGAGCCTTGAACCCCCATTTGCCCTCCCACCGGCGGTACATGAACAATGAACACTGGTGGTGCAGTGGAAGGCTTCATAAGCCCTCACTGCACTGCGCACTTGGCTCCTTCCCTGCGCCATGTGACGTCACTCGAGCGCTGCCAGTCCTGCTGCCGATGACCGACGCCAGCAACTAGCTCAGCTCCGTGAAGGCGGTGCGGGACTGTGGGTGTCAGTATTGAAGACTATGCTGTGCAGTGTGCACTGCAGCTGCTGCTGCTATTTGGGGACGGGCTGCTGCTGTACAGGAACTGGCATCCGTGTCCTCTGAAAGGTATGCCCCCACTGTGAGTGCTCTGCTACTGACCAAAGACTTTAACAATGGTATTGTAATATGTACTTGCATATGTATGTGTGTATATATATATAATATATATATATATATATAAATATATATATACACCGTTACACACATAAGCTGAGTCACATTATACTCTGTCCCACCGTCTGTTCTGGTGACTCCCGCCCCCTCTCTGCTGTTTTGCCTCTGTCCCAAAACCCCCCCCCCTTTGACGCTACACCCCCCCATTCACTCAGTCCTGCCACCCTCCCCCTTGCCCTATCCCGTCTGCCCATAGATGCTCTATCCAGCTCCCATACTTACTTTGCCCCCAGCAGCCGGTCCACCTCTTCTGGGTCCCATCACTCCCGCAGTAGGAGCCATTGGGACGCAAGTCCAGGCTTCCACTACACTCACACTGAGAAGACGGGGCAAACCTAACACAATTATTATGTGTGCATATAGATAGATATATTATATACCAATACATATATATCTATATCTACTATATACCACCATTTCAAGATTCTATACCTACTATTTTGGTGCATTGGCATCTGGGCCAGATAGCATTTCACAAATAATGCATTCTAATTACCCTGGCAACCAGCCGAAAGGTTTGTGGCTGCATACTCCCTTGGAGATTATAAATTAATATATGTATGTGTGTGTGTGTATTAGGGCGTGGTGAGCAGGTTCGGATTTTTGGAATCCGAACCCCCCCCGCGCCCCCGATCCGAGGCCGATCCGAGTCAGGCTCGACTTTTCCCGCCTGACTCGGATCTTAAATCGAGGCAAAACGTCATCATCCCGCCTTCCGGGTCTCGCGGGTTTTGGATCCTATATAAGGTACCCGCGTCGGCGCCATTTTCTCACTCGGCTGTGGACAGTGAAGAGGGAGGGTGGGAGTTAGGGCTGGCTGGGCTGTGTAGTGTAGTGTAGTGCAGAGTAGTGTTGTGCTGTGCTGCGCTGTGCTGCTGTTGTCCACTACTTCAAAGTCCTTAGGGGCTGGCTGTGTTGTGCTGTGCTGCTGTTGTTAATAGGGGCTGTGTCCACTACTTCAAAGTCCATAGGGGCTGGCTGGACTGTGTTGTGCAGTCAGTTCTCCATAGGGGCTGTGTCCACTCCAAAGTCCTGTGCAGTGTCCCAGTCCTAAAGGGGTGCTGTAGTGTTGTCCAGGGGGTGCTCTGTCCATCAGGGGTGCTCCCCCCAAGTGCTAAAAAAATAATATTTTTTGAGTGTTTGTGAATTGTGTGCGCAGTAGCCGCATGTGCATCAACAAAGTAGTGCCAAGCGTGCGCCTGTGTCATAAGTAAAGGGCCGGCTGGCTTGACCGTTAAAGGGTGCTGTAACCCCCAAAGTACACTCCAGTCCAAACCCAAAAAAATATATTTTCTGTGTTTGTGAATTGTGTGCGCAGTAGCCGCACGTGCATCAACAAAGTAGTGCCAAGCGTGCGCCTGTGTCATAAGTAAAGGGCCGGCTGGCTTGACCATTAAAGGGTGCTGTAACCCCCAAAGTACACTCCAAACCAAAAAAATATATTTTTTCTGTGTTTGTGAATTGTGTGCGCAGTAGCCGCACGTGCATCAACAAAGTAGTGCCAAGCGTGCGCCTGTGTCATAAGTAAAGGGCCGGCTAGCTTGACCGTTAAAGGGTGCTGTAACCCCCAAAGTACACTCCAGTCCAAACCAAAAAAAAAATTATTTTCTGTGTTTGTGAATTGTGTGCGCAGTAGCCGCACGTGCATCAACAATTTAGTGCCAAGCGTGCGCCTGTGTCATAAGTAAAGGGCCGGCTGGCTTGACTGTTAAAGGGTGCTGTAACCCCCAAAGTACACTCCAAACCAAAAAAAAAATATTTGCTGTGTTTGTGAATTGTGTGCGCAGTAGCCGCACGTGCATCAACAAAGTAGTGCCAAGCGTGCGCCTGTGTCATAAGTAAAGGGCCGGCTGGCTTGACCGTTAAAGGGTGCTGTAACCCCCAAAGTACACTCCAAACCAAAAAAATATATATTTTCTGTGTTTGTGAATTGTGTGCGCAGTAGCCGCACGTGCATCAACAAAGGAGCAGCGCCAAGAACCACTTCTTCCTTGTGCTGAAGCTGCTGCCACTAGTCATGACATAGACGATAACATGCCATCAACGTCGTCTGCCAAGGCCGATGCCCAATATCATAGTAGAGGGCACATACAATCCCAAATGACAAAGTTCAGGAAAATGACCTTGAAAAAAACATTTAAATCATCTGAAGAGAAACGTAAACTTGCCAATATGCCATTTATGACACGGAGAGGCAAGGAACGGCTAAGGTCGATCCCTAGTATGTTCATGACTAGTGGTTCAGCTTCACATGACGATGGAAGCCCTCCTCCCACTAAAAAAATCAAAAGAGTTAAGCTGGCAAAAGCACAGCGAAGAACTGTGCTTTCTAAGAAGATATCACAAATCCCCAAGGAGAGTCCAAGTGTGGTGGTGGTTGCGATGCCTGACCTTCCCAGCACTGGACGGGAAGAGGTGGCTCTTTCCACCATTTGCACGCCCCCTGCAAGTGCTGAAAGGAGCACCCACAGTCCACTTGCTGATATGCAAATTGAAGATGTCACTGTTGAAGTACAACAGGATGAGGATACTGGTGTAGCTGGCGCTGAGGAGGAAGTTGGCGAGGAGGATTCTGATGGTGATGTGGTATGTTTAAATCAGGCTCCGGGGGAGACAGTTGTTGTCCGTGGGATGAAAAAGCCCATCACGATCATGCCTGAGCAGAAGACCAAACATTCCACCTCTTTGGTCTGGCAATATTTCAATCCAAATCCGGACAACAACTGTCTTGCCATATGTACCATATGTAAAGGTGGAATAAGTAGGGGTAGGGACGTTAACCACCTAGGAACATCCTCCCTTATACGGCACCTGCAGCGCGTCCATAATAAGTTACTGTCAAGTTCAGAAACCTTGGCTAAGACCGTAAGCAGTCCAGGGTCACCTAAATCCCGTTGTCCTGTTGTATCCAAGCGCCTGCAAACCACACCGTCAACTCCCTCCTCGTCAATTTCCTCCTTAGTCAGGATCGGAAGTAGTCCTGCAGGCCATGTCACTGGCATGATTGACTCTCCTATCCGGGATTCCTCCGGAGGATCCTGCATTGCTACGCCTCCTGCTGCTGCTGCTGCTGTTGCTGGGAGTCGTTCATCATTCCAGAGAGGAAGTAGGAACACCACTACTTTTACTAAACAATTGACCCTCCAACAGTCCTTAGCGAGGAGGATGAAGTACAACAGCAGTCATCCTGAAGCAAAACGTATAACTGAGGCCTTGACTGCTATGTTGGTGTTAGACGTGCGTCCGGTATCCGCCATTAGGGCAGTGGGATTTAGACAATTGATGGAGGTAGTGTGTCCCCGTTTCCAAATCCCGTCTAGATTCCACTTCACTAGGTAGGCGATACCGAGACTGTACAGAAACGTCAGAAAAAGTGTCCTCAGTGTCCTGAAAAATGCCGTTGTACCCAATGTCCACTTAACCACGGACATGTGGACAAGTGGAACATGGCAGACTAAGGACTATATGACTGTGACAGCCCACTGGGTAGATGTATCACCTTACGCAGCAACAGCAGCAGCGTCACCAGTAGCAGCATCTCAGAAACGCCAGCTCGTTCCAAGGCAGGCTACGCTGTGTATCACCGGTTTCAGTAAGAGGCACACCGCCGACAACCTCTTAGAGAAACTGAGGGAAATCATCGCCCAGTGGCTTACCCCACTTAGACTCTCCTGGGGATTTGTGATATCTGACAACGCCACCAATATTGTGCGGGCATTACATCTCGGAAAATTCCAGCACGTCCCATGTTTTGCTCACACAATAAACTTGGTGGTGCAGAATTTTCTGAAAAGCGACAGGGGTGTGCAGGTGACGCTTTGGGAGGCCCGAAAAATTTCTGGCCACTTTCGCCATTCAGCGACTGCGTGCCAAAGACTGGAGCGCCAGCAAACACTCTTGAACCTGCCCCGCCATCACCTGAAGCAAGAGGTTGTGATGCGGTGGAACTCAACCCTCTATATGCTTCAGAGGATGGAGGAGCAACAAAAGGCCATTCAAGCCTATACATCCACCTATGACATAGGCAAAGGAGGGGGTATGCACCTGACTCAAGCGCAGTGGAGAATGATTTCCGTGTTGTGCAAGGTTCTCCAGCCCTTCGAACTTGCCACACGTGAAGTCAGTTCAGACACTGCCAGCTTGAGTCAGGTCATTCCCCTCATCAGGCTTTTGCAGAAGCAGCTGGAGAAAGTGAAGGAGGAGCTAAGATGGAGCGATTCCGCTCGGCATGTGGGACTTGTGGATGAAGCCTTTCATTCGCTTTGCCAGGATTTCAAGGTGGTCAATCTGTTGAAATCAGTCCACTACATTTTGGCCACTGTGCTCGATCCTAGGTTTAAAGCCTATGTGGTGTCTCTCTTTCCGGCCGACACAAGCCTGCAGAGGTGCAAAGACCTGCTGGTGAACACACTGTCAGCTGAAGCGGAACGTGACACGTCAACAGCTCCTTCTTCATTTTCTCCAGCAACTGGGGCAGCCAGGAAAAAACCTAGGTATCCTAAGCAACCCGCTGGCGGTGATGCAGGGCAGGCAGAACCAAGTTTGGACATCTGGTCCGGACTGAAGGACCTGGCAACAATTTGTGACATGTCTACTGTCACTGCATATGATACTGTCACCATTGACAGAATGGTGGAGGATTACATCGGTGACAGCATCCAAGTAGGCATGTCAGACAGTCCATACCTGTACTGGCAGGAAAAAGAGGCAATTTGGAGGCCCCTGTACAATCTGGCACTATTTTACCTAAGTTGCCCCCCCTCCAGTGTGTACTCCGAAAGAGTGTTTAGTGCAGCCGGGAACCTTGTCAGCGAAAGGCGTAGGAGGTTGCTTCCACAGAATGTGGAGAAGATGATGTTCATCAAAATGAATTATCAGCTCTTCCAGGGAGACCAGCCTCCAGAACATACAGAGGGACCTGTGGTGGTGGATTCCAGTGGGGACGAGTTAATACTCTGTGAGGATGAGGATGTACACACTGAAGAGGGTGAGGAATCGGTGGATGAGGATGACATCTTGCCTCCGTAGAGCCAGTTTGTGCAGGGACAGATTAATTGCCAGCATGTTTTGTGGGGGCCCAAACGAACCAATCATTTCAGCCACAGTTGTGTGGCAGACCCTGGCGCTGAAATGATTGGTTTGTTAAAGTGTGCATGTCCTGTTTATACAACAAAAGGGTGGGTGGGAGGGCCCAAGGACAATTCCATCTTGGGGACATGCACACTTTAACAAACCAATCATTTCAGCGCCAGGGTCTGCCACACAACTGTGGCTGAAATGGTTGGTTCGTTTGGGCCCCCACAAAACAAGCTGGCAATTAATCTGTCCCTGCACAAACTGGCTCTACGGAGGCAAGATGTCATCCTCATCCTCCTCATCCACCGATTCCTCACCCTCTTCAGTGTGTACATCCTCATCCTCACAAAGTATTAACTCGTCCCCACTTGAATCCACCACCACAGGTCCCTCTGTACGTTCTGGAGGCTGTTCTCCCTGGAAGAGCTGATAATTCATTTTGATGAACATCATTTTCTCCACATTCTGTGGAAGCAACCTCCTACGCCTTTCGCTGACAAGGTTCCCGGCTGCACTAAACACTCTTTCGGAGTACACACTGGAGGGGGGGCAACTCAGGTAAAATAGAGCCAGTTTGTACAGGGGCCTCCAAATTGCCTCTTTTTCCTGCCAGTACAGGTATGGACTGTCTGATATGCCTACTTGGATGCTGTCACCGATGTAATCCTCCACCATTCTGTCAATGGTGACAGTATCATATGCAGTGACAGTAGACATGTCAGAAATTGTTGCCAGGTCCTTCAGTCCGGACCAGATGTCCAAACTTGGTCCTGCCTGCCCTGCATCACCGCCAGCGGGTTGCTTAGGATACCTAAGTTTTTTCCTGGCAGCCCCAGTTGCAGGAGAAAATGAAGAAGGAGCTGTTGACGTGTCACGTTCCGCTTCAGCTGACAGTGTGTTCACCAGCAGGTCTTTGCACCTCTGCAGGCTTGTGTCGGCCAGAAAGAGAGACACCACATAGGCTTTAAACCTAGGATCGAGCACGGTGGCCAAAATGTAGAGGTCTGATTTCAACAGATTGACCACCCTGGAATCCTGGCAAAGCGAATGAAGGGCTTCATCCACAAGTCCCACATGCCGAGCGGAATCGCTCCATCTTAGCTCCTCCTTCACTTTCTCCAGCTGCTTCTGCAAAAGCCTGATGAGGGGAATGACCTGACTCAAGCTGGCAGTGTCTGAACTGACTTCACGTGTGGCAAGTCCGAAGGGCTGGAGAACCTTGCACAACATGGAAATCATTCTCCACTGCGCTTGAGTCAGGTGCATACCCCCTCCTTTGCCTATGTCATAGGTGGATGTATAGGCTTGAATGGCCTTTTGCTGCTCAACCATCCTCTGAAGCATATAGAGGGTTGAGTTCCACCGCGTCACAACCTCTTGCTTCAGGTGATGGCGGGGCAGGTTCAAGAGTGTTTGCTGGCGCTCCAGTCTTCGGCATGCAGTCGCTGAATGGCGAAAGTGGCCTGAAATTTTTCAGGCCACCCAAAAAGTCTCCTGCACGCCCCTGTCGCTTTTCAGAAAATTCTGCACCACCAAGTTTATTGTGTGAGCAAAACATGGGACGTGCTGGAATTTGCCCAGATGTAATGCCCGCACAATATTGGTGGCGTTGTCAGATATCACAAATCCCCAGGAGAGTCAAAGTCGAGTAAGCCACTGGGCGATGATTTCCCTCAGTTTCTCTAAGAGGTTGTCGGTGGTGTGCCTCTTACTGAAACCGGTGATACACAGCGTAGCCTGCCTTGGAACGAGCTGGCGTTTCTGAGATGCTGCGACTGGTGACGCTGCTGCTGTTGCTGCGTAAGGTGATACATCTACCCAGTGGGCTGTCACAGTCATATAGTCCTTAGTCTGCCCTGTTCCACTTGTCCACATGTCCGTGGTTAAGTGGACATTGGGTACAACGGCATTTTTCAGGACACTGAGGACACTTTTTCTGACGTTTCTGTACAGTCTCGGTATCGCCTGCCTAGTGAAGTGGAATCTAGACGGGATTTGGAACCGGGGACACACTACCTCCATCAATTGTCTAAATCCCACTGCACTAATGGCGGATACCGGATGCACGTCTAACACAACATAGCAGTCAAGGCCTCAGTTATACGTTTTGCTTCAGGATGACCGCTGTCGTACTTCATCCTCCTCGCTAAGGACTGTTGGAGGGTCAATTGTTTAGTAAAAGTAGTGGTGTTCCTACTTCCTCTCTGGAATGATGAACGACTCCCAGCAACAGCAGCAGCAGCAGCAGGAGTCGTAGCAATGCAGGATCCTCCGGAGGAATCCCGGATAGGAGAGTCAATCATGCCAGTGACATGGCCTGCAGGACTACTTCCGATCCTGACTAAGGAGGAAATTGACGAGGAGGGAGTTGACGGTGTGGTTTGCAGGCGCTTGGATACAACAGGACAACGGGATTTAGGTGACCCTGGACTGCTTACGGTCTTAGCCAAGGTTTCTGAACTTGACAGTAACTTATTATGGACGCGCTGCAGGTGCCGTATAAGGGAGGATGTTCCTAGGTGGTTAACGTCCCTACCCCTACTTATTCCACCTTTACATAAGGTACATATGGCAAGACAGTTGTTGTCCGGATTTGGATAGAAATATTGCCAGACCAAAGAGGTGGAATGTTTGGTCTTCTGCCCAGGCATGACCGTGATGGGCTTTTTCATCCCACGGACAACAACTGTCTCCCCCGGAGCCTGATTTAAACAAACCACATCGCCATCAGAATCCACCTCGCCAACTTCCTCCTCAGCGCCAGCTACACCAGTATCCTCATCTTGTTGTACTTCAACAGTGACATCTTCAATTTGCATATCAGCAAGTGGACTGTGGGTGCTCCTTTCAGCACTTGTAGGGGGCGTGCAAATGGTGGAAAGAGCCACCTCTTCCTGTCCAGTGCTGGGAAGGTCAGGCATCGCAACCACCACCACACTTGGACTCTCCTTGGGGATTTGTGATATCTTCTTAGAAAGCACAGTTCTTCGCTGTGCTTTTGCCCGCTTAACTCTTTTGATTTTTTTAGTGGGAGGAGGGCTTCCATCGTCATGTGAAGCTGAACCACTAGTCATGAACATACTAGGGATCGACCTTAGCCGTTCCTTGCCACTCCGTGTCGTAAATGGCATATTGGCAAGTTTACGTTTCTCTTCAGCTGATTTAAATGTTTTTTTCAAGGTCATTTTCCTGAACTTTGTCATTTGGGATTGTATGTGCCCTCTACTATGACATTGGGCATCGGCCTTGGCAGACGACGTTGATGGCATGTTATCGTCTATGTCATGACTAGTGGCAGCAGCTTCAGCACTAGGAGGAAGTGGTTCTTGATCTTTCTCTATTTTATTTTTATCGGAGAAAGTTTGGTCCTCCATTTATGTTATATCGATTTGATATATACGTGCGGCTAAACACAGAAAATATTTCTTTATTTTTGCTGGAGAGTAGTGCACTTTGTGGGTTACACCAGCCTTTAAGAAATGAGCCAGCCGGCTCTTTACTTATGGGACACAGGCGCACGCTTGGCGCTGCTCCTTTGTTGATGCACGTGCGGCTACTGCGCACACAATTCACAAACACAGAAAATAATTTTTTTTTTGGTTTGGACTGGAGTGTACTTTGGGGGTAACAGCACCCTTTAACGGTCAAGCCAGCTGGCCCTTTACTTATGACACAGGCGCATGCTTGGCACTACTTTGTTGATGCACGTGCGGCTACTGCGCACACAATTCACAAACACAGAAAATAATTTTTTTTTTGGTTTGGAGTGGAGTGTACTTTGGGGGATACAGCACCCTTTAACGGTCAAGCCAGCCGGCCCTTTACTTATGACACAGGCGCACGCTTGGCACTACTTTGTTGATGCACGTGCGGCTACTGCGCACACAATTCACAAACACACAAAAAATATTATTTTTTTGGTTTGAACTGGTGTGTACTTTGGGGGTTACAGCACCCTCTAACGGTCAAGCCAGCCGGCCCTTTACTTATGACACAGGCGCACGCTTGGCACTACTTTGTTGATGCACGTGCGGCTACTGCGCACACAATTCACAAACACACAAAAAATATTATTTTTTTGGTTTGAACTGGAGTGTACTTTGGGGGTTACAGCACCCTTTAACGGTCAAGCCAGCCGGCCCTTTACTTATGACACAGGCGCACGCTTGGCACTACTTTGTTGATGCACGTGCGGCTACTGCGCACACAATTCACAAACACAGAAAATAATTTTTTTTTTGGTTTGGAGTGGAGTGTACTTTGGGGGATACAGCACCCTTTAACGGTCAAGCCAGCCGGCCCTTTACTTATGACACAGGCGCACGCTTGGCACTACTTTGTTGATGCACGTGCGGCTACTGCGCACACAATTCACAAACACACAAAAAATATTATTTTTTTGGTTTGAACTGGAGTGTACTTTGGGGGTTACAGCACCCTCTAACGGTCAAGCCAGCCGGCCCTTTACTTATGACACAGGCGCACGCTTGGCACTACTTTGTTGATGCACGTGCGGCTACTGCGCACACAATTCACAAACACACAAAAAATATTATTTTTTTGGTTTGAACTGGAGTGTACTTTGGGGGTTACAGCACCCTTTAACGGTAAAGCCAGCCGGCCCTTTACTTATGACACAGGCGCACGCTTGGCACTACTTTGTTGATGCACGTGCGGCTACTGCGCACACAATTCACAAACACAGAAAATATATTTTTTTTTGGTTTGGACTGGAGTGTACTTTGGGGGTTACAGCACCCTTTAACGGTCAAGCCAGCCGGCCCATTACTTATGACACAGGCGCACGCTTGGCACTACTTTGTTGATGCACGTGCGGCTACTGCGCACACAATTCACAAACACAGAAAATATTTTTTTTTTTGGTTTGGACTGGAGTGTACTTTGGGGGTTACAGCACCCTTTAATGGTCAAGCCAGCCGGCCCTTTACTTATGACACAGGCGCATGCTTGGCACTACTTTGTTGATGCACGTGCGGCTACTGCGCACACAATTCACAAACACACAAATAATATTATTTTTTTGGTTTGAACTGGAGTGTACTTTGGGGGTTACAGCACCCTTTAACGGTCAAGCCAGCTGGCCCTTTACTTATGACACAGGCGCACGCTTGGCACTACTTTGTTGATGCACGTGCGGCTACTGCGCACACAATTCACAAACACAGAAAATAATTTTTTTTTTGGTTTGGACTGGAGTGTACTTTGGGGGTTACAGCACCCTTTAACGGTCAAGCCAGCCGGCCCTTTACTTATGACACAGGCGCACGCATGGCACTACTTTGTTGATGCACGTGCGGCTACTGCGCACACAATTCACAAACACACAAAAAATATTATTTTATTGGTTTGAACTGGTGTGTACTTTGGGGGTTACAGCACCCTCTAACGGTCAAGCCAGCCGGCCCTTTACTTATGACACAGGCGCACGCTTGGCACTACTTTGTTGATGCACGTGCGGCTACTGCGCACACAATTCACAAACACACAAAAAATATTATTTTTTTGGTTTGAACTGGAGTGTACTTTGGGGGTTACAGCACCCTTTAATGGTCAAGCCAGCCGGCCCTTTACTTATGACACAGGCGCACGCTTGGCACTACTTTGTTGATGCACGTGCGGCTACTGCGCACACAATTCACAAACACAGAAAATATATTTTTTTTTGGTTTGAACTGGAGTGTACTTTGGGGGTTACAGCACCCTTTAACGGTAAAGCCAGCCGGCCCTTTACTTATGACACAGGCGCACGCTTGGCACTACTTTGTTGATGCACGTGCGGCTACTGCGCACACAATTCACAAACACAGAAAATATATATTTTTTTGGTTTGGACTGGAGTGTACTTTGGGGGTTACAGCACCCTTTAACGGTCAAGCCAGCCGGCCCATTACTTATGACACAGGCGCACGCTTGGCACTACTTTGTTGATGCACATGCGGCTACTGCGCACACAATTCACAAACACAGAAAATATTTTTTTTTTTGGTTTGGAGTGGAGTGTACTTTGGGGGTTACAGCACCCTTTAATGGTCAAGCCAGCCGGCCCTTTACTTATGACACAGGCGCATGCTTGGCACTACTTTGTTGATGCACGTGCGGCTACTGCGCACACAATTCACAAACACACAAATAATATTATTTTTTTGGTTTGAACTGGAGTGTACTTTGGGGGTTACAGCACCCTTTAACGGTCAAGCCAGCTGGCCCTTTACTTATGACACAGGCGCACGCTTGGCACTACTTTGTTGATGCACGTGCGGCTACTGCGCACACAATTCACAAACACAGAAAATAATTTTTTTTTTGGTTTGGACTGGAGTGTACTTTGGGGGTTACAGCACCCTTTAACGGTCAAGCCAGCTGGCCCTTTACTTATGAAACAGGCGCACGCTAGTCACTACTTTGTTGATGCACGTGCGGCTACTGCGCACACAATTCACAAACACAGAAAATAAATTTTTTTTTGGTTTGGACTGGAGTGTACTTTGGGGGTTACAGCACCCTTTAACGGTCAAGCCAGCCGGCCCTTTACTTATGACACAGGCGCACGCTTGGCACTACTTTGTTGATACACGTGCGGCTACTGCGCACACAATTCACAAACACACAAAAAATATTATTTTTTTGGTTTGAACTGGTGTGTACTTTTGGGGTTACAGCACCCTCTAACGGTCAAGCCAGCCGGCCCTTTACTTATGACACAGGCGCACGCTTGGCACTACTTTGTTGATGCACGTGCGGCTACTGCGCACACAATTCACAAACACACAAAAAATATTATTTTTTTGGTTTGAACTGGAGTGTACTTTGGGGGTTACAGCACCCTTTAATGGTCAAGCCAGCCGGCCCTTTACTTATGACACAGGCGCACGCTTGGCACTACTTTGTTGATGCACGTGCGGCTACTGCGCACACAATTCACAAACACAGAAAATATATATTTTTTTGGTTTGGACTGGAGTGTACTTTGGGGGTTACAGCACCCTTTAACGGTCAAGCCAGCCGGCCCATTACTTATGACACAGGCGCACTCTTGGCACTACTTTGTTGATGCACGTGCGGCTACTGCGCACACAATTCACAAACACAGAAAATATTTTTTTTTTTGGTTTGGACTGGAGTGTACTTTGGGGGTTACAGCACCCTTTAATGGTCAAGCCAGCCGGCCCTTTACTTATGACACAGGCGCACGCTTGGCACTACTTTGTTGATGCACGTGCGGCTACTGCGCACACAATTCACAAACACACAAATAATATTATTTTTTTGGTTTGAACTGGAGTGTACTTTGGGGGTTACAGCACCCTTTAATGGTCAAGCCAGCCGGCCCTTTACTTATGACACAGGCGCACGCTTGGCACTACTTTGTTGATGCACGTGCGGCTACTGCGCACACAATTCACAAACACACAAAAAATATTATTTTTTTGGTTTGAACTGGAGTGTACTTTGGGGGTTACAGCACCCTTTAACGGTCAAGCCAGCCGGCCCTTTACTTATGACACAGGCGCACGCTTGGCACTACTTTGTTGATGCACGTGCGGCTACTGCGCACACAATTCACAAACACACAAAAAATATTATTTTTTTGGTTTGAACTGGAGTGTACTTTGGGGGTTAGAGCACCCTTTAATGGTCAAGCCAGCCGGCCCTTTACTTATGACACAGGCGCACGCTTGGCACTACTTTGTTGATGCACGTGCGGCTACTGCGCACACAATTCACAAACACACAAAAAATATTATTTTTTTGGTTTGAACTGGAGTGTACTTTGGGGGTTACAGCACCCTTTAATGGTCAAGCCAGCCGGCCCATTACTTATGACACAGGCGCACGCTTGGCACTACTTTGTTGATGCACGTGCGGCTACTGCGCACACAATTCACAAACACAGAAAATATTTTTTTTTGGGGTTTGGACTGGAGTGTACTTTGGGGGTTACAGCACCCTTTAACGGTCAAGCCAGCCGGCCCTTTACTTATGACACAGGCGCACGCTTGGCACTACTTTGTTGATGCACGTGCGGCTACTGCGCACACAATTCACAAACACAGAAAATATATTATTTTTTTTGCACTTGGGGGGAGCACCCCTGATGGACAGAGCACCCCCTGGACAACACTACAGCACCCCTTTAGGACTGGGACACTGCACAGGACTTTGGAGTGGACACAGCCCCTATGGAGAACTGACTGCACAACACAGTCCAGCCAGCCCCTATGCACTTTGAAGTAGTGGACACAGCCCCTATTAACAACAGCAGCACAGCACAACACAGCCAGCCCCTATGGACTTTGAAGTAGTGGACAACAGCAGCACTACACTACACTACACTACACAGCCCAGCCAGCCCTAACTCCCACCCTCCCTCTTCACTGTCCACAGCCGAGTGAGAAAATGGCGCCGACGCGGGTACCTTATATAGGATCCAAAACCCGCGAGACTCGGAAGGCGGGATGATGACGTTTTGCCTCGATTTCAGATCCGAGTCAGGCGGGAAAAGTCGAGCCTGACTCGGATCGGGGGGGCTCGGGGGGGTTCGGATTTCAGAAATCCGAACCCGCTCACCCCTAATATATATATATATATATATATATATATATATATATATATATATTAGGGATGTGCAGGCTCAGATAGGTTCGAATTTTCCCGACAAGTTCGGATTTTTCCAGCCAAAAATCGGGTCTCAGAGAGAGGCAAAACGTCATCTTTCATGGACAAACATCATCATTGCTGGACAAAAGTCAATGGAAGATGATGATTGTCCATTGAAGATGACGTTGGTGGGAATAATCCAAAGTTGGTGGGATAATTCGAACCTATGCGTGCCTACACATCCCATATATATATATATATATATATATATATATATATATGCACACATTTATGTGTGTGTATATACCCCCACATCACTAGCCATCCCACCTCCTTCTCCGCTGTGCTGGTCATCTCCCATGGCGTCACACAATAGGCCCTTCATCATTTTCAGCTCCAGGCCCATGTGGACCTTAATCTGGCACTGACCGAATGTGCATCTTATTCATATCACTACGATGGCGTCCCCGTGTAAATTCTGTCATTGGAGCTAATAGTACAGTGTTCCTATACTGGGGATGCGATGACGATCCCTGGGGTGGTCTCTCACAGCATCCAAAGACGGTTCTCGATGCCACTCTGCGGCATAATGTACTAAATACCAGGCAGTAACAATCTGAGACCTGTAGGCAATTACCAAACCGATGTGAAATGACAGCTTGTGATCTCAGGGCCTGATTCAGACCCGCTCGCTAATACAAGGACGCACGCACCCGTCTGCAATGAAAGTATGCAAATCCAGCAATCGCTACCAAATATTAATACGGCCACTATGTTTTGCCGTGCGATCGCGGTGAGAAACTAGACGCCAACCAGCCTGAAATTAGACGCCCACTTTTGCGTTTGTCACATCCGTCATATATAGGAAGTTCACTTAATAATCGGTAACATCGGCTGACGTCAGACCCCTACGCACCGCTTGTGGTTGACCTGACCCTGCTTTAGGCACTGCGAGTGCCTCTGTGCATAATGACACCTTCTGCTACGTAAGCTGACGATGCGTCTTAATTATGCATGCTCATGAAACGGCGTTCAGATGCACAGACACGCCTGCGTTCGCCCGACCACACCCCCGTTACCACCCACAAACGGCACTTCCTGTCACTCATGCTTTCAGGGAGTCCGAGTACTGACTGTGGCCCTCATTCAGAGCCGTACACTCTGAGCAGAGCGCACGCTCTGAATGAGGGCCGCCCTCCATAAAAATAGACCGTCCTCCTGGACGCTCGTATAGCTGTGGGTCACCACCCACAGCCTATACGAGCGTGCAGTTTGATGGCCGCGATGGTCTTGACCATCGCGACCATCGAAACTGCGAGCCGGAGCCTGCGGTTGAGGTTTTCAACCGCAAGGCCCGGAGTGATCACTGACATCACTAGTGATGTCAGTGGGCCGGCTTCTGACGGTAGGCGTTCCCTTGGGAACGCCCCCGTCAGGGAGGCACGCCCCCGGCACACCCACCAAAGGGGGCGTGCTGTCAATCAACATCGACAGCACGCCCCCTTTGATCAGACACAATGGGCCTGATTCAGAGCCGTTCGCTATTTGTGGTCGTTCGTTCAAAAACAAGGGGTGGCTATTCAAATGATCCATTCGCAAATTGCAGTCTGTTCCCACCTCTAAGTCTGAACGAGCGAGCAAAACATACGCTAGTTTTTTTGATAAAAACGCCCCCTGGCCGCACGCACCATACGTCATGTCCGCTATTTATTAGATTAATCGAGTACATCGTACAGCGTATGAACTGCTCGCTATTCTTGTGGTTGGTGTTTTCAACCGCTATTTTGCGAGCAGTTCTGAGTTAAAAAAAACCAAGTGACGTGGTCAATGACACTGCTGTATTAATTATGCACTCCCTTAAAACGCCCGTTTTGACCTTTAAGCACGCCTGCGTTCGGATCTCCACTCCCCGTTTTCAAGCACCTTCCCCTGTTACCACCCACATACGCCTCATTCTGTCACTCAAAATAGCAGGCCCTCGCTATATTGCGTACCAACGATTTTTGGCCGCACTGACTGGTTCGCGCATGCGTACTAAAAACCGTACGCATGCGCAGATGTGCGAACATCGCTCGGAACGAGCGTACTGCCGCTAGCGAGTGGCTCTGAATGAGGGCCAATGAGCGAAGGAAAGTCCTTCGCTCGTCGCGTCTGGCGCATGCGCACGACGGAGCTCCCTCCGTCGTGCGCATGCTCAGTGCAGACCATCGACCCACTTGCGAGCGGACAGCCACTCGCGAGTGGGTCTGAATCAGGCCCAGTGATCGCTTCATGATCGCAGTGTCTGATTCGCGCAAGGGCACTTTGTCTTATGCACATGCGCAGAACGAAAACATCGGCGGCTAGCGAGCGAACGGAGCCTTGCGACCGGCTCTGAATCAGATCCTCAGGTCCAATCGCGTACATTATTATTGAACTACCAGCAATAAAGACGTACATGAAATGCCTGATTTAATCCCCGTGCCTGTGAGCCCCAAAATGTCAGCTAGCAGTGAAACCATTTAGATGGCTGAAATACACTCGCTATTGGCCCAAAAACAAGTTACAGCCAAATCCAATTACGTGTGAACCGTAAAATGTAATAACATTTGTTCTGCGCCGTTTTGTTACCTATTTTGTAAGAAATATCACCTGCCGGAGAAAAGGGAAATAAAAACAGCGCTATTTATGATACTGCCGATGACAGATATATATTTCTTGCAGTGGTTTCCTACATCCCAGATAAAAGTGCAAACTTTGCCTAATGTTCCAGAACATCAATCTCGCACATTAATAAAGGAAGCCACAGCAGGTGCTGCCAGTTTTAACTTCTCAAAATGCTTCTGATTAATTCCACAAAGGAACGTTATCCAGCTGCTGATGAGAACGATCATTTGCATAACAAAAAAAAAGATGAAAAAAAAAGAACTAGGCCGCCGGCACAGGGCTCATTTATCGCTGGCGGTAAACCCAGGTGAAGGGGGCACACTTGCTCCTGGATAAACCGTGCCGTGAGGCCGTGAGCCAAATAGAATATTTTCTTGCATGCCGAGAAAAACGTTGGCTGCTTCTGCAAGTAGCACAGATACCGGCAGCTTTATTTTTACACTGCGATTTTAGGGGGACGTTTATCATTTGCAGCAAAAGCAAACTGGGCTTTGAGGACCAGAATTGTGAAACACATGGATAGAGCAGGAATATATTGTTCATTGGGCAACACGATTGCCATAGTGGTTAGCACAACTTTTAACTGCCTCCTCTGCTGCCCTCCTCACTCTCTACCCTTGACTTCACCACCCACTACATATCAAGAATTTAATCCATACGCCAGGACATCACATGCCATCAGACCCTCACCAGGCCATCCCCTTCTTTTCCAGCATTCCCATCCCCATCTTCCCCCTCTATTTTGCCAACTCTCTTTTCGTTCTCCCCAGTATCTAGAGATGAAGTCATGACCTTAAACAGGTACTTCCACCTCCCCGCTTGACCCTATCCTGGTTCCCTCTACATTCAAGCATGTCCTCATCTCCCTCCACTCTCCTTCCATTTGCCTCCAAACTCCCTGAGCTGTTTGTTTACAAACACCTCACCGCCTTTCTTTCCTCCCACTCCCTACTGGACCCATTTCAGTCTAGCGTCTGTTCTCTCTACACCACAGAAACTGCCCTTGATAAAGTTAGCAATGACCTCCTTGTTGCCAAATCCAGGTGCCACTACTCTCTGCTCATTCTCCTTGACCTCTCTGCTGCTTTTGACATTGTGGACCACCCTCTCCTCCTGCAAATCCTTCACACCCTGGGTCTGCGTGATGCTTCCGTCTCCTCTTTGTTTCCTACAGTACCTTCTTGACCATTCTTTCTTTGTTTCCTCTCATGGCTCCACTTCTCCACCACTCCCTCTACTGGTAGGTGTACCTTAACGATCTGCTCTTGGACCTCTCCTATTCTCCCTTTATACATCCTCTTAAGGTGAGCTCTTTTGGCCTCCAATAAGATCACTATGCTGATGACCCTCAGATCTTCCTCTCCTCCCCTGACCTCTCCCCCTCTCTCCTCACCCGTATCTCCAACTGTCTCTCTGCTCTCTCTTCCTGGATGTCTCAGCGCTTTCCTAAACTTAATATGTCTAAGACTGAGCCGATCGTCTTCCCACCCTCCTGCATAACCTCACCACCCACAATTTCTTTATCTATCGATAGCACAATAACAACAATAATAATATAAATAATAATAATAGCATTACTGCCTCCCCGCACTGAGGCTCTGATTCAGAGCCGGACGCTCTGACAGAGCGCTCGCTCTGAATCAGGGCCGTCCCTGCTCCTTTTTGAAGCGGCCTCCTGGCCGCTCGCATAGCTGTAGGTGACCACCCACCATCGCGACCATCGGGCTTGCGACGAGACCCTGCGGTAGGGTCTCGCTGCCGCAAGCCCAGGAGTGCTTTTGGCTCTATCAGGAGTGCTTTTGACATCTAGTGATGTCAGTGGGGCCCGACCCAGATGGGAACACCTCTGTCTGGCAGGCACACCCCCGGCACGCCCACCAAAGGGGGCGTGCTGTCAGTCACCATCGACAGCACGCCCCCTTTGATGAGACACTCCGAGCGAAGGAAAGTCCTTCGCTCGTCGGGTCTCGCGCATGCGCACGACGGAGCTCCCTCCGTCGTGCGCATGCGCAGTGGGGACCATCGACCCACTTGCGAGCGTACAGCCTCTCGCGAGTGGGTCTGAATGAGGGCCTATATCCAATGATAATATCTTTAAAAATACAAAGGATTACAAATATGTACTTAATGGAACCTACATTTTCCTTTATCTGCATTGGTGACACAGTGTATTATTGCTATATGGAAACTGGGTAATAATTGGCGGAATGACTATTGTGCTCCAACACAACTGTCTACTTTTCCTCTGCTGGGTCTGGAAACCGGAAGTGAAGTTGTGGCAGAGATACATAGGGCCTGATTCAGAGCCGCTCGCTCGCGCTGTGCGTTCGTAAGCGGCTTGATGTTCTGCGTACGTGCATGCTCACGCTTCCTACTGCGCGTGCGCAAACTACACACTGTTATCGCATACCGCTCGCTCGCCCAGCAAAGGCAGCCCAGGGTAATGAGTGACAGGAGAGGCAGTTTGTGGGTGGTAACAGGGGCAGGACACTATTAACGGGGGGTTGGTGATGCAAACGCAGGCGTGCCTGAGTGTTTCAACGCGGTTTTAGAGGTATGTATAATTATCAGGCAGCGTCATAGTACACGTCACTTGCCTTTTTTTTAGACTGATCTCCTCGCACTGCTTGCGGTAGGGTAAAGCTACCTCAAGCGCTGCGTTCACATCCGATGGTGCTCGATGTACCAATGTTTTAGTACACTTCCTGGAGATTACGTGTTGCTGGTGGGCGGCTCTGCCTGTGCGATTGGGCATACGCATACACAAAGTGGCCGCTGGCTAAGACATGGTGGGTGTGCTTATGCCTTGGCGAGCGATCGCTTCCCGTGGCGTCACTTTGACAAATTTGCATACGCATCCAGCGAGCGTACGCAGATAACAAACGGGTCTGAATCAGGCCCATAGACATTATGGCATATGTAAATCCTGCCCGAGTATAATTAACAAATCATCTTGTACAATAAAGCATGGGAGGATTGTGCACCACCTGGGGGTCATCATTGGTACTGCAGCTTTTTATTTTGGCATCTGCCAGACAACATATTTCCCTTGCTTGGATTTCAGGCATCCAAAATCCCACTCACCCTAAAATAAAAAATAAAAAATACATGCCCTTCTGACATCACCTAGTAGGGAGATGAAGAGAAAATTCCTCTGCAGTAAGGAATGTAATGTTAATGCCCTCTGTATAAATTGATGCATACACCTAGAAATGGCACCATCCTGTCTGCAGGGGAGAGTACACAGGCTGAGAATATCTCTGAGCAGGAATCACAGCAGCATGCCTCCCTCGTACAGTGTGCTGCTGGCCCTGCATTTCATCAGGAACCTGTCGCAGTGATCGCCCGCAAGCCCCCAGCCGTGATTAGTTCTCTGTAAGAGCTATTGATTCATTGAAGTATTGATTTCATCTTGGCAGTATAATCCTATAATGCTCATGGTAAGATAGAACAACATAATTACTCCTCAACTGGTACACACTTAATTATTGTAGATGAAATATGCACATATGTGTAAGCCCAGAATATGATAATATAATGTATGAAAGTATGCCTAGAGGCGCAGGTAATTGTCTGCATCCATCACATACTGTATATCATTTATACAACTAATAGTGAAATATGGAATGGAATTGAAATGCTGGCGGCTGTACAGCAGATGCCCGACAGGATCAAGATCCCGACAGAGGCAGGTAAGTACCCTAACCTTCCCCCTGTCCTCCCCACCCCTTACCCTCCCTAAGTGGTGCCTAACCCTAACTTCCCCCCTAGTGCCTAACCCTAACCCCCCCTTACCACTCCCTAAACCTAACCGGTGCCTAACCCTAACCTCTCCCTGGGGGTGCCTATCCCTAACACTCCCCCTAGGGGTGCCTAACCCTAATCCCCCCCCC
This sequence comes from Taudactylus pleione, assembly GCA_031769625.1. Lineage (NCBI taxonomy): Eukaryota > Metazoa > Chordata > Amphibia > Anura > Myobatrachidae > Taudactylus > Taudactylus pleione. Next base: position 353,103 of record JAUIMM010000381.1, on the reverse strand, counting down.
AAACCTAACCCCGCTAAATTTCCCAGTCCTAACCCTCCCCCCCGTGGCTACCGCTAAGGGGTAAATTTACTAAAGTGAGAGTTTTTAGAAGTGAGTTTTAAAACTGATGTTGCCCATAGCAACCAATCAGATTCTAGCTATTATCTTCTAGAAGGTGCTAGTTAAATGTTAAGTAGAATCTGATTGGTTGCTATGGGCAACAACACTTTTAAAACTCACTTCTAAAAACTCTCACTTTAGTAAATTTACCCCTAAGAGTCTGGATTATGATAGGCGTCAGTATTTCGACAACTATCATAAATCCCTAACCGGTATTCCACTGTCCGGATTGTGACCGGCGGCCGCAACATCCCGTGAAGTGAATATTATGATTGGTTATATATAGAGTAATGATAAGGGTCTGACCAAGTAATTGATACAGAATATTAATTCACTTTACACATCACACTTTTGTTTTGTTTTTTAATTATAATGAAAAATTGATAATAGAATTGATTATCACTCAATTTTGGAGAAAAAAAAAACATATGTTGTTTCTAACCTACCTACTTGTGAGATTGTATATTTCAGCCCATAGGTATAAATTCAGCCTTAACTGGTAACTTAAAAATGAGAAAACTAGCATTTCCGTATGTGTAACGAGCCATTTAAGTAATGATGAATAGGCCCCTAAGCAATTAATCAATATTTATGAGAGGTAATTAACATATATAATACTGTTGATATAAATTTGCTATAGGAATAAGGTGAGACAGATTCCTCCATGGCGGAGGAGGACTGAGCCATTCTCCGAGAGGGAGGACATCGGGATAACAAGGACCACACTACTTCAGTTTGAACCCCACATAATCCAGCTACTGTAAGTGGAACCACTAAAAATAAGAAACACCTTTACTCACAAGACCCTTTTCTAGTGTACGAGGCCTGTCCCTCGAGTACTGCTGAAAACTGTACAGCTAATTAACCAGTGACCACAACATTAATGGCCAAATACTGTATATGGATAGAGAGCTGTACGCTGTATGCAGTTCACGAAGCAACTGTGTGTTAGTATACAGCTACTGTGCGAGAACATGTGGAAGCAGCAGCAGGTGTCTGAGGTAGAGATGAGTGGTTCGGTTTTCCCAAACTTAGGGGTAGAATGGAGGTCTGGCTCTGATCACTTTTGAGGTTCCGAGTAGAACTGTCTACCGATTCGGGTCTGCTGTAAATTCGGAACTCGGATTTCAGATTCTCCGTTTTGGATTGCATTGTAAAGAGGTCTAAGGCCCTGATTCAGACCCACTCGCGAGCGGCTGTCCGCTCGCAAGTGGGTCGATGGTCTGCACTGAGCATGCGCACGACGGCGGTAGCTCCGCCGTGCGCATGCGCCAGACGCGACGAGCGAAGGACTTTCCTTCGCTCGTTGTGTCTGATCAAAGGGGGCGTGCTGTCGATGTTGATTGACAGCACGCCCCCTTTGGTGGGAGTGCCGGGGGCGTGCCTCCCTGACGGGGGCGTTCCCAAGGGAACGCCTACCGTCAGAAGCCGGCCCACCGACATCACTAGTGATGTCAGTGGGAGTGATTTTGGCTCTGATAGAGCCAAAATCACTCCGGGCCTTGCGGTTGAAAACCTCAACCGCAGGCTCCGTCTCGCAGTGGCGATGGTCGCGATGGTCAAGACCATCGCGGCCATCAAACTGCATGCTCGTATAGGCTGTGGGTGGTGACCCACAGCTATACGAGCGTCCAGGAGGACGCTCCATAATTATGGAGGGCGGCCCTCATTCAGAGCGTGCGCTCTGCTCAGAGCGTACGGCTCTGAATGAGGGCCTAAATTGCTTCATTTTAGCTGTTTTATCAATTTTAATGAAATCCAAAACACAAAACCAAATCAGAACCAAAACACCGGAGGATGGTTTTTCCAAAACGAAAACCAAAATATGGGGGTCTCAAATGAAAAGCACTTATGTATTTTTTCCTGATTTACATATAGTTATACTGCAAATTGTGTATTATAGCAATATCATTTCCAAGAGATAATAATAATAATATTATTACTATTATTATTATTATTATTATTATTATAATTATTATTTATTATTACTATTATTATTATTATTATTATTATTATTATTATTATTATTATTATTATTATTATTATTATTAATTATCTCCACCATCCTAATGCTGATATAAATAAACCTAACTCTGCTTTTATAATTTGATCCTCTTTTGCTACTGTTTGTCCGGCACAATATAGTAGTTTATTTGCTTTATTATATGATATAATGACTCTTACAGTCTGATAGAGATAATAACCAGTTAGTCCTATTACAGCACAGAGGGTACAGCAGGCAGGGATGACGGATTAGTACCCAGCACCTCAGAGCAGGAAGTCAGAGCTATCAGACGATATACAAGGTAAATAATACATCCGCGTTATGGCTGGCACCCAAGACCAAGGCAGGAGATTAATTTACTCTCAACCTGACCATTGTATCCATAGTTCAGAAACGAGTTCCCCAGAGACGAGTCTCTACAGCGCGGTGAGCTGGGACGGGCTTCTTGCCTGTGGCGTTGCCAGATTTCACTAAACATAGATTATATTTTTTTCTTATTTCAGACGCGTGACCTTAAGTTAACTAAAGAAACAAATATCTCTTATTTCTCGCAACGACGACCAGCAAAGGCGCAATGGAACCTTCGGGGTTATCATCACAGGGGAGCTCAGTGTGACCCCATGAGTGCACAATAGATGTAATCCGCCTTTATACAATATAACGAAGATATCTCAGCAGCAACTGCGCTGACACAAAACAGTCATTTCTCCTAGTAGATAACAGTCACAATCAACAGACTGAACCATACAGTTTGAAACATCATCATACATAATTAGTAAAATACAATAAATGACTATAAAATAACACGCCTATACATAAAAAGTCAGCGGCATGCAGTAGCTCCTGGGTATATGAATTTTATCTTAAACTTGTCAAAGTCCTTTAGGAGTAGCAGACCCCCCCCCCTTTTAAACTTAGTTTGGAGTTTGATATGTGCTCCAGACCAACAAAAAGTCTTGTTCAGATATAAAAGGTCATTTCATATCCACACTATAAGGATCTTATTCATATAGATGTCAATCTGTTTGTGAACACGGCAACGAGATAAAAATATCAAATGGCTCCATTTCCTTATATGGATGATAAGTGAGTTTTCCTCGTGGACTCGCATATGTAGAACGGTACAATAGAAGGTGTTAGCGGAAAAAAAATTCACTCATACGGTCGAAAGTTTTCACTTTCATCGCGTCATCAGTTGTCAAGCAATATAAGAAACCGATGCTGGTGAGAAGCACATGGTGGTGAGAAGCAGATGATGGTGAGAAGCACATGGTGGTGAGAAGCAGATGGTGGTGAGAAGCAGATGGTGGTAAGAAACAAATGGTGAGAGGCACATGGTGGTAAGAAGCAGGTGGTGGTCAGAGGTGGTGACAAGCAGATGGTGGTATGAAACAAATGGTGAGAGGCACATGGTGGTGAGTAGCAGGTGGTGGTCAGAGGTGGTGACAAGCAGGTGGTGGTGACAAGCAGATGGTGGTATGAAACAAATGGTGAGAGGCACATGGTGGTGTAAAGCAGGTGGTGGTCAGATGTGGTGACAAGCAGATGGTGGTATGAAACAAATGGTGAGAGGCACATGGTGGTGAGTAGCAGGTGGTGGTCAGAGGTGGTGACAAGCAGATGGTGGTATGAAACAAATGGTGAGAGGCACATGGTGGTGAGAAGCAGGTGGTGGTCAGAGGTGGTGACAAACAGGTGGTGGTAAGAAGAAGATGGTGGTATGAAACAAATGGTGAGAGGTACATGGTGATAAGAAGCAGGTGGTTGTGAGAAGCACATGGTGGTGAGGAGCAGATGGTGGTGAGAAGCAGGTGGTAGTCAAGAGCACATGGTGGTGACAAACAGATGGTGGTCAGAAACAGATGGTGGTGAGAAGCAGAAGGTGGTGAGAAGCAGATGGTAGTGAGAAGCAGATGGTGGTAAGAAGCACACTGTGGTAAGAAGCAGATGGTGGTAAGAAGCAGGTGGTTGTAAGAAGCACATGGTGGTGAGGAGCAGATGGTGGTGACAAGCAGTTGGTGGTGAAAAGCAGGTGTTGGTAAGAAGCACATGAGGGTGACAAACAGATGGTGATGAGAAACAGATGGTGGTCAGAAAAGGATGGTGAGAAGCAGATTTTGGTGAGAAGCACATGGTTGTGAGAATCAGGTGGTGGATAGAAACAGATGGTAGTCAAAAGCACATGGTTGTGGGAATCAGGTGGTGGTGAGAAGCAGGTGGTGGTGAGAAGCAGGTGGTGGTTAGAAACAGATGGTAGTGAGAAGCAGATGGTGGTAAGAAGCACACTGTGGTAAGAAGCAGATGGTGGTAAGAAGCAGGTGGTTGTAAGAAGCACATGGTGGTGAGGAGCAGATGGTGGTGACAAGCAGTTGGTGGTGAAAAGCAGGTGTTGGTAAGAAGCACATGAGGGTGACAAACAGATGGTGATGAGAAACAGATGGTGGTCAGAAAAGGATGGTGAGAAGCAGATTTTGGTGAGAAGCACATGGTTGTGAGAATCAGGTGGTGGATAGAAACAGATGGTAGTCAAAAGCACATGGTTGTGGGAATCAGGTGGTGGTGAGAAGCAGGTGGTGGTGAGAAGCAGGTGGTGGTTAGAAACAGATGGTGGTGAGAAGCAGATGGTGACGAGAAGCACACGGTGGTGAGAAGCACACAGTGTTGAGATCAGATGGTGGTGAGAAGCACATGGTGGAGAGAAGCACATGGTGGGGAGAAGCAGATGGTAAGAAGCAGATGGTGGTAAGAAGCAGATGGTGGTGAGAAGCAGATGGTGGTGAGAAGTACATGGAGGAATGAAGCAGATGGTGGTAAGAGGTGTTAAGAAACAGGTGGTGGTAAGAAGCAGATAGTGGTAAGAAGCGCATGGAGGTTAGAAGCTGATGTTGGTAAGAAGTACATGTTGGTGAGAAGCAAATCGTGGTGAGAAGCAGATTGTGATGAGACGCACATGTTGGTAAGAAGCACATGATGGTCAGAAGCACATGATGGTCAGAAGCACATGAGGGTGAGAAGCAGATGTGATAATAAGCACATGGTGGTGAGAAGCAGATGGTGGTGAGAAGCACATGGGGGTGAGAAGCAGCTGGTGGTAAGAAGCACATAGTGGTGAGAAGCAGATGATGGTAAAAAGCAGGTGGTGGTGAGAAGCAGATGGTGGTAAGAAGCACATGGTGGTGAGAAGCAGATGGTGGTAAAAAGCAGATGGTGGTGAGAAGCAGATGGTGGTAAAAAGCAGATGGTGGTGAGAAGCACATGGTGGTCAGAAGCACATGGGGGTGAAAAGCAGATGATGGTAAAAAGCACATGGGGGTGAGCAGCAGATGGTGGTGAGAAGCACATGGGGGTGAGCAGCAGATGTGGTAAGAAGCACATGGTGGTGAGCAGCAGATGGTGGTGAGAAGCACATGGGGGTGAGCAGCAGATGGTGGTGAGAAGCACATGGGGGTGAGCAGCAGATGGTGGTGAGAAGCACATGGTGGTGAGAAGCACATGGGAGTGAGCAGCAGATGGTGGTGAGAAGCACATGGGAGTGAGAAGCAGATGGTGGTGAGAAGCAGATGGTGGTCATAAGCACATGGGGGTGAGAAACAGATGGGGTAAGAAGCAGATGGTGGTCAGAAGCACATGGGGGTGAGAAACAGATGGTGACAATGCTGGAAATGTTGATATGGAGGAAAATGCTTACTGACATGTTTCATCTTGTCAGTAAGACTTCCCTGGACCGTAAGAGGCAAATGATATTACAATATGACATACAGTACATTGCCAAAGTTCTGTATTAGATATAAAACAGGCCTATACTAATAATAATAAGATGGCCCCAGAATATGGGCTTTGGTAGACCATTATCCCTTAATTATGTGACTGACTAACCCAACTGGGGTGATTAGAGTTAGTCGGTGTTTCCTATGTTTGAAGAGAGCCCTTCCAGGACAAGGTAGGTAACAGTTGGCATAGTGACATAGTGGTCAGCATTACTGCCTCACATACCTGAGATCATGAGTTTAATGGCTGATGAAGGTACTATCTGGCCCTGATTCAGAGCCGGACGCTCTGACAGAGCACTCACTCTGAATCAGGGCCATCCCTCTGAATTTAAGAGCGGCCTCCTGGCCGCTCGCATAGCTGTGGGTGACCACCCACAGCTATAGCGGACGGCCAAAATGATGGTCGCGAAGGTCAAGACCATCGCGACCATCGGGCTTGCGACGAGACCCTTGTGGTAGGGTCTCATTGCAGCAAGCCCTGGAGTGCTTTTGGCACTTGTGATGTCAGTGGGGCCGGCCCCAGACGGCAGGCGTTCCCATGGGAACGCCTCCATCAGGGCAGCCACGCCTCTCGGCACGCCCACCAAAGGGGGTGTGCTGTCAATCAACATCGACAGCACGCCCCCTTTGGTGCGAGACCCATAACAACGGCTTGGCCGTCGTTATTCGGGTCTCGCGCATGCGCACGACGGAGCCGCCTCAGTTGTGCGCATGCGCACTTGGCCAACATCGACCCGCTTGCGAGCGCTCAGCGCTCGCGAGCGGGTCTGAATTAGGCCCTCTGTGCAGAGTTTGCATTTTCTCCCTGTATTTGCAATGGCTTTCCTCCAACATTCCAAAATCATACTGGTAGGCTAATTGGCTTCTTACATAAATTAACCTTAGTCTGTATGTGCGTTCATGTGGTAGGGAATATAGATTGTAAGCTCCGCTGCGGCAGGGTTTGCTGTGAATGACTGAGAGATTGTCTGTTAAGCGCTGCCAAATATGTGTGAGCTACATGAATAATGAAATAACTGTTAATAAAGAAGTAACATCTCCTTGTGGTGAGATTCACACTTCTCTATCTAATGTACTCAGAAATATATTTGCCTTAAATGCATTATAGCTAATTACGTACTGTAGCACAGACATATCCGCTTCTGCAATTAGTAACCTTTGAAGAAGGTCACACGATTCTATTCTTATTAATTAAATCACATCTTGCCCTTGATATTTTTTTATACTTACAAAAAAACATATATAGGACACTGGGGGCCAAAAGTGCAGATGCATTTTGAAATTTTAATGTTTTTCAACCTTGAATGTTTATAAAAACTGTTACACTTCACGCAATGCAATGATTCATATATCAAATGAAAGGAAATTTAATGCTAAATTCAACACAATAAACAGAGGTTCAAATATTTGGATTACAAAGGAAGTTATGCTACTTTCAGTCAGACAAAGAAGCACAGATGCGTGAGATTCAAGAAGCGGATTGTAGTGACAGCTACTACCAGCCAATCGGAAGCGTCGTTCTGAGGACCAATCAGCTGTGGTGTATGAGCAGGTACAAGGTCATGTTCACAGGTGGGAAAGGTCAGTTTGGCTGTTTCATGTTGCAGAATAAATTTAGTTACTGAAGTGCAATTACGGTCGGATGTTTGTGTGTATTGTTTAGTGCTAACGATGGTGTAACAAACAACTACAACAATGTCGTCCAGGCAAAGTGGTGACTGGTCACCCAGGAAGAGATCCAGGATTGTGGTGTTACGGGAAAATGGCATCAAATTTCCTTTCATTTGATATATGAATCATTGCACTGCATGAAGTGTAACAACTTTATATAAGCATTCGAAGTTGAAAAACATTCAAATTCTCCGCAATTTTGGCCACCAGTGTATATGTGTATCAGAGAGGATTCCACATCAAGTAAATGGATGCTCTAGAGTGCAAGCCGAGCAGGGCCCTCCTACCCCTGTTATTCCCCAGTCTCGGTTTATTATGATTTTGTTACCTATTGTAGAGCACAAAGGATTATGCTGGATCTATATAATACCCCTATTACACCGGAGCTAAAACCTGGGTTATTGCAGGCTTAACCCGGGCAGCTCCTTGGTGTAAAATGGGTGAGGGTTGGATAGCGGGTCGAGTGACCCGGCAATCCAACCCAGGTAAATAGCAGGGTTTAACACGGGAGTAACCCGTGACACCCTGCTGTGTGTACGGCACGCTCCGGGTCTTGATGACCTGGAGGAACCCTGTTCCAACTCCGGGTCAGACCCGGAATTTTGGTGGAAAAGGGGTATTAGTAACTATAAATAAACCCCGAATAACCGTATGGCCCAAGCTGTGAATAACCATTAGGCCATTGCATGTCTGCTCTGCTCTCAGCCCTCAGGAGAGGACTTCTCAGACTAGCAGAGTGTGGAGACGCACAGAACCCTACTGAGATGCTCTATGCAAAAGTGCAAACGTCACGTCATAGTCCAGCCTCCGCTCAATTTAAAACCAACCACTTTGTTCAATGACACACACCCTGGGCATGTGCTTAGTGCTTGTGGAACCCTTGGCAGCTAACACCCTGTTCCTTCTCTAAAAACATCCTTGCTTTGCCGCACAATGCACACTCACCCAAGGAATCTGGCCCATGTGGCTCCCTCTCACCTGGGTGACATATCTCCAAAATTCCCCTGAAAGGGTACAGACATACTGACCGTGGGACGGAGCACACTACCCTCAAATCTGGCTTTGGGTTGGAGGTTGGGAGGAAAGGTTTAGCGGAAATCAAGGCGCAGAACTGTGGATGCTCCAGGCACTGCTGCTCATCCAGGTGCTAGTGGCCCTGTCCTCCTCGGTATGACGTCTTGACCCGGTTACCCTGTGCCGTCCATTGCCCCCCCCACCCCAAGTGCATGGTGTCATGGCCTGGAAGAACAGCAATGCCTGGAGTATCTCCAAGATGCTTGGATGGGCTTTATAAGCGATTCTGGCTGCAGGGCGCCGATCTAGGCAGTCTGTTAGCCAGATGCAGAGTTCATAGGGCAACGACGGTACTGATAATAGGGCCCTGTGCTCTGTGGGGCGGAACCATTTGCACACCCCTAGTTACGGCCCTGGTGGGACACATATGCGCTGTGCGACTTTTTAGCTACTTAGCCCCATGTACACTTGAAGAACATTGATAATTTCCATGAATTGCGCGCAACGCCAATAAGATGTATGTATAGTCACATTGGCATTCTGATATGCGCGCGACAACACGACAGAACTGCAACATCATAGTACTGCGACAACATGACAGCACTGTGACAACACGACAGCACTGTAACAACATCATAGTACTGCGACAACATCATAGTACTGCAACAACACGACAGCACTGCGACAACATCATAGTACTGCGACAACATCATAGTACTGCAACAACACAACAGCACTGTGACAATACGACAGCACTGCGACAACATCATAGTACTGCGACAACATCAAGGTACTGCAACATCACAACATCACTGTGACAACACGATATCACTGCAACAACATCATAGTACTGCGACAACACGACAGCACTGCGACAACATCATAGTACTGCGACAACACGACAGCACTGCGACAACACGACAGCACTGCAACATCATAGTACTGGGACAACATGACAGCACTGTGACAACATCATAGTACTGCGACAACACGACAGCACTGCAACAACATCATAGTACTGCGACAACATCATAGTACTGCGACAACACAACATCACTGTGACAACACGACAGCACTGCAACAACATCATAGTACTGCAACAACACGACAGCACTGTGACAATACGACAGCACTGCGACAACATCATAGTACTGTGACAACACAGCATCACTGTGACAACACCACAGCACTGCGACAACATCATAGTACTGCAACAACACAACATCACTGTGACAACACGACAGTTCTGCAACAACATCATAGTACTGCAACAACACAACATCACTGTAACAACACGACAGTACTGCAACAACATCATAGTACTGCGACAACATCATAGTACTGCAACAAAACAACATCACTGCGACAACATGACAGCACTGTGACAACACGATATCACTGCAACAACATCATAGTACTGCGACAACACGACAGCACTGCGACAACATCATAGTACTGCAACAACATCATAGTACTGCGACAACACGACAGCACTGCGACAACATCATAATACTGCGACAACATCATAGTACTGCAACAACATGACAGCACTGCGACAACATCATAGTACTGCGACAACATCATAGTACTGCGACAACACGACAGAACTGCGACAACATTATAGTACTGCGACAACATCATAGTACTGCAACAAAATGACAACACTGCGACAACATCATACTACTGCAACAACACGACAGCACTGCGACAACATCATAGTACTGTGACAACATCATAGTACTGCAACAACATGACAGCACTGCGACAACATCATAGTACTGCGACAACATCATAGTACTCCAACAACATGACAGCACCGCGACAACATCATAGTACTGCGACAACACGACAGCACTGCGACAACATCATAGTACTGCGACAACATCATAGTACTGCAACAACATGACAGAACTGCGACAACATCATAGTACTGCGACAAAATCATAGTACTTCAACAACACGACAGCACTGCGACAACATCATAGTACTGCGACAACACGACAACACGACAGCACTGCGACAACATCATAGTACTGCAACAACACAACAGCACTGTGACAACACGACAGCACTGCGGCAACATCATAGTGCTGCGACAACACAACAGCACAGCGACAACACGACAGCACTGCGACAACACGATATAACTGCAACAATATCATAGTACTGCGACAACATCATAGTACTGCGACAACACAACAGCACTGCGACAACACAACAGCACTGCGACAACATCATAGCACTGCGACAACATGACAGCACTGCGACAACATCATAGTGCTGCGACAACACAACAGCACTGCGACAACATCATAGTGCTGCGACTACACGACAGCACTGCGACAACATCATAGTACTGCGACAACATCATAGTACTGCGACAACACAACAGCACTGCGACAACATCATAGTACTGCGACAACACGACAGCACTGTGACAACACGACAGTACTGTGACAACATCATAGTGCTGCGACAACACAACAGCACTGCGACAACATCATAGTACTGCAACAACACAATATAACTGCAACAATATCATAGTACTGCGACAACATCATAGTACTGCGACTACATGACAGCACTGCGACAACATCATAGTACTGCAACAAGACAACATCACTGTGTCAACACGATATCACTGCAACAACATGATAGTACTGCGACAACACAACAGCACTGCGACAACATCATAGCACTGCGACAACATGACAGCACTGCAACAACATCATAGTGCTGCGACAACACAACAGCACTGCGACAACATCATAGTGCTGCGACTACACGACAGCACTGCGACAACATCATAGTACTGCGACAACATCATAGTACTGCGACAACACAACAGCACTGCGACAACATCATAGTACTGCGACAACACGACAGCACTGTGACAACACGACAGTACTGCGACAACATCATAGTGCTGCGACAACACAACAGCACTGCGACAACATCATAGTACTGCAACAACACAATATAACTGCAACAATATCATAGTACTGCGACAACATCATAGTACTGCGACTACATGACAGCACTGCGACAACATCATAGTACTGCAACAAGACAACATCACTGTGTCAACACGATATCACAGCAACAACATGATAGTACTGCGACAACACAACAGCACTGTGACAACATCATAGCACTGCGACAACATGACAGCACTGCGACAACATCATAGTGCTGCGACAACACAACAGCACTGCGACAACATCATAGTGCTGCGACTACACGACAGCACTGCGACAACATCATAGTACTGCGACAACATCATAGTACTGCGACAACACAACAGCACTGCGACAACATCATAGTACTGCGACAACACGACAGCACTGTGACAACACGACAGTACTGCGACAACATAGTACTGCGACAACATGACAGCACTGTGACAACATCATAGTACTGCGACAACACGACAGCACTGCAACAACATCATAGTACTGCGACAACATCATAGTACTGCGACAACACAACATCACTGTGACAACACGACAGCACTGCAACAACATCATAGTATTGCAACAACACGACAGCACTGTGACAATACGACAGCACTGCGACAACATCATAGTACTGTGACAACACAGCATCACTGTGACAACACCACAGCACTGCGACAACATCATAGTACTGCAACAACACAACATCACTGTGACAACACGACAGTTCTGCAACAACATCATAGTACTGCAACAACACAACATCACTGTAACAACACGACAGTACTGCAACAACATCATAGTACTGCGACAACATCATAGTACTGCAACAAAACAACATCACTGCGACAACATGACAGCACTGTGACAACACGATATCACTGCAACAACATCATAGTACTGCGACAACACGACAGCACTGCGACAACATCATAGTACTGCAACAACATCATAGTACTGCGACAACACGACAGCACTGCGACAACATCATAATACTGCGACAACATCATAGTACTGCAACAACATGACAGCACTGCGACAACATCATAGTACTGCGACAACATCATAGTACTGCGACAACACGACAGAACTGCGACAACATCATAGTACTGCAACAAAATGACAACACTGCGACAACATCATACTACTGCAACAACACGACAGCACTGCGACAACATCATAGTACTGTGACAACATCATAGTACTGCAACAACATGACAGCACTGAGACAACATCATAGTACTGCGACAACATCATAGTACTCCAACAACATGACAGCACCGCGACAACATCATAGTACTGCGACAACACGACAGCACTGCGACAACATCATAGTACTGCGACAACATCATAGTACTGCAACAACATGACAGAACTGCGACAACATCATAGTACTGCGACAAAATCATAGTACTTCAACAACACGACAGCACTGCGACAACATCATAGTACTGCGACAACACGACAACACGACAGCACTGCGACAACATCATAGTACTGCAACAACACAACAGCACTGTGACAACACGACAGCACTGCGGCAACATCATAGTGCTGCGACAACACAACAGCACAGCGACAACACGACAGCACTGCGACAACACGATATAACTGCAACAATATCATAGTACTGCGACAACATCATAGTACTGCGACAACACAACAGCACTGCGACAACACAACAGCACTGCGACAACATCATAGCACTGCGACAACATGACAGCACTGCGACAACATCATAGTGCTGCGACAACACAACAGCACTGCGACAACATCATAGTGCTGCGACTACACGACAGCACTGCGACAACATCATAGTACTGCGACAACATCATAGTACTGCGACAACACAACAGCACTGCGACAACATCATAGTACTGCGACAACACGACAGCACTGTGACAACACGACAGTACTGCGACAACATCATAGTGCTGCGACAACACAACAGCACTGCGACAACATCATAGTACTGCAACAACACAATATAACTGCAACAATATCATAGTACTGCGACAACATCATAGTACTGCGACTACATGACAGCACTGCGACAACATCATAGTACTGCAACAAGACAACATCACTGTGTCAACACGATATCACTGCAACAACATGATAGTACTGCGACAACACAACAGCACTGCGACAACATCATAGCACTGCGACAACATGACAGCACTGCGACGACATCATAGTGCTGCGACAACACAACAGCACTGCGACAACATCATAGTGCTGCGACTACACGACAGCACTGCGACAACATCATAGTACTGCAACAACACAATATAACTGCAACAATATCATAGTACTGCGACTACATGACAGCACTGCGACAACATCATAGTACTGCAACAAGACAACATCACTGTGTCAACACGATATCACAGCAACAACATGATAGTACTGCGACAACACAACAGCACTGCGACAACATCATAGCACTGCGACAACATGACAGCACTGCGACAACATCATAGTGCTGCGACAACACAACAGCACTGCGACAACATCATAGTGCTGCGACTACACGACAGCACTGCGACAACATCATAGTACTGCGACAACATCATAGTACTGCGACAACACAACAGCACTGCGACAACATCATAGTACTGCGACAACACGACAGCACTGTGACAACACGACAGTACTGCGACAACATCATAGTGCTGCGACAACACAACAGCACTGCGACAACATCATAGTACTGCAACAACACAATATAACTGCAACAATATCATAGTACTGCGACAACATCATAGTACTGCGACTACATGACAGCACTGCGACAACATCATAGTACTGCAACAAGACAACATCACTGTGTCAACACGATATCACTGCAACAACATGATAGTACTGCGACAACACAACAGCACTGCGACAACATAATAGTACTGCAACACATGATATCACTGTAACAACATGATAGTACTGCGACAACATGACAGCACTGTGACAACATCATAGTACTGCGACAACACGACAGAACTGCGACAACATGACAGAACTGCAACAACACGACAGCACTGCGACAACATGACAGCACTGCAACAACACGACAGCACTGCAACAACATGACAGCACTGTGACAACACAACAGCACTGTGACAACATCATAGTACTGCAACAACATGACAGCACTGCGACAACACGACAGCACTGTGACAACACGTTAGCACTGCAACAACAAGACAGCACTGTGACAACATCATAGTACTGCGACAACACGACAGCACTGCGACAACACATTAGCACTGCGACAACATGACAGCACTGCGACAACACAACAGCACTGCAACAACATGTTAGCACTGCGACAACATGACAGCACTGCAACAACATGACAGCACAGCGACAACACGACAGGACTGTGACAACATCATAGTACTGCGACAACACAACAGCACTGCGACAACACGACAGCACTGCGACAACACGACAGCACTGCTGACAACACTGCAACACTGTAGCACTACAAGAACATCATAGTATTGTGACATGACAGCACTGCCACAACACGATATCACTGCGACAACATGACAGCACTGCCACAACACGATATCTCTCCCACAACACAGTAGATCTGCTCCTTTTTGCCATTTGCCCTAGTTCCACCTTAACAAATTCACTTAATTAAGCTCATCTCCATATATCCAACAACTTCACGTCTTTCCCTGGAGTTCCCGTGCAGCTACTTATCTCTGATTTATTTTTGCCTTTCCATATAATTACCTGCAGCACCTATCACTACCTATCAGACAAATGACCTTTGTTCCGCTTTAGCTTTGTCAGACCTATAATTTATGTCCTATTTTATACATGTGAGTGCCTGGTCTGTATGTGCACTTGTGCATCGCACAGATCTATACAGGATGCTGAGAACAAATGAACATTGCGGCTGTAAATAACCTACGTAGGAAAGAAGCCATTAGACGGAAAGAAGATGTTAAATCTCCAGAGTTCCCTGTCCTGGAAAGGTCCTCGTCATCTCAGCTTCTCTAATTCATGGCCTCGGGGTTCTCAGGATAATTATGTGGCTGCTATCACTACAGCTAGGAGACACCTGAAAAGTTTAAGGGGTCTATTTACTAAGCAGTGTTAGGAGACAGAGTGAAAAGTGATAAGGCGCCAGCCAATCAGCTCCTAGCTGTCATCTCATAGGCTGTGTTTGAAAAATGACAGTTGGGAGCTGATTGGTTGGTACCTTATCACTTTTCACTCTGGCCCTGATTCAGAGCCGGACGCTCTGACAGAGCGCTCACTCTGAATCAGGGCGTCTTTTTTTTGCCACCCACAGCTAAGGCGAGCGGCCAGGAAGAAGGTCGCGATGGTCTGAGGGCCTGATTCAGACCCGGTCGCAAGTGCTGAGCACTCGCATCCGGGTCGATGTTTGCCTTTCGGGCAGCCTTATGGTGCTTCAAACAATGCAGCCCCGAGAAGCTGGTGTTAAGCGTGCACTTGCGCAGCGCCACCACCGCTCATGCGCCTGCGTCGGTCCCGACTCCTGCCAGATTCATTGAGCAGGTGTCCCGGGACCCAAGCCAGCAGCAGTGGCAGGTAAGAGGGCAGGAGCCGCTACTGAATATATGTAGCTGCTACAGGTGAGGATCACACAGGGCCGGGAAGATAATACCTACCTGGAAACTGACATTAAATAAAGTGACTAGAATAGAGATATAAATGCAAATTATAAAGGGCTGTCTTCTCACGCTGGCAATCACAGTGACATCATATAGATGTAAACAATCCAGAGCATTATCTGCAGCACTATACAACCTCCTGCAGGCGCAGGGACTAATGTATGTGCACCTTCCAGCTCATAATTTGGGTTTGAATTAGGGGTGTGCACCGGCCACTTTTCATGTTTTGTGTTTTGGTTTTGGATCTGGATCTTTCTTTGTGTTTTGGATCTGGATTGGTTTTGCCAAAACCACCCTTCCGAGTTTTGGGTTCTGGGTTTTGGATCTGTATTTTTTTGAAAAAAGACATAAAAACAGCTAAAATCACAGAATTTGTGGGATTTTCTGCTCCTATGCTATTATTAACCTCAATTTCCACTCATTTCCAGTCTATTCTGAACACCTCACACCTCACAATAGTGTTTTTAGGCCAAAAGGTTGCACCGAGGTAGCTGGATGACTATGCTAAGCGACACGAGTGGGCGGCACAAGCACGTGGCCCATCTAGGAGTGACACTGCAGTGGCAGACAGGATGGCAGTTTGAAAAACTAGGCCCCAAACTGTACATAATGCAAAGAAAAAAAAGAGGTGCAAGATGGAATTGTCCTTGGGCCCTTCCACCCACCCTTATGTTGAATAAACAGGACATGTACACTTTAACAAAGCAATCATTTCAGCGCCAGGGTCTGCCACACAACTGTGGCTGAAATGATTGGTTCGTTTGGGCCCCCACAAAACAAGCTGGCAATTAATCTGTCCCTGCACAAACTGGCTCTACGGAGGCAAGATGTCGTCCTCATCCACCGATTCCTCACCCTCTTCAGTGTTGTGTACATCCTCATCCTCACAGAGTATTAATTCGTCCCGGCTGGAATCCACAACCACAGGTCCCTCTGTGCGTTCTAGAGGCTGGTCTCCCTGGAAGAGTTGATAATTCATTTTGATGAACATCATCTTCTCCACATTTTGTGGAAGCAACCTCCTACTCCTTTCACTGACAAGGTTCCCGGCTGCACTAAACACTCTTTTGGAGTACACACTGGAGGGGGGGCAACTCAGGTAAAATAGAGCCAGTTTGTACAGGGGCCTCCAAATTGCCTCTTTTTCCTGCCAGTACAGGTACGGACTGCCTGACATTCCTACTTGGATGCTGTCACCAATGTAATCCTCCACCATTCTGTCAATGGTGACAGTATCATATGCAGTGACAGTAGAAATGTCAGAAATTGTTGCCAGGTCCTTCAGTCCGGACCATATGCTCAAACTTGGTCCTGCCTGCCCTGTATCACTGCCAGCGGGTTGCTTAGGATACCTAAGTTGTTTCCTGGCAGCCCCAGTTGCGGGAGAAAATGAAGAAGGAGCTGTTGATGTGTCATGTTCCGATTCAGCTGACAGTGTGTTCACCAGCAGGTCTTTGCACCTCTGCAGGCTTGTGTTGGCCGGAAAGAGAGACACCACATAGGCTTTAAACCTAGGATCGAGCACGGTGGCCAAAATGTAGTGGTCTGATTTCAACAGATTGACCACCCTGGAATCCTGGCAAAGCGAATGAAGGGCTTCATCCACAAGTCCCACATGCCAAAATGGTGGCCAAAATGTAGTGGTCTGATTTCAACAGATTGACCACCCTGGAATCCTGGCAAAGCTAATGAAGGGCTTCATGCCGAGCAGAATCGCTCCGTCTTAGCTCCTCCTTCACTTTCTCCAGCTGCTTCTGCAAAAGCCTGATGAGGGGAATGACCTGACTCAAGCTGGCAGTATCTGAACTGACTTCACATGTGGCAAGTTCGAAGGGCTGGAGAACGTTGAACAACACGGAAATCATTCTCCACTGCGCTTGAGTCAGGTGCATACCCCCTTCTTTGCCTATGTCATAGGTGGATGTATAGGCTTGAATGGCCTTTTGCTGCTCCTCCATCCTCTGAAGCATATAGAGGGTTGAGTTCCACGCGTCACAACCTCTTGCTTCTGGTGATGGCGGGGCAGGTTCAATAGTGTTTGCTGGCGCTCCAGTCTTTGGCATGCAGTCACTGAATGGCGAAAGTGGCCAGAAATTTTTCGGGCCACCCAAAGCATTTCTTGCACGCCCCTGTCGTTTTTCCGAATATTCTGCACCACCAAATTTATTGTGTGAGCAAAACATGGGATGTGCTGGAATTTGCCCAGATGTAATGCCCACACAATATTGGTGGCATTGTCAGATATCACAAATCCCTAGGAGAGTCTAAGTGCGGTAAACCACTGGACGATGATTTCCCTCAGTTTCTCTAAGAGGTTGTTGGCGGTGTGCCTCTTACTGAAACCGGTGATACACAGCATAGCCTGCCTTGGAATGAGCTGGTGTTTCTGAGATGCTGCTACTGTTGACGCTGCTGTTGTTGCTGCATAAGGTGATACATCTACCCAGTGGGCTGTCACAGTCATATTGTCACGGCCAGGGTATTTCAGCATAGCGCTAGGCGGGTGTTACCTGTGAGGTCGTTGTGGCGCGGGCTGTCCGGTGGCGGAGCTGGTGTCTGGCGGGGGGCTTTGGCTGCGCGCGTTGTTGTGCAGGCCTGTTGTCACTCTGTGCTGGTAAGGCCTGGCGACGTCTCCGTTCCGTTTGGCATGGGCGCCGCCATCTTGCCTTCTGGCCATGTGATGCGGCTGGCCAATCCTGGTGAGTCACATGTTCCCTCCGGCCAGTAACAGCACGGCATGGGTATTTAAGAAGGGTCAGTGCCTTCCTTCTTTGCCAGAGCAACGTGTATCTCAGCCTAGCTGAGAGGGAGTTCTCTGTGCTTATCCTGTTCCTTTGAATTTGCTGTCTGCCAGTCTGCCTGTCAGCTCCTAGCTTCCGCTGGACTACCCCGCTTCCTCCATCACCCTTGCCCATACCTGAGTGCCTGAGCCTGCTGACATCCTGCTCATTGCCTTAGTTCACTACCTGCATACCTGGCTATTATTTTCCTGCTTCACTACCTGCATACCTTGCTGATTATTTTCAGTCTCACTACCTGCACACCTGGACAGCTCTAATTGTTTCTACTTGGACATTAACCCATTACTCCCACCAAAGAACTCTTGTGCACATTTATATATTCCTGGACTTTTATTTACAGCTATAGTTTATGTCTACTCAAGCACTTATTAAATAAACCTAGTTTTTTATTCAAACCCGCTTCTGTGTTCGCTCCTGCTACCACCCCGGGACCACAAACAACCCAGAACATAACACATATAGTCCTTAGTATGCCCTGTTCCACTTGTCCACATGTCCGTGGTTAAGTGGACATTGGGTACATCCGCATTTTTTAGGACACTGAGGACACTTTTTCTGATGTTTCTGTACAGTCTCGGTATCGCCTGAAGTGAAGTGGAATCTAGACGGGATTTGGAACCGGGGACACACTACCTCCATCAATTGTCTAAATCCCACTGCACTAATGGCGGATACCGGATGCACGTCTAACACCAACATAGCAGTCAAGGCCTCAGTTATCCGTTTTACTTCAGGATGACTGCTGTCGTACTTCATCCTCCTCACTAAGGACAGTTGGAGGGTCAATTGTTTAGTAAAAGTAGTGGTGTTCCTACTTCCTCTCTGGGATGATGAATGACTCCCAGCAGCAACAGTGGCAGCAGGAGGCGTAGCAATGCAGGACCCTCCGGAGGAATCCCGGATAGGAGAGTCAGTCATGCCAGTGACATGGCGTGCAGGACTACTTCCGATCCTGACTAAGGAGGACATTTACGAGGAGGGAGTTGACGTTGTAGTTTGCAGGCGCTTGGAAACAACAGGACAACGGGATTTAGGTGTCCCTGGACTGCTTATGGTCTTTGCCAAAGTTTCTGAACTTGACAGTAACTTTTTATGAACGTGCTGCAGGTAACGTATAAGGGAGGATGTTCCTAGGTGGTTAACGTCCGTACCCCTACTTATTTCACCTTTACATATGGTACATATGGCAAGACAGTTGTTGTCTGGATTTAGCAAACAATATTGCCAGACCAAAGAGGTGGAATGTTTGGTCTTCTGTTCAGCCATGACCGTGATGGGCTTTTTCATCCCACGGACAACAACTGTCTCCCCCGGAGCCTGATTTAAACAAATCACATCACCTTCAGAATCCTCCTCGCCAACTTTCTCCTCAGCGCCAGCTACACCAGTATCCTCATACTGTTGTACTTCAACAGTGACATCTTCAATTTGCATATCAGCAAGTGGACTGTGGGTGCTCCTTTCAGCACTTGCAGAGGGCGTGCAAATGGTGGAAAGAGCCACCTCTTCCCGTCCAGTGCTGGGAAGGTCAGGCATAGCAACTGCCACCACACTTGGACTCTCCTTGGGGATTTGTGATATCTTCTTAGAACGCACAGTTCTTCGCTGTGCTTTTGCCAGCTTAACTCGTTTGATTTTTGTAGCGGGAGGAGGGCTTCCATCGTCATGTGAAGCTGAACTACTAGTCATGAACATAGGGAAAGACCTTAGCCATTCCTTGCCACTCCGTGTTGTAAATGGCATATTGGCAAGTTTACGTTTCTCCTCAGATGATTTAAATGTTTTTTTAAGGTCATTTTCCTGACCTTTTAAATTTGGTATTTTATATGCCCTCTACTATGACATTGGGCACCGACCTTGGCAGACGACGTTGATGGCATTTTATCTTCTATGTCATAACTAGTGGCATCAGCTTCAGCACTAGGAGGAAGTGGTTCTTGATCTTTCCCTCTTTTATTTTTATCGGACAAAGTTTTCTCCTCCATATATGTTATATTGATATATACGTGCGGCTAAGGTGCACACAAACACAGAAAAGAAGAATTTTAAATTTTTTTGGGAGTGCACTTTGGGGGTTGCACCACCTTTTAACAGACTTAAGACACAGCCGCACGCTTGGCTCTGCTCCTTTGTTGACGCACGTGCGGCTACAGCGCACACAATTCACAACACAGAAAAGAAGCTTTTAAAAAAAATTTCGGAGTGCACTTTGGGGGTTACACCACCCTTTAATAGACTTATGACACAGGTGAACGCTAAGCGCTGCTCCTTTGTTGATGGACATGCGGCTACATCGCACACAACTCACAACACAGAAAAGAAGCTTTTTTTATTTTTTTTGAAGTGCACTTTGGCGGTTACACCACCCTTTAACAGACGAGCCAGCCCGCCCTTTACTTATGACACAGGCGCACGCTTGGCGCTGCTCCTTTGTTGATGCACGTGGCTACTGCGCATACATTTCACATACAAACACAGAAAAAAAAGAATTGTTTATTTTTTGTGGAGCGCACTTTGGGGGTTACACCACCCTTTAACAGACTTCTGACACAGACGAACGCTTGGCACTGCTCCTTTGTTGATGGACATGCGGATATAGCACACACAATTCACAACACAGAAAAGAAGAATTTTTTATTTTTTTGAAGTGCACTTTGGGGTTACACCACCCTTTAATAGACTTATGACACAGGCGCATGTTTGGCGCTGCTTGAGCAGGTCGATGTTGCCCAAGTGCGCATGCGCACAACTGAGGCGGCTCCGTCGTGCGCATGTGCGCATGTGCGAGACGCGCATAACGACGGCCAAGCCGTCGTTATGGGTCTCGCACCAAAGGGGGCGTGCTGTCGATGTTGAGTGACAGCACACCCCCTTTGGTAGGCGTGCCGAGGGGCGTGGCTGCCCAGATGGAGGCGTTCCCATGGGAACGCATGCCGTCTGGGGCCGGCCCAACTGACATCACTAGTGATGTCAGTGGGAGTGCTTTTGGCTCTGATAGAGCCAAAAGCACTCCAGGGCTTGCGGCAGCGAGACCCTACCGCAAGGGTCTCGTCACAAGCCTGATGGTCGCGATGGTCAAGCTGTCACCCACAGCTATGCAAGTGGCCAGGAGGCCGCTCCAAAAGGTAGGAGGGACGGCCCTGATTAAGAGCGAGCGCTCTGTCAGAGCATCCGGCTCTGAATCAGGGCCACAATTCACAGAAAAGAAGAATTTTTTTTTTTTTTCAAGTGCACTTTGGGGGTTACACCACCCTTTAAGAGATGAGCCAGCCAGCCCTTTACCTATGACACAGGCGCATGCTTGGCGCTGCTACTTTGTTGATGCACGTGCAGCCACAGTGCACACAATTCACAAACACAGAAAATAATGGGGTTTTTTTGCACTTGGACAGATCACCCCCTGGACAACACTGCAGCACCCCTTTAGGACTACAGCCTTTATGGGACACTGCACAACACAGCCCAGCCAGCCCCTATAGACTTTTGGAGTGGACAGAGCCCCTATGGACAACTGACTGCACAACACAGTCCAGCCAGCCCCTATTGACAACAGCAGCACAACACAGCCCAGCCAGCCCCTATGGACTTTGGAGGAGTGGACACAGCCCCTATGGACAACACAACACAGTCAGCCCTAACTCCCACCCTCCCTCTTCACTGTCCACAGCCTGAGTGAGAAATGGCGCTGACGCGGGGACCTTTTATAGAATCCAAAACCCGCGAGATCCGGAAGGTGGGATGATGATGTTTTGCCTCGATTTCAGTTCTGAGTCAGGCGGGAAAACCCGAGCCGGACTCGGTTCCCGACTCGGATCGGGGGGGCTCGGGGGGGGTCGGATTTCAGAAATCCAAACTCGCTCATCCCTAGTTTGAACTAGAGATGTGCACCGACCCCCATGTTTTGTTTTTGGATCTACCCTGGTTTTGGATCTGGATTGGTTTTGCCAAAACCTCACCTCTGTGTTTTGTTTTCATGTTTTGGATCTGGATTTTTTCTTAAAAAATCATAAAAACAGCTAAAATCACATAAAATGGGCCTGTTTTTGTTCCTACAGTGTAGTTAACCTCAATAACATTTATTTCCAGTAATTTCCAATCAATTTTGACCACCTCACAATATTATTTGCTTAATCTAGTTAAGGCCAAAAGGTTGCATCCAGCTAGCTGGCTGACTAAGCTAAGTGACACAGTGGGTGGCACTAACATGTGGCACTTCAGTTTCTAATATCCAACACGGATACAGTGTGTTATATAGTCTGGGATGGATACACCAATAGTGTCCTTACTGTGACAGCAGTGTCGGCAGAGCGGAGTTGCTGACGGTATCCTCAGTACATGGAATGGCAGTGCTGCTGTACTGGCAGTGCCCTCAGTGAAGGGTACCGGTGATGTCGGCAGTGCGGGAATGCCATCGGTGTCTTTAGTGCAGGTTTGCTGGCTGTGTCGGCAGTGCGGGGGTGCCAGCGGTGTCTCTTAGTGCAGGTTTGCTGGCTGTGTCGGCAGTGTCGGGGTGCCAGCGGTGTCTTTAGTGCAGGTTTGCTGGCAGTGTCGGCAGTGCGGGAGTGCCCTCAGTGCAGGTTTGCTGTGTCCGCAGTGCAGGGGTGTTCTCAATGCAGAGTGCCGGCGGTGTCGGCAGAGCGGGGGTGCCAGCGATGTCCTCAGTGCAGGTTTGCTGACTGTGTCGGCAGTGCAGGGGTGCTGGTAGTGTCCTCACTGTGGGAGTGTCGGGAGTGTGGGGGTCGCTGACGGTTTCCTCAGTACGTTGAGCAGCAGTGCAGGAATATTGGCAGCAGTGGGGGATGCTGCCAGTGGGTGTGCCGGCGGTGTCGGTGGCGGGGGGTGCTGGCAGTGTCAGGTGGCATGGGATGGTGGGCTATATCTTTTTTCCCTCCCTTGTGTTTTTAATGGGCTTAACGCTGATTGGCTGAGAGCCGTGACAGACGTCTCTCTCAGCCAATCAGCGTTAAGCCCGCTGAAAACAAAACGGGAATGCCTACCGTCTGGGGCTGGCCCCACTGACATCACTAGTGATGTTAGTGGGAGTGATTTTGGCTCTGATAGAGCCAAAATCACTCCAGGGCTTGCGGCAGCGAGACCCTACCGCAGGGTCTCGTCGCAAGCCCGATGGTCCATCATCATGGACACTCGCATAAGCTGTGGGTGGTAACCCACAGCTATGCGAGCGTCCAAAAAGCCGCTCCAAATTTAACTAGGACGGCCCTGATTCAGAGTGAGCGCTCTGGTCAGAGCGTCCGGCTCTGAATCAGGGCCTGAAACCGCACATCTCTAGTTCTGTATAGCATATTGGCATATTGAAGAATAGCTTCATGTGTGTTATGTTATAAGGTGCTGGATAAATTGGTGAACATGAAATGTAATCAAATAGTGCAGATAATATATTTGTGTTGAATTCTATATTTGTATTTAATACCTATAACTGACTTAAATCTATAGACTAAGGGCCTCAGGGCCTGATTCAGAGCCGGACGCTCTGACAAGAGCGCTCGCTCTGAATCAGGGCCCTCCTACCTAAAGTCACCCCCACACACTGCAATTACCCCCACACACCCAACACTGCAGTCACTCCCCCACTGCAGTCACCCCCACACACCACTCACTGAAGTCACCCCCACACACCACTCACTGCAGTCACTCCCACACACCCCACACTGCAGTCACCCCCACACACCCCAAACTGCAGTCACCCTCCCAATGCAGTCATCCCCACACATGTTACTGCATGTGATATATCTGCTGTCACCCCACACCCCCCACACTTTACATTGCTCATCTCTGTGTTACCTGGGGAAGCGATGTTACTGTGTGTGATATATCTGCTGTCACCCCACACACCCCACACGTTACATTGCTCATCTCTGTGTTACCTGGGGAAGCGATGTTACTGTATGTGATATATCTGCTGTCACCCCACACACCCCACACGTTACATTGCTCATCTCTGTGTTACCTGGGGAAGCGATGTTACTGCATGTGATATATCTGCTGTCACCCCCCACACACACCACACTTTGCATTGCTCATCTCTGTGTTACCTGGGGAAGTGATGTTACTACATGTGATATATCTGCTGTCACCCCACACCCCCCACACTTTACATTGCTCATCTCTGTGTTACCTGGGGAAGCGATGTTACTGTATGTGATATATCTGCTGTCACCCTACACACCCCACACGTTACATTGCTCATCTCTGTGTTACCTGGGGAAGCGATGTTACTGCATGTGATATATCTGCTGTCACCCCCCACACACCCCACACTTTGCATTGCTCATCTCTGTGTTACCTGGGGAAGTGATGTTACTACATGTGATATATCTGCTGTCACCCCACACACCCCACACTTTACATTGCTCATCCCTGTGTTACCTGGGGAAGTGATGTTACTGCATGTGATATATCTGCTGTCACCCCACACCCCCCACACTTTACATTGCTCATCTCTGTGTTACCTGGGGAAGCGATGTTACTGTATGTGATATATCTGCTGTCACCCCACACACCCCACACGTTACATTGCTCATCTCTGTGTTACCTGGGGAAGTGATGTTACTACATGTGATATATCTGCTGTCACCCCACACACCCCACACATTGCATTGCTCATCTCTGTGTTACCTGGGGAAGCGATGTTACTGTATGTGATATATCTGCTGTCACCCCACACACCCCACAAGTTACATTGCTCATCTCTGTGTTACCTGGGGAAGCGATGTTACTGCATGTGATATATCTGCTGTCACCCCCCACACACCCCACACTTTACATTGGTCATCTCTGTGTTACCTGGGGAAGCGATGTTACTACATGTGATATATCTGCTGTCACCCCACACACCCCACACTTTACATTGCTCATCTCTGTGTTACCTGGGGAAGTGATGTTACTGCATGTGATATATCTGCTGTGATCCCACACACCCCACATTTTACATTGCTCATCTCTGTGTTACCTGGGGAAGTGATGTTACTGCATGTGATATATCTGCTGTCACCCCCCACACCCCCCCACCACTTTACATTGCACATCTCTGTGTTACCTGGGGAAGAGATGTTACTGCATGTGATATATCTGCTGTCACCCCACACACCCCACATTTTACATTACACATCTCTGTGTTACCTGGGGAAGTGATGTTACTGCTTGTGATATATCTGCTGTCACCCCACACACCCCACACTTTACATTGCACATCTCTGTTTTACCTGGGGAAGCGATGTTACTGCTTGTGATATATCTGCTGTGATCCCACACACCCCACACTTTGCATTGCACATCTCTGTTTTACCTGGGGAAGCGATGTTACTGCATGTGATATATCTGCTGTCACCCCACACACCCCACACTTTACATTGCACATCTCTGTGTTACCTGGGGAAGTGATGTTACTACATGTGATATATCTGCTGTCACCCCACACACCCCACACTTTACATTGCACATCTCTGTGTTACCTGGGGAAGTGATGTTACTGCATGTGATATATCTGCTGTCACCCCACACTTTACATTGCTCATCTCTGTGTTACCTGGGGAAGCGATGTTACTGCATGTGATATATCTGCTGTCACCCCACACACCCCACACTTTACATTGCACATCTCTGTGTTACCTGGGGAAGTGATGTTACTGCATGTGATATATCTGCTGTCACCCCACACCCCCCACACTTTACATTGCTCATCTCTGTGTTACCTGGGGAAGCGATGTTACTGTATGTGATATATCTGCTGTCACCCCACACACCCCACACGTTGCATTGCTCATCTCTGTGTTACCTGGGGAAGCGATGTTACTGCATGTGATATATCTGCTGTCACCCCACACACCCCACACTTTACATTGCACATCTCTGTGTTACCTGGGGAAGCGATGTTACTGCATGTGATATATCTGCTGTCACCCCACACACCCCACACTTTACATTGCACATCTCTGTGTTACCTGGGGAAGCGATGTTACTGCATGTGATATATCTGCTGTCACCCCACACACCCCACACTTTACATTGCTCATCTCTGTGTTACCTGGGGAAGCGATGTTACTGTATGTGATATATCTGCTGTCACCCCACACACCCCACACTTTACATTGCTCATCTCTGTGTTACCTGGGGAAGCGATTTTACTGCATGTGACATATCTGCTGTCACCCCACACACCCCACAAATTGCATTGCTCATCTCTGTGTTACCTGGGGAAGTGGTTACTGCATGTGATATATCTGCTGTCACCCCACACACCCCACACTTTACATTGCTCATCTCTGTGTTACCTGGGGAAGTGATGTTACTGCATGTGATATATCTGCTGTCACCCCACACTTTACATTGCTCATCTCTGTGTTACCTGGGGAAGTGATGTTACTGCATGTGATATATCTGCTGTCACCTCACACCCCCCACACTTTACATTGCTCATCTCTGTGTTACCTGGGGAAGCGATGTTACTGTATGTGATATATCTGCTGTCACCCCACACACCCCACACGTTGCATTGCTCATCTCTGTGTTACCTGGGGAAGCGATGTTACTGCATGTGATATATCTGCTGTCACCCCACACACCCCACACTTTACATTGCACATCTCTGTGTTACCTGGGGAAGCGATGTTACTGCATGTGATATATCTGCTGTCACCCCAAACACCCCACACTTTACATTGCACATCTCTGTGTTACCTGGGGAAGCGATGTTACTGCATGTGATATATCTGCTGTCACCCCACACACCCCACACTTTACATTGCTCATCTCTGTGTTACCTGGGGAAGCGATGTTACTGTATGTGATATATCTGCTGTCACCCCACACACCCCACACTTTACATTGCTCATCTCTGTGTTACCTGGGGAAGCGATTTTACTGCATGTGACATATCTGCTGTCACCCCACACACCCCACAAATTGCATTGCTCATCTCTGTGTTACCTGGGGAAGTGGTTACTGCATGTGATATATCTGCTGTCACCCCACACACCCCACACTTTACATTGCTCATCTCTGTGTTACCTGGGGAAGTGATGTTACTGCATGTGATATATCTGCTGTCACCCCACACTTTACATTGCTCATCTCTGTGTTGCCTGGGGAAGTGATGTTACTGCATGTGATATATCTGCTGTCACCCCACACACCCCACACATTGCATTGCTCATCTCTGTGTTACCTGGGGAAGTGATGTTACTGCATGTGATATATCTGCTGTCACCCCACACACCCCACACTTTGCATTGCTCATCTCTGTGTTACCTGGGGATGATGTTACTGCATGTGATATATCTGCTGTCACCCCACACTTTACATTGTTCATCTCTGTGTTACCTGGGGAAGTGATGTTACTGCATGTGCTATATCTGCTGTCACCCAACACAAACCTCATTTTACATTGCACATCTCTGTGTTACCTGGGGAAGTGATGTTACTGCATATGATATATCTGCTGTCACCCCACACACCCCACACTATGCATTGCACATCTCTGTGTTACCTGGGGAAGTGATGATACTGCATGTGATATATCTGCTGTCACCCCCCACACACCCCACACTTTACATTGCACATCTCTGTGTTACCTAGGGAAGTGATGTTACTGCATGTGATATATCTGCTGTCACCCCACACACCCCACACTTTACATTGCTCATCTCTGTGTTACCTGGGAAAGTGAAGTTACTACATGTGATATATCTGCTGTCACCCCACACACCCCACACTTTACATTGCTCATCTCTGTGTTACCTGGGGAAGCGATGTTACTGCATGTGATATATCTGCTGTCACCCCACACACCCCACACTTTACATTGCACATCTGTGTTACCTGGGGAAGCGATGTTACTGCATGTGATATATCTGCTGTCACCCCACACACCCCACACTTTACATTGCTCATCTCTGTGTTACCTGGGGAAGCGATGTTACTGTATGTGATATATCTGCTGTCACCCCACACTTTACATTGCTCATCTCTGTGTTGCCTGGGGAAGTGATGTTACTGCATGTGATATATCTGCTGTCACCCCACACACCCCACACATTGCATTGCTCATCTCTGTGTTACCTGGGGAAGTGATGTTACTGCATGTGATATATCTGCTGTCACCCCACACTTTACATTGTTCATCTCTGTGTTACCTGGGGAAGTGATGTTACTGCATGTGCTATATCTGCTGTCACCCCACACTTTACATTGTTCATCTCTGTGTTACCTGGGGAAGTGATGTTACTGCATGTGCTATATCTGCTGTCACCCAACACAAACCTCATTTTACATTGCACATCTCTGTGTTACCTTGGGAAGTGATGTTACTGCATGTGATATATCTGCTGTCACCCCCCACACCCCACACTATGCATTGCACATCTCTGTGTTACCTGGGGAAGTGATTTTACTGCATGTGATATATCTGCTGTCACCCCACACTTTACATTGCACATCTCTGTGTTACCTGGGGAAGTGATGTTACTACATGTGACATATCTGCTGTCACCCCAAACACCCCACACTTTACATTGCTCATCTCTGTGTTACCTGGGGAAGTGATGTTACTGCATGTGAAATATCTGCGGTCACCCCACACACCACACATTTTGCATTGCTCATCTCTGTGTTACCTGAGGAAGTGATGTTACTGCATGTGATATATCTGCTGTCACCCCACACCCCCCCCCCACTTTACATTGCTCATCTGTGTAACCTGGGGTAGTGATGTTACTGCACGTGATATATCTGCTGTGATCCCACACACCCAACATTTTACATTACACATCTCTGTGTTACCTGGGGAAGTGATGTTACTATATGTGATATATCTGCTGTCACCCCACACACCCCACACTTTGCATTGCACATCTCTGTTTTACCTGGGGAAGCGATGTTACTGCATGTGATATATCTGCTGTCACCCCACACTTTGCATTGCTCATCTCTGTGTTACCTGGGAAAGTGAAGTTACTACATGTGATATATCTGCAGTCACCCCACACACCCCACACTTTACATTGCTCATCTCTGTGTTACCTGGGAAAGTGATGTTACTGCATGTGATATATCTGCTGTCACCCCCACACACCCCCAACTTTACTTTGCACATCTCTGTGTTACCTGGGGGAGTGATGTTACTGCATGTGATATATCTGCTGTCACCCCACACAGTCCACATTTTACATTGCTCATCTCTGTGTTACCTGGGGAAGTGATGTTGCTGCATGTGATATATCTGCTGTCACCCCCCACACACCCCACACTTTACATTGCACATCTCTGTGTTACCTGGGGAAGTGATGTTACTACATGTGATATATCTGCTGTCACCCCACAAACCCCAAACTTTACATTGCACATCTCTGTGTTACCTGGGGGAGTGATGTTACTGCATGTGATATATCTGCTGTCACCCCACACACCCCAAACTTTACGTTGCTCATCTCTGTGTTACCTGGGGAAGTCATGTTGCTGCATGTGATATATCTGCTGTCACCCCCCACACACCCCACACTTTACATTGCACATCTCTGTGTTACCTGGGGAAGTGATGTTGCTGCATGTGATATATCTGCTGTCACCCCACACACCCTAAACTATACATTGCTCATCTCTGTGTTACCTGGGGAAGTCATGTTGCTGCATGTGATATATCTGCTGTCACCCCACACCTCAAACTTTACATTACACATCTCTGTGTTACCTGGGGAAGTGATGTTGCTGCATGTGATATATCTGTTGTCACCCCACACCCCCCAAACTTTACATTGCTCATCTCTGTGTTACCTGGGAAAGTGAAGTTACTACATGTGATATATCTGCTGTCACCACACACACCACACTTTACATTGCTCATCTCTGTGTTACCTGGGGAAGCGATGTTACTGCATGTGATATATCTGCTGTCACCCCACACTTTACATTGCACATCTCTGTGTTACCTGGGGAAGCGATGTTACTGCATGTGAAAAATCTGCTGTCACCCCACACACCCCACACTTTACATTGCACATCTCTGTGTTACCTGGGGAAGTGATGTTACTGCATGTGATATATCTGCTGTCACCCCACACACCCCACACTTTACATTGCACATCTCTGTGTTACCTGGGGAAGCGATGTTACTGCATGTGATAAATCTGCTGTCACCCCACACACCCCACACTTTACATTGCACATCTCTGTGTTACCTGGGGAAGTGATGTTACTGCATGTGATATATCTGCTGTCACCCCACACACCCCACACTTTACATTGCACATCTCTGTGTTACCTGGGGAAGCGATGTTACTGCATGTGATATATCTGCTGTCACCCCACACACCCCACACTTTACATTGCACATCTCTGTGTTACCTGGGGAAGCGATGTTACTGCATGTGATAAATCTGCTGTCACCCCACACACCCCACACTTTACATTGCTCATCTCTGTGTTACCTGGGGAAGCGATGTTACTGTATGTGATATATCTGCTGTCACCCCACACACCACACACTTTACATTGCTCATCTCTGTGTTACCTGGGGAAGCGATGTTACTGCATGTGACATATCTGCTGTCACCCCACACACCCCACAAATTGCATTGCTCATCTCTGTGTTACCTGGGGAAGTGGTTACTGCATGTGATATATCTGCTGTCACCCCACACACCCCACACTTTACATTGCTCATCTCTGTGTTACCTGGGGAAGTGATGTTACTGCATGTGATATATCTGCTGTCACCCCACACTTTACATTGCTCATCTCTGTGTTACCTGGGCAAGTGATGTTACTGCATGTGATATATCTGCTGTCACCCCACACACCCCACAGATTGCATTGCTCATCTCTGTGTTACCTGGGGAAGTGATGTTACTGCATGTGATATATCTGCTGTCACCCCACACTTTGCATTGCTCATCTCTGTGTTACCTGGGGAATGATGTTACTGCATGCGATATATCAGCTGTCACCCCACACACACCACACTTTACATTGCACATCTCTGTGTTACCTGGGGAAGTGATGTTACTGCATGTGATATATCTGCTGTCACCCCCCACACCCCACTCTTTGCATTACTCATCTCTGTGTTACCTGGGGAAGTGATGTTACTGCATGTGATATATCTGCTGTCACCCCACATACCCCACACTTTACATTGCTCATCTCTGTGTTACCTGGGGAAGCGATGTTACTGTATGTGATATATCTGCTGTCACCCCACACACCCCACACTTTACATTGCACATCTCTGTGTTACCTGGGGAAGTGATGTTACTGCATGTGATATATCTGCTGTCACCCCACACACCCCACACTTTACATTGCTCATCTCTGTGTTACCTGGGGAAGCGATTTTACTGCATGTGACATATCTGCTGTCACCCCACACTTTACATTGCTCATCTCTGTGTTACCTGGGGAAGTGATGTTACTGCATGTGATATATCTGCTGTCACCCCACACACCCCACACTTTACATTGCTCATCTCTGTGTTACCTGGGGAAGCGATTTTACTGCATGTGACATATCTGCTGTCACCCCACACTTTACATTGTTCATCTCTGTGTTACCTGGGGAAGTGATGTTACTGTATGTGATATATCTGCTGTCACCCAACACAAACCTCATTTTACATTGCACATCTCTGTGTTACCTTGGGAAGTGATGTTACTGCATGTGATATATCTGCTGTCACCCCACACTTTACATTGCTCCTCTCTGTGTTACCTGGGAAAGTGAAGTTACTACATGTGATATATCTGCTGTAACCCCACACACCCCACACTTTACATTGCTCATCTCTGTGTTACCTGGGGAAGTGATGTTACTGCATGTGATATATCTGCTGTCACCCCCACACACCCCCAACTTTACATTGCACATCTCTGTGTTACCTGGGGGAGTGATGTTACTGCATGTGATATATCTGCTGTCACCCCACACACCCCACATTTTACATTGCTCATCTCTGTGTTACCTGGGGAAGTGATGTTGCTGCATGTGATATATCTGCTGTCACCCCCCACACACCCCACATTTTACATTGCTCATCTCTGTGTTACCTGGGGAAGTGATGTTACTACATGTGATATATCTGCTGTCACCCCCCACACACCCCACACTTTACATTGCACATCTCTGTGTTACCTGGGGAAGTCATGTTGCTGCATGTGATATATCTGCTGTCACCCCCCACACACCCCACACTTTACATTGCACATCTCTGTGTTACCTGGGGAAGTGATGTAACTACATGTGATATATCTGCTGTCACCCCACACACCCCAAACTTTACATTACACATCTCTGTGTTACCTGGGGAAGAGATGTTGCTGCATGTGATATATCTGTTGTCACCCCACACCCCCCAAACTTTACATTGCTCATCTCTGTGTTACCTGGGAAAGTGAAGTTACTACATGTGATATATCTGCTGTCACCACACACACCAAACTTTACATTGCACATCTCTGTGTTACCTGGGGAAGTGATGTTAATGCATGTGATATATCTGCTGTCACACCATACACCCCACACTTTACATTGCTCATCTCTGTGTTACCTGGGGAAGCGATGTTACTGTACGTGATATATCTGCTGTCACCCCACACACACCCCACAGTTTACATTGCTCATCTCTGTGTTACCTGGGGAAGTGGTTACTGCATGTGATATATCTGCTGTCACACCATACACCCCACACTTTACATTGCTCATCTCTGTGTTACCTGGGGAAGCGATGTTACTGTACGTGATATATCTGCTGTCACCCCACACACTTTACATTGCTCATCTCTGAGTTACCTGGGGAATGATGTTACTGCATGCGATATATCAGCTGTCACCCCACACACACCACACTTTACATTGCACATCTCTGTGTTACCCGGGGAAGTGATGTTACTGCATGTGATATATCTGCTGTCACCCCACACTTTACATTGCTCATCTCTGTGTTACCTGGGGGAGTGATGTTACTGCATGTGATAAATCTGCTGTCACCCCACACACCCCACACTTTACATTGCTCATCTCTGTGTTACCTGGGGAAGCGATGTTACTGTATGTGATATATCTGCTGTCACCCCACACACCACACACTTTACATTGCTCATCTCTGAGTTACCTGGGGAAGTGATGTTACTGCATGTGACATATCTGCTGTCACCCCACACACCCCACACTTTACATTGCTCATCTCTGTGTTACCTGGGGAAGTGATGATACTGCATGTGATATATCTGCTGTCACCCCACACTTTACATTGCTCATCTCTGTGTTACCTGGGGAAGTGATGTTACTGCATGTGATATATCTGCTGTCACCCCACACACCCCACAGATTGCATTGCTCATCTCCGTGTTACCTGGGGAAGTGGTTACTGCATGTGATATATCTGCTGTCACCCCACACACCCCACACTTTACATTGCTCATCTCTGTGTTACCTGGGGAAGTGATGATACTGCATGTGATATATCTGCTGTCACCCCACACTTTACATTGCTCATCTCTGTGTTACTTGGGGAAGTGATGTTACTGCATGTGATATATCTGCTGTCACCCCACACACCCCACAGATTGCATTGCTCATCTCCGTGTTACCTGGGGAAGTGATGTTACTGCATGTGATATATCTGCTGTCACCCCACACACCCCACACTTTACACTGCTCATCTCTGTGTTACCTGGGGAAGTGATGTTACTGCATGTGATATATCTGCTGTCACCCCACACTTTGCATTGCTCATCTCTGTGTTACCTGGGGAAGTGATGTTACTGCATGTGATATATCAGCTGTCACCCCACACACACCACACTTTACATTGCACATCTCTGTGTTACCTGGGGAAGTGATGTTACTGCATGTGATATATCTGCTGTCACCCCCCACACCCCACTCTTTGCATTGCTCATCTCTGTGTTACCTGGGGAAGTGATGTTACTGCATGTGATATATCTGCTGTCACCCCACATACCCCACACTTTACATTGCTCATCTCTGTGTTACTTGGGAAAGTGATGTTACTACATGTGACATGTCTGCTGTCACCCCACACACCACACACTTTACATTGCTCATCTCTGTGTTACCTGGGGAAGTGATGTTACTGTATGTGATATATCTGCTGTCACCCCACACACCCCAAATGTTGCATTGCTCATCTCTGTGTTACCTGAGGAAGTGATGTTACTGCATGTGATATATCTGCTGTCACCCCACACCCCCCCGCACTTTACATTGCTCATCTGTGTTACCTGGGGTAGTGTTGTTACTGCATGTGATATATCTGCTGTCCACCCACACTTTGCATTGCTCATCTCTGTGTTACCTGGGGAAGTGATGTTACTGCATGTGATATATCTGCTGTCACCCCACACACCCCACACTTTGCATTGCACATCTCTGTGTTACCTGGGGGAGTGATGTTACTGCATGTGATATATCTGCTATCACCCCACACACCCCACACTTTATATTGCACATCTCTGTGTTACCTGGGGAAGTGATGTTACTGCATGTGATATATCTGCTGTCACCCCACACACCCCACATTTTACATTGCTCATCTCTGTGTTACCTGGGGAAGCGATGTTACTGCATGTGATATATCTGCTGTCACCCCACACACCCCACATTTTACATTGCTCATCTCTGTGTTACCTGGGGAAGCGATGTTACTGCATGTGATATATCTGCTGTCACCCCACACACCCCACACTTTACATTGCACATCTCTGTGTTACCTGGGGAAGTGATGTTACTGCATGTGATATATCTGCTGTCACCCCCCACACACCCCACACTTTACATTGCACATCTCTGTGTTACTTGGGAAAGAGATGTTACTACATGTGACATATCTGCTGTAACCCCACACACCCCACACTTTACATTTCTCATCTCTGTGTTACCTGGGGGAGTGAAGTTGCCGCATGTGATATATCTGCTGTCACCCCCCACACCCCACACTTTACATTGCACATCTCTGTGTTACCTGCGGAAGTGATGTTACTGCATGTGATATATCTGCTGTCACCCCACACCCCCCACACTTTACATTGCTCATCTCTGTGTTACCTTGGGAAGCGATGTTACTGCATGTGATATATCTGCTGTCACCCCCCACACTTTACATTGCTCATCTCTGTGTTACCTGGGGAAGCGATGTTACTGCATGTGATATATCTGCTGTCACCCCACACATTGCATTGCTCATCTCTGTGTTACCTGGGGAAGTGGTTACTGCATGTGATATATCTGCTGTCACCCCACACACCCCACACTTTACATTGCTCATCTCTGTGTTACCTGGGGGAGTGATGTTACTGCATGTGATATATCTGCTGTCACCACACACACCCACACTTTACATTGCTCATCTCTGTGTTTCCTGGGGAAGCGATGTTACTGCATGTGATATATCTGCTGTCACCACACACACCCCACATTTTACATTGCTCATCTCTGTGTTACCTGGGGAAGCGATGTTACTGCATGTTATATATCTGCTGTCACCCCACACACCCCACATTTTACATTGCTCATCTCTGTGTTACCTGGGGAAGCGATGTTACTGCATGTGATATATCTGCTGTCACCCCACACACCCAACACTTTACATTGCTCATCTCTGTGTTACCAGGGGAAGTGATGTTACTGCATGTGATATATGTGCTGTCACCCCCCACACACCCCACACTTTACATTGCACATCTCTGTGTTACCTGGGGAAGTGATGTTACTGCATGTGATATATCTGCTGTCACCCCCCACACACCCCACACTTTACATTGCACATCTCTGTGTTACCTGGGGAAGTGATGTTACTGCATGTGATATATCTGCTGTCACCCCCCACACACCCCACACTTTACATTGTACATCTCTGTGTTACCTGGGGAAGTGATGTTACTGCATATGATATATCTGCTGTCACCCCCCACACACCCCACACTTTATATTGCACATCTCTGTGTTACCTGAGGAAGTGATGTTACTGCATGTGCTATATCTGCTGTCACCACACACACCCCACACTTTCCATCGCACATCTCTGTGTTACCTGGGGAAGTGATGTTACTGCATGTGATATATCTGCTGTCACCCCACACACCCCACACTTTACATTGCTCATCTCTGTGTTACCTGGGGAAGTGATGATACTGCATGTGATATATCTGCTGTCATCCCCACACACCCCACACTTTACGTTGCTCATCTCTGTGTTACCTGGGGATGTGATGTTACTGCATGTGATATATCTGCTGTCACACCACACTTTACATTGCTCATCTCTGTGTTACCTGGGGAAGTGATGTTACTGCATGTGCTATATCTGCTGTCACCCCACACACACCACACTTTACATTGCTCATCTCTGTGTTACCTGGGGAAGTGATGTTACTGCATGTGCTATATCTGCTGTCACCCCACACACACCACACTTTACATTGCACATCTCTGTGTTACCTGGGGAAATGATGATACTGCATGTGATATATCTGCTGTCACCCCCCACACACCCCACACTTTACATTGCACATCTCTGTGTTACCAGGGGAAGTGATGATACTGCATGTGATATATCTGCTGTCACCCCACACTTTTCATTGCTCATCTCTGTGTTACTAGGGAAAGTGATATTACTACATGTGACATGTCTGCTATCACCCCACACACCCCACACTTTACATTGCTCATCTCTGTGTTACCTGGGGAAGTGATGTTACTGTATGTGATATATCTGCTGTCACCCCACACACCCCACACTTTACATTGCTCATCTCTGTG
The DNA here is from genome assembly GCA_031769625.1 of Taudactylus pleione. Taxonomy (NCBI): domain Eukaryota; kingdom Metazoa; phylum Chordata; class Amphibia; order Anura; family Myobatrachidae; genus Taudactylus; species Taudactylus pleione. Next base: position 315,353 of record JAUIMM010000381.1, on the reverse strand, counting down.
TTACCTGGGGAAGTGATGATACTGCATGTGATATATCTGCTGTCACCCCACACACCCCACACTTTACATTGCTCATCTCTGTGTTACCTGGGGAAGTGATGATACTGCATGTGATATATCTGCTGTCATCCCCACACACCCCACACTTTACGTTGCTCATCTCTGTGTTACCTGGGGATGTGATGTTACTGCATGTGATATATCTGCTGTCACCCCACACTTTACATTGCTCATCTCTGTGTTACCTGGGGAAGTGATGTTACTGCATGTGCTATATCTGCTGTCACCCCACACACACCACACTTTACATTGCACATCTCTGTGTTACCTGGGGAAGTGATGTTACTGCATGTGATATATCTGCTGTCACCCCCCACACCCCACACTATGCATTGCACATCTCTGTGTTACCTGGGGAAATGATGATACTGCATGTGATATATCTGCTGTCACCCCCCACACACCCCACACTTTACATTGCACATCTCTGTGTTACCAGGGGAAGTGATGATACTGCATGTGATATATCTGCTGTCACCCCACACTTTTCATTGCTCATCTCTGTGTTACTAGGGAAAGTGATGTTACTACATGTGACATGTCTGCTATCACCCCACACACCCCACACTTTACATTGCTCATCTCTGTGTTACCTGGGGAAGTGATGTTACTGTATGTGATATATCTGCTGTCACCCCACACACCCCACATTTTGCATTGCTCATCTCTGTGTTACCTGAGGAAGTGATGTTACTGCATGTGATAAATCTGCAGTCACCCCACACCCCCCCCCCACTTTACATTGCTCATCTTTGTTACCTGGGGTAGTGTTGTTACTGCACGTGATATATCTGCTGTGACCCCCAACACACCCAACATTTTACATTACACATCTCTGTGTTACCAGTGGAAGTGATGTTCCTGCATGTGATATATCTGCTGTGACCCCACACACCCCACACTTTACATTGCTCATCTCTGTGTTACCTGGGAAAGCGATGTTACTGCATGTGATATATCTGCTGTCACCCCACACACCCCACATTTTACATTGCTCATCTCTGTGTTACCTGGGGGAGTGATGTTACTGCATGTGATATATCTGCTGTCATCCCTCACACTTTACATTGCTCATCTCTGTGTTACATGGGGAAGTGGTTACTGCATGTGATATATCTGCTGTCACCCCACACACCCCACACTTTATATTGCTCATCTCTGTGTTACCTGGGGAAGCGATGTTACTGCATGTGATATATCTGCTGTCACCCCCCACACCCCACACTTTACATTGCTCATCTCTGTGTTACCTGGGGAAGCGATGTTACTGCATGTGATATATCTGCTGTCACCCCACACACCCCACACTTTACATTGCTCATCTCTGTGTTACCTGGGGAAGTGATGTTACTGCATGTAATATATCTGCTGTCACCCCACACACCCCACACTTTACATGGCTCATCTCTGTGTTACCTGGGGAAGCGATGTTACTGCATGTGATATATCTGCTGTCACCCCACACACCCCACACTTTACATTGCTCATCTCTGTGTTACCTGGGGGAGTGATGTTACTACATGTGATATATCTGCTGTCATCCCCCACACTTTACATTGCTCATCTCTGTGTTACCTGGGGAAGCGATGTTACTGCATGTTATATATCTGCTGTCACCCCACACACACCACACTTTACATTGCACATCTCTGTGTTACCTGGGGAAGCGATGTTACTGCATGTGATATATCTGCTGTCACCCCACACACCCAACACATTACATTGCTCATCTCTGTGTTACCTGGGGAAGTGATGTTACTGCATGTGATATATCTGCTGTCACCCCCCACACACCCCACACTTTACATTGCACATCTCTGCGTTACCTGGGGAAGTGATGTTACTGCATGTGATATATCTGCTGTCACCCCCCACACACCCCACACTTTACATTGCACATCTCTGTGTTACCTGGGGAAGTGATGTTACTGCATGTGATATATCTGCTGTCACCCCCCACACACCCCACACTTTACATTGTACATCTCTGTGTTACCTGGGGAAGTGATGTTACTGCATATGATATATCTGCTGTCACCCCCCACACTTTATATTGCACATCTCTGTGTTACCTGGGGAAGTGATGTTACTGCATGTGCTATATCTGCTGTCACCCCACACACACCACACTTTACATCGCACATCTCTGTGTTACCTGGGGAAGTGATGTTACTGCATGTGATATATCTGCTGTCACCCGACACACCCCACACTTTACATTGCTCATCTCTGTGTTACCTGGGGAAGTGATGTTACTGCATGTAATATATCTGCTGTCACCCCACACACACCACACTTTACATCGCACATCTCTGTGTTACCTGGGGAAGTGATGTTACTGCATGTGATATATCTGCTGTCACCCGACACACCCCACACTTTACATTGCTCATCTCTGTGTTACCTGGGGAAGTGATGTTACTGCATGTAATATATCTGCTGTCACCCCACACACACCACACTTTACATTGCTCATCTCTGTGTTACCTGGGGAAGTGATGTTACTGCATGTGATATATCTGCTGTCACCCTACACTTTACATTGCTCATCTCTGTGTTACCTGGGGAAGTGATGTTACTGCATGTGCTATATCTGCTGTCACCCCACACACACCACACTTTACATTGCACATCTCTGTGTTACCTGGGGAAGTGATGTTACTGCATGTGATATATCTGCTGTCACCCCCCACACCCCACACTTTACATTGCTCATCTCTGTGTTACCTGGTGAAGTGATGATACTGCATGTGATATATCTGCTGTCACCCCCCACACACCCCACACTTTACATTGCACATCTCTGTGTTACCAGGGGAAGTGATGTTACTGCATGTGATATATCTGCTATCACCCCACACACCCCACACTTTACATTGCTCATCTCTGTGTTACTTGGGAAAGTGATGTTACTACATGTGACATGTCTTCTGTCACCCCACACACCCCACACTTTACATTGCTCATCTCTGTGTTACCTGGGGAAGTGATGTTACTGTATGTGATATATCTGCTGTCACCCCACACACCCCACATTTTGCATTGCTCATCTCTGTGTTACCTGAGGAAGTGATGTTGCTGCATGTGATAAATCTGCTGTCACCCCACACCCCCCCCCCACTTTACATTGCTCATCTGTGTTACCTGGGGTAGTGTTGTTACTTCATGTGATATATCTGCTGTGATCCCACACACCCAACATTTTACATTACACATCTCTGTGTTACCTGAGGAAGTGATGTTTCTGTATATGATATATCTGCTGTCACCCCACACACCCCACACTTTGCATTGCACATCTCTGTTTTAACTGGGGAAGTGATGTTACTGCATGTGATATATCTGCTGTCACCCCACACTTTGCATTGCTCATCTCTGTGTTACCTGGGAGAGTGAAGTTACTACATGTGATATATCTGCTGTCACCCCACACACCCCACACTTTACATTGCTCATCTCTGTGTTACCTGGGGGAGTGATGTTACTGCATGTGATATATCTGCTGTCATCCCCCACACTTTACATTGCTCATCTCTGTGTTACCAGGGGAAGCGATGTTACTGCATGTGATATATCTGCTGTCACCACACACACCCCACATTTTACATTGCTCATCTCTGTGTTACCTGGGGAAGCGATGTTACTGCATGTTATATATCTGCTGTCACCCCACACACCCCACATTTTACATTGCTCATCTCTGTGTTACCTGGGGAAGCGATGTTACTGCATGTGATATATCTGCTGTCATCCCACACACCCAACACATTACATTGCTCATCTCTGTGTTACCTGGGGAAGTGATGTTACTGCATGTGATATATCTGCTGTCACCCCCCCACACACCCCACACTTTACATTGCACATGTCTGCGTTACCTGGGGAAGTGATGTTACTGCATGTGATATATCTGCTGTCACCCCACACACCCCACACTTTAAATTGCTCATCTCTGTGTTACCTGGGGGAGTGATGTTACTGCATGTGATATATCTGTTGTCATCCCCCACACTTTACATTGCTCATCTCTGTGTTACCTGGGGAAGTGGTTACTGCATGTGATATATCTGCTGTCACCCCCACACCCCACACTTTACATTGCTCATCTCTGTGTTACCTGGGGAAGCGATGTTCCTGCATGTGATATATCTGCTGTCACCCCACACACCCCACACTTTACATTGCTCATCTCTGTGTTACCTGGGGAAGTGATGTTACTGCATGTAATATATCTGCTGTCACCCCACACACCCCACACTTTACATTGCTCATCTCTGTGTTACCTGGGGAAGCGATGTTACTGCATGTGATATATCTGCTGTCACCCCACACACCCCACACTTTACATTGCTCATCTCTGTTACCTGGGGGAGTGATGTTACTGCATGTGATATATCTGCTGTCATCCCCCACACTTTACATTGCTCATCTCTGTGTTACCTGGGGAAGTGGTTACTGCATGTGATATATCTGCTGTCACCCCCACGCCCCACACTTTACATTGCTCATCTCTGTGTTACCTGGGGAAGCGATGTTACTGCATGTGATATATCTGCTGTCACCCCACACACCCCACATTTTACATTGCTCATCTCTGTGTTACCTGGGGAAGCGATGTTACTGCATGTTATATATCTGCTGTCACCCCACACACCCCACACTTTACATTGCTCATCTCTGTGTTACCTGGGGAAGTGATGTTACTGCATGTAATATATCTGCTGTCACCCCACACACCCCACACTTTACATTGCACATCTCTGTGTTACCTGGGGAAGTGATGTTACTGCTTGTGATATATCTGCTGTCACCCCACACACCCCACACTTTAAATTGCACATCTCTGTTTTACCTGGGGTAGTGATGTTACTGCATTTGATATATCTGCTGTCACCCCCCACACACCCCACACATTACATTGCTCATCTCTGTGTTACCTGGGGAAGTGATGTTACTGCATGTGATATATCTGCTGTCACCCCCCACACTTTACATTGCACATCTCTGTGTTACCTGGGGAAGTGAAGTTACCGCATGTGATATATCTGCTGTCACCCCCCACACACCCCACACTTTACATTGCACATCTCTGTGTTACCTGGGGAAGTGATGTTACTGCATGTGATATATCTGCTGTCACCCCCCACACACCACACACTTTACATTGCACATCTCTGTGTTACATGGGGAAGTGATGTTACTGCATGTGATATATCTGCTGTCACCCCCCACACACCCCACACTTTACATTGCACATCTCTGTGTTACCTGGGGAAGTGATGTTACTGCATATGATATATCTGCTGTCACCCCCCACACACCCCACACTTTATATTGCACATCTCTGTGTTACCTGGGGAAGTGATGTTACTGCATGTGATATATCTGCTGTCACCCCACACACCCCACATTTTACATTGCTCATCTCTGTGTTACCTGGGGAAGCGATGTTACTGCATGTGATATATCTGCTGTCACCCCACACACCCCACATTTTACATTGCTCATCTCTGTGTTACCTGGGGAAGCGATGTTACTGCATGTGATATATCTGCTGTCACCCCACACACCCCACACTTTACATTGCACATCTCTGTGTTACCTGGGGAAGTGATGTTACTGCATGTGATATATCTGCTGTCACCCCCCACACACCCCACACTTTACATTGCACATCTCCGTGTTACTTGGGAAAGTGATATTACTCCATGCGACATATCTGCTGTCACCCCACACACCCCACACTTTACTTGCTCATCTCTGTGTTACCTGGGGGAGTGATGTTGCCGCATGTGATATATCTGCTGTCACCCCCCACACCCCACACTTTACATTGCACATCTCTGTGTTACCTGGGGAAGTGATGTTACTGCATGTGATATATCTACTGTCACCCCGACACACCCCCAACTTTACATTGCTCATCTCTGTGTTACCTGGGGAAGCGATGTTACTGCATGTGACATATCTGCTGTCACCCCACACACCCCACACATTGCATTGCTCATCTCTGTGTTACCTGGGGAAGTGGTTACTGCATGTGATATATCTGCTGTCACCCCACACACCCCACACTTTACATTGCTCATCTCTGTGTTACCTGGGCAAGTGATGTTACTGCATGTGATATATCTACTGTCACCCCACACTTTACATTGCTCATCTCTGTGTTACCTGGGGAAGTGATGTTACTGCATATGATATATCTGCTGTCACCCCACACATTGCATTGCTCATCTATGTGTTACCTGGGGAAGTGATGTTACTGCATGTGATATATCTGCTGTCACCCCACACACCCCACACTTTGCATTGCTCATCTCTGTGTTACCTGGGGAATGATGTTACTGCATGTGATATATCTGCTGTCACCCCCCACACACCCCACACAATGCATTGCTCATCTCTGTGTTACCTGGGGAAGCGATGTTACTGCACGTAATATATCTGCTGTCACCCCACACACCCCACACTTTACATTGCTCATCTCTGTGTTACCTGGGGAAGTGGTTACTGCATGTGATATATCTGCTGTCACCCCACACACCCCACACTTTACATTGCTCATCTCAGTGTTACCTGGGGAAGCGATGTTACTGCATGTGATATATCTGCTGTCACCCCACACACCCCACACTTTAAATTGCTCATCTCTGTGTTACCTGGGGGAGTGATGTTACTGCATGTGATATATCTGTTGTCATCCCCCACACTTTACATTGCTCATCTCTGTGTTACCTGGGGAAGTGGTTACTGCATGTGATATATCTGCTGTCACCCCCACACCCCACACTTTACATTGCTCATCTCTGTGTTACCTGGGGAAGCGATGTTCCTGCATGTGATATATCTGCTGTCACAACACACACCCCACACTTTACATTGCTCATCTCTGTGTTACCTGGGGAAGCGATGTTACTGCATGTGATATATCTGCTGTCACCCCACACACCCCACACTTTACATTGCTCATCTCTGTGTTACCTGGGGGAGTGATGTTACTGCATGTGATATATCTGCTGTCATCCCCCACACTTTACATTGCTCATCTCTGTGTTACCTGGGGAAGTGGTTACTGCATGTTATATCTGCTGTCACCCCCACGCCCCACTCTTTACATTCCTCATCTCTGTGTTACCTGGGGAAGCGATGTTACTGCATGTGATATATCTGCTGTCACCCCACACACCCCACATTTTACATTGCTCATCTCTGTGTTACCTGGGGAATCGATGTTACTGCATGTTATATATCTGCTGTCACCCCACACACCCCACACTTTACATTGCTCATCTCTGTGTTTCCTGGGGAAGTGATGTTACTGCATGTAATATATCTGCTGTCACCCCACACACCCCACACTTTACATTGCTTATTTCTGTGTTACCTGGGGAAAAGATGTTACTGCATGTGATATATCTGCTGTCACCCCACACACCCCACACTTTAGATTGCACATCTCTGTGTTTTCTGGGGTAGTGATGTTACTGCATGTGATATATCTGCTGTCACCCCCCACACACCCCACACTTTACATTGCACATCTCTGTGTTACCTGGGGAAGTGATGTTACTGCATGTAATATATCTGCTGTCACCCCACACACCCCACACTTTACATTGCACATCTCTGTGTTACCTGGGGAAGTGATGTTACTGCTTGTGATATATCTGCTGTCACCCCACACACCCCACACTTTAAATTGCACATCTCTGTTTTACCTGGGGTAGTGATGTTACTGCATGTGATATATCTGCTGTCACCCCCCACACACCCCACACTTTACATTGCTCATCTCTGTGTTACCTGGTGAAGTGATGTTACTGCATGTGATATATCTGCTGTCACCCCACACACCCCACACTTTAAATTGCACATCTCTGTTTTACCTGGGGTAGTGATGTTACTGCATGTGATATATCTGCTGTCACCCCCCACACACCCCACATTTTACATTGCTCATCTCTGTGTTACCTGGGGAAGTGATGTTACTACATGTGATATATCTGCTGTCACCCCACACACCCCACACTTTACATTGCACATCTCTGTGTTACCTGGGGTAGTGATGTTACTGCATGTGATATATCTGCTGTCACCCCACACACCCCACACTTTGCATTGCTCATCTCTGTGTTACCTGGTGAAGTGATGTTACTGCATGTGATATATCTGCTGTCACCTCACACACCCCACACTTTACATTGCACATCTCTGTGTTACCTGGGGTAGTGATGTTACTGCATGTGATATATCTGCTGTCACCCCACACACCCCACACTTTACAGTGCACATCTCTGTGTTACCTGGGGAAGTGATGTTACTGGATGTGATATATCTGCTGTCATCTCACACACCCCACACTTTACATTGCTCATCTCTGTGTTACCTGGGGAAGTGATGTTACTGTATGTGATATATCTGCTGTCATTCCACACACCCCAAACTTTACATTGCTCATCTCTGTGTTACCTGGGGAAGTGATGTTACTGCATGTGATATATCTGCTGTCACCCCACACACCCCACACTTTACATTGCTCATCTCTGTATTACCTGGGGAAGTGTTGTTACTGCATGTGATATATCTGCTGTCACCCCCAACACCCCACACTTTACAATGCTCATCTCTGTGTTACCTGGGGAAGTGATGTTACTGTATGTGATATATCTGCTGTCACCCCCAACACCCCACACTTTTCATTGCTCATCTCTGTGATACCTGGGGAAGTGATGTTACTGTATGTGATATATCTGCTGTCACCCCACACACCCCACACTTTACATTGCTCATCTCTGTGTTACCTGGAGAAGTGATGTTATTGCATGTGATATATCTGCTGTCACCCCACACACCCAACACTTTACACTGCTCATCTCTGTGTTACCTGGGGAAGTGATGTTATTGCATGTGATATATCTGATGTCACCCCACACACCCCACACTTTACACTGCTCATCTCTGTGTTATCTGGGAAAGTGATGTTACTGCATGTGATATATCTGCTGTCACCCCAAACACCCCACACTATGCACTGCACATCTCTGTGTTACCTGGGGAAGTGATGTTACTGCATGTGATATATATGTGTCACCCCAAACACACCCCACATTTTGCATTGCACATCTCTGTGTTACCGGGGGAAATGATGTTACTGCATGTGATATATCTGCTGTCACCCCACACACCCCACACTTTACATTGCTCATATCTGTGTTACCGGGGGAAGTGATGTTACTGCATGTGATATATATGTGTCACCCCACACACACCCTACATTTTGCATTGCACATCTCTGTGTTACCGGGGGAAATGATGTTACTGCATGTGATATATCTGCTGTCACCCCACACACCCCACACTTTGCATTGCTCATCTCTGTGTTACCTGGGGAATGATGTTACTGCATGTGATATATCTGCTGTCACCCCACACACCCCACACTTTGCATTGCTCATCTCTGTGTTACCTGGGGAATGATGTTACTGCATGTGATATATCTGCTGTCACCCCACACACCCCACACTTTACATTGCTCATCTCTGTGTTACCTGGGGAAGTGGTTACTGCATGTGATAGATCTGCTGTCACCCCACACACCCCACACTTTACATTGCTCATCTCTGTGTTACCTGGGGGAGTGATGTTACTGCATGTGATATATCTGGTGTCATCCCCCACACTTTACATTGCTCATCTCTGTGTTACCTGGGGGAGTGATGTTACTGCATGTGATATATCTGGTGTCATCCCCCACACTTTACATTGCTCATCTCTGTGTTACCTGGGGAAGCAATGTTACTGCATGTGATATATCTGCTGTCACCCCATACACCCCACACTTTACATTGCTCATCTCTGTGTTACCTGGGGAAGTGATGTTACTGCATGTAATATATCTGCTGTCACCCCACACACCCCACACTTTACATTGCTCATCTCAATCTTACCTGGGGAAGCAATGTTACTGCATGTGATATATCTGCTGTCACCCCACACACCCCACACTTTACATTGCTCATCTCTGTGTTACCTGGGGGAGTGATGTTACTGCATGTGATATATCTGCTGTCATCCCCCACACTTTACATTGCTCATCTCTGTGTTACCTGGGGAAGTGGTTACTGCATGTGATATATCTGCTGTCACCCCCACACCCCACACTTTACATTGCTCATATCTATCTTACCTGGGGAAGTGTTGTTACTGCATGTGATATATCTGCTGTCACCCCACACTTTTCATTGCTCATCTCTGTGATACCTGGGGAAGTGATGTTACTGTATGTGATATATCTGCTGTCACCCCACACACCCCACACTTTACATTGCTCATCTCTGTGTTACCTGGAGAAGTGATGTTATTGCATGTGATATATCTGCTGTCACCCCACACACCCAACACTTTACACTGCTCATCTCTGTGTTACCTGGGGAAGTGATGTTATTGCATGTGATATATCTGATGTCACCCCACACACCCCACACTTTACACTGCTCATCTCTGTGTTATCTGGGAAAGTGATGTTACTGCATGTGATATATCTGCTGTCACCCCAAACACCCCACACTATGCACTGCACATCACTGTGTTACCTGGGGAAGTGATGTTACTGCATGTGATATATATGTGTCACCCCAAACACACCCCACATTTTGCATTGCTCATATCTGTGTTACCGGGGGAAGTGATGTTACTGCATGTGATATATATGTGTCACCCCACACACACCCCACATTTTGCATTGCACATCTCTGTGTTACCGGGGGAAATGATGTTACTGCATGTGATATATCTGCTGTCACCCCACACACCCCACACTTTGCATTGCTCATCTCTGTGTTACCTGGGGAATGATGTTACTGCATGTGATATATCTGCTGTCACCCCACACACCCCACACTTTACATTGCTCATCTCTGTGTTACCTGGGGAAGCGTTGTTACTGCATGTGATATATCTGCTGTCACCCCACACACCCCACACTTTACATTGCACATCTCTGTGTTACCTGGGGAAGTGATGTTACTGTATGTGATATATCTGCGGTCACCCCAAACACCCCACACTTTACATTGCTCATCTCTATGTTACCTGGGGAAGTGTTGTTACTGCATGTGATATATCTGCTGTCACCCCACACACCCCACACTTTACATTGCTCATCTCTATGTTACCTGGGGAAGTGATGTTACTGCATGTGATATATATGCAGTCACTCCCATATACCCCACACTTTGCATTGCATGGGGAGGTGATGTTACTGCATGTGCTATAAATGCAGTCACTCCTATATACCCCACACTTTGCATTGCATAGGGAAGTGATGTTACTGCCTGTCATATATATGCAGTCACTCCTATATACCCCACACTTTGCATTGCATAGGGAAGTGATGTTGCTGCATGTGATATATATGCAGTCACTCCCATATACCCCACACTTTGCATTGCATAGGGAAACGATGTTGCTGCATGTGATATATCTGCTGTCACCCCCATATACCCCACACTTTGTATTGCATAGGGAAGTGATGTTACTGCATGTGATATATCTGCTGTCACCCCCATATAGCCCACACTTTGCATTGCATAGGGAAGTGGTTACTGCATGTGATATATCTGCAGTCTCTCCCATATACCCCACACTTTGCATTGCATAGGGAGGTGATGTTACTGCATGTGATATATCTGCAGTCACTCCTATATACCCCACATTTTGCATTGCATAGGGAGATGATATTACTGCATGTGATATATATGCAGTCACTCCCATATACCCCACACTTTACATTGCATAGGGAAGTGATGTTGCTGCATGTGATATATCTGCTGTCACTCCTATATACCCCACACTTTGCATTGCATAGGGAAGTGATGTTACTGCATGCGCTATATCTGCTGTCACTCCTATATACCCCACACTTTGCATTGCATAGGTAAGTGATGTTGCTGCATGTGATATATATGCAGTCACTCCTATATACCCCACACTTTGCATTGCATAGGGAAGTGATGTTGCTGCATGTGATATATATGCAGTCACCCCCATATACCCCACACTTTGCATTGCATAGGGAAGTGATGTTACTGCATGTGATATATATGCAGTGTCTCCCATATACCCCACACTTTGCATTGTATAGGGAAGTGATGTTACTGCATGTGATATATATGCAGTCATTCCCATATACCTCACACTTTACATTGCATAGGGAGGTGATATTAGTGCATGTGATATATATGCAGTCACTCCCATATACCTCACACTTTGCATTGCATAGGGAGGTGATGTTAGTGCATGTGATATATATGCAGTCACTCCCATATACCTCACACTTTGCATTGCATAGGGAGGTGATGTTACTGCATGTGATATATATGCAGTCACTCCCATATACCTCACACTTTACATTGCATAGGGAGGTGATATTAGTGCATGTGATATATATGCAGTCACTCCTATATACCTCACACTTTGCATTGCATAGGGAGGTGATGTTACTGCATGTGATATATATGCAGTCACTCCCATATACCTCACACTTTACATTGCATAGGGAGGTGATATTAGTGCATGTGATATATATGCAGTCACTCCTATATACCTCACACTTTACATTGCATAGGGAGGTGATATTAGTGCATGTGATATATATGCAGTCACTCCTATATACCTCACACTTTACATTGCATAGGGAGGTGATATTAGTGCATGTGATATATATGCAGTCACTCCCATATACCTCACACTTTGCATTGCATAGGGAGGTGATGTTACTGCATGTGATATATATGCAGTCACTCCCATATACCTCACACTTTACATTGCATAGGGAGGTGATATTAGTGCATGTGATATATATGCAGTCACTCCCATATACCTCACACTTTACATTGCATAGGGAGGTGATATTACTGCATGTGATATATATGCAGTCACTCCCATATACCTCACACTTTACATTGCATAGGGAGGTGATATTAGTGCATGTGATATATATGCAGTCACTCCTATATACCTCACACTTTACATTGCATAGGGAGGTGATATTAGTGCATGTGATATATATGCAGTCACTCCCATATACCCCACACTTTACATTGCATAGGGAGGTGATATTAGTGCATGTCATATATATGCAGTCACTCCCATATACCCCACACTTTGCATTGCATAGGGAAGTGATGTTACTGCATGTGATATATATGCAGTGTCTCCCATATACCCCACACTTTGCATTGTATAGGGAAGTGATGTTACTGCATGTGATATATATGCAGTCATTCCCATATACCTCACACTTTACATTGCATAGGGAGGTGATATTAGTGCATGTGATATATATGCAGTCACTCCTATATACCCCACACTTTGCATTGCATAGGGAAGTGATGTTACTGCATGTGATATATATGCAGTGTCTCCCATATACCCCACACTTTGCATTGCATAGGGAAGTGATGTTGCTGCATGTGATAGATCTGTACAGTAAATCCTCGCAGATGACAGCATCTGATCTGCTCTGTGTATAGTGGCTGCTGCAGGTTCCCCCTCATCACAGACCTGCCCCTGTGCCGCTCTCATAGGCTGCAGCTCCCAGCACTGGGATTGGTCCTCTGGCCCCGGTTGACTTTGTTAATGAAAGTGCAATGCGATGGCCAGCTGAGGAGTGTACGGGAGTGTGACTGCAGGCAGGCTGTGTGCAGCATCGGGACCCTGCACTCTCCGTACAGCTGCTGCAGGTGGCCACAGTGGGACAGTGCTCTGCATGGCTCAGTGAGGAGGAGGATTGCTGCATGAGGAGTGATCACTGAGCAGCAGGACAGACCTGCACCCAGCTGGAGAAGTTTTGGAGAGAGAAGTGTCAGACATGGGCTGTGTAACCCTGCTCGTCTTCTTCTGCAGCCTCATCGCCTCTGTAAGTACCCAGCTCCTAATTACTTCATGTGGCAGTGGGCAGTGTGGGTCATGGCATATCCCCAGGGTGACTGTTACCATGATACCAGCGTGTGACTTCTCTGTGTTATTGCTGCTGGGAATATAACAAGGAAACATTGTAGCAGGTGAGAGCCGATGGCTGTATGCAGGGTGCCGGCATGATGGTGGATGCCAGCTGCTTGCCCTGGCAGTGAAGGGGTATGGTTGCTGGCACCTCCTAGGGACAGGATTGATGCCAGTTACATGGGGCAGTGTTATATCCTAGCAGTGTGTATTATGGAGGCTGCACAGGTCTCCTGTTTCCGGAATGCCATCAGGTACTATGCCAATTGCCAACTCTCACTCGCAAAACAAATAATCTGACTCACTGTGCTAACCCCGGACAGTTTCTATTGGTGTAGAGCAGAGAGAGGCCAGCTGCCAGCTGTTGTGTAACTACAAGGCTCAGCGTGCCCGCAGACTGGCGCAGTACACAGGTTGTCCTGTGTGATGGCTGGATGACTGGCAATGAAATAATTGCTGGCACAGGAGCACCCCCAGTATTTGTGCTGCCACTATCCATGTGTATGCATGGCATTTCTCTGTCGTATGGGTGGGCACTGGGCACTCCGAATCTTTTGATGGAGTTGGCTCTCATGATTGCTGGAATGCAGACAAACATTATGCAGCCTCCTGTATGTGTCTCCGTGCCCATCTACCATTGTATTCTATGGCTGTGCCCTTTACAGGTGTATTCTATGACTATGCCCCTTTACAGGTGTATTATATGGCTGTGCCCCATTACAGGTGTATTCTATGGCTGTGCCCTTCTACAAGTGTATTATATGGCTGTGCCCCATTACAGGTGTATTATATGGCTGTGCCCTTCTACAAGTGTATTATATGGCTGTGCCCCATTACAGGTGCATTATATGGCTGTGCCCTTCTATATGTGTATTATATGGCTGTGCCCCTTTACAGGTGTATTATATAGCTGTGCCCTTCTACAGGTGTATTATATCGCTGTGCCCTTCTACAGGTGTATTATATCGCTGTGCCCTTCTACAGGTGTATTATATCGCTGTGCCCTTCTACAGGTGTATTATATAGCTGTGCCCTGTACAGGTGTATTCTATGGCTGTGCCCTTCTACATGTGTATTATATAGCTGTGCCCTTCTACAGGTTTATTATATGGCTGTGCCCTTCTACATGCATATTATATGGATGTGCCCTTCTACAGGTGTATTACAGTATATGGCTGTGCCCTTCTACAGGTGTATTACAGTATATGGATATGCCATTCTGCAGGTGTATTCTATGGCTGTGCCCTTTCCAGGTGTATTCTCTGGCTGTAGCATCTACAGGTGTATTATATGGCTGTGCCCTTCTACAGGTGTATTACAGTATATTGATATGTCCCTTTACAGGTGAATTATATGGCTGTGCCATCTACAGGTGTATTATATGGCTGTGTATTATATGGCTATGACCCCTTTACAGGTGTATTATATGGCTGTGCCATCTACAGGTGTATTATATGGCTGTGCCTTCTACAGGTGTATTATATGGCTATGACCCCTTTACAGGTGTATTATATGGCTATTACCCCTTTACAGGTGTATTATATGGCTATAACTGGGATAATGTAACCGTTGTAGTGCATTTGTACACTAAGGAAAATGCTTTTCATGCCATTGCCCTGGCATGGTAACCCACCCCCTCCTCATGCCAGTCTTTACTCTGCCTGCAGCTGTGGGTGCAAGAGCCTGGGACTGGCTGCAGTCATTGTATCTCAGATACCTACTGTGATCTTTGTTTAGACCCTGGGTGGATAATTGCAAATAAAATGTCCTCTGAGTTCTGCATATTCCATCTGTAGAGTTTACACATTGCTGTATCACTATAGTGCATACCGTGGGCTGTTACACAATACCCTGGTGTTTTCCCCCTGTCATGCCCAGGGTCAGGGGGGACACGGCTCAGTATCTCCCGCAGCCAGTCACTGTGTATTCTCATTTTGTGCTGTTGATATGTTTATCAGCTCAGTGCCTGCTGTGTGATTTTCTGAGTTATCTCTGTGCCAGGCCAGCTCCTCTGATAGGAATTGGGGAGGTTTCTGCCAGGGCTCCCTGCAGCAGAGGATCAGATCTGTGATCTCTTCTAGGAACTCACTGATGTGTTCTGCTGAAGTTAGAGAACAAGTGGCCACTTTGGGAGGACCCTGGTCATTTATCACTTGCAGCAGGTGGCTTGGTTCATCTGCCATGGCTAAAAGCTTTCTAGGAACAGGTACAATCTAATTGCACAAAGCTGGTTCCAGAGACAACCTGCAGCTCTGCATCTGCACTGAATGCTTGCCAGCAAATTACTGTACCATTTCTCTAATATTTACCCCTCACCTGATGTTTGGATTGCAAGCTCCTGGGCACTCCTTCCTATAAAATCAGCCTACTGTACACTATTTCATACAACACTACAATTGCATTGGTTTAGACCTGTATTTCTCTACACATATGTCATCCTGTGCCAGAGTTCCACACAGTATAGATAAATTGCTACAGTAGTTCCCTTGGCAATAAAAACTGTGTACATGGATAGTTGTACTGAATAGGTCTGTGATAATGATAAGCAGTCAGATGCACCGTCTTCAGGATAGACGTTTTATCGCTGAACTTTGTACATTTTCACTATTTACATCCTTTATATATAATTTGCTGAGTCCCTTTGTCTGGAACGCTCTTTGAATTTTAATATCTCAAAGACTAATCAAGATATTAATATGATTTTTGGCGACGGATTTCAGTCAGCAATAAATTACAGAATTTGGAATAAAACTGTATAAAATTTGATGGAAAAAAAAAAATAGACAAAACCCATAATAAATGCTTACGTATAGCTAACCTAAAAATGACAAGAAAACTACCAGAACACAGAGCCGGCACAGCGACCCGGGGGAAGCGGGATAGGGGTGACCGCCACCGGCTGCTGTTCTCACGCATAACTGGTGGTCTGTGCTCTCACATGGACCCGGCGCCCTAGCCATGTACAGACGCTGTTTACGTTCTGCCCAGTTCGGATACTGATTGGCCGCCTTGCTGCGTGACGTCGCTATTACATAATGAGGGAGGGCGCGCGGGCGGCACAACACGTGAGGCTGCTGCCGTAGGGGGCGCTCTTCCCTAAAATACTTGCCGCCATATCACATTGTGTGTTTATTATATGTTATTATATATTGTGTGTTTATGTTTAGGGTAGGCTCATCATTCCTAATTGAGTATAATGTCTTGTACCCCCTATATTTTAAATATAACTAATAAAGGTTATATCTTAGCGTAAATTATCTTTACGATGACATATTTCAATAGATGAAAAAAGAGTGCCCCGCAAAAGGAATTTCTTTCTTAGCTTTTTGCTAAATATTCTATATACCTGTAGACTATTGTCACATATTCCTAAGCAGCACCACCAACCCGTAAATAAGCAACACTTTGTTTTACTATTCATTTATAGGATAAGTTGGTTTGAACATATCTTTATTCATTTTTGTCCTGTGCGAGATCATTTCTAAATCACTTTAGGCGTTCTTCCTTCAGCTACTTTCTCCAACACGTCGATTCCAGGCACGCAACTCCCGGCCAATCAGCACCGGGTTTTTGCCTCGAAAGCAATGCCTCCCACGAGAGCTGCCGGTAGCCGCTGTTTGGTGGGAGTCTGGGAGACGGCGAGGTGGAGTAACAGTGCGTTATCATTTGTATCTATAGGGGCTTAGCTTGCTTCAGAATCTATGGCCAAATATATCATCACACTTACAAAGGTATACAATCGGGAATTCGGCTGCCTTAATACCGTCAGCCGGCTTCCCGACTGTCATATCCCGGCGAGGGTGAAATGCCGGGCGTCATATATCTACCGCTCATTTCTCCGACGCCGGGAGACAGGCGCCCGGCATCCCGATCAAAGGGATGCCGGGCACCACGAGTGGACAGCCGCGGGGGGGGGGTGGTTAGGTTTCGGGCACCCGGGGGGGACTTAGGGTTAGGCCCCCCCCAGGAGGGTTAGGGTTAGGCTAGGGGGAGGGAGGGTTAGGGTTAGGCACCCCGGTGGGGGACTTAGGGTTAGCCACTGCCCCGGGGGACTTAGGTTTAGGCAGCGGGGAAGGGGGGGGTTAGGGTTAGGCACTTAGAGGGGGGATTAGGGTTAGGCACTTGGGGGGAGGTTAGGGTTAGGCACCCCTAAGGAGGGTTAGGGGGTTAGGTTAGTATATACTTACCTTAGCGACAATCGGGATTTCCAGCGCTGTCGGGCTTCCGCTGCCGGGAACTCTGCTTTTGCGGCCGATGGTATTTCATACCGATTCCCTGCTGATATACCACATGCAGTAAAATCACTTCCCCAGGTAACACAGAGATGAACAATGCAAAGTGTGGGGTGTGACAGCAGATATATCACATGCAGTAACAGGCTTCTGCTGCCGGGAACTCTGCTTTTGTCGGCCAGGCGCTGCGGGGAATCGAACCGTCGACCAATTCCCTTACAAATTGTCAAAATGTTACAATAAATTCCGTCGTATTAACATATGATCTAGTGAAGCATTTTCCATACGTTTGTTCTGGGTTCAAATTGGCAAAATGTTTGCCACGGGCATACTCGTTCATTAATACTGTGTTTCTCAAACTTGGGCCCTGATTCAGACCCACTCGCGAGCGGCTGTCCGCTCGCAAGTGGGTCGATGGTCTGCACTGCGCATGCGCACGACGGAGGGAGCTCCGGCGTGCGCATGCGCGAGACGCGACGAGCGAAGGACTTTCCTTCGCTCGTAGTGTCTGATCAAAGGGGGCGTGCTGTCGATGTTGATTGACAGCACGCCCCCATTGGTGGGCGTGCCGGGGGCGTGCCTGCCAGACGGAGGCGTTCCCAAGGGAACGCCTACCGTCTGAAGCCGGCCCCACTGACATCACTAGTGATGTCAGTGGGAGTGATTTTGGCTCTGAAACTCAACCGCAGGCTTCTGCTCGCAGTGGCGATGGTCGCGATGGTCAAGACCATCGCGACCATCATCCTGCACACTCGTATAGGCTGTGGGTGGTGACCCACAGCTATACGAGCGTCCAGGAGGACGCTCCATATTTATGGAGGTGGGCCCTGATTCAGAGCGAGCGCTCTGGTCAAAGCGTCCGGCTCTGAATCAGGGCCTTGGTCCTCACTAACAGCCCAGGTTTTAAGGATATCCGTGCTTGAGCACAGGTGACTTAATTAGTGTCTCAGTCATTGTATTTAACCGTCTCTGTGCTCACTAAAACCTGGTCTGTTTGCATAGGCGTCTTTATAATGGGCGCAAGGTTTGCGGTGCACCCGGGCCCCTGGGTACAGGGGGGCCCGCACCGCACACCCTGCATCCATAGTTAATAAATACTTACCTCTCCGCAGATTCCGATGTGCTGCTCGGCACTGATTTTCGGATCAGCTGTCTACACGCTGGAGCAATGATGAATTGCTTCGGGACTCAGTGTGAGTTAGAATGTTAATTAACGGGGTCTGCCCAGACCCCATTAATTAACATAATGAATAGACCCCTTTAAGAGCTTCTCATCTCTCAGTGTATTAACCAGGTCACTCTCATAACCCTGCAGGGTTCCTGTAAACTTGCTCAATGTATTTCGCAGCCCTCTGCAGGGTTGAAATGTTGACACACGCTGTTTTATAGTCTACAGTGTTTAATGTACATATTTATAAAGCATTCACACAGCATTCTTCCCCGACCACATGCTAGACCAGTCTGCAGTCTGATGGCCTCAACCGTTATAAGAAACATTTTTTCTCTCTCTTTTGTGCCTACAATCCTGTATATAATTATTAAGCTGATATTGGACTACAGCAAAAAACAAAGTGCAGGGAAATGTAATTATTCTCCCAATTATCTGTTGAAAAATCTGGCCTGCAATAGACTGTAAGAGATTTGACTTTTGCAATGTATATTCACTTCCCCTGCGTTCTATAAAGTTGCTGATTATGCTGTAGAATAGGTTTAGGCAATGAACCGGTCACTCACCAGCTGCTGTGAAATAACAAGGCAGAATGACTCTATATATCGCCCCACCGAGCTCTCGCAGCAGCAGCTGGCAACCTGCGGCTCTTCAGCTGCTGGAGAACTGCAAGTCCCAGTCTGGCCTCCCAATCAGGAAAGATGAAAAAACAGAGGGGGTCATTCAGACCCACTCGCGAGTGGCAGTACGCTCGCAAGTGGGTCGATGTTCCCCACTGCGCATGCGCACGACGGAGGGAGCTCCGTCGTGCGCATGCGTGAGACCCGGACTGCGACAGCCAAGCTGTCACTCCGGGTCTCGCACCAAAGGGGGCGTGCTGTCGATGTTGATTGACAGCACGCCCCCTTTGGTGGGCGTGCTGGGTGCGTGCCTGCCAGACGGAGGCGTTCCCATGGGAACGCCTACAGTCTCAAGCCAGCCCCACTGACATCACTAGTGATGTCAGTGGGAGTGATTTTGGCTCTGATAGAGCCAAAATCACTCCAGGGCTTGTGGCAGGGAGACCCTACCGCAGGGTCTCCGTCGCAAGTCCGATGGTCACGATGGTCAAGACCATCGCGACCATCTTTTTGGCCGCTCGAATATGCTGTGGGTGGTCACCCACAGCTATGCGAGCGGCCAGGAGGACGTTCCATTTTCATGGATGAGGGCCCTGATTCAGAGCGAGCGCTCTGGTCAGAGCGTCCGGCTCTGAATCAGGCCCAGAGGCCCTTGGCCGGAGAGATGTCAGACAGATTCAGGTGACTAATTTTTCAACATAGTTTATTGCATTAGACCAGTTGCCAAGTAGGAAGCATCAGATGAATGAAGAATAGATTGCTAGCTTGCTGGCCACCTGGGCTGGATGATGACAGGTTAATGGGTAGGCAGACGGATGATATTGCCTTGTGACTGCGCACTTTGTGGCTGTTTGGTGACAGACGATGTGGAGAAGTGACAGCAGGAACTGACCTGGTTGCTGATACACTTACTGGGTAATAAGGGAATGGGGCCGTCAGGCTGCTGTGCAGTTATCCCATAGGCTGGTGGCTGCAAACTTTATTCACATTACAGGGATATGAGAAGTTGGCATAAAGAATGAGCCCTTACGACCGTAGAGGCGTAACCAGGTTGTAACGGGGTGTGCTAGTATATGCTAGGGACAGTGAGGGCGTAGTAACCCAACTACGGGCTATGCAGGATTGACGTAAATGTCCCTGTTTCCAGGCATATCCTTTGCACCTATTAGAGGGAGGTACAAGGGATGATGGGGACAAACCAAGTACACGGATAGGGGACATCGCACAGCAAGATGCACGCTCTGCATACTATTTACGGGATGTACTAAGCATACATGCATACTCTCCCGGGACGGTCGGGAGGCTCCTGAAAATCTGGTGGCGCTCAGGGGCGTATCTATAATGGGTGCAGGGTGTGCGGTTCCCCGCACACCCTGCACCCACAATAATACTTACCTCTCCGGAGTCCCATGTCGGCGCGGGCGTCCGGCGCTGTAAAATGACTGGAAAATGGCCGTGGCGGCCATTTTCCCGTCGTTTGCGCATGCAGTACAGGGAAAATGGCAGCCGCGGCCATTTTCCCGGTGATCTGTGCATACACTATAGACTCAGGGCACACTCTAGTGCCCAGAGTCTATAACTCCGGCGCTGGCCGCGCACAGCTCAGTGCGCTGCCGGCTGCCGAGCGGAGAGGAGGGGGCCCGTGTGGGAGACTGCACACAGGCCCCCTCCTCTCTAGAAACGCCCCTGGCCGTCCGGAAAAATAGTCAAATGTCCTGGGCCACTGACACCCCCTTGCATCCCCCAACACCTCTCTGGACCCCCCCCCCCCCCCCGCATCCACATCCACATATTTGCGCTGGCCCCCTGCTTCACAATACTGTTAATGTCGGCATTGGGAAGTGGGGCATCTCTCCACCAAGCCCCCCCGCTGTAGAAGCATGGCTGCCCCCCCTCTCGGAAGGAAGGGGCTGAATGTTGGCAATATGGTATTAAGCGATGCATCCACGATGTGGTAAATCTCGCCACTTATAAGGTACAGTTATACCAGTGCAGTATGTACTTAGAAATGCGATTAAAATCCTGATAAGAGCTGTCCTCTGCGATAGACTCGGATAGAGGGACTTTTGGGTTTAATAACGAGCAGAATGTTGCGCGCCGCTATGGGAGATACTGGGGGGGATCCGATTGGATCTTTCCCAGATTGCGGTAAGAAGCCCATAGGGTTCTATTGGTTAACGGCGTTACCCACCGGGTCCAAGCTCCGGTTTCTATAGCATTCTGGAGCTTGGTACATACGGTATTGCGGCCAAAACTCAGAAAACTGCATTTTCATGCTTAGTACATCCCGAAATCTGCATTAAGGGCCTGATTCAGAGATGGGCGATTTACCGATGTTCTCGCAGATCAGCGATGTTTTGGTGCTGCGCACGCGCAAAAAGTCCGGGATTCCATGGAGGGCACTTCATGAGCGCAGTGCACACAGCTCGCGGCTGATTGAAACTCCCCCTCACTGTGCTGTTATTCTCATTATTCAGAGTTTATAAAGAACTGTGGAAATTGCTCTGTCAGTACGTGACAAATGATTCCGTTACCTGTAATAATAATAAATATTACTATTATCATCATCATTTTATTACTATTATTACTATTATTAGATGCAGAATTTAGTTATTAGTAGGATACTGAGGGCTTGGGTGATGTGTTGTCATCCATTCTATAGTGGCCAGTCCTAACCCTATATGCTCGGGGTCTATCTATGGGTGAAGTCTTTTCTATCTCCTGACATCCTCTGTGACACTGTGGCCCAGCTACAACAGTAAGGTTCTCGCAGGCTTACTGACAGGAGACGCAATATTTACTAACGTGCGGGTTTCTAGAAGTGGAGATGTTGCCTATAGCAACCAATCAGATTCTATTTAACATTTATCTAGCACCTTCTAGAAGATAATAGCTAGATTCTGATTGGTTGCTATGGGCAACATCTCCACGTCTATAAACCCGCACGTTAGTAAATACACCCCTCAGAATCTCATGTGTAATGTTCTCAAACCGTATGAATCTCTGTGCAATTTGTGTAAAACCTAAATCCATGTATGCAGAACCCTTAGCGTGATGTCACAAAGTGTAGGAGTGGCCTTGTTTTGTCACATACACTTCAATGTTTAGTGTCCCCCATGGGAAATAGCATAAGTAAAGAATTATTGGAGCATAGTAGAATAATGAAATATTGATTCCTGGTGAAAGCTTCATTTGCTTTGAATATTAGTGACTACGTAATTATTATTAAGATTGTATTAATTAATACTATATGCATTTATATGACCACATGGGGGCTATAAAAAGTATATGCCCACTATGGATTTTTTCACAATTTAATTTGTTACATCATGGACTCATGGGAATTACTTTACCCCTCATCCAAACAAAGTGCTCTGAAGGGAGGCACAACGGCACAGTGATTAGCATTGCCAGAAAAAAAAGCTTAGAAAACTTTACATATAAGGTAACATTTTGTAATAAGCCCAATTGGATGCATGCAGGCCATGTAAAGGAGCAACATGTGGTAATAAGCGCAATTAGCTGCATGCAGGCCATGTAAAGGAGCAACATGTGGTAATAAGCGCAATTAGCTGCATGCAGGCCATGTACAGGAACAACATGTGGTAATAAGCACAATTAGCTGCATGCAGGCCATGTACAGGAGCAACATGTGGTAATGAGCACAATTAGCTGCATGCAGGCCATGTACAGGAGCAACATGTGATAATAAGCACAATTAGCTGCATGCAGGCCATGTACAGGAACAACATGTGGTAATGAGCGCAATTAGCTGCATGCAGGCCATGTACAGGAGCAACATGTGGTAATAAGCACAATTAGCTGCATGCAGGCCATGTACAGGAACAACATGTGGTAATAAGCACAATTAGCTGCATGCAGGCCACGTACAGGAGCAACATGTGGTAATAAGCACAATTAGCTGCATGCAGGCCACGTACAGGAGCAACATGTGGTAATTAGCACAATTAGCTGCATGCAGGCCACGTACAGGAGCAACATGTGGTAATAAGCACAATTAGCTGCATGCAGGCCACGTACAGGAGCAACATGTGGTAATGAGCACAATTAGCTGCATGCAGGCCACGTACAGGAGCAACATGTGGCAATAAGCACAATTGGCTGCATGCAGGCCACGTACAGGAGCAACATGTGGCAATAAGCACAATTGGCTGCATGCAGGCCATGTATAGGAGCAACATGTGGTAATGAGTACAATTAGCTGCATGCAGGCCATGCACAGGAGCAACATGTGGTAATAAGCACAATTAGCTGCATGCAGGCCATGTACAGGAGCAACATGTGGCAATGAGCACAATTAGCTGCATGCAGGCCATGTACAGGAGCAGCATGTGGTAATAAGCACAATTAGCTGCATGCAGGCCATGCACAGGATCAACATGTGGTAATAAGCACAATTAGCTGCATGCAGGCCATGTACAGGAGCAACATGTGGTAATTAGCACAATTAGCTGCATGCAAGCCATGTACAGGAACAACATGTGGTAATGAGCACAATTAGCTGCATGCAGGCCACGTACAGGAGCAACATGTGGTAATAAGCACAATTAGATGCATGCAGGCCACGTACAGGAGCAACATGTGGTAATGAGCACAATTAGCTGCATGCAGGCCATGTACAGGAGCAACATGTGGTAATGAGCACAATTAGCTACATGCAGGCCATGTACAGGAACAACATGTGGTAATAAGCACAATTAGCTGCATGCAGACCATGTACAGGAGCAACATGTGATAATAAGCACAATTAGCTGCATGCAGGCCATGTACAGGAACAACATGTGGTAATAAGCACAATTAGCTGCATGCAGGCCACATACAGGAGCAACATGTGGTAATAAGCACAATTAGCTGCATGCAGGCCACGTATAGGAGCAACATGTGGTAATTAGCACAATTAGCTGCATGCAGGCCACGTACAGGAGCAACATGTGGTAATAAGCACAATTAGCTGCATGCAGGCCACGTACAGGAGCAACATGTGGTAATGAGCACAATTAGCTGCATGCAGGCCACGTACAGGAGCAACATGTGGCAATAAGCACAATTGGCTGCATGCAGGCCACGTACAGGAGCAACATGTGGCAATAAGCACAATTGGCTGCATGCAGGCCATGTATAGGAGCAACATGTGGTAATGAGTACAATTAGCTGCATGCAGGCCATGCACAGGAGCAACATGTGGTAATAAGCACAATTAGCTGCATGCAGGCCATGTACAGGAGCAACATGTGGCAATGAGCACAATTAGCTGCATGCAGGCCATGTACAGGAGCAACATGTGGTAATAAGCACAATTAGCTGCATGCAGGCCATGCACAGGATCAACATGTGGTAATAAGCACAATTAGCTGCATGCAGGCCATGTACAGGAGCAACATGTGGTAATTAGCACAATTAGCTGCATGCAAGCCATGTACAGGAACAACATGTGGTAATGAGCACAATTAGCTGCATGCAGGCCACGTACAGGAGCAACATGTGGTAATAAGCACAATTAGATACATGCAGGCCACGTACAGGAGCAACATGTGGTAATGAGCACAATTAGCTGCATGCAGGCCATGTACAGGAACAACATGTGGTAATGAGCACAATTAGCTACATGCAGGCCATGTACAGGAACAACATGTGGTAATGAGCACAATTAGCTACATGCAGGCCATGTACAGGAACAACATGTGGTAATAAGCACAATTAGCTGCATGCAGACCATGTACAGGAGCAACATGTGGTAATAAGCACAATTAGATGCATGCAGGCCATGTATAGGAACAGGCTGTGGATAGTCAAGGGTGTGGCTGAGGTTATGGCTGCCGGAGATGTTTGATACGGACTTTGGATGAGATAACATATATTGATAGTGGGACATAAATATGTGTGTGTGTATATATATATATATATATATATATATATATATGCATAAGTGTCCTCCGTCGTTGCTGCAGGTAGGGGTCAGAGGGCAGGCTGTGACAGGTAGGCGTCAGAGGGCAGGCTGTGACAGGTAGGGATCAGAGGGCAGGCTGTGACAGGTAGGGATCAGAGGGCAGGCTGTAACAGGTAGGGTTCAGAGGGCAGGCTGTGACAGGTAGGGGTCAGAGGGCAGGCTGTGACAGGTAGGTGTCAGAGGGCAGGCTTTGACAGGTAGGGTTCAGAGGGCAGGCTGTGACAGGTAGGGTTCAGAGGGCAGGCTGTGACAGGTAGGGGTCAGAGGGCAGGCTGTGACAGGTAGGGGTCAGAGGGCAGGCTGTGACAGGTAGGGGTCAGAGGGCAGGCTGTGACAGGTAGAGGTCAGAGGACAGAATGAAAGGTAGGGGTTAGGGGCAGGCTGTGAAAGGTAGGGTCAGAGGGCAGGCTGTGACAGGTAGGGTTCAGAGGGCAGGCTGTGACAGGTAGGGGTCAGAGGGCAGGCTGTGACAGGTAGGGGTCAGAGGGCAGGCTGTGACAGGTAGGGGTCAGAGGGCAGGCTGTGACAGGTAGAGGTCAGAGGACAGAATGAAAGGTAGGGGTTAGGGGCAGGCTGTGAAAGGTAGGGTCAGAGGGCAGGCTGTGACAGGTAAAGGTCAGCCTGTGATAAATAAGGGTCAGAGGGCAGTCTGTAATGGATAGAGTGCAGGCTGCTCTTCCGGTTCTCCCAGTGCCTTGCCCAGAGCACAGCTGGCTCTATGGCAGGGTGGGGTTGGCAGGCTGCAATGGGGTTGCCGTGATTGGGGCTCCTGATGTGCAGAGAGGGGGGGCGCTTGGTTAGTGCCGGAATTTCGGGGGGTGCCGCAATGGGAACATTTGGGTCCATGGGGGGTGAGAAAGAAGGACAAAGGGCGGGAGAGCTGAGGGGAAGGTGGGAGGAACGTGAGAGGTGGGAGGTGAGTAGGGCGCAGTGCTGGTCGCAGAGAAGGGGCCAGCGCACAATAACTAGCCACACACTGGTAGGGGCTAGGCGCAGGGGGAGGAGAAGAGCTGTGGGAAGGGAGGAGGTGGAGCAGCTGGAAAGGGCATTATCTCCATCAGGACACTGGTGCCCGTGGTAATCCTAGACGACGGCCGCACTGTGCCCTGTAAGAGGGCAGTATGTTGACTGGAGATGCTCTCAAATGTTTGGAGGGGCGCGAGCCACCCCCTTGGTTCCCCCTGTCCGGCGTCTCTGAATGTATGAGATTGGACATAGTTATAAGGTCGGGTGTGGTTTAAGAGATAGACAGTAATTAGATAGACAATGTCTAGATGGACACCAGATGTTAGACAGTCAATAGTTAGACAGGTACAAAAGGTCGACAGGGTCAAAAGTTCGACATGAAAATGGTCAACATGTTTTTTTTTTTTTTAGCCCTAATCTTCACCCTAACCCTCCCCTTAGTGCCTAACCCTAACCATCTGGGTAAATGCCTACTGCCTATCTATAGTCCGGAACCCATGGGGTCCAGGAACAGAGAAGGAGATGCCAGTTGTTCTTATGTGGGTACAACATACTCATTTGCTAAAGATCTGCACTAGGAGGGTACGATACAAATACTGGAGACCCAGGGGGAGATGTATCAGACCTTCCAGAGAAATACAGTTGAGATATTGGGCCCCATTTACATACAAAATATAACCCCTTTAGTGCTCGCTAAAGGGGTTATACCTTCTTGCTGTATTTAGTAAACAGCGGTAATTTTAGATTACCGCTGTTTGTACAGCATCGCTCTCGCCATCTAAAAGATGACGAGAGCTATGCGGGCCCCATTGCCGGCAATGGAGACCCGGCGTTGCCTTACCGGCTTCAACGAAGCCTTCCAGGCACTGCCGGGTCTCCCTGTCATGCACATGCGCAGACGGACCGTCGCGCATGACGCTGGAGCCCGTGGTTGGCAGCGTTAGGCTGCCAGCAGCGCAGCAGAGGACCTCGTCGAGGACTTCGACTTCGCGGGAACTCGCCGGAGGGGTAAGTACGGTATTACTACATACCAGTGGAATTTTCGTTTGTATCACAGTGATACTAAACGAAAATTCCCGCTGGTATTTCCCTTCGTTTGTAAATGAGGCCCATTATCCTTAGCAACCAATCAGCTTCTAGCTCTCTTTTACTTAGCACAGTCTATGAAATGACAGTAACTGATCGGTTGCTATGGGAAACTACTCCACTGTCTCTCTGTCTAAGGTCTGCTCCATCTCCCCCTGGGTCAGTGTGTGAGGTGTTATGGTGACCATCATTGCATTCCTCTGTATGGGAATCAGGACAAGGGGCGCCGTTACAGGGATGTGCCCATATCAATGGCACTTTTCTGTGCAGACAAACTCCCTGCTCACATATAAATCAGTCTGTACAGAGGTGAGAGGCGTAAAAGATGAAATGCGGCGACATTGGTATGTCACTACCCACAATCCCTCGCTGTAGGGTCAGTCCTGTTCTCTCTGACTGTGCTCCTGCCAGTATGTAAATACTCTATGATTCACAGACGTTTATTACCTTATTATTATGCCAAGCATTGGGAATTACACACACACACACGATTG
Organism: Taudactylus pleione; assembly: GCA_031769625.1. Classification (NCBI taxonomy): domain Eukaryota; kingdom Metazoa; phylum Chordata; class Amphibia; order Anura; family Myobatrachidae; genus Taudactylus; species Taudactylus pleione. The sequence continues at coordinate 286,755 of JAUIMM010000381.1, read as the reverse complement.
GACACACTAAAGCCGCGTATCCACTACACGATATAAATAAACGACTGAACGATAACGACATTGTTATTAATCATGAAGTGGATATGCCGGCAACGACCAGCAATGCGCGCTCCCGGTATCTGTCATCGCCTGAACCTACTGTCCAATCTGACGATATGGTCAGGTTGTGCACGCTCGGGGATAAGGGAGGGTACCGGCAATGAGCGACATATCGTTCAGTGTGGGCACAATGGACCTCATTCAGAGTCGGTCGTAAGCGGCCGCTCGGTCGTACGCATCCGATGTTTCCAGACCACGCATGCGTACGGTTAGTTGTGCGCATGTGCGAGACTTTGCGATCCAAAATGCTGTCGATCGTACGGCTTACGAGCAGGAAGTGGCTTCCGAGAGTTGATTGACATGAAAGGCCATTTGTGGGCGTTGACGGGGGTGGTGGTCTGAAAACGCAGGCGTTCCTCGCCCTTTTCAGGGCGTTTTAGGGGCGTACGTAAATTACCTGCTACGACCGACATAGAAGGCCGGAAGTAGTAAAACGTCACTCTGCGAGCAGGTTAGAGGCCTGGCTGATCGTACAGCTTAAGGTTGGGTATGTGCTCTCTCAAGCCCCAGAGTACAATCGACACTATCGAATGTGACTGATGTTATGTTTGATGTTTCTGTTTTGTGCCACACAATGCAAGCTGCTAATAATCGTTTGTTGTTGATAATAACACTGCTAATTGGCTTGTAATTGATTCAGTTGCGTTTGCATTATTTAATAATAAGAATAAATATATTTCATGGGGATGGCTTATTCTATGCGTTTTTTTGTTAATTTTTGGTGTAATTTGCACACAACACAACACAAGCGGCCGCAACCATCAGAAGAAAATTAACATACAGCGACTGACAACGATTGACTCAATCGCTAGCTGCTATCACTCGCTAGCTAGAGGAGGTGCATTGTTCACGTATGGGCGTGACTTTGGTTGCGACTGACCGCCTGTGTGATTGCTTCCTTTTTCAGTTTTGCGGTCGTTAGGCGTACGACCGAGCGGCCGCTTACGACCGACTCTAAATGAGGGCCAATATCCACTGTACAGTATAATGAACGATAGCGATGTCATTATCGTTCCGTCGTTCATTAGTCGTGCAGTGGATATGCGTAGCCGCAATGCCTGAACTACTTCCAACTGCATACCTACCTACTTTTGAAAACTCATTTCAGGGAGATTGTATTCAGTAATAGAATGTGCGCGCTCGCTGTTGATGGGGCATGTCATGCTCCGCCCAATCGGTGTGTCTAGCTCCACCTATGGGTGAATCTATTTCCATTCAGGGGTGTTTCCTGCAGTGTAATTTCCCTATTACCCTTTTCCCAGATCTCTGTCCCCCCCAGCACAGCTCCCCCTCTGTGTCCCCCATCACAGCTCCTCCTCTGTGTCCCCATCACAGCTCCCCCTCTGTGTCCCCCATCACAGCTCCCCCTCTGTGTCCCCCATCACAGCTCCCCCTCTGTGTCCCCATCACAGCTCCCCCTCTGTGTCCCCCATCACAGCTCCCCCTCTGTGTCCCCCTTCACAGCTCCCCCTCTGTGTCCCCATCACAGCTCCCCCTCTGTCACCCAGCACAGCTACCCCTCTGTGTCCCCCATCACAGCTCCCCCTCTGTGTCCCCCATCACAGCTCCCCCTCTGTCACCCAGCACAGCTCCCCCTCTGTGTCCCCCATCACAGCTCCCCCTCTGTGTCCCCATCACAGCTCTACCTCTGTCACCCAGCACAGCTCCCCCTCTGTGTCCCCCATAACAGCTCCCCCTCTGTCACCCAGCACAGCTCCCCCTCTGTCACCCAGCATAGCTCCCCCTCTGTGTCCCCCATCACAGCTCCCCCTCTGTGTCCCCCATCACAGCTCCCACTCTGTGTCCCCCATCACAGCTCTACCTCTGTCACCCAGCACAGCTCACCCTCTGTGTCCCCCATCACAGCTCCCCCTCTGTCACCCAGCATAGCTCCCCCTCTGTGTCCCCCTTCACAGCTCCCCCTCTGTGTCCCCATCACAGCTCCCCCTCTGTCACCCAGCACAGCTACCCCTCTGTGTCCCCCATCACAGCTCCCCCTCTGTGTCCCCCATCACAGCTCCCCCTCTGTCACCCAGCACAGCTACCTCTCTGTGTCCCCCTGTGAACGATAGCGATGTCATTATCGTTCCGTCGTTCATTAGTCGTGCAGTGGATATGCGTAGCCGCAATGCCTGAACTACTTCCAACTGCATACCTACCTACTTTTGAAAACTCATTTCAGGGAGATTGTATTCAGTAATAGAATGTGCGCGCTCGCTGTTGATGGGGCATGTCATGCTCCGCCCAATCGGTGTGTCTAGCTCCACCTATGGGTGAATCTATTTCCATTCAGGGGTGTTTCCTGCAGTGTAATTTCCCTATTACCCTTTTCCCAGATCTCTGTCCCCCCCCCATAACAGTGTCATCAACCCCTGAGCCCCCACACTCCATTTGTCCCTGCCTCCCCCCTTTTCCAAGTCCTATACTGTCAGTGTGTGACTGGGGCAGGTCCTGTTGCTGCTCCGTAGCCTCAGCCATCATCATGTCAGTACCACGGCATCCTGCCTGTAAATTGTGGGCAGTGCCTATGGTTTCTGTTTTAAAACCTTTAACAATCATCTCACAAATCATGTACACCCCTATGGCACACAGTACAGCTTTAGTACCATGCAGCATTTCCTGATAAAAAAATACCCCCAAACTGCCATCCATGCTTAGTTATCATCCATTCTATGCCACCCAGCATCTGTTAGCTCTGTGTCATCCAGCACCTGTCACAGCATTCAGTGCAGCACCCCATATGTGCCACCCAGCATAGCTCCCCCTCTGTGTCCCCCATCACAGCTCCCCCTCTGTGTCCCCCATCACAGCTCCCCCTCTGTCACCCAGAAAAGCTACCCCTCTGTGTCCCCCATCACAGCTCCCCCTCTGTGTCCCCCATCACAGCTCCCCCTCTGTCACCCAGCACAGCTACCCTCTGTGTCCCCCATCACAGCTCCCCCTCTGTGTCCCCATCACAGCTCTACCTCTGTCACCCAGCACAGCTCCCCCTCTGTGTCCCCCATCACAGCTCCCCCTCTGTCACCCAGCACAGCTCCCCCTCTGTCACCCAGCACAGCTCCCCCTCTGTGTCCCCCATCACAGCTCCTCCTCTGTGTCCCCATCACAGCTCCCCCTCTGTGTCCCCCATCACAGCTCCCCCTCTGTGTCCCCCATCACAGCTCCCCCTCTGTGTCCCCATCACAGCTCCTCCTCTGTGTCCCCCTTCACAGCTCCCCCTCTGTGTCCCCATCACAGCTCCCCCTCTGTCACCCAGCACAGCTACCCCTCTGTGTCCCCCATCACAGCTCCCCCTCTGTGTCCCCCATCACAGCTCCCCCTCTGTCACCCAGCACAGCTCCCCCTCTGTGTCCCCCATCACAGCTCCCCCTCTGTGTCCCCATCACAGCTCTACCTCTGTCACCCAGCACAGCTCCCCCTCTGTGTCCCCCATAACAGCTCCCCCTCTGTCACCCAGCACAGCTCCCCCTCTGTCACCCAGCATAGCTCCCCCTCTGTGTCCCCCATCACAGCTCCCCCTCTGTGTCCCCCATCACAGCTCCCACTCTGTGTCCCCCATCACAGCTCTACCTCTGTCACCCAGCACAGCTCACCCTCTGTGTCCCCCATCACAGCTCCCCCTCTGTCACCTAGCATAGCTCCCCCTCTGTGTCCCCCTTCACAGCTCCCCCTCTGTGTCCCCATCACAGCTCCCCCTCTGTCACCCAGCACAGCTACCCCTCTGTGTCCCCCATCACAGCTCCCCCTCTGTGTCCCCCATCACAGCTCCCCCTCTGTCACCCAGCACAGCTCCCCCTCTGTGTCCCCCATCACAGCTCCCCCTCTGTCACCCAGCACAGCTCCCCCTCTGTGTCCCCATCACAGCTCCCCCTCTGTCACCCAGCACAGCTACCCCTCTGTGTCCCCCATCACAGCTCCCCCTCTGTGTCCCCATCACAGCTCTACCTCTGTCACCCAGCACAGCTCCCCCTCTGTGTCCCCCATCACAGCTCCCCCTCTGTCACCCAGCACAGCTCCCCCTCTGTCACCCAGCACAGCTCCCCCTCTGTGTCCCCATCACAGCTCCCCCTCTGTGTCCCCATCACAGCTCCCCCTCTGTGTCCCCCATCACAGCTCCCCCTCTGTGTCCCCCATCACAGCTCCCCCTCTGTGTCCCCCATCACAGCTCTACCTCTGTCACCCAGCACAGCTCCCCCTCTGTGTCCCCCATCACAGCTCCCCCTCTGTCACCCAGCACAGCTCCCCCTCTGTGTCCTCCATCACAGCTCCCCCTCTGTCACCCAGCATAGCTCCCCCTCTGTGTCCCCCTTCACAGCTCCCCCTCTGTCACCCAGCACAGCTCCCCCTCTGTGACCCAGCATAGCTCCCCCTCTGTCACCCAGCACTGCCCCCTCTGTGTCCCCATCACAGCTCCCCCTCTGTCACCCAGCACAGCTCCCCCTCTGTCACCCAGCACAGCTCCCCCTCTGTCACCCAGCACTGCCCCCCTCTGTGTCCCCATCACAGCTCCCCCTCTGTCACCCAGCATAGCTACCCCTCTGTGTCCTCCATCACAGCTCCCCCTCTGTCACCCAGCACAGAACCTCCTCTGTGTCCCCCATCACAGCTCCCCCTGTCACCCAGCACAGAACCTCCTCTGTGTCCCCATCACAGCTCCCCCTCTGTCACCCAGCACAGCTCCGCCTCTGTCACCCAGCACCTCCTCTGTGTCCCCCATCACAGCTCCCCCTCTGTCACCCAGCACAGCGCCCCCTCTGTGTCCCCCATCACAGCTCCCCCTCTGTCACCCAGCACAACTCCCCCTCTGTGTCCCCATCACAGCTCCTCCTCTGTCACCCAGCACAGCTCCTCCTCTGTCACCCAGCACAGCTCCCCCTCTGTCACCCAGCACAGCTCCTCCTTTGTCACCCAGCACAGCTCCCCCTGTGTCACCCACCACAGATCCCCCTGTGTCACCCAGCACAGCTCCCCCTCTGTCACCCAGCACAGCTCCCCCTCTGTCACCCAGCACAGCTCCCCCTCTGTGTCCCCCATCACAGCTCCCCCTGTGTCACCCAGCACAGCTCCACCTCTGTCACCCAGCACAGTTCCCCCTCCGTCCCCCATCACAGCTCCCCTCTGTCACCCAGCACAGCTCCCCCTCTGTCACCCAGCACAGCTCCTCCTCTGTCACCCAGCACAGCTCCCCCTGTGTCACCCAGCATAGCTACCCCTCTGTCACCCAGCACAGCTCCCCCTCTGTGTCCCCCAACACAGCTCCCCCTGTGTCACCCAGCACAGAACCTCCTCTGTGTCACCCAGCACAGCTCCCCCTCTGTCACCCAGCACAGAACCTCCTCTGTGTCCCCCATCACAGCTCCCCCTCTGTCACCCAGCACAGAACCTCCTCTGTGTCACCCAGCACAGCTCCCCCTCTGTCACCCAGCACAGAACCTCCTCTGTGTCCCCATCACAGCTCCCCCTCTGATACTCAGAACAGCACCCATCTCTTTCACCCAGCACAGCTCCCCCTCTGTCACCCAGCACAGCATCTCATCTGTCCTCCATCACAGCTCCTCCTCTGTCCCCATCATAGCTCCCCCTTTATCACCCAGCACAGCACTCATCTCTTTCACCCAGCACAGCTTCCCCTCTGTCACTCAGCACAGCACCTCATGTGTCACCCAGCACTGCACCCTCCTCTGTCACCAGTACAGCACCCTCTCTGTCCCCAGTCAAAGCTGCCCCTCTGTCACCCAGCACAGCTCCCCCTCTGTCACCCAGCACCCATCTCTCTCACCCAGCACAACTCCCCCTCTGGCACCCATCACAGCTCCCCCTCTCTCACCCAGCACAGCACCTCCTGTCACCCAGCACAGCACCCCCTCTGTCACCCAGCACAGCACCCCTTTCACCCAGCACAGCTCCTCCTCTGTCTGCCAGCACAGCACCTCCTCTGTCACACAGCACAGCACCTCCTCTGTCCCCCATCACAGCTCCCCCTGTGTCACCCAGCACAGCTCCACCTCTGTCACCCAGCACAGTTCTCCCTCTGTGTCCCCCATCACAGCTCCCCCTCTGTCACCCAGCACAGCTCCCCCTCTGTCACCCAGCACAGCTCTTCCTCTGTCACCCAGCACAGCACCCTCTGTCACCCAGCACAGCACACCCTCTGTCACCCAGCACAGCACCCCTGTCACCCAGCACAGCACCTCCTGTCACCCAGCACAGCACCCCCTCTGTCACCCAGCACAGCACCCCTGTCACCTAGCACAGCTCCTCCTTTGTCACCCAGCACATCACCTCCTCTGTCACCCAGCACAGCACCTCCTCTGTCACCCAGCACATCACCCCTCTGTCACTCAGCACTGCACCCCCTCTGTCACCCAGCACAGCTCCCCCTCTGTCACCCAGCACAGCTCCTCCTTTGTCACCTAGCACAGCACCCCCTCTGTCACCCAGCACAGCACATCTTCTGTCACCCAGCACAGCATCCTCTCTGTCACCCAGCATAGCTCCCCCTCTGTCATCCAACACTGCTCCCCCTCTGTCACCCAGCACAGAATCTCCTCTGTCATCCAACACAGCTCCCCCTCTGTAACCCAGCACAGCACCTCCTTTCACCCAGCACAGCTCCCCCTCTGTCACCCAGCACAGCTCCCCCTCTGTCACCCAGCACAGCTCCCCCTCTGTAACCCAGCACAGCTCCCCCTCTGTCATCCAACACTGCTCCCCCTCTGTCACCCAGCACAGAATCTCCTCTGTCATCCAACACAGCTCCCCCTCTGTAACCCAGCACAGCACCTCCTTTCACCCAGCACAGCTCCCCCTCTGTCACCCAGCACAGCTCCCCCTCTGTCACCCAGCACAGCTCCCCCTCTGTCACCCAGCACAGCTCCCCCTCTGTCATCCAACACAGCTCCCCCTCTGTAACCCAGCACAGCACCTCCTGTCACCCAGCACAGCTCCCCCTCTGTAACCCAGCACAGCTCCCCCTCTGTCATCCAACACAGCACCCCCTCTGTATCCCAGCACAGCTCCCCCTCTGTGTCACCCACCCAGCACTATTACAGCATCTTCCCATAGCAGGAATCAGCACTATCCTGGCCACTCACTCGACCCACTACCAGTGTCCCTGGAGGAGATGTTCAGCCTCTCCCCTCCCTCTCCGGCCAACTAATATGTCAGTCAGTACCGCTGCTCCTGCAATGGGGCTGCGTGCACGGACACCTCCCCGGCCTCTTGCCCAGGTCCCGTCCCCCGTCACATGTGCGGTCCGGCTACTTGATTCAGGATTCGGGAGGGTGGGCAACACTGTCCAACTGTCACCAAAACCTCTTCACATAGCCACAGCAGCATCACTCCACACGTGTAAACAATAACATCACTCACAGCGCTATATCCATCATCACATAGCCACAGCAGCATCACTCCACACGTGTAAACAATAACATCACTCACAGCGCTAGATTCATCATCACATAGCCACAGCAGCATCACTCCACAAGTGTAAACAATAACATCACTCACAGCGCTATATCCATCATCACATAGCCACAGCAGCATCACTCCACACGTGTAAACAATAACATCACTCACAGCGCTATATTCATCATCACATAGCCACAGCAGCATCACTCCACACGTGTAAACAATAACATCACTCACAGCGCTATATTCATCATCACATAGCCGCAGCAGCATCACACCACACGTGTAAACAATAACATCACTCACAGCGCTATATTCATCATCACATAGCCATAGCAGCATCACTCCACACGTGTAAACAATAACATCACTCACAGCGCTAGATTCATCATCACATAGCCACAGCAGCATCACTCCACACGTGTAAACAATAACATCACTCACAGCGCTATATTCATCATCACATAGCCACAGCAGCATCACGCCACACGTCTGGGCGTCAAAACGGCGTCTTATGGGTGTGCATAATTAGCAAAGAAGTGTCATTGTACATGCCACTTGGTTGTATTTGAGCCTGCAGTGATCGCAGTTCTTGCGTTGGGGTAGGGTCGACCTCAAAGGCTGTGAGCAGCTCCGATGGCTCTGATTAATCATACACTTCCTCGAGATGACGTGTGTTAAGAAAGAAAAGTGGGCGTCTTTAGACTGGCGTGCGTTCGCTCTGCCGTCGCTCTTTAAGACATAGAGGGCGTCCTTACATCAGACAGGGCGATCGCGGAAATTGCATACCCGGCCCCTTTTAGCTGCGAGAGAGCGCAGCTTAGCGTCCGGGTCTGAATCAGCTCCAGTGCTTTGATACTAGGAGTACAATTACCCTGCTTGTACACAGCTGTAAATATAACACAGACAGCTGGAATCATCACAGACTCAAACCTCCGAAATGTTTCAGTTGCCGTCCTAAATGACTACGATATATTTTTAGCTTTGTCTATATACATAGAAAGTAATTTATAAACAATCTAAGCCACATTAGCAGTGTGTACAGTATAAACGTTGTATGTGTACACATATATTACACCAGGTGTAGTCAACACAGCTTTGAGTTTTGTCGCAGATGACAGTATCACGTTACCGAACGCATCCAGGCCCCAAAAAGTTTCAGGGACTGTGGTAGCATGAAAGCAAAGGGCCTGATTCAGGGCCGCTCGTAAGCGGCCGCTCGTTCGTTCCGAGCGATGTTTGCCCAACTGCGCATGCATGCGCGAACCAGTCAGTGCGGCCGAAAATCGTTTGTTCGCTAAATAGCGAATGCCTGCTATTTTGAGTGACAGGAGGAGGCATATGTGGGTGGTAACAGGGGAAGGTGCTTGAAAACGGGGAGTGGAGATCAGAACGCAGGCGTGCCTAAAGGTCAAAACGGGCGTTTTATGGGTGTGCATAATTAATACAGCAGCGTCAGCGACCACGTCACTGGGTTATTTTATAGTCAGAACTGCTCGCAAGATTGCGGTACGAAAAACCAACCACAAGAATAGCGTGCAGTTCATACGCTGGTCGATGTACTCGATTAATCTAATAAATAGCGGACATGACGTAGGATGCGAGCGGCCAAGGAGCGCAGTTATCCAAAAAACGACCGCAAGATTTGTTAGCTCGTTCAGACATGGAGGCGTGAACAGACCGCAAAGAGCGAACGGTTCATTTGAATAGCCACCCCCTTTTCCTGAACGACCGTCCGCAAATAGCGTCCGGCTCTGAATCAGGCCCAAAGTACGTTCTTACGAAATAGTACACGAGGTACTAGTGCCATGACATCACTACTACAGTACCACTATTTAGAAGATTGCAGCTTGTCAATTTTCTAGGAGCCAATGCAGGTAATTTATGAAGAGCAAAATGTCTGACACCCAGCACGAAAGTAGCTTTGGTCTAGCTGTGCGCCTATCTTGCTGCCAAATTTCCACAGGTTTATGGAGCAGTATAGCACCGCTTAAAGCTTTGTAGGAATTCCTAGCCGGGCAGAAATGATCATTATCTTTTGCAAACCGCATTTTTTGAAATGAGATAAAGGGGACGGGAGAGTGCACTTTTGTACGCATTTTTCCGTGTTGCGCAGTGGCATACAGAATGTCATATTCCAGCCACAGAATGCTGGTTCGTACTTACGGCATGCCTAAACCTAACCACCCCCCACCACCTAACCCTCCCCTTAGTGCCTTACACTAACCCCCAACCCTAATCCTTACCCCAATACTTACCGTCGGGATGTCAGCGATCGGGATTCTGGAGCCGGATTCTGACTGCTGTCATGATTCCGACCTGTGGAATTCTGCCCGTCGACATCCTGACCTCCGGGATGCCGACTACATCCCGACTGATATTATCACTGACAGAATACACGAGCCTTTCCCAGTATGGCTGTCAGGCTTTTGGTGCTGAGATTGTGAGAGCATAGATATTGTATTCAGGGCAGTAGTTTGTCATTAACAAGTATCGAGACCATTCATTATAAAGGTAGCGCAGGAGATATCAGCATTGACTACACCTGGTGTAATATGCTGACATTATGGGAGGGAGCAGCCAGATCGGCATGGCAGGGGGGGCGTGGCCGGTGCAAGGGGGCAGGGGCAGATAGCTTACTGCCATTTGTGGGCAGAGTGGCGGCGGGGCCCCATGATCGGGCCATTTTGGCCCCGCCCCGCTGCACAATGTGATATTACAGGCACTGTGAAGCAGGGGGCAGGGCCAAAATGATACCCCCCACTGCAGGGGTTTCTCAGGTCGGGGGGGTCCGAAGGGAGGCTTGCCTACCTTTCTGGGGGGCGGGAGCAGCTCACGATTTTCGGGAGGCTCCCGGACGATTCGGGAGGGTAGGCAAGTATGGATATCAGTGATATCTCCAGCTTACCTTTCAGTTCCGATCTGTCCCATGCATACCTCCCAACATGACCCGCTCCAGGAGGGACACAATGCTCTGGTCCTGGACTTCCCTGGTAAGAGGTGGGGATGCAGCACAGTTCAAAATTCAAATAGGGGAGTCACACCAACTGTCATTTCACACACTGCCAACATCACTGGCTGGGACTCACTGGCAGTTGGTGAGACTCCTCTATTTGAATTTTGGACTGTGCTGCAGCCCCACCTCTGTAGCCTCCACCAATCATAAATTACCAGGGAAGTCCAGGACCAGAGCATTGTGTCCCTCCTGGAGCGGGTCATGTTGGGAGGTATGCCCATGGATGTGCACCAGTGGAGCAATGGTGACCTTTTCCGTGGTTTTAGTACCCAGCTGCGTTTTAAGAGAGGAGGGGGCCCGTGTGCAGCCTCCGTGTGGGGTCCCTCCTCTCTGACAGAGCACAGAGCGCAGCAGATTCTAGCTTCATGCCAGAACATACCGCACATGCGCGTGTGTCCGGGAAAATGGTGCCCACACCTTATTCCCGGAGATCTCTTTTCTGCGCATGCGCAAGTCACAAAGAAAATGGCCGCCGCTCTGAAGACGCCGGAAAGGTAAGTATAAGCAAATATGGGTGCAGGATGTGCGGTGTGGGCCCCCCACGATCCAGGGGCCCGTGTGCACCGCACATCCTGCACCCATTATAAATAAGTTCCTGTTAGTATCCAACAGTGCTACTCTCAGTGAGTTGGATACTAAGGGGCCGATGTATCAAACCTTGGATTGAGATAAAGTGGAGAAAGATAATCTCTCTCCACATTATATTTCTCCAAGGTTTGCTACATCTCACCCTAAATTAGTACTGCCGAACGGCAGTGCTTAATGATGAAGCCCCTTTGTTAGAAAACCCACGGATGCATGGGGAGAACATACAAACTCCACACAGAGCCATCCCAGGTTAGAATCCAAACCATGGCCCCAGAGCAATAAGGCAGCAAAAATAACCACTATGTATTTGTATAACCATGGGTGTCAGAAAAGGGGGGAGCAGGGGGGCAGCTCGTCCCCCCAAATATTTGAAAGGCGCCAGCCGCGGACGGTCAGGGACTGTGCTTTACAGCAATAGGCTGTACGGTCCCTGAACTGCACGGAGGAGGAGTAATGTAGCTTAAAGACTGCACATTACAACTCCTCCCTGCAAAGCCCCAGTCCCTGCGTTAATCCTATTTCCCCTTCAGCTGTAGAGGAATTGGACGTGACGTTGGCTGAGGGTGGTTGAGCGGTCCCATGACCACAGTGTTTCCATGCCCATGGTGCGGAGGGGAGGAAAGATTTTATGTTGCCCCCCTAACATAAAATCTTTCCAACGCCCATGTATATAGCCATCTATATTTTACCTACCATGTCTCACAGCCCTCCTCATTGGAAAAATAGGATAAATTAGGTAATGCTTCTGGTTCACCCACACCATTATCTATTTATTACCACACAATCACGGGGAGTACATACAAACTCCACACATATAGGGTATTTGTGGAGGCAGCATTGCTAACCATTACACCACCCGTGCTGCACATTTATTGGGTGGGTGCAGTCCTCTCTGACAGGGCACAGGCCTTTTTATCTCTGGGACTGTCTCAGAAATATCTGCGCTGTTGGGAAGTAGCTTTTTATCTACACTTAGAATAATATAAACAACACCAAGTAGTGTTATCGTTTCCTATCTTTAAAGTCATTTATAATGATAACGGTTTAGACTTTGAGCAGAATTATTCCTATTTGTGTGGCTATAAGGTCTTGTGCAGAAAATCAGGGACGTCATTAGACTGACTCATCCTCACATATATTATTTAGCAAAAATAAAATCACTGTGTTTGTCCGTAGCCACAACTCTGCATTTTCCGGAAACGCAGATTGCGTAACATTGACCAGGGCGTTTCCTTCACAGCGTGTTACTAAATGTTTTATGGTGCTACTGACGTTTAGCCGGTCATCACAACGTCACATGGCGGTATGAGGAATAGACGCTGAGAGTGACAAGCGCAATATACTGCCATATTAAATACCAAAACAAACACATCCTTTATCTTCTCACTCATTACACTTTAACAGGAGATAGTAATAAAATGGTGCCACCAAAAACCAAGGTCCATCCTTGTCAGTCACAGGTGTCTTATGCAAAGGACACGTCAGGGACGCTCGGTGGCTGATTGCTTACGTGACTCTTACCCATGTGCAGATTTCCTTGGCACAATACATGCCCTTGCTGACTGTCACCCAGTGTGCACGCAGAGGGATATACAGTATGTGTGCCTTCAGGAGATTACAGTCTGACAGCTAGTAATTATTACACTACCTGCCACCTATCAGTCTGAGCAATACACTGAATAAAATCCCAACACCAACAGGTATAATTAAACACTGTAGCACACACCAATGCTTGAAGCCAACCAGTGGGCAAGTACAGTGTTCATTTACAGAGCCGTCAGTCTGAAGCCCATTGTGCCAGCCCGATGTGATATCTTGGGTTATTGTTTAATGATATAACTACCCACGCTGTCTGTGGGACATTCTAATGAAGCCTTTAATGATAATAAAGGTATTATACAGAATGTTTATAGCTACTGTGTCACGAGGTTGAATTTCCTTTTAGTTATAGAACTTGATAGCATTATCCAATTTTAAAGGACAGTACGTGATAAATAGCTTTACATGAAATTGTACCTTTTATTATTGAGACATTAACATAGAAACTGTACAGCACAGTGTAACGCAGGATTTCCATGTGCAAAGGTGGTGCAACGGTAAAGCCGCAACGCCATTAGATTTGTACCTCTATGACAATGACGCACTTTTATCTTCCTATAGCTCTGTGCAGAATTGCTCTTAGAGGGGAGACTGGTAAAATGACTTCAGCTGGAAGCATTTGGTTTCAGCTCTTGCGCATGTTTGTAGCGAGAGCGTAACAAGAACTCGGTGTCTAAGCCAATCGGCCTGAAGGCTCTTCTGTAGTCACATGATGGCGTAGGAAGTAGGGGAGAGATACGCGATATACGTGCCTGCAGAGGGGAAGGGCATTACAGAAAGTGTCATGTGACTGTGGCTGCCATGGTGATCTCATGACACTAAGGAGAAATAGACATCTTCAAAAGAAATTTTTATCAGGGGACTGGTTTTTCCATCTGGTTTGCAATCGACACATCTCGCTGCCCTCTAAGATGCTGTATTTATTATCCAGCTGTTTTGATGGTCAAAGCTGTGCGGTAGTTCACATACACAAACCTGCATGCAGTCAGACCATTCACAACGTACAGTAATAACAGTCAGGTAATGATTATGTGTGGGGGCAAACTTAGGGCCGTATTCAATTAGGTGCGAAAAGTCATGTTTGGCGAAAAGTGTTCTCAATCTTTGAGCCTACTTTCGCAATGAGCGCTCCCGCTTTTCGGCCTATCTAAATACAAAACACGCGAAAACGCATATGTGTGATAAATGCGCATGGCGAAACTAGCGAAAAGTACAGCACATTTTTTGGGAAATCAGTCTGTACCCCATAAAAAGCCTAACTGACGCTGGAAATCAATATAGAAGTGTATTAAAAGCCCTAATAAAAGTATTTTGTGTTCTTAAATTGTGTGAAATGTCCGTTATATGCATGTTTGCATAAGTGTGGAAAAATGATATAAATCAATTTCTTTTGGAAAAAATAATTGCTGTAGTTAAATTGGGGTTACATTATAATGGGGGCTAGTATATTTGTGGCTATAAGGTGCAGTTTTAAAAAAAGGTTATAAATACACCTGCTGCAGCCTCCTGTAATCCTAACAACACCTGTCCCCTCCTAACAGCCCCCCAATATACCTGACCCATCCATACAGCCCCCAATATACCTGTCCCATCCATACAGCCCCCCATATACCTGACCCATCCATACAGCCCCCCAAATACCTGACCCCTCCATACAGCCCCCCAAACACCTGACCCATCCAAACAGCCCCCCAAACACCTGTCCCATCCATACAGCCCCCCAAATTCCTGTCCCCTCCATACAGACCCCTAAACACCTGTCCCATCCATACAGCTCCCCAAATACCTGTCCCCTCCATACAGCCCCCCAAACACCTGTCCTATCCATACAGCCCCCCAAACACCTGTTCCATGCATACAGCCCCCCGAACACCTGACCCATCCATACAGCCCCCACCTGTCCCATCCACACAGCCCCCCAAACACCTGTCCCATCCATACAGCCCCCCAAACACCTGTCCCCTCCATACAGCCCCCAAACATCTGACCCATCCATACAGCCCCCCAAATACCTGTCCCCTCCATACAGCCCCCCAAATACCTGACCCATCCATACAGTCCCCCAAACATCTTACCCATCCATACAGCCCCCCAAATACCTGACCCATCCATACAGCCCCCCAACATACCTGTCCTATCCATACAGCCCCTCGAATACCTGAGCCAAGTACTTTATACCCATTTTCCAATACTTTTTACATTTTCACCCCAAAATTGAGATGTCATTATCAGGGGGAATTAAGCTAATTAAAAAATAATTTTCCCTAATTAGTCATTAGGGAATGGGGAAGGGGGGCGTCCAAAGGGTTCTGAACCAAGGGGGAGATG
Source organism: Taudactylus pleione (assembly GCA_031769625.1). Taxonomy (NCBI): domain Eukaryota; kingdom Metazoa; phylum Chordata; class Amphibia; order Anura; family Myobatrachidae; genus Taudactylus; species Taudactylus pleione. The sequence continues at coordinate 271,715 of JAUIMM010000381.1, read as the reverse complement.
TACTAACGGCGAAAATGCAATTTTCGGGGGTTTTACTGCATTCCCTGTACGTATTCTGGTGCTTTGCCTCGCTAGGTAAAGGCACCTTCAGGTGGCGTTACCCAATAGAAGCCTATGGTTTCTTAACGCGACGCTCCTGGCTGGGAGGGATATAATCTGAACCCTTCAATGAGCCCCCGCGGCCCGCGTTCTTCTGCACATGCGCAGACGGACTTCTGGGTGTTCATCCCAGAAGTCCCTCTGTCCGGCAGCATCGTAAAGGACAGATCTTATCGGTAGAGCTGTTCTTTGCAAAATCCTTAGTACATACCGCGGTAATGAACCGCGGTATGTACGCGAAGTCAGGGGGGATGTACCGCTTTGCGATAGCGATGCTTAGTACATCTCCCCCCAAGTCCCCAGAGGACTTTGCACAGAATAGGGATTTTGCACATTTTATCATCTGCTCTGAGATGGTGAAAACTTTTCGCCGGTTTCTGCACGGATATTTTGCACGTGCGAACACTCCTAATTGAATACGACCCTTATTTTATTAGTATGTCATTGTGGTAAAATTGCTGTATGATTCTGTTAAGTTTTTATTAAATGACAGGGACAATAATATTTGAATATTAATGGAAACTATATTCATTTATTAATGACAGGGGCAAAACTAATGTTATCATGCCGTGGGAAGTATTTATAGAGCACACTAGTGGCACCTCCAATGCCAGCAATGCATTTGCAGTGTGTTTATAAAGTTACAGAGTTTACTACCACAAGTTCTGCATTATATTATTTATTACAAGATAAGACACAGGGGCCTATTCATCAACACTAAAATAACGTTTTTTAAGGACATTTTCCTTAAATAACGTTATTTTGGTATTCATGAACAGACTTAGCACAGGAGATATCACAGATATCTCCTTGCTAAGTTCCCCTGTGTTAATTTCCACACTCCCCATACATTAGTACATTAGTACATTAGTATTAGTACATTAGTACATTAGTACATTAGTACATTAGTATGGGTACATTAGTACATTAGTACATTAGTACATTAGTATGGGGATGTGGAAATTGTGGTATTCATCAAATTCCGAAAATTATGAATTTTCGGAATTTGATGCAGTTACTATTCGCCACTGTGAGGTGGCGAATAGCAGAATCCACTTACCTGTATCCGCGTGTGCAGGTCCCCCGACGAGTCCCTCTGGCGCTCTGCTCCGTCCTCAGGCTCCAGAGGCTGCTCTGTCATGTGTGCTCCGGAGCAGAGCACAAGAAAGTTTAGAAAAAAAAAGTTTTTTTTTTTCTAATCTGTCATGTGGTCTGCTGGGAAACCACATGACAGACCAGCAGGACGGAGCCGGAGGCTGCTGCGCGGACAGGTAAGTCGGGGGGGGGGGGGGTGAGTGGAGGGGGGAGGGGGGTGGGGGAGGATCGGGGGGGGTACGAAACTTAACGCATCTGTAGCCAGTGCTGCGCATGCGCTGGTTTTGCAGATGTAACAGCGCATGCGCAGCACTGTTTCCAGATGCGATAAGGTGGTGTAGGCAGGAAAAGTATCTATTTCCCGAAAAGCTGTCATCGCAAAGATGACAGCTTTTCGGAATAGATACTTATGGAGAGGTGGAATGATGAATTCCACCTATAATTAGCTAGAACTCCATGAGAGTCCTAAACCTAATTATCTCCATCGAAGTTTTAGGTTTAATGAATAGGCCCCCTAGTGACAGCTCAAAGTCATCCTTCTAGCATCCAAAATGAGAGAGAGAGTAACAAAGAGGTAACAAACTAAAGCTGGGCACACACTGGCAGATATATTGTGTGCCCGTCGGCCAATCATGTCCAGCACACTACAACTCCCAGCAACACCCTAAGCTCTAGCCTGCTGTTACTTATATATTCTGCATACCGCTGTTACAACTGTGATATCTCTATGTCTTTTGCTACACAGGGGCGTTTTAAGAGAGGAGGGGTCCCGTGTGCAGCCTCCGTTTTGCCAACTACTCTCTGTCAGCGCACTAAGCACAGTAGATTCTAGCTTCATGACAGAATCTACTGCGCATGCGCAGGTTACCGGGAAAATGGGCGCCGCCATTTTCCCTGTGATCTTCTTTGCTGCTCTGCAGCGCCAATTCGTCATTGCAGAGCAGCACACCGGAATCAGCGGAAAGGTGAGTATTATTAACTATGGGTGCAAGGTGTGCGGTGTGGGCCCCTCCTGGTCCCAGGGGCCCGTGCACCCATTATAAAGACGCCTACGTTGCTACAGTACTTGTTGTTCTACCTGATTCAATAATCGCCACCAGCACCAACACCTGCATTACATATTTACCACCACACGTGCATTATACCCTGGTTTACTTTCTGTCTGAAGGACTACCGCTCCCAGCATGGCCGCTCACATTTCATATTGATAGCCACATTAACCCTAACAGCTTGCATCACCCAGTACGCTGTCACCGCTTACTCTGCTAATATCTTATACCAGGGCTTGACAAATCCCGGGGGCCAGGTCGCCATGGCTACCAGATTTTGCTGCCTGGCTACTGGATTTTGCAGTGAGGGAGGAAGCAGATCCTCATCAGCTCCTGCGGAGATTCGTGCCTATAGTATTGCGGTGTTCATATCATGTACAGGAGTGCATGTGCTGAGTGTCGCCTGCGGTGACTGCTGTGCCTGTGTCCGTCCCGGCCAGCACTGACAACTCCTCTCCATCCTGGCCTGCTCTGATCCCTGCTGTCTGTCCCAGTCTACGCTGATCCTCCTGTACATCCCGGCTGTCCGGCTGCATAGAGCTCCCTGGTAGTAGGGACTATACGGGGCCAGGGATTGCGGAGCGGCTTCAGAGGGATAGTGGTGTGACCACGAGGGGAGGGGGGGGTTTGTTGTACTGTCTGGCACCATTATTTTATGTGAAATGTGGTCCGTTATTACTGTAGGGTGGGAGGTGGAGCTGAGCAGAGCAGTGAGGGGGCCTCCATTTTACTGTATTCACTCTACCATTTTGTGGACTAGTATAGTGTGTATAACACACAGAGCTGTGCTCCTCACTCACTCCTGTAATTATTTTGGGGGGGACGGTGGTCTGGCTTCTACACTTTCATCCTGGCTCCTAGATTTTAGAAAAAGTTGTCAAGCCCTGTCTTATACTCTATGAAGACGCGACTGCGCAGTCAGCTGACAATGGTGAGAGGCGCACGCTTTAGTGCGGCATGATCCAGCGATGCGGTTTTGTGATGCTGATTAGTTATCATAATATCAAGTCCTTTTTTTTTCATCACTTCTAGCGAATACATCGCCGTCCCAGGGCCGCGGCTGTAATTCCCAGTAGCTGGCAGTTGTTCTGTTTGTCTGAAGCATATAATTACCCTATTAGTGTTACACGCCTGCATACACAGTCATTATAAACTCATCCGTACCTTTATGCCTCCGGCGGGGAAATCTTCCCAAGTAATAAAATTGAGGAGGACGGAACGTTACGTGGAGGAATTAGCGCTGAAGATTCAGAAGTAGAATTACTGTGAGAAATAAAGTCTGAGCTTTGGTAGGAAACATTCATTTTATCAGGAAAATTCATCTTTAAACAGTGACCTAAAGGTTTAACAACGATATAAAAGACTCCTGTCCTACAGGCTGCAGCGCTGGAAGACGTTCTGGTAATGTGGGAAGAATGCAGCTTGTTGTGTAGCTCGGTGCAGCCCATAATCCCTGAGATAATAAACAGACCCAGTTAGTTTATTCTATTGTCCCTCTATCAAGCCAATAATCTTTTAAATAAGCAACACAATTAGTAAGTCATTTGCCGTGCGCCCTAATCAAATCAGCAATCTCTTAGATAAGCCATTTAATGAGCGCAATAATTGTTGTTATAGATTCGGCGCTGTGAATATGGCAGATTGCCCAACATTTGGTTCCAGGATACACAGTATGTGATAACTGGCTGGATCTGTGCTGTCTTAGGATACTGTGATGTACTTCACTAGTTTCACATTTCCTACATGTTTGATGGTATATATTTAATTATATATATATTACTGTGCAAAAGTTTTAGGCAGGTGTGGAAAAACACTTCAAAGTGAATGATCCGAGAAGAAATCTAAATCAAATTAATATTTGGTGTGACCATCCTTTGCCTTCAAATCAGCATCAATTCTACTGGGTACACTTGCACAAAGTTTTTGAAGGAACTTGACAGGGAGGTTGTTCCAAACATCTTGGAGAACTAACCACAGATCTTCTGTGGATGTAGGCTTGCTCAGATCCTTCTGTCTCTTCATGTAATCCCAGACAGACTCGATGATGTTGAGATCAGGGCTCTGTGGGGGCCATATCATCACTTCCAGGACTCCTTGTTCTTCTTTACACTGAAGATAGTTCTTAATGACATTGACTGTATGTTGGGGGTCGTTGTCCTGCTGCAGAATAAATTTGGAGCCAATCAGACGCCTCCATGATGGTATTGCATGATGGATAAGTGCCTGCCTGTATTTCTCAACATTGAGGACACCATTAATCCTGACCAAATCCCCATTGTACTGCAGCCCAAACTTGCAAGAAACCTCCACCATGCGTCACTGTTGCCTACAGACACTCATTATTGTACCGCTCTCCAGCCCTTCGGTGAACAAACTGCCTTCTGTTACAGCCAAATATTTCACATTGTGACTCATCAGTCCAGAGAACCTGCTGCCATTTTTCTGCACCCCAGTTCCTATGTGTTCGTGTATAGTTGAGTCACTTGGCCTTGTTTCCACGTCAAAGGCATGGCTTTTTGGCCACAATTCTTCCATAAAGACCACTTCTGAACAGACTTCTCCAAACAGTAGATGGATGTACCTGGGTCCCACTGGTTTCTGACCTCATGGCACTGCTGGACATCGAAGGGAAGTAAGCATGATGTGTCTTTCATCTTGACCGACCACTGTGTCTACGATCCTCAACGTTGCCTGTTTCTTTGTGTTTCTTCAAAAGAGCTTGAAGAGCACATCTTGAATCCCCAGTTTGCTTGGAAACCTTTGCCTGGAAGAGACCTTGCCGATGCAGTATAACTACCTTGTGTTTTGTTGCTGTGCTCAGTCTTGCCATGGTGTATGACCTGTAACATGAAACTGTCTTCCACAACATCACCTTTGTAGCAGAGTTTGACTATTCCTCACCCAGTTTTAAGCCTCCTAGACAGCTGTTCCTGTTTCAGTTAATGACTGTGGGGCCTATTCATCAAAACTAAATGGCCCGGTAACCATTCATAAACGCTAGTTTCCGCATAGTTTAGTTACCGGGCCATTCATCATCAGGGGTCCAAAAAGGACGGCGCTTGTTCTCAGATCCCAGAGGCGGCTGTGCGTATGCATGACCCGTGGTCACGCATGCGTATCCGTTACGACGGGGAGGAGGTAAGTAACGTAGCTACTTCTGTAGTTGCGATACTAAGCGAGAGGACAGCTGCTTTTCAGAGCAGCTGTCCCCGCACCGGAGCAATGATGAATTGCTCCGGTGTCACGTTTTCCTCGCAGCGCGATGATTACTTAATGAATAGGCCCCTGTGTTTCAGCCAACATATGAAAATGATGATCATTATCACCTGTTTGGTATGATTGATTAATCAAACACCTGCCTATAATCCTACAAAATCCCTGACTTTATGGAAATGTATCTAGAAAAAATTATGCTGTTTTGAAGGCAAAGGGTGGTCACACCAAATATTGATTTGATTTATATTTCTCTTGGCACCCATACATCAGCAATTGATTGCAGCAATCGTGCAATTTGCAATCGATTGTGTATAAAAATATTTCCCTTTTTCAATCGATTGTGGCAATTCTGCAATCTGTAATCGATTGAAAAAGGGAAAGATTTTTGTACACAATCGATTGCAAATTGCACAAATGCTGCATCAATTGCTGATGTATGGGAGCCTTTAGGATTTTGTTAATTGATAAAACTAAACTATTGACATTTCTGTTTTTGAAAGCATTCATACTTTGCAACTGTTTTTCCACATCTGCCTAAAACTTTTGACCCACTTTTGAACCACTGGACTTATTTTAATGAGGTTTTCACTATTCTATACATCAGGGGTCTTCAACCTTTGGCCCTTCAGGATGTGTGGAACTACACATCCCAGCATGCCCTGCCACCGTTTTGATATAACAGCATGCTAAAACTGTGGCAGGGCATCCTGGCATCTGTAGTTCCACAGCAGCTGGAGGGCCAAAGGTTGAAGACCCATGCTATATAGCATCTATGACAAAATGGAGTCGAGCTGTCATAATTTCAGTGAAGCAAGTCACAGAAAAAGTTTTGCACCAAGCTGCTGCATAGGAGCTGACAACGGTGCTGAAACAGCAAGAGAGCATCTGGAACTGAGACAATCAGGGATAGCAAAGTGCCTTGTTGCTTAGCAGCAGCCTAGAGAGGGGAGGAAATTAGGGACTGAGCATGGTCATGTCTGAGGCAGACAGAGAATGAGAGACAGCTTCCAACAAACCCATGAAGATGCCATGATGCAGACATATTAGCCAGGAAGGAGCCAGGGGAGGCATAGCTATCAGGAATTGAATAAAAACAGTCAACCATCTGAATACCATCAAATGATTTCCTTTCGATGGTGGCAAACATTGGACCATCACCATCAAATGGTAAAAACACTACCATCGGACTGTGGTAAGGAGCAGAAGTAAGTTAGAAGCAGGGGGCTGTGGTGAGATGCAGAGGACTGTGGTAAGGAGCAGAAATGAGAAGCAGGTGCCTGTGGTGAGATGCAGGGGGCTGTGGTGAGATGCAGGGGACTGTGGTAAGGAGCAGAAGTAAGTTAGAAGCAGGGGGCTGTGGTGAGATGCAGAGGACTGTGGTAAGGAGCAGGAATGAGAAGCAGGTGCCTGTGGTGAGATGCAAGGGGCTGTGTAGAAATATAGAATGCTGTGGTGAAATGCAGGGGGCATTAGTGAGAAGCAGGAAGCTGTGTTGAGATGCACCCGTGCAAAGCTGGGGCGGGTCACTAGTATATAGATGGCTTTTGCCAATAGATGGATGGTCGTGTACTTTGTAGCTTCCTATAGGTCCAACACTATTTACTAAACTCTTAGGGCAGTATTCAATTGTATTGCCCCCCATACACTCCCGGCAGGAGCTATTCAATTGTTGCTCCGTTCGGGCGCGATCAGCTGCCAGCGCACCATTTCAACTTGCAGCCTCAGGGGAATGCGAGCTGAAATGGGCAAAAAGTAACCTGTCTGGGCGCTCAAAAGGCACTTTTTGCAATCGCACCCAGCACTTTGGACGGGAGTAGCCGTTTTACGCGGCTAAACCCGACCACTATGGGCATGATGAGCTCGAAAATCTGCAACAATTGAATAGCGCCCTGCGATCTCCTGTCACTTTAGACGGGAGATTGGTTGCGCTATAACAATTGAATACCGCCCATATAGTTATATCCCAATCTGTCCACTAATCTATATCACTTTGGGGCTTATTCATCATGGAAGGCTGTGTGGCCTCCAATGATGACGTTTTGAACTCGCTGTGAGGGATACTTAAGGATCCAACTCACATGGGGGGAAACGTGACACCGGAGCAATTCATCATTGCTCCGGTGAGGGGACAGCTCCTCCGAAAAGCAATTTTCCCCTTGGTTGGTATCGCAGCTATGTTAATTACCTACTCCACGTCGTCCCAGCTATGCATGCGTGACCTCGGGTCACGTATGTGCAAAGCTGCCGGGGAGTTGGTGAGGCGGCGGAGGGTTCTGCCCGGTTCCCTCTTCGCATTCCCGGAACTCCTTCTCATAGGAAGGAGCGGGGATCCGAGAACAACCACCGTCTGAAGATGTCGCTTGTTCTCGGCAGCAAACTCCGAAAACTGAAAGTTTTCGGAGTTTGCTGAATACCGGGGGGTTCTTTCGGACCCCTCATGATGAATGGCCCATTTCCGCAATGGTTGCCTTTATCATTTGATGAATAGGCCCCTATGTCCATTACCTGTTTTAGTTATTATCCACCAAACGCATGCTTGTATGTAACAGTATGGAAGTAGGTGGAGACAACCAGTAGCCAGTCAGATTGTTATTGGAATCATCAGAGAAACATAAGCCATACTTGCACACTCTCCTGGAATGGCCAGGAGGCTCCAAAAAATCATGCGGCACTCCTAGCCCCCTCGTGGAGCGGCAAGCCATGCGCATGCAACCCCCCACTACCTCGCGCTGGTGTCCACTCCTCCCCACCGGTGTCCGCTCCTCCTTTACATAAGTGGGAGACCCGGGAGAGCAGATGATGAGCGCGATAGTGTAGTAATGTCCCTGCCCCCAAACTCGCGACAGGACCTGCAGGAGGCGGAACAGACAACTATGACAAAAGCTTTTAGGCAGCAACCTGTCAACTTGTGTGATTGTTAGGGCAGAGCAACATGTGACAGGGGCAGTGCAGTGACATCACATATCTACCCAATGCATGAAAAGGGGGCATGGCCTTGTGTAAGCAAGGCCGCCACCCCCTGATGTGTGCCGCTAAGGGGGCGTGGCCACATGTCACACCTACGTCCTTGCTGCGATGCTATTAGCCTACAATTCAGGCCTATTATGTTGCACAAATGTCACCGTTATTTCATAGCTTACATGACAAGCGTACCAGCAGATATGAGTGAATTGATCCACTTCACTCCGTGTTTAAATTTGCACAGATGTCTCAAACTTAAGCCATAAAAATTCGCAAATCACTTCTGGTTTAGATAAAATTCAGTGAATAAAAAATGCTCAAAGTACAATCAGCTTATCCACAGCAAAGGCAAGGAACCATTTCACTGCAACAGCCATCATCACACTGCCATAGCCTATTTAATAAACTACTCCTATTTATTCAGGACAGTCCTGATTTGAGGAATCTATGGCGCCATTCTGATTATCAGAACTTTTTTCCGAAGCACCCGCTGCTTTTCGCCACCTGCAACAAATTCCTGTGTGGTTAAAGTCACTGCCCAGCGTCTCTCGCGCACTGTGAGCGGCTTTACGCTGATTCTGCCATGTGGCTAAGATGCAAAATGTAAAGAAGAGTACCGTAAGCCACTCCGCTCAGAGCGTCTCAGTCGTGGCAGGCATCTTGCGCCATACGCCGTAGAAAGTGAGGACATATCTGTGTATATGAAAGCTGCGAGCTATAAGAGATTTTTTTTTAAGCAGTCATAGCCAGTCAGTCGTGATGCTCCTCAGTGGTCACATGATGGCAGAGGAACAGGGTGGGGTGCAGGGGATTGTACTGTGAAGATGCTGATGCTAGGAATAAAGTTTTTCTGTTAATAAAAAACTGCCATGCCATGTGACCTATGGGCCTTATTCAGAGCCGGACGCTATTTGCGCTCGCTCGTTCAGAAAATAGGGGTGGCTATTCAAATGAACCGTTCGCTCTTTGCGGTCTGTTCACGCCTCTAGGTCTGAACGAGCGAACAAAACATGCGGTCGTTTTTTGGAAAGATACGCCCCCTGGCCGCTCGCATCCTACGTCATGTCCGCTATTTATTAGATTAATCGAGTACATCGACCAGCGTATGAACTGCTCGCTATTCTTGTGGTTGGTTTTTCCTACCGCAATCTTGCGAGCAGTTCTGACTATAAAATAACCCAGTGACGTGGTCAATGACGCTGCTGTATTAATTATGCACACCCATAAAACGCCCGTTTTGACCTTTAGGCACGCCTGCGTTCGGATCTCCACTCCCCGTTTTCAAGCACCTTCCCCTGTTACCACCCACATACGCCTCCTCCTGTCACTCAAAATAGCAGGCATTCGCTATTTAGCGAACAAACGATTTTCGGCCGCACCGACTGGTTCGCACATGCGTATTACGATCCGTACGCATGCGCAGGTGTGCAATCATCATAGCGGCTCTGAATCAGGCCCTATGTTACCACGGTAATCGCATGATATTTTCCACACTGTAAATATTAATTGCAGCTTTGAAAAATGGATTTAAGGAAATATTCACAATGTGTCACATTGTATTACAGATAAAAATAGTGATTTATGTTAAAAAAAACAAAGAAAACAACATTAAGGGGCCTATTAGTATTCATCAACACTGAAATGAAGTTGAAATTACCGCAGTTGTAGGCAGTGCTGCGCATGCGCAGCACGGATTACAGATGCAGTAAGGTAATGTAGATAGAGATAACTATCTATTTCCCGAAAAGCTGTCATCGCAGAAATGACAGCTTTTCAGAATAGATAATTATGGAGAGGAGGAATGATGAATCCTCCGGTAATTAGGTAGATCTCCATGCCAGCTCCAAACCTAATTACCTCCATCGATTATTTAGGTATGGTGAATAGGCCCCACAATATGAAAAAAAAAACATTCTGTGTAATACAATTCATTTAAGAGTGTAATTATACTACATTTATTTAGCCCAGCATACGCAAAGCTGCATTTTTTAATGAAATCCCTTTAAATCCCGGCCTGTGAAGTACACGCCGATGAGCGGAAAATCTCATGTTATAGCCGAGCCAATATTAAAGGACGGATCCGCTGTTAAGCAAAGTGCTGGGAATGATATTTCACAAGCTAAATAGCAGCAAATGATTGCAAAGTACTTTGGAAATTAAGAGCAGATTACTTAAATATTACTTTGACCATAATGGGATTTTGAGACGGTCGGCGGCGCTCTGTGCCTCTCAGTTTGCTTGTTAATGTTACAAAATGACTTAATTATGACATTAGTCTTGGGAAGCAAAGAGAGCGCAACAACATGAAATCCCAGCCAGACTTTTCTTTTTTCGAAAATGCAAACATGTGACGTCCCGCCGTGCTAATGTCACGTCACGCGCCCAATATTATACCAACATAAAAGGACCGTATTCAGGTAAGCAGGATGAGATTATGCCAGTGAGATAAAGAGGGAGGCCGGGTGCATTGATGAGGCCAATCCCTGCTTTGCAGCAGAGTCCAGAACCTTTGGGGGAGATTTATCAAAGGACAAGGAAAGGCGTCACTCATAGCAACCAATCAGATCATTTTATAGAACGTGCTAGCTAAGTGATGGTTGCTATGGGCAACTTCTCCATTTGTCCTGTTTAAAAGGTTTGATAGACCTTCCCCTTTGCCTCTGCAAAAAGGACTTTTTCACCATCACAGAGTGATTTTTTTTAATCCTACGTTTTATGCCTTTTATGACTTGATTCGCATCACCGTGTTCCTGTCCGCCCGCTGCAAGATGCTGCACAAAGATGATGCAATCACCCCAATTAATGTCCCCTGATGGCTTGGTCGTGCCCCGTCATGATACAACAATGATGGTTTGTGTACAGCTCCGATGGCGGGCGATTGGCGCATGCGCAGGGTCTGCCACCTAAGCACCCGCGTAGTTGTCAGGCTGCGGCTGTTTGGGGGCTGGGAAGGGGCAGCGACTGTCAGCATACCAGAAAACGGGGGTGCGTCTGCCCTGTTTTCTGGGCGTACTGAGGGCCTGATTCAGAGCCGGACACTCTTGAAGAGCGCTTGCTCTGAATCAGGGCGTTTGTTGGTTTTTTTGTTGCGGTCTCCTGGCCACTCGTTAAGCTGTGGGTGACCACCCACAGCTTTTTCGAGCGGCCAGGTGATTTCGCGATGGTCGCGATCATCGGGGCTTACGACGAGACCCTTGTGGTAGGGTCATGTCCGTCGCAAGCCCCAGAGAGCTTCCTGCTCTAACAGAGCAGGAAGCTCTCCACTGACATCACTGATGATGTCAGTGGTGCCTCCCACAAACGGCAGGCATTCCTTCGGAAATGCCTCCATTTGTGTAGCCCACCCCCCTCCCTGCCTACAAAATGGGGCGAACTGTTGCTCCAGGGCTTGCACATGTGCGCGTCGCGCGTACGCAGTACCCCACCATCGACCCGCTTGCGAGCGCTATGCGCTCGCGAGCTGGTCTGAATCAGGCCCTGAGGCTGGTGTCTCCGTCTGAGTATTATCAAACGCCCGATGGTCACGCCGCAGCTCACTGAATTTGGCCCTAAGTCCTATTTCAGAAATTTATAATGGGCCTGATTCACTACGGATCGCAGTTACGATTGCGGCTGCGATTACGCACGCAGTCTCACTGCGATAGTATGTTAATCTATTGCAATCGTTATGCCGTCGCAGCACTACATAAGGACGCCCACCTTACCTTACACACATCCGTAAAGTTTAACAAGACTGCGAAACCCTCAGTAACATGGAGTACCATCACATCCTCACACACACTTACACAGGCTCTGACCTTACTCATGAATCACCTCATCACACACAGTGACTACACAAGACTGAGATACCATCAGTAACATGGAGTACCATCACAGCCTCACACACACTTACACAGGCTCTGACCTTACTCAGGAATCACTAACCTCATCACACGCAGTGATTACACAAGACTGAGATAGCATCAGTAACATGGAGTACCATCACAGCCTCACACACACTTACACAGGCTCTGACCTTACTCAGGAATTACTAACCTCATCACACACAGTGATTACACAAGACTGAGATACTATCAGTAACATGGAGTACCATCACAGCCTCACACACACTTACACAGGCTCTGACCTTACTCAGGAATTACTAACCTCATCACACGCAGTGATTACACAAGACTGAGATACCATCAGTAACATGGAGTACCATCACAGTCTCACACACACTTACACAGGCTCTGACCTTACTCAGGAATTACTAACCTCATCTCACACAGTGACTACACAAGACTGAGATACCATCAGTAACATGGAGTACCATCACAGCCTCACACACACTTACACAGGCTCTGACCTAACTCAGGAATTACTAACCTCATCACACACACAGTGATTACACAAGACTGAGAAACCATCAGTAACATGGAGTACCATCACAGCCTCACACACACTTACACAGGCTCTGACCTTACTCAGGAATTACTAACCTCATCACACGCAGTGATTACACAAGACTGAGATACCATCAGTAACATGGAGTACCATCACAGCCTCACACACACTTACACAGGCTCTGACCTTACTCAGGAATTACTAACCTCATCTCACACAGTGACTACACAAGACTGAGAGACCATCAGTAACATGGAGTACCATCTCATGCTCACACACACTTAGACAGGCTCTGACCTTACTCAGGAATTACTAACCTCATCACACGCAGTGATTACACAAGACTGAGATACCATCAGTAACATGGAGTACCATCACAGCCTCACACACACTTACACAGGCTCTGACCTAACTCAGGAATTACTAACCTCATCACACACAGTGATTACACAAGACTGAGAAACCATCAGTAACATGGAGTACCATCACAGCCTCACACACACTTACACAGGCTCTGACCTTACTCAGGAATTACTAACCTCATCACACGCAGTGATTACACAAGACTGAGACACCATCAGTAACATGGAGTACCATCACAGCCTCACACACACTTACACAGGCTCTGACCTTACTCAGGAATTACTAACCTCATCGCACAGTGATTACACAAGACTGAGATACCATCAGTAACATGGAGTACCATCACAGCCTCACACACACTTACACAGGCTCTGACCTTACTCAGGAATTACTAACCTCATCACACGCAGTGATTACACAAGACTGAGACACCATCAGTAACATGGAGTACCATCACAGCCTCACACACACTTACACAGGCTCTGACCTTACTCAGGAATTACTAACCTCATCACACGCAGTGATTACACAAGACTGAGATACCATCAGTAACATGGAGTACCATCACAGCCTCACACACACTTACACAGGCTCTGACCTTGCTCAGGAATTACTTAGCTCATCACACGCAGTGATTACACAAGACTGAGATACCATCAGTAACATGGAGTACTATCACAGCCTCACACACACTTACACAGGCTCTGACCTTGCTCAGGAATTACTTAGCTCATCACACGCAGTGATTACACAAGACTGAGATACCATCAGTAACATGGAGTACCATCACATCCTCACACACACTTACACAGGCTCTGACCTTACTCAGGAATTACTAACCTCATCACACGTAGTGATTACACAAGACTGAGACACCATCAGTAACATGGAGTAACATCACAGCCTCACACACACTTACACAGGCTCTGACCTAACTCAGGAATTACTAACCTCATCACACACAGTGATTACACAAGACTGACATACCATCAGTAACATGGAGTACCATCACATCCTCACACACACTTACACAGGCTCTGACCTTACTCAGGAATTACTAACCTCATCACACGTAGTGATTACACAAGACTGAGACACCATCAGTAACATGGAGTAACATCACAGCCACACACACACTTACACAGGCTCTGACCTTACTCAGGAATTACTAACCTCATCACACGCAGTGATTACACAAGACTGAGAGAAACCATCAGTAACATGGAGTACCATCACATCCTCACACACACTTACACAGGCTCTGACCTTACTCAGGAATTACCTCATCACACGTAGTGATTACACAAGACTGAGACACCATCAGTAACATGGAGTACCATCACAGCCTCACACACACTTACACAGGCTCTGACCTTACTCAGGAATTGCTAACTTCATCGCACGCCACGAGACCTCAGGCTGCGTACAGCATCGCAGTGGATAATTTATGCACGCCCCTGCAATGGCATCCAAATGCACTGCCACGCCTGTGTTTCACCGACCACCCTCCTGTCACTTCTCATAAACTATCACTTCCTGTCAATCACTCTGCCACGGGTCTGCGTAGTCACTGCGATTGCAGTCCCAATCCCAGTGGCTAGTTCACACACGAGCACTGCGATGCATACGCCTGCGCAGAAAGCAACAATCGGCCGATTGCGTGCGTAATGGCATTTGCTGATCCTTGCTGAATCAGGCCCAATCTTGGGACCGGAGGTTAAGTCGCTTGCTAGAGAATTCTGGAACCTCTTCGCGGAGAGCCTATCCCTAATGCCAGTCTCAGTAGTGAAGGGTTCAGCAACAATCTAGCAGTTTAAAAAGTGAGGAGACCCGCCGGCTCTGTACCTTTAATAGACAGATACTCTGCCACCTTCTAGCAGACTCCAGTTAAAATCCCCCTGTGCTGCTGTGTGTCCTGACCACCTGATTTTGTCATAATTTTGTCTCCGTGTGTAAAATGTAACATAATGTTCTGCCCAAACAGTGCTTTACAATACAGCGGTAAATACATCTTGTTATTATGATATTAAATTGGCCCTTTTAGACCTTCATGGTCGCAGATCCTTGGTTGTATACCCTGAAAATAACTGCGGCTTCCTCTCAGCGTATGGAATCCATCACATGCTGATGGGGGCTGGGGGGGGAATATAAGTGGATGATAAACACAATCTGACAGAGTTGCTGGAGGCAGCATTACTGCCGCCTCTCCCGTGTACTCCAGTCTCCAGCAGCAGACCCGCAGTGACTGACACGGTGAGAGGAATCGGTTGGCAGGAGAGGATGAAGCTTCCCCTCACTCTTCTGTCTTTATACCTGTAGTCAGCCACTGTGCTGCATTACTGATGGTGCCTCGGGTCACCTTGCGCTCCGTTCTGCAGATAAGTTATTACAGATGGCACTTGTTGACCAAAGCATTGCATGAAGTTGATACCCAAGGTGAGAACACCTTCTGTTCCGTACCAAGGACTACACCGTCAAATCTAATGCTTGGCCGTTGACAGCAAGGTTTTCAGGACTAGCCAACTATCCAAACGGTGGTAGGATAATAGCCGTGCCTCCATACGCTGAACAATGTATCAGCAAAGAGTGCAGGTATCTGCATGGAATCGGTAAAATGACAGTCGGGACGATGGAACATGTATGATAATCGAATAAAACGATCCTGACCGTCTTTTTTGCCATTGTTAAGCCTTGAACGACTATTGTTCATGTACAGTACATACGCTAATCGGTAATCAATCAGAACAGCTATGCATCGTCCACATCTCACTCATACCCCTTTTACACCAGAGCTAAAACCCGGGTTATTGCAGGGGAAAACCGGGTAGCTCCTGGGTGTAAAATTGGACAGGGTTGGATTCCCAGGTCAAGTGACGCGGCAATACATCCCAGGTAACTTGCAGGGTTTAACACGGGAATGACCCGTGAAACCCTGCAGTGTAAACGGCACGATCTGGGTCACGATGACCTGGAGCGTCCACATCCACGCCGGAAAAGTCGGGTCACTGCAGACCCGGCTCCAGTCTGAACAGCGCCGACTCGAGAATTTCCTGGGTCAGTGCCGGCTAAATTCCTGGGTCTAATCCAGTTTACAACCCTGTTCCAACCTCCGGGTCAGACCCGGAATTTAGGTATAAAAGCAGTATCAGTGTATGGCCGGCTTAAGGTTATCATTACCTGATTGCGCTAATTTTGCTCATGTGGATTTGGACCGTTGGGACCAAGGACCTCATTCAGAGTCGGTCGAAGCGGCCGCACGGTCGTACAGGAAAAGGGGCCGGATATGCAAATGATTCCCTCGCAAGTTGCGCCCCTAAGTTCGGATCGTTAGCTGGCCGACCAAGGGGAGGAAGCGGCCGGAATTAAAAAAAATACGCCCCCTTCACGTCATCTCCGGGCATATAAGGATTAATCGAGACCATCGGGAACCATCGGAACTGGTCGTAGAGATTAAGGTTGACCATACCCTCTCTTAAGCTCTACGATCATGTCAGTGTAAAAACCTCCCATGTCACATGTGCCATGACACTACTTTGTTAATTATGCACTCCCATAATCCGTATGCACTCCCATAAAACGCCGTTCACATAATAAGGCACGCCTGCGTTCGGATCTCCACTCCCCCGTTTTCAAGCACCTTCCCCTGTTACCACCCACAAACGCCTCCATCTGTCACTCAAACTACCGACCTGGCTGTGTTCAAGGAGAGAGAAATTTCTGATCGTAGCGGCTAGTTTGCGCACGCGCATTGCGAACTTTACACATGCGCAGTATAGCGAACATCGGTGGCGTACGACCGTGCGTCCGCTTCGACCGACTCTGAATGAGGTCCCAAGTTCTGAACAGTCCTTCGCAGTCTGCCTAAGTGGGCCACATGCACACGCGGCTGAAATTACTATAGATATCATTCCTCTGCCGTTGGGTCTAGTGACCGTTGAGGGACATGGGCACCTTAGCACACATTAAGGATCTAGAAGAAGACAATAGCATTCGCATAGTAATACTATTCCATCAATCTTATCACTGCTATGGTCTCTAGTCAATTTATAATCCAACCCGCTGTGAGGAGCTGCGGCATATACTAAAAGACCAGAGTAATTCAACATTGTTCCGGTGCGGAGACGGCTAATCTGGAAATCTGTCCCCGCGTTCCCTATCACTGCAATTACTGTAGCAGTGCAATGTAACACTGCTGAGCCTGAATAATAGCATTAGGGGGCCTATTCATCATCGAAGGCCGTATGGCCTCCGATGATGAAGTATTGAACTCTTTCTACGGGATACTTAAGTTTCCAACTTGCAGCAGGAGAAACGTGACATCGGAGCAATTCATCATTGCTCCGGTGAGGGGACAACTGCTCCGAAAAGCAGTTGTCCCCTTTATTAGTATCGCAGATACAGAAGTAGCTGCATTACTTACCTGCTCCCCGTCGTGCCTGCTACGGATGCCTGACTTCGGGTCACGCATGCGCACAGCCGCTGGGGAGGTAGTGAGGAGGCGGCGGAGGGATCCGCTGAGATCCTTCTTCACATCCCCGGATCTCCTTCCCATAGGAAGGAGCAGGGTTATGAGAGCAAGCACTGTCTGAAGATGGCACCTGTTCTCGGCAGCAAACTCCGAAAACTTTAATTTTTCGGAGTTTGCTAAATACCGGGGGGGGTCCTATCGGACCCCTGATGATGAGTGGCCCGGTTACCGGCCATTTATCATTTGATGAATAGGCCCCAAGATCTCTAGGTTCTATAGAAGAAAAAAACCTTTTAACTTATACGGAACTATCTTCACAATATACTATTACCTGTCCTTATCCTTTGTCATTCCTACAAACCCATTTTTATATTGCACATGTCCTTGGATATTTTTCAGGATTGGGACAATTCATTGGACAAGCTTCTTAAGTAACCAGCACCACGCTGTGGGCTCTATTTACTACAATCCGCATTTGTAATGCAGATTGTGGTGTGATATTACCGAGTGAATTCGCATTGCGAATTCAGGCAATATCACAGGGATTTACTACTAATCCCTTGCAGGGACAGAGCTTGCGACAAAGCTCTGTCCCTTTCGAATCCCCTCCGCACACTAGTCATGGTATTTTTTGAAAAAATACTGTGACAAGTGCCGACGCATGCGCCGACCAACCGTCGCTAAGACCCTCCCCCTATGCTAAGCCCCGCCCCATGATCGCGGATCCCCCCTGCGAGACTCCCCCTCCCCCCCTACTGCGACCCCCCCTCCCTTAATTACACTTACCTGCAGTCATCGGTGCTCCAGTGTGTCCTCCATGACTCCGGTCAGCTGAAATCCCATATTGCACTGGGACTCAGGGCCTGATTCAGAGCCTGACGCTCTGACCAGAGCGCTCGCTCTGAATCAGGGCCCTCCTACCTAAAATTGGGTGACCCACAGCTTATGCGAGCGGCCAAAAAGATGGTCGCGATGGTCTTGACAAAGTCCAAGAATGATGATGTTTGTCCATGCAAGATGACGTTCTGCTTCTTTCTGAGTTCCGTTTTTTTGGAGGGAAAAATCCAAACTCGGCGTGCAAACTCGAACCTATCCGAGCCTGCACATCCCTAATTATAATATATACTTATCGCCACTCAGACAATTCCATATGGGATCCTCAGTGAGTCGTTGTTGGTGGATTCAGTTATGAATGGCATGGCCGGCGGTTCAAATCCCGACAGCGGCATCCCGGCAAGGATGAAAATCCCGATCGTCCCAAGGTAAGTATTTATTAACCTATTCTACCCCCTAACCCTCCCTTAGGGGTGCCTAAACCTAACCTCCCCCCCAAGTGCCTAACCCTAATCCCCCCTCTAAATTCCTAAACCTAACCCCCCCTTCCCCGCCCCCTAATCCTAAGCCCCCGGGGGGGTGCCTAACCCTAACCTCCCCCCGGGGGTGCTTAACCCTAACCCCCCCTTCCCCTAGCCTAACCCTAACCTCCCGGGGGGTGCCTAACCCTAAGTCCCCCCGGGAACCCTAAACCTAACCCCCCCCCCCGCGGCTGTCCACGCCCGTCGCCCGGCTTACCTTTGATCGGTAAGCCGGATGTCGGTTTCCTTGCCGTGATTAGACAGTCGGGAAGCCGGCGTTCGGGATTCTGTCCATCGGCTTCCCGACTGTTTCCCGTTGTTGCCCAAGATGTCACCAAGAGGAAGCGGATACTTAGTACTGCCTCTGGGCCTGTCCCATTGGCCAATGTTTATGGCATCTTGTCCACAGATATACAGAAGCTAAGCGTATAAATGTTGTTCCTTTTAATTCCACATGGGCAATTTTGCCATCCTCACACAGCCCAGGGTATGTGTATGTATGCTTATACAGTATGTGAGTATCTGTTTATGAATGTATTGTATGTGCGTGTGCTATGTATGTATATATACGGACCGCCTCACCCCAATAAATACTGTGTTTGCCCCTGCAGAGATTTATAATTATTATTATTAGAGTAAAGGGGGCACAGATTATTATTGGACCCTGGGATGCTGTATGTAATATTTGGCGGTCACGTGGCGCACTACCGCATGACTTATTATGAACTCAGAAATATGGCAAAAGATATTGCGCACTGGATTCAAAATGATCGTTAAAGGTGAGCTGCACTTTTAGGACGGGTGTCTGCCCTCCTGAGTTGAATACAAATACCTAATATATGATCATAGATCAAAAAATGCGCTCAGAACCTATAACAAGATAGTATGCGTCAATTGTAAGTGTGTAGAATAGTGATGAGTTCAAAACTGAATATAGTATTATAAAGCTTTAATGGAACAGAAATTGGTGCTAATAGGCAAAAATGATGACTGTTCACTGACTAAGTCAATGGCTGTCAAAACTACAGGATATATGCCGTAATAATGGCAGTATTCAGTCTCTAAAGAGGAAAAAAGGGGAAATACTGTGGCATAGAACCACAGATTAAAACAAGAAAAAAGCAGAGTCAATCAATTGATGGTGAAAGTTGATTCAGTAGTGAAGCAGGAACCGAAGACCATGGAGTTCACATTATAAAATGTCAAATCTTGTAATTGAGTTAATGTTGGTGCGGCGTCCCGCACTTATATGTAGATAGGGTTGCTGGTGGATAATTAAAAGCTGGCTGTTGTTGCTTGGGTGTTCCCTGGGTAAGCAGTACGGACACTCGGGCAAGTGTCACTATTCTACACACTTACAATTGACGCATACAGGTTGAGTATCCCATATCCAAATATTCCGAAATACGGAATATTTTTAGCATGACTGAGATAGTGAAAACGTTGATTTTTGATGGTTCAATGTACATAAACTTTGTTTAAGTCACAAAATTATTAAAAATAAAGTATAAATTGACCTATAGGCTGTGTGTATAAAGTGTATATGACACATAAATAAATTTCATGTACTGTACACAAACTTTGTTTGAGCCACAAAATTATGGAAAATATTGTATAAAATTACCTTCAGGCTGTGTGTATAAGGTTTATATGATTTATAAATGGATTCTGTGTTTAGATCTGGACCCTATTCCTAAGACATTTCAATATGGTATGCAATTATTCCAAAATACGGAATATTCCGATATCCAAAATACCTCTGGTCCCAAGCATTTTGGATATGGGAGACTCAACCTGTACTATCTTGTTATAGGTTCTGAGCGCATTTTTTATTTTGAACTCAGCATAAGGCCTAGAAGGGAGGGGACTCAAAGCATATTTATGCACCTTGCCCCGCCATTAGAGATGTGCGCCGAATCCCCATGTTATGGTCTTGGTTTTGGATCCAGATTCATCTTCGTGTTTTGGTTTTGGTTTTGAAAATGTATTTAAAAATAAATTCCTGCAGTCATTGTGACCTGTTAGCATGCGATCCAAAACCCGAGACTCGGTACGCCAAAGTGATTCCGAACTCGTACTCGGTTAGACTTAGAAATCCTACATGTTGTTGTTGTCGGTTCTCTGATATCCAGACCCGCACATCTCTACCCGCCATTCGCAAGTCCCGCCACTCATACTAACGCCAATAATTAATTAATTATGTCAATAAAGTGTGATGTCATTGGAAACGCCAACTCCTGTTGTCATGTGTCGCTTAGTTAAGTTATAGCTGTTTTTGGGAGGACACCCTGAGACGTCATCCATTAGGGAGTCTAACGTTTGTATATTCTGTGCTCTGTGAATTTCACTTACAGGAGATAAATGTTAGTAGTAAAAACTATGGCCCTCATTCAGAGCCGTACGCTCTGAATGAGGGCCGGGCTCCATTTTCATGGAGCGTCCTCCTGGACGCTCGTATAGCTGTGGGTCACCACCCACAGGCTATACGAGCGTGCTTTGTGATGGCCGCGATGGTTGAGACCATCGCGACCATCAAAATTGCGAGCCGGAGCCTGCGGTTGAGGTTTCCAACCGCAAGCTCCGGAGTGATTTTGGCTCTATCAGAGCCAAAATCACTCCCACTGACATCACTAGTGATGTGGGAGTGATTTTGGCTCTGATAGAGCCAAAATCACTCCTGGCCTTGCGGTTGAGAAACCCGACCACAGGGTTTCACTCGCAAGTCCGATGGCCGCGATGGTCAAGACCACCGCGACCATCTTGTTGGACGCTCGTATATGCTGTGGGTGGTGACCCACAGCTATACGAGCATCCAGGAGGAAGCTTCATTTTAATGGAGGTGGGCCCTGATTCAGAGCGAGCGCTCTGGTCAGAGCGTCCGGCTCTGAATCAGGGCCATGATTCTTATATTTGCAAAATGAGCCTGAGTCACAGGGTGAACTTTGTATAACGCAGCGCGGGGTGATAATGATCGGTCATCACTGGCTACGCAGCACAGTACACTATCAATGGCAACGCTAGAGCCATCCTAAACACATGAGAAGAAGATGCCATGGTTATGGGTGCATCCAGGCGATGAAATGGAACTGCAGATGCGCACAGACTTGTTTTATATATAAGACAGTACATTGTCATGATAAAAGCACAATGCATGAATAGTGCATGGAAAATGTTTAAAAATGTATTACTAAAAACTAGGGTAAAGTCTATGTTAGTTACCACGGCCTGTGACATGTCTCACCAGCTCATATGGGGAAACGTGCACCAAGGGGGAGAGTTATCAAATCTTGGAGAGAGAAAAAGTGGACAGAGACAAAAGGCCTAATTCAGACTCGGGCGCTAATCCGCGGACGCACGCTATGGGCAATTGCCGCCCGTCTGCGCATGCGTATGCATCTATATGCGCATGCGCGAGTCACTCACTGCGCTTAGGAATTGTGCGCTCGTAGTACACAGACCGGACGCTACTTTGAGTGACAGCGCCATTTGTGGGTGGTAGCAGGGGAAGGTGCTTGTGAACGGGGGAGTGATGGTGCGAACGCAGGCATGTCTGGGCGTCAAAACGGTGTTTAATGGGCGTCCATAATTAGGATGGAAGCATCACTGTACACATCACTTGGTTGTATTTCAGCCTGAAGTGATCGCAGTGCTTGCGGCGGGGTTGGGTCTACCTCAAGCGCTGCGTGCTGCTCCGATGGCGCTCGATGCTTCTGAGTAATCATACACTTCCTGGAGATGACGTGTACTAAGACAGAAAAGCGGGCGTCTTTATACCGGCGTGCGCTCGCTCTTCCGTCGCTCTCTAAGGCAGTGTTTCCCAACCTCGGTCCTCAAGGCACACTAACAGTCCAGGTTTTAGTGATATCAATTGATTGAGCACAGATCATCTGGCTAAATCAAAATAACTGAGGTACTAATTAAGACACCTGTGCTCAAGTATGGCTATCCTTGAAACCTGGACTGTTAGTGTGCCTTGAGGACTGTGGTTGGGAACCTCTGCTCTAAGGCATAGAGGGCGTCCTTACACCAGACATCGCGGAATTTTCATACCCGACACCTTTTGTCTGTGAGAGAGCGCAGCTTAGCATCCGGGTCTGAATCGCCCCCAAAGTATGTTCCAATCAGCTTCTAACTGTCATTTGTCTAGCACAGCGCAGCCTGTAACATAACAGCATACTTGCACACAAAAAAGAAGTACAGGTGCTCAACTCCAAATTAACTGATTATATATAAATACATTTTTGCAATGAATAGAGGTTTTTGGCATAATCTTGGCCAAGGTTATGGGCCTACCCACCGCATCTGGGTAACCTCTGTAGGGTAGGTCCCTAACATACTAGGATTCAGATCCAGAGCGCAGGACACCCCCAAACTGGCCCAGCTAAGCCGCCCCAGGGCACCACCATAGTAAGAAAAGTGCAGTGTAAAAGAGATAGCTAGGAGCAGCCACAGCTGCATATAAAGAATGAAAATAAAAAGTGAAGTACATATATAATAAATAAACAGTGAAGGGTTAAAATGTGTTATAAAAGAAAATGTGTTATAATAATGCGGTGCCCTGAAGCAGATCAACCAAAGCAATCCAGGGGGACCCACGCCCCAAAAATGAACCAAAGCTGCACTACACAGTCTAAATATTTGCGTGACCTACTTATATTGTGCCTCTGACTGGTGTGCATATTACAATGCCAGACTCCATGCTCTAACCAATGTAATAAGGGTGCTAGCCTGAGTGGAAAGTGTCTCAGGCTTTCCAGGTGTGCAAAGCAATGTACTGATTGAGTTTATATAGGAAGTGGGCCTCAGACTGCACACCTTGAACATATACTGTATATGTATATAATTGGAGGTGCTACCTGTGGAGACAATTGATATATGTACAAAAAAAGAAGTACAGGTGCTCAACTCCAAATTAACTGATTTAAGCGATCTTCCGGGATGAAAAAGTGCACTTGACGGGCGGCTTAGCTCTCAGTTATTGTACTGTTTGGAAACCACACAAAAACCTCCGGGGAGAAGCCCTGTACCCAAGCTAGCGCCAGGGGGCTATTTATTGCTATCCACACAGAATCTGCGCCTCCATGTCTCATGCATGTTCTTTTTTTACTGTACTGCTTGATTTCACATTAGTGTATTTTTGGGGCCCCCCCCTCTCTCTGCGCTCCTGATCTCGACTCGTCACCCACTAACTCCCATTCAGCCGACAGTAAGAAGCGACTGAGATGCCGACAACTCACTCGTAGGCGGTCTAAGGTGCGTGTGTCAGCTGCGGCACGGTTTGTGAAAATTCGCTAGATGTGGACGCACTTGGGGGTCAATCCAATCAGGTGCGAACTGTGAGTTGCGAGTTTGTTTCTGGAAATTCACAAACTTTGCACAAATGCGCGCAGCAGAGAATTCTCCAATCCAGTAAAAAAATGTCTATTCGCGGTAATCGCAGCGAGGGTTTGCGAATTCACTGCCAAATGTGATGTGAGAAAAGTGCAGGAAAAAGTGGGGAGACCATCTTGGACCCTCCAAAATGTAGAGTCTCGTTAGCAGGAACGTACAGAAGGCTGTTTGTGGGCATAAGGAAAGTAACTGAAGGATTTTAAATGGTATCGAATGGCTGATTTGTGCTTTTTTAAAAAATTCAGAAAAAGAAAACTTTTTTCGTTTAATCTCAAAATAATTAAACGAAAAATGCAAAAAGAAGTAGGAGAAAAGGCGATTTTGGGGTACTTTGAGAGCATTTTAAAAAATAAAAAAGTAAAAAATGAAAGAAAAAAAATATTTCACAATTAAAAAAATACTGTACCTAAATTTGGGGTGCCTGAACTAGCGAAAAAGTTGATTTTGGGGTGATTTGAGGCCATTTTTCTTAACCCCCCCAAAATGAGATGAAATTATTGAACTAATTAAGCAATTTGGAAACTTCCAATTGAGTAATTAGTCATTAGGGGGGGGGTCCCAGGGACTCAACACGGTGTCCCAGCATTTTAACCTTAAAATAAAGATTTTCCCTTCCATCCCTCACGCTCAGGGAGGTGCGAAGGGAAATTTGTGAATTTACTCTGATTCAGCGCGAGTTGCTAATTGAATTTGCTATGCGAATTCCCAGAGAAAACAGCACCTCACACCTAATTGGATTGACCCCTCGGGCTTATGAGCGGCTCAGGACCATGCCTATAATGGCGGTGGTGTGTTGGGTGTGGTGTGACAAGGGCACGAGAATCCCCTATAAACGATTTTTGTTTAAAGGTTCTGGACATAAAAGCTTTTATTTTTTTCTTACTGTTTCTTGCAAATAAAATATAAAATTGTAGGTTGTGGGCACGGCAGCGCTCGGGAGAGCGGTAATTGTACCTTAGTCTAAGTGGCTGTTTGTACATGTCATTTTTTTGTGCTTTCTAACTTTAAACCAGTAAAATAATTCAGGAAAACTGCACTTTTGTTGTTAGATGCTGGTTTTCCTCTATCAGAATGGATTTTACAATTTCTGTAATTCACTAATTTGAACTTGGAGCCAGAGTGGGATTGAAATACCGGCGGTTCAAATGCCGACGGTGAGAGTCCGACGGTGAGAGATCTCGACGGGCGTTGGTAAGTACTCTAACTCTCTTCTCTCCCCCCCTATCCCTAAACCTCCTTTAGGGGTGCCTAACCCTAACCTCCTCTCCTAGTGCCTAACCTAACCCCCCTCCCCGCACCCTAAACCCTAAACCTAACCCTCCCGGGGGGCTGCCTGACCATAGCCTCCCCCCCTAATGCCTAACCCTAAAACCCCCTTCCCCTAGCCTAACCCTAACCTTCCCCGGGGGGGTCCCTAACCCTAAGTCCCCTCCGGGGGTCCCTAAACCTAACCTCCCCATCTCCGGGCTAAGTTTTATACTTACCCTTCAGCCGATGATCGATATGGCGGGGGTCGGTCCTCCGGTGTTAGGATTAAGATAGGCGTCGGCATTTCGATGCCTATCTTAAGTCCCTTGTCGGTCAGGTCCATTCGGGACTTAGACTGGCAGCATTGCGTCCGCCGGTCTATTCACTACATCCCCTTGGAGCCTTGTTTACTATAATCTCAGGTGACGTCCTGCGCTCAGGGCCTGATCAGAATTGGGCGCTACTACCCAGTCGCTGTGTCTTTGGGGCAGATGTACTAAGCTCTGGAAAGCGATAAATTGGAGAGTGATAAACTACCAACCGATCAGCTCCTAACTGTCATTTTTTTAAACACAGCCTGTAACATGACAGTTAGGAGCTGAGTGTCTGGTCGTTCATCACTCTCCACTGTATCACTTTCCAGATATTAGTACATCAACGGCTGATCTACAATATACTAATCCCGCAGGAGGCGTCTACTGACACCTGCCGGCTTCTGTGATCCGCTGCATCGTCCGGAGAGGCAGCATCAGATCACATGAGTGACCATCTGACATCTGAGTAACCCACAGGTTACTTTGGGTGTCCGGGGTAATCAGAAGTTGCCCAACCAATCAGCTTGTGCCTAACATATACTGTACTAGATAAACGAAAGCCAGAAGCTGATTGGTTGCTAGGGGGAATTTTTCCTCTTGTCCTCCTTAGAAGGTTTGATACCTCTCTCCTCATATAATTCCGTGAACGGTGCAGGTATTGTCGCAATTCCGGCACAATGGGGTCTATATGTGTAGGACACAACATTGCAGCTTTATGTGTACATTCATTAGCACCTAGGACGAGAGTGATGCAACTCAAAAATACAGCATATAGATACGTATGTAGTAATGACTCAGCACTCATCATTAACAACTGGAGCTATCGTCTTAAAAAAAAATAATATATAGATATATAATAATAATAATAATAATAATAATAATAATAATAATAAATAATAATAATAATAATAATAATAATAATATCTGCATTCTCATTCCCACAACAAAGCCACCACATAAGATTTTCATTTTATGTTCATATTTTAAAATATTATTGCAAAAAAAATTAGAAGCTTTTTTTAAAGCTTGCGTTCGGTGACTGCTCTGGCGCTTACAAAATGGGTGTTGCGGCAGAACAAGTACCGCTGTGACACTTGTTAAATAAGTTTGTCATTATCGCCAACGGTAACCCTTTTTATGTATAGGATGATGCAATAAACTAACCCTAAGGCTGGTGAAAATGGCAGTTGAGCATTTGATGACCAGACCCGTTGGTTTATACGGGTACATTGTCTATGACGTACCTGTAATCGGAATCTCACATCCAGTATTCTCACTATGCTGACAGCTCTGACAGATTAATGCCGGCTCAGGATACAGTCACTGGATGTGTTTCTTCATGTGTCACCCAGAAGAAAATACCTGGTGGCTTTCGTAACCTTCATGTAAACAGGAGACATACCTCTCTATGGGTAATCTCCCAGGAGCCATACCTCTTTATGGGTAATCTCACAGGAGCCATACCTCTTTACGTGTAATCTCCCAGGAGCCATACCTCTTTACGGGTAATCTCCCAGGAGCCATACCTCTTTACGGGTAATCTCCCAGGAGCCATACCTCTTTACGGATAATCTCCCAGGAGCCATACCTCTTTACGGTAATCTCCCAGGAGCCATACCTCTTTACAGGTAATCTTCCAGGAGCCGTACCTCTTTATGGGTAGTCTCCCAGGAGCCATACCTCTTTATGGCTATTGTCCCAGGAGCCATATCTCTATACGGGTAATCTCCCAGGAGCCATACCTCTTTATGGGTAATCTCCCAGGAGCCATACCTCTTTACGGGTAATCTCCCAGGAGCCATACCTCTTTACGGGTAATCTCCCAGGAGCCATACCTCTTTACGGGTAATCTCCCAGGAGCCATATCTCTTTACGGTAATCTCCCAGGAGCCATACCTCTTTATGGGTAATCTCCCAGGAGCCATACCTCTTTACAGGTAGTCTCCCAGGAGCCATACCTCTTTACAGTTAATCTCCCAGGAGCCGTACCTCTTTACAGGTAATCTCCCAGGAGCCATACCTCTTTACAGGTAATCTCCCAGGAGCCATACCTCTTTACAGGTAATCTCCCAGGAGCCATGCCTCTTTACGGTAATCTCCCAGGAGCCATACCTCTTTACAGGTAATCCCCCAGGAGCCATACCTCTTTATGGCTATTGTCCCAGGAGCCATATCTCTATACGGGTAATCTCCCAGGAGCCATACCTTTTTACGGTAATCTCCCAGAAGCCATACCTCTTTACAGGTAATCTCCCAGGAGCCATACCTCTTTACGGGTAATCTCCCAGGAGCCATACCTCTTTACGGGTAATCTCCCAGGAGCCATACCTCTTTACGGGTAATATCCCAGGAGCCATACCTCTTTACGGGTAATCTCCCAGGAGCCATACCTCTTTATTCAGTACTAGAACATTTTAAAGGTTAAAGTTGAACTTTGTGGAGTTTTTCTTTTTGTCTAGTTGGGCGCCTGTAGTACTTACCTGCCTGCTAGTACCCTGTAAATGGCTGCCCACCGTCTGTGCATGATTATCTTGGCTAAGTCCTGAAGTCACTAGATACAGATAGGATAGGAGAGGCTTTTTGTGTGCAAACCAGAACCTTATGATTTATTTGCATGTTTAGGAACTCATGTAGAGTTGGGGCGTGAACGCAATTTATATTTTGTATTACGCAAATTGTGTGTTTTCTGACCACACGTGCGCACCAAAATGCGGAATGGTGAATGCAGGGGGCGCTGACGTACTGTAGTACAGTAAGGGCATGTGCAGTGAAAGACTTTATTATATTTCATAACTAGTAATGTGCGCGGGCGCCACAAGATCTCCCGGGCCCTGGCACTAGAAGGGGCATGGCCACCTCATGTTGGTTGTGTGGCTGCGTCTCCCTGGCAGGCCCGGGTACATTGCCGGAGAGCTATGATGATAATGATACCTTAGCCCGTCTATTCGCACCTCGCGGTTATTGTAAATGATTGTATATCAGGGGTAGTGTCATACTCATATATAATAGCAATTTCTGTCATTGACCCAGCAGAGGGAGCATGCCAGGCTGGGAGCCAGGGACCTTAAGCACAGAGGAAATACATTATAGTTCTTTTAGAAGTCATATTACTTCTAAGGTCTCTAGGTCGGAACTTATTATGCAGGTGATGAGACGTAAAAGCTTTTGCAGGGATTTGTCTGCTATTAAAATCTCTGCGAACTTTTATTGTAAAAGTATTTAATATGTATTTTACTACTGAGCTCTTTTCAGCTGAGCGCGACCTCAGGGGCAGTCGCCCGACAGTTTATTGATTGCTTTCTGCCTCTTTGCTTAGTGGCTGGGAAGTGTTTTTCTACCTGAGCACAAACTACATCAGATAGGTGACGTGTCTGCTAAATCTCTGCTGCGTAATGTGCTGCCTCTTCTCTCTATTATTGGATAAGTCACTTGTCATTTTCTTACAATCTCATTGTATCCAGTCTTCATCTGCTTGTCAGTGTGTGACCTGCTTATTAACCAGTCAGACTGTCAGAATGTCCCCAGCAACACAAGGGTACTGATCGTGTGGGAGACCGCAACCTCTCCAATGCTGCAATTGTGTGAGGACAGGGCTGCCTGTGATGGGGACAGTGACACAGGGGTCTATTCATTATGTTAATTATCGGGGTCTGAACAGACCCCAATAATTAACATACTAACTCGACGCAAGTGCCGGAGCAATTCATTATTGCTCCTGCGCAGAGACAGCGCCATTCCGGGAGAGGAAGGTAAGTAGGAGATATCTGTGATACTAGTGCATGGGGACAGCGGCCATTCTGGGAGAGAAAGGTAAGCAGGAGATATATGTGATACTAGTGTATGGGGACAGCGGGCCATTCCGGGAGAGAAAGGTAAGCAGGAGATATCTGTGATACTAGTGTATGGGGACAGCGGCCATTCTGGGAGATAAAGGTAAGCAGGAGATATCTGTGATACTAGTGTATGGGGACAGTGGCCATTCTGGGAGAGGAAGGTAAGCAGGAGATATCTGTGATACTAGTGTATGGGGATAGAGGACCATTCCGGGAGAGTAAGGTAAGGATATATCTGTGAATACTAGTGTATGGGGACAGAGGACCATTCCAGGAGAGTAAGGTAAGCAGGAGATATCTGTGATACTAGTGTATGGGGACAGAGGACCATTCGGGATAGAAAGGTAAACAGGAGATATCTGTGATACTAGTGTATGGGGACAGCGGCCATTCTGGGAGAGAAAGGTAAGTAGGAGATATCTGTGATACTAGTGTATGGGGACAGCGGCCATTCTGGGAGAGAAAGGTAAGCAGGAGATATATGTGATACTAGTGTATGGGGACAGCGGGCCATTCCGGGATAGAAAGGTAAACAGGAGATATCTGTGATACTAGTGTATGGGGACAGCGGCCATTCTGGGAGAGAAAGGTAAGCAGGAGATATCTGTGATACTAGTGTATGGGGACAGTGGCCATTCTGGGAGAGGAAGGTAAGCAGGAGATATCTGTGATACTAGTGTATGGGGACAGAGGACCATTCCGGGAGAGTAAGGTAAGGAGATATCTGTGAATACTAGTGTATGGGGACAGAGGACCATTCCAGGAGAGTAAGGTAAGCAGGAGATATCTGTGATACTAGTGTATGGGGACAGAGGACCATTCGGGAGAGGAAGGTAAGCAGGAGATATCTGTGATACTAGTGTATGGGGTCAGCAGGTCATTCCGGGAGAGGAAGGTAAGCAGGAGATATCTGTGATACTAGTGTATGGGGACAGAGGACCATTCGGGAGAGGAAGGTAAGCAGGAGATATCTGTGATACTAGTGTATGGGGTCAGCAGGTCATTCCGGGAGAGGAAGGTAAGAAGGAGATATCTGTGATACTAGTGTATGGGGACAGCGGCCATTCTGGGAGAGAAAGGTAAGCAGGAGATATATGTGATACTAGTGTATGAGGACAGCGGGCCACTCCGGGATAGAAAGGTAAACAGGAGATATCTGTGATACTAGTGTATGGGGACAGCGGCCATTCTGGGAGAGAAAGGTAAGCAGGAGATATCTGTGATACTAGTGTATGGGGACAGTGGCCATTCTGGGAGAGGAAGGTAAGCAGGAGATATCTGTGATACTAGTGTATGGGGACAGAGGACCATTCCGGGAGAGTAAGGTAAGGAGATATCTGTGAATACTAGTGTATGGGGACAGAGGACCATTCCAGGAGAGTAAGGTAAGCAGGAGATATCTGTGATACTAGTGTATGGGGACAGAGGACCATTCGGGAGAGGAAGGTAAGCAGGAGATATCTGTGATACTAGTGTATGGGGTCAGCAGGTCATTCCGGGAGAGGAAGGTAAGCAGGAGATATCTGTGATACTAGTGTATGGGGACAGCGGGCCATTCCGGGAGAGTAAGGTAAGCAGGAGATATCTGTAATACTAGTGTATGGGGACAGCGGGCCATTCCGGGAGAGTAAAGTAAGCAGGAGATATCTGTGAATACTAGTGTATGGGGACAGAGGACCATTCCGGGAGAGTAAGGTAAGCAGGAGATATCTGTTATTCTAGTGTATGGGGCCAGCGGGCCATTCCGGGAGAGAAAGGTAAGCAGGAGATATCTGTGATACTAGTGTATGGGGACAGCGGGCCATTCTGGGAGAGAAAGGTAAGTAGGAGATATCTGTGATACTAGTGTATGGGGACAGCGGCCATTCTGGGAGAGAAAGGTAAGCAGGAGATATATGTGATACTAGTGTATGGGGACAGCGGGCCATTCCGGGATAGAAAGGTAAACAGGAGATATCTGTGATACTAGTGTATGGGGACAGCGGCCATTCTGGGAGAGAAAGGTAAGCAGGAGATATCTGTGATACTAGTGTATGGGGACAGTGGCCATTCTGGGAGAGGAAGGTAAGCAGGAGATATCTGTGATACTAGTGTATGGGGACAGAGGACCATTCCGGGAGAGTAAGGTAAGGAGATATCTGTGAATACTAGTGTATGGGGACAGAGGACCATTCCAGGAGAGTAAGGTAAGCAGGAGATATCTGTGATACTAGTGTATGGGGACAGAGGACCATTCGGGAGAGGAAGGTAAGCAGTAGATATCTGTGATACTAGTGTATGGGGTCAGCAGGTCATTCCAGGAGAGGAAGGTAAGCAGGAAATATCTGTGATACTAGTGTATGGGGACAGCGGGCCATTCCGGGAGAGTAAGGTAAGCAGGAGATATCTGTAATACTAGTGTATGGGGACAGCGGGCCATTCCGGGAGAGTAAAGTAAGCAGGAGATATCTGTGAATACTATTGTATGGGGACAGAGGACCATTCCGGGAGAGTAAGGTAAGCAGGAGATATCTGTGAATACTAGTGTATGGGGACAGAGGACCATTCCGGGAGAGGAAGGTAAGCAGGAGATATCTGTGATACTAGTGTATGGGGATAGAGGGCTATTCCGGGAGAGAAAGGTAAGCAGGAAGTATCTGTGATACTAGTGTATGGGGATAGAGGGCCATTCCGGGAGAGAAAGGTAAGTAGGAGATATCTGTGATACTAGTGTATGGGGACAGCGGGCCATTACGGGAGAGGAAGGTAAGCAGGAGATATCTGTTATACTAGTGTATGGGGCCAGCGGGCCATTCCGGGAGAGAAAGGTAAGCAGGAGATATCTGTGATACTAGTGTATGGGGACAGCGGGCCATTCTGGGAGAGAAAGGTAAGTAGGAGATATCTGTGATACTAGTGTATGGGGACAGCGGCCATTCTGGGAGAGAAAGGTAAGCAGGAGATATATGTGATACTAGTGTATGGGGACAGCGGGCCATTCCGGGATAGAAAGGTAAACAGGAGATATCTGTGATACTAGTGTATGGGGACAGCGGCCATTCTGGGAGAGAAAGGTAAGCAGGAGATATCTGTGATACTAGTGTATGGGGACAGTGGCCATTCTGGGAGAGGAAGGTAAGCAGGAGATATCTGTGATACTAGTGTATGGGGACAGAGGACCATTCCGGGAGAGTAAGGTAAGGAGATATCTGTGAATACTAGTGTATGGGGACAGAGGACCATTCCAGGAGATTAAGGTAAGCAGGAGATATCTGTGATACTAGTGTATGGGGACAGAGGACCATTCGGGAGAGGAAGGTAAGCAGTAGATATCTGTGATACTAGTGTATGGGGTCAGCAGGTCATTCCGGGAGAGGAAGGTAAGCAGGAGATATCTGTGATACTAGTGTATGGGGACAGCGGGCCATTCCGGGAGAGTAAGGTAAGCATGAGATATCTGTAATACTAGTGTATGGGGACAGCGGGCCATTCCGGGAGAGTAAAGTAAGCAGGAGATATCTTTGAATACTAGTGTATGGGGACAGAGGACCATTCCGGGAGAGTAAGGTAAGCAGGAGATATCTGTGAATACTAGTGTATGGGGACAGAGGACCATTCCGGGAGAGGAAGGTAAGCAGGAGATATCTGTGATACTAGTGTATGGGGATAGAGGGCCATTCCGGGAGAGAAAGGTAAGCAGGAAGTATCTGTGATACTAGTGTATGGGGCCAGCGGGCCATTCCGGGAGAGGAAGGTAAGCAGGAGATATCTGTTATACTAGTGTATGGGGCCAGCGGGCCATTCCGGGAGAGAAAGGTAAGCAGGAGATATCTGTGATACTAGTGTATGGGGACAGCGGGCCATTCCGGGAGAGAAAGGTAAGCAGGAGATATGTGTGATACTACACATATCACAGATATCTCATACTTACCTTCCTCTTGCGGAATGGCCCGCTGTCCCCATACACTAGTATGGGGATAGAATTCATCAAGCTCCGAAAATATTATATTTTCTGAGCTTGACTGCGGGAGCATTCACCATCTTCAGAGGGCATATTCTCCCGCTCGCTGCGAGCAACCTGTTCCTACCCTATCGGAAGGAGGTACGGATTGCAAAGAGAGATCCGTCCGCCCCAGACGCTCTCTAGTGTACTGCGCTGCGTAGTCAGCTGGGATTGGTGCAGTCACTAATGAGGTAGTGCCAATGTTGTCCCAATTTTGTCCTGTAAATGGTGACAGCCACATAATCTTCTCTGTGGTGCCTTCTATAACCCTTGTCTCATGCCATTGTATGCTGTTTTCATTCTGGTCATTTGCCGTGGCAGACTGATATTTGTTATGCCCAATTGGGACAGGTGCAAATATTTTACTGAGCATCTTGCAGAATTATATGTAATATTTTGATTTAAAATTAATTTAATTGGATTTGGTCGTGAAAACAGCTTCTCCCTGGCTGCTGATAGGCGCCTTCCGCCTCGCATTATGCTAAGACACGTTTGTTTTGTGCAGCTGATCTTGGCAGGGAGCCGGAACCTGTTGCGCAGCCACATTCGGTAAGGCGCAGAACACACATCTGTCTCAGGTGATTGTTACACAGTTATCGCACTGGCAGAAATAATTACTTTAAGCTCCTGCTAGGACTTGTGCGATTTTTCTGACATTTTACCATTCTGGAGCTTGAATTTCTTACTTATTTGGCTGAAGGAGAGTCTCAGTGATGTATTTTGCCTATAGTATGTTTTAGATGGCAATAATTCCTTGGACAAAAGGAGGGGGGAGAAGAGGGGAAGGGGTTCACATTGTCCATTGTAAATGCTGAAGTCTACCACAAGGCCTATGATGGGATGTATCTTGGGGATGTAGACTCGGCACCCCGGCGTACGCGATGCCGACGGTCTGAATACCTCTTGCACCTACTGTGTGACTTTCACATCTTTGAGAAAAAAATTGTATTTCAACCAATTTAATGAAAAGCTCTAAATGAATTTATGTTTTTAAAGTATTCTGGTTGCGGAACTGTGCTCGATAAATCATTGAATTGTCTCCCCCCTACATTGGTCTGGATGGGGGGAACACCCTGACCTGAATGCAAACTGCTACATTCTGTCCGTCAGACGCTGTAGCTGTCATATAATGCTTAATAATACATTACTACATTTATGTAAAAATTCCATTAAAGTAAATGTTTTATTAAAATGTTCTGTGTAAACATGTATTTCACATTTATGGCGATTATTTAGGCTTTGACATCATTTGTCTGGCATATTCTAGGAATGCCTAAAAATATCTCAGGTGTTGAAATCTTTATCATTGGCGGGCAGTGGGGGGGGGGCTGTAACTATCAGTATGAGTCGCTGCATATCGCGCCAATGGCACTGGAGGCTAGTCAGCGCTGGCTGCAAGCGTAAATACACTTCTTCCCACATATATCCTGTGCACCTAATATAGAGCAGTCCAGGGGCAGAACTATGGGAGACAATGGAGGCGTCTGTCGTCAGGCTCCAGCTATGAAGGGGCACCTCCTTCATTATCCACAAAATATTCACCCCACTTAGGGCTGGCATTATGTACCCGGAGTGTACCGTCACGGGCGCCCAATACATAGCACCCCTTCCCGGCACCTGAGAAGCCACCATACACTAGTGGAGAGCTCCATGTGAGACCATCAGCTGCTGCCTTTGTCTATCTATAACCTGTCTGCATGTGAATTGCTACATTACAGTGTCAGCGGCTGTGACGACGGGAGGGGGCTCCAAATTATACCTTGCCTCCTGGCGTCTGGGACGAACTTACGCCACTGGAGCAGTCGCTAGTGCGCACGGATGATGGTGACGAATATCAAATTAAGAGTGCGAATAGGGGGCGGTCCGGTCATAAAGAAGCATATAACTCTGCACAGGAAGTAATATACGCGTTTAGGGTCTAATTCAGAGCCGCTCGCAAAAAGCGAGCGCTTGCTCTGAATCAGGGCGGCCACTTTGTCTTAAATAACCCGGCCTCCTGGCCGCTCGCTAAGCTGTGGGTGACGAGACTCTTGTGGTAGGGTCTCGTCTTCCGCAAGCACCAGTGAGCTTCCGGCTCTAATAGAGACGCCTCGGTTTGTCCAGCCACCCCCTCTCCCCGCCTACAAAACGGAACGAGCTGTCGATCAACATCAACAGCCGCCCCGTTTGTAGCGATCCCCGGAGCGAGAGAATTTCTCTCTCGCTTTGGGGCTTGCGCACGCGAATTGCACACGTTGCGCGTGCGCAATGCCCCACCATCGACCCGCTTGCGAGCGGGTCTGAATCAGGCCTTTAGTTCCTTGCACAGAATGCGGGGTTTATAGCGTTCTGACTAAAATCACCACTTGCTTATGGGGTTCCCTAAATGGGATGAAGTAAGCAGTTTTGAGGGAAAGTTTCATTATACCTAAATAGCCAGTTTAAGATGAAAACAATATCTTAAGTGGTGAATCTCTTCTGGAGACCTCTGTGGATCAGCCACCTGTCATGTCATTTTGAGATGGATTATTTATACACTTTACAGTTCCTATAAATCCCGCTCCTCACTAGTGCTTCCCAACCGCTGTGGTCTCGGTACGTGGAGCGTGCAATGTAAATATCACACCACTATTATTATGTTACATTATGTGTTAATGAAATTTTGGTCCTACTTGTCCTCCGATAGATTCCTGGAATGAATAAGTTCATTGTTTTACTCTTCCCGGAAATTTATAACACTCAGGTAACATCGATCAGCAGATCTCATGGACCGTATACGTCCTGTGGGTTTTTCATGCACATTAAGGGGGTCATTCAGACCCGGTCGTTAGCGCTGATGCGCTCGGAACGGGTCGATGCCCCCCCACAGAGCATGCGCACGACAGCGCCGGTCGTAGCGGGTCTTGATCCAAAGGGGGCGAGCTGTCGATGTTGACTGACAGCTCACCCCGTTTGGAAGGCGGGCCGGGGGGGGGTGGCAGCCCAAACGGAGGCGTTCCCATGGGAACGCCTGCCGTTTGGGGGAGGCCCCACTGACATCACTAGTGATGTCAGTGGAGAGCTTCCGGCTCAGACAGAGCCAGAAGCTCTCCGGGGCTTACGACAAGGGAGACCCCACCCTAGGGTCTCGTCGTAAGCCCCGATGGTCGCGATGGTCTCTGACCATCGCGACCATCACCCGAGCGGTCGTTAGAGCTGTGGGTGTTAACCCACAGCCTAACGACCGCAACAGAGGCGGGCGGTCAGGATGCAAGTGGCCGCCCAGTTTCTGAGCGACCGCTTGCATCCTCCGACCGCCTCTGAATGAGGCCCTAACTCCCTAGCGGTTGATATCTGCAGTTATCCCGTAGGACTTATTATTAACTATTATATTAACTCTAAAATACTTATCTAAAATAAAGACACGGACAACCAGAGTTGGGATTCATTTAGGACAAATGTATTTGGACATCAAGCCATCACATTTCTTGCGGTTTTCTGAGTATTAAATGAATTAAATGAATGAAAGTTAGTATGATGGAGGACAGCAAAGAACGGCTCAAAGACAACAAGACCAGCACTGATATAGAACTTAACCACGCCCCCTACAACCCTATAGGCTGAACCATCACATGCAAAATATAGAATAAAGTGGGAGTCAACATAATTCTTAAAGGGCCACTGCTCCTGCAAAACGCGGCTCATGCATAATATATCCCTTATGCTTCTCTTATACTTCTTATAACACAATCAACTTTCTATTATTTGTGGAAAAAATATCATTTGCCTATTCCAATAAATATATAAGTTCTGCGCAACATAAGTTGTTACCGGATGACTGCACCCAACGGGAGGGGAGTAGTTACTGATGGGGCTGAAAGAATCAATATAGATAATAAAATCGTACTCTGCTCGTATGTTCCATTCGTTGGGCATGCCAGGCTCCCGGGTAATTAGCGGCGCCGTGCTGCGCTCCTAGTCCTTTCCCATGCGGTGTTCCCATTAGCATGGAGATTTATGTGGCATGGAAAGTGACAATTGGTCAGCCTCTTGGGAGTTGATTGGCTGGAGCACCATTTATCATACACAGTGACAGTTGGGAGCTGATTGGCTGGAGCACCATTTATCATACACAGTGACAGTTGGGAGCTGATTGGCTGGAGCACCATTATCATACACAGTGACAGTTGGGAGCTGATTGGCTGGAGCTCCATTTATCATACACAGTGACAGTTAGAAGCTGATTGGCTGGAGCACCATTTATCATACACAGTGACAGTTGGGAGCTGAATGGCTGGGGCACCATTTATCATACACAGTGACAGTTGGGAGCTGAATGGCTGGAGCACCATTTATCATACACAGTGACAGTTAGGAGCTGATTGGCTGGGGCACCATTTATCATACACAGTGACAGTTAGAAGCTGATTGGCTGCAGCACCATTTATCATACACAGTGACAGTTAGAAGCTGATTGGCTGGAGCACCATTTATCATACACAGTGACAGTTAGAAGCTGATTGGCTGCAGCACCATTTATCATACACAGTGACAGTTAGAAGCTGATTGGCTGGAGCACCATTTATCATACACAGTGACAGTTAGGAGCTGATTGGCTGGGGCACCATTTATCATACACAGTGACAGTTGGGAGCTGATTGGCTGGAGCACCATTTATCATACACAGTGACAGTTAGAAGCTGATTGGCTGGAGCACCATTTATCATACACAGTGACAGTTGGGAGCTGATTGGCTGGAGCACCATTATCATACACAGTGACAGTTAGGAGCTGATTGGCTGGAGCACCATTATCATACACAGTGACAGTTGGGAGCTGATTGGCTGGAGCACCATTATCATACACCGTGACAGTTGGGAGCTGATTGGCTGGAGCACCATTATCATACACAGTGACAGTTGTGAGTCGATTGGCTGGAGCACCATTTATCATACACCGTGACAGTTGGGAGCTGATTGGCTGGAGCACCATTTATCATACACAGTGACAGTTGGGAGCTGATTGGCTGGAGCACCATTTATCATACACAGTGACAGTTGGGAGCTGATTGGCTGGAGCACCATTATCATACACAGTGACAGTTGGGAGCTGATTGGCTGGAGCACCATTATCATACACAGTGACAGTTGGGAGCTGATTGGCTGGAGCACCATTTATCATACACAGTGACATTTATCACTCATTTTGTGATAAAACTCTTTAGTAAATGCGGGCCTTAGTACGCTACAGACAGGCACCCTGCCATGTGTACAGCAGTGATGCCAACTCTGAAATGAAAAACAAGCAACCTGTAAGTAAAAATTAAGCCCCAAACAAGCCCTACCCAATCCTAAAAAGCCCAATAAACAAGCCCAATTTATGGGGGTATCTCTTTGTCCTCACTCTCTACCTGCCTGGCTTCCCTTATTCCCCCTTTCACTAACCTAATTACCTTAGTGTATGTACAGCCTTATCTGCCTATATTGCTTTCTCCCTCTACACCAGCCTCCATATTGTTACCTCCTCCCTCTTTTCATACCTCATTCCCTTGCCAGTCTTCAGCTGGGTACACACTTCCCGATGTGTGTACCCAGCGATGCGACGCCTGACCACGCAATATATATCGGGTCGGTCGATACATACTGCACAATGTGGTGACCAAACGTCCGATATGTCGGGCACCGGCTCCATCCACAATGTCAACATCGGCACGTGGGTCGTTCCATCGGCCTTACATGCGGGCCGATGGAATGACCCCGATGGACGATCCGCAGGAGTGCGCAGGGTCATGCATAGTGGGTACACACTGGCCGATTTGGACCATATGTCAGCCCAATCAGCAGGATCAGGCGACATATCGTCTAGTGTGTACCCACCTTTCCTTTACCTGACTCCCCATTTCTCTCACCCCTCTTCTTTACCCCATTCATTCCTGTCACCTGTCTAATTCCATTGTCCCCTCTCTATAACAGCCTCAGTAATTATAACTCACCCCCATGTACCTGCCTCATTTCTATCATCTCCTTCATGCCTGCCCCCTTCAACTTCACCCTGTCCACTGGCTACTGCCCCCTATTCCCCAGACACAACCTTCCCCCCTCCCTCAGTCACTACACACACATTTACTTACCTCTAGGGGTGCCTCGGCAATGCAAACAAAATAAAAAGCCCAAAAACAAGCAACAAGCTACTTGCAAAAAAAGCAAGCCCAATTCCGCTTGTTATAAGCTTACTTACTTAGCAACTATGGTGTACAGCTGCACTGGAGCATCTTCAAAACACCCCAGGCAATGCTGCAGTTCTGGGTGCTGGCTGCTCCTCCCCCTATGCGCGGCATCATGCGCTCAGGGGGCGGGGCCGTCAAAGGGCGCTGCTAAGCCCTGTGACGGCTCTAGATGGTGTGGTTGGGTTATGTGTGGGTGGAAAAGCATTATTGTCAGTTGCCCCAAATAGCACTCCCGGCTCTCAAAATGTGCGTTTGCAACTAGAAACGCCAAAAAACGACTCTGCTAGTGTACACTGACTGCCGAGACTCGTAAATCTGTGTGCGTCTGAGTCTGATTAGCCGCGGCTTTTCCCCACACCAAGTCCCCTTGCGTTTCATTGATCACTTTGTACCTGTGTAAAACCAATTCCTGCGCAGGATTAGAGTCTCTAGTAAACCGCGTGTGACTTTTCGCTGTGTCTGCGATACAACTAAGATGCGAAAATGAGTAGGCGTCTGATTACTCGGGACGTTCGGTACCCATTGCTTCTCCGTTGCTGCCCCCAATTGCTGGCAGGATGACAATCACGCTGAGGCTTTTGGGGCACTATGAGCGACATCGCAGGATGTGATCTGCACGGGCGCAGGTCAGAAAAAAAAAATCGTCAAACTGCGAAAATATCCCTCCAGCGTACAAGCATGCATGAGCCCCTATATTCATAACGAACGCACTGCTGGTGCATAGGAGATCATCTGGAGAATAGGATAGTAATTGGGTTCCAGCGCCCTCAGCTACGTGATACCAGCATGGTGGCCCCTCAGCTGCACATAAGCGTTATGTCCTCTAGTAGAGGACCCAGAGCACTCAGCAAATGCATTATTGTATTCTATCCATACATCTCTCAGGAAAGGTTCTATCCTCAGGCATTAGGCTGTCACATTGATATGCTTCACTGAGTTCTCTGACTGCTGCTGCAAAAGCTTTTGTCGCCCAATATTCAATCACATCCATTTTCCTAACTCAGAAATAGCTGATAATCCCCAAAGTCTCCAAGGTGAGTGCTGATGTCATTTAACGTCGCGGGAAATGAACGCACAAATGGTATTTTCTGACATCTACAGCTCCTTTACCTACATATATGGCGCAGAGCCTTAAGGGATTGCAGTAAGTGGACCGATACTGCTCTGTCGTAATTATCCGTGTTGCCTTATCGCAGGCCCTTATTCTGTGATGACATCATTTGGATCCATGTACAAACCGCTCCGTTAGTTACCTATATGCCGCCTCTCAGGAACAGAAATGCACAAACGCCAACGTCAACATTCTTTGAATAAAATAATGAAAGAAAAGCAATTTAGCCACTTTAATGTTAAAATATAAATCTGTTCCCATTCTGTGGCCTTTGTTTATCGAATGCACTATGCCACGGCCAAAATACACCGGCTCTCCATGACTCTTGCTTATCCCTCTGTTCTAAAAAAAAGATTTAAGGGTCTATTTACTAAGCAGTGTTAGGAGACAGAGTAAAAAGTGATAAGAAAGTGATAAGGTGCCAGCCAATCAGCTCCCAAATGTCATTTTTCAAACACAGCCTGAGAGATGACAGTTGGGAGATGATTGGCTGGCCCCTTATCACTTTCTTATCACTTTTCACTCTGTCTCCTAACACTGCTTAGTAAATAGACCCCTTAATCCACATACATACTATGAATACATGACAGGAGCTAGAAAGCCAAAATGCAGACAGACGGACCACCTTATGCAACATACTTAAGTAATGAAACATCTACTTGTCTTCTTCATATATTGTATTCCTATGTGAGACAGTTTATCCAAATGAATGCACGCAGAGACCCCCTCTCTATATAAGACTACATGCAACTGACAGAAGATGCATTACACAGGAGTTATTCACGATGCTTAGATGACACACACAAGGATCGGGAATATGGAAAAAAAAACATAGACTAATATTTAGAGAGAAATGGTCAACTTGGGTGGGCGGACATACCCTCCGCTACCGCTGCGTTAGAAGTTTTGTGATGTATGTAGAATGTATTTAAAGTGTTCCATTACAGAAATATTTACACATATTTTTTCCTTAAGTACTGTTCTCCTTTATGGTTTGTGAGAAAATATGTATTCATTTGCTGGTATACAAGGTCGTATTAGGGTCACTGAGCCTCCGCACATGGAACGCGCCCCCTTCGTGAAATCACTTCTGAAATTTTGCAAACAATTAGTCTATGCGGAATCAATTGCATGAAATTGAATTTCACAAATTCCATCATAGTTGGATTACATTAGTAGGTTGCACTGTGGGTGGGATCAGCAGGGGGACGTTTGGTTAATGTCTGATGGCTGCCAGTTAAACACCAACGCAAAAGAGAGAGAGAGAGAGAAAAAAAGAGTCAAACAGCCATAAGCAGCTGCTACAAAAAAAACAGCTGTTTCCTTCGCTGTCAGTCTCCAATGACCTTTCTGTCAACGAAGGACGCAAAAGGGAAACAGCCAATTGAAACAAT
This sequence comes from Taudactylus pleione, assembly GCA_031769625.1. Classification (NCBI taxonomy): domain Eukaryota; kingdom Metazoa; phylum Chordata; class Amphibia; order Anura; family Myobatrachidae; genus Taudactylus; species Taudactylus pleione. The sequence goes on along the minus strand of JAUIMM010000381.1, from coordinate 229,266 downwards.
ATTACTATTAAAATCGCTACGTAGACTCTACAGCAAATCATTTCTCCAAAACCAAACCTTCCTTCATATAATACAGATATCTCAGCATCCATCTCATTTTAAATCTAGTTTTAAAATTTCTCTTAGGATTGTAAAAACTGGCGACAACACGATGCGGCTCATTCCGAGTCGGGCACAAAGTGGCTGTATGTGCGGGCAGCCGCAAAAGCCAGAATTACTACATTTATGCTAATGCCAGAGTGCGTTTGGCAATGTGGTGATCTGCTCATGTGCCAGCAGAAACCTGCGGTGCCCATTGACCTTACACCGGCTGCCGCGGTTGTCATCATTACTACTGGCACGTGCAGCAGCCCCATACTAGGAGCGAGAGAGCCATCGTAAACAGCCTTCCCTGTCCCCATATGCACGGCTCAGAATCTCATGTAGTACTATATACACGCCCACAACGCTCTCGTGATATTCCCACAAGTCTAGGTGGTTCTGTTCGCTCACATTGTCGCCACCTGGTTCTCACCCCGAAGTATGCGGAAAGGCAGATGCGGCTAAGGTCTGACCAAACGGACGGACATATGCAAAAAATGTATAAATTCACATCTGTGCACGTGCAAAAAACTCGCAGTTTGCCTCCGTGCACAGAGATCCATCCCACTCAGAACCGGACGGACAATGTGCAAAAACCATACTTGCGTAGTTTTTGGAAAGGAGATCCAGGGGCTGTATGGCAGCATTTGGGTCTTCGTGGCCCTAACTCTGACTATGAAATAACGCGTTTCACAGCAAGTACAATACATGGCGCACATTAGAGTACATTTGCTGGAGTGGCCGTGGATTTAATTAGTTTTTAGCTTTTCTTTTAAAAATGTTTTTTTTTTCTCCTAACCCACCTCTCCATCTTATGATAGGAGAGATTGAATGGAATGTATTGGAAATGCTAGAATAAATGTCATTTATAATGATGATAATGATAATTATTATTATTATTATTATTATTATTATTATTATAATAATTATTATTATTATTATTATTTAGGGATGTGAGGTCCGGTTCTCCAGAAATCCAAATCCACCCGAATTTCATGAATCCGGAGTTGCTATTCTGATCTTTTCTTGGTTCGAAATTTGGATTTTAAATGAGAATTTCAGGTTTTGGATTGTAAAAATTGTACATGATTTTAGCTGCATTTAATAACTTTACAGTATATCAATTAAAAAAAAAACACAAAAAATCCAGATCCAAAAGCAAAATACAGGGGTCAGCGCTAGAGATGCGCGGTTTGGTACTCGGTACTCCAGAAATTGGAATTCACCCGAATTTCATGAATCCGGATAAATCCCAGTTGCGGTTCTGATCTCCTGAGGAGATCCGAGTAAATTCGAGTCACGGTTCTGATATTTGTGCGGTCTGGAATTCGGATTTTAAATCCGAATTTCGGGCTTTGGATTGCATAAATTACATGATTTTAGCTGTTTTTAAAAACTTTTTATCTATTTTTTTTTAAATCCAGCTCCAAAACCAAAACACTTGAGGGAGGTTTTCCAAAACAAAAACAAAAACACAAAGATAAATCCAGATCCAAAACCAAAACACGGGGGTCAGCGCACATATCTATTATTAATTATTATAATTATTATTATTATTATTATTATTATAATATTATTATTTTGAAGATTTCTGAGCAGCTTCAGCAAACCATAAAGCATATTGCAACAATTACCAACATTGTATAACAATTACAAGCTCAGGGACAGCAATACACTGTAATCAGGCAACTGAAACATAATATTCGAGACCCCTGTGATTCAGATGTCAGTGAGAGGTTCGCGTTGTAAAGCATTATAGCATTAGATCAAAATATAAATAAAAGCGTATAATTGAGTGAAACTAGTTATTGCAGGGCCAGCGGCATTCTTGCCTGAAGGATTGTTTAAAGCTTCAGAGCTTTGTTTAAAGGGGATGGAGACTGTCTGGGAGGATTCTAAAACATGTTCCACAGAAAGAAAGGCGCTATGACCCAATCAGACATGCGCTATCATTTCTCACACTGTAGTAGGCGAATTACAATTCACATCTGGTTGTTACACACTCTTTTATAAATGCACCTCGATGGTTCCTTCCCGTTGAGTGTGCGTTTGTGTGTGTGTGAGTGTGCGTTTGTGTGTGTGTGTGTTGTACAGAGCATTAAGTGTTAGGAGATTACACCTCTCAGATCTCATGTCTTTACCCCCTGGTTTATATCATTGCACGTCATTTGTGCTAGGATCCATTCTATGTACAGCGCTGCGTAATATGTTGCAGAAGGACTTCTGGGTGTTAGACATCTCTTATCGGGACTGTCCTTTGCAATTTCTAATCACATTTCTAAGTAGATACCGCGGTAATTAAACCCTGTATGTAGAAGATAAGAGACGTCATGTGCTGTATCGTGGATGCGATGCTTAGAACTTCCTGCCCTGTGTTTGAAAAGTGACAGTTAGGAGCTGATTGATTAGTACTTTATCACCATCCACTTTATCTCTCTCCAAGGGTTAGTACAGAATAACCCTCAAACATAAAGGATATTTCTGTTAAAGAACATTTGGGTCTCAGAACGAGGGACGCCCCAGGAATGCCCCTATAGTAACCATTGCCGCCTCTCTAGAATGTGAGAAAACATTTATATATATATTTATCATTATCTTATTTAATTACTTGTTTAAGGAAATGAATTGACCGTAATTGCCTTCCTGTGTTTTCTGTTTGACCAGCGAATGTTGCACAAACTCCTGTAATGATTTGAAGAAAAGTCAATACCATAATTTCTCAGATACACAGATATGAAAGCAAATATTTACCTGGTGACAATTAGCAAATTTCACTGGCAAATATTTCTCTGTATCTATAAAATGATACATTTACATGTAATGTTCCAAGTCATATATATTAAGATTTGAGTTTGGCGGAGTTAGCAATCTCTGGAGAGTTTGGCCATTTTTTCCCACTTGTAAATTTACCAATGTCAAACTCGGGAGAGAAATCTCCTTTGCTACAGGAAAAGTCTGGAGAGTTAGCAAACTCTCTACACTTCACCATCGTCCAAACTCGAGGAACTTTTCACTACACAGATCAGTGTGATCCATGTATGTTTCTGCCTGTAAATAGCCAAATAGAGTGAAATGTTAAAAAAAGAATTACATAGGGTCCCCCCAAAAAGTATAACCTGCCCCGGGCTGCTCAGCCAGTCGTGGTTCCTATAAATACGGAGAAAAAATGTGTAGGGTTACCCCATATTTTAGGAACCAGCACTGGGCTGCTGGTTAGTGCTGGTTTTAAAAATAGGGGGGAAAAATTGTGTAGAGGTCCCCCTATTTTTAAAACCAGCACCGGACTCAAATCTGGCCTGGGTGTAATGCCACAGCCAGGGGGTCCTATCACTGGGTCACTCCAGCCAAGCATTTTCACCCCAAGCCGGGGATCACATGGGAGGTGGGGATAAAGGGGTCACCGCTTTCACAAGCATCCCAGGCTTAGTCTGAAGCCCGGGGCTCTTCCCCACACCACTGGGCTGTGGGTTAGGGGGGTAATAGTAGTGAAAATAGATGTCAACTATTGTATTTTACAGTGAAACTACAGGAGCCAGCATGCCCTTTGGCACTTGTGGAACTACAAGTGCCAGCAGGCGGCCGGCACCCGTACCCCCACTGTAAAATAAATAGTTAAATAACCTCAACACTCACACACCTTGTCAAGTATAACTTTATTACATACACCTACCTCTCCCACTCACACATACTTACCTGCTGCCAGATGATCTGTCCACTTGCCCATGTAGAAATGGAATGGGAGTACCTCGAAAAAAGATCATTTACTCACCTCTTTCCTTGCGCCGGTCGCTGTAGCATCCACAATACTGGGCAAAAAAAAACACGAATACCGTTCCATGCCGGACAAGTATTGGTATATGTATTATCACACATACATATACCTCACGAAATGACAGAACACGGCAGTCATCTGACATTCCCAAGGGCTGCCAGCCAATCAGATGCCACTTAACATGTAGCGCCCTCTCACTGGCTGTGACACACGTGAATCACAGCCAATGAGTGGCCGCTACATGATTGGCCTCTGATTGGCTGGTAACCCTACTCGTTTTTTACCCTGTATTTTTGGGAACCAGGACTGGCTGAGCAGTCCGGGGTTGGTTAATCTTTTTTGGGGGTGGAGCCTACATCATTTAAAAAAATATTAACACACAAGGAGCCTTCACATATCTCACTGATACTGTATGTGCTGCTAGCTGGGGAGAGTCACATATCTCACTGATACTGTATGTGCTGCTAGCTGGGGAGAGTCACATATCTCACTGATACTGTATGTGCAGGCTGCTAGCTGGGGAGAGTCACATATATCACTGATACTGTAAGTGCAGGCTGCTGGCTGGGGATAGTCATTTATCTCACTGATACTGTATGTGCAGGCTGCTAGCTGGGGAGAGTCACATATCTCACTGATACTGTATGTGCAGGCTGCTAGCTGGGGAGAGTCACATATCTCACTGATACTGTATGTGCAGGCTGCTAGCTGGGGAGAGTCACATATATCACTGATACTGAATGTGCAGGCTGCTAGCTGGGGAGAGTCACATATATCACTGATACTGAATGTGCAGGCTGCTAGCTGGGGAGAGTCACATATATCACAGATACTGTATGTGCAGGCTGCTTGCTCGGGAGAGTCACATATCTCACTGACACTGAATGTGCAGGCTGCTAGCTGGGGAGAGTCACATATCTCACTGATACTGTATTTGCAGGCTGCTTGCTCGGGAGAGTCACATATCTCACTGATACTGTATGTGCAGGCTGCTTGCTTTGGAGAGTCACATATGTCACTGATACTGTATGTGCAGGCTGCTAGCTGGGGAGAGTCACGTATCTCACTGATACAGTATGTGCAGGCTGCTAGCTGGGGAGAGTCACATATCTCACTGATACAGTATGTGCAGGCTGCTTGCTCGGGAGAGTCACATATATCACTGATACTGTATGTGCAGGCTGCTTGCTTGGGAGAGTCACATATATCACTGATACTGTATGTGCAGGCTGCTTGCTCGGGAGAGTCACATATATCACTGATACTGTATGTGCAGGCTGCTTGCTTGGGAGAGTCACATATCTCACTGATACTGTATGTGCAGGCTGCTTGCTCGGGAGAGTCACATATCTCACTGATACTGTATGTGCAGGCTGCTAGCTGGGGAGAGTCACATATCTCACTAATACTGTATGTGCAGGCTGCTTGCTCGGGAGAGTCACATATCTCACTGATACTGAATGTGCAGGCTGCTAGCTGGGGAGAGTCACTGATCTCAATGATACTGTATGTGCAGGCTGCTTGTTCGGGAGAGTCACATATATCACTGATACTGTATGTGCAGGCTGCTTGCTTGGGAGAGTCACATATCTCACTGATACTGTATGTGCAGGCTGCTAGCTGGGGAGAGTCACATATCTCACTGATACTGTATGTGCAGGCTGCTTGCTCAGGAGAGTCACATATCTCACTGATACTGTATGTGCAGGCTGCTAGCTCGGGATAGTCACATATCTCACTGATACAGTATGTGCAGGCTGCTAGCTCTGGAGAGGCACATATCTCACTGATACTGTATGTGCAGGCTGCTTGCTCAGGAGAGTCACATATCTCACTGATACTGTATGTTCAGGCTGCTAGCTGGGGAGAGTCACATATATCACTGATACTGTATGTGCAGGCTGCTTGCTCAGGAGAGTCACATATCTCACTGATACTGTATGTGCAGGCTGCTAGCTCAGGAGTCACATATCTCACTGATACCGTATGTGCTGCTAGCTGGGGAGAGTCACATATATCACTGATACTGTATGTGCAGGCTGCTTTCTCAGGAGAGTCACATATCTCACTGATACTGTATGTGCAGGCTGTTTGCTTGGGAGAGTCACATATCTCACTGATACTGTATGTGCAGGCTGCTATCTGGGAGAGTCACATATATCACTGATATTGTATGTGCAGGCTGCTTGCTCGGGAGAGTCACATATCTCACTGATACTGTATGTGCAGGCTGGTAGCTCAGGAGAGTCACATATCTCACTGATACTGTATGTGCAGAGTGCTAGCTGGGGATAGTCACATATCTCACTGATACTGTATGTGCAGGCTGCTAGCTCAGGAGAGTCACATATCTCACTGATACTGTATGTACAGGCTGCTAGCTGGGGAGAGTCACATGTATCACTGATACTGATATGTGCAGGCTGCTTGCTCGGGAGAGTCACATATCTCACTGATACTGTATGTGCAGGCTGCTAGCTCAGGAGAGTCACATATCTCACTGATACTGTATGTACAGGCTGCTAGCTGGGGAGAGTCACATGTATCACTGATACTGATATGTGCAGGCTGCTTGCTCGGGAGAGTCACATATCTCACTGATACTGTATGTGCAGGCTGCTAGCTAGGGAGAGTCACATATATCACTGATACTGTATGTGGAGGCTGCTAGCTGGGGAGAGTCACATATCTCACTGATACTGTATGTGGAGGCTGCTAGCTGGGGAGCGTCACATATCTCACTGATACTGTATGTGCAGGCTTATTGCTCGGGAGCGTCACATATCTCACTGATACTATATGTGCAGGCTGCTAGCTCAGGAGAGTCACATATCTCACTGATACTGTATGTGCAGGCTGCAAGCTTGGGAGAGTCACATATCTCACTGATACTGTATGTGCAGGCTGCAAGCTGGGGATAGTCACATATCTCACTGATACTGTATGTGCAGGCTGCTAGCTCAGGAGAGTCACATATCTCACTGATACTGTATGTGCAGGCTGATTGCTCGGGAGCGTCACATATCTCACTGATACTGTGTGTGCAGGCTGCTAGCTGGGGAGAGTCACATATATCACTGATACTGTATGTGCAGGCTGCTAGCTGGGGAGAGTCACATATCTCACTGATACTGTATGTGCTGGCTGCTAGCTCAGGAGAGTCACATATCTCACTGATACTGTATGTGCAGGCTGCTTGCTGGGGAGAGTCACATATCTCACTGATACTGTATGTGCAGGCTGCTAGCTCAGGAGAGTCACATATCTCACTGATACTGTATGTGCAGGCTGCTTGCTCAGGAGAGTCACATATCTCACTGATACTGTATGTGCAGGCTGCTAGCTCAGGAGAGTCACATATCTCACTGATACTGTATGTGCAGGCTGCTAGCTGGGGAGAGTCACATATATCACTGATACTGTATGTGCAGGCTGCTTGCTCAGGAGAGTCACATATCTCACTGATACTGTATGTGCAGGCTGCTTGCTTTGGAGAGTCACATATCTCACTGATACTGTATGTTCAGGCTGCTTGATTGGGAGAGTCACATATATCACTGATACTGTATGTGCAGGCTGCTAGCTCGGGAGAGTCACATATCTCACTGATACTGTATGTGCAGGCTGCTTGCTCGGGAGAGTCACATATCTCACTGATACTGAATGTGCTGGCTGCTAGCTGGGGTGAGTCACATATATCACTGATACTGTATGTGCAGGTTGCTTGCTTGGGAGAGTCACATATCTCACTGATACTGTATGTGCATGCTGCTAGCTCGGGAGAGTCATATATATCTCTGATACTGTATGTGCATGCTGCTAGCTGGGGAGAGTCACATATCTCACTCATACTGTATGTGCAGGCTGCTAGCTGGGGAGAGTCACATCTCACTGATACTGTATGTGCAGGCTGCTTGCTCGGGAGAGTCACATATCTCACTGATACTGTATGTGCAGGCTGCTAGCTGAGGAGAGTCACATATATCACTGATACTGTATGTGCAGGCTGCTTGCTTGGGAGAGTCACATATCTCACTGATACTGTATGTGCATGCTGCTAGCTCGGGAGAGTCACATATATCACCGGTACTGTATGTGCAGGCTGCTTGCTTGGGAGAGTCACATTTCTCACTGATACTGTATGTGCAGGCTGCTTGCTTGGGAGAGTCACATATATCACTGATACTGTATGTGCCGGCTGCTTGCTCGGGAGAGTCACATATATCACCGGTACTGTATGTGCAGGCTGCTTGCTTGGGAGAGTCACATTTCTCACTGATACTGTATGTGCAGGATGCTTGCTTGGGAGAGTCACATATATCACTGATACTGTATGTGCCGGCTGCTTGCTCGGGAGAGTCACATATATCACTGATACTGTATGTGCAGGCTGCTAGCTCGGGAGAGTCACATATCTCACTGATACTGTATGTGCAGGCTGCTTGCTCGGGAGAGTCACATATCTCACTGATACTGTATGTGCAGGCTGCTAGCTGAGGAGAGTCACATATATCACTGATACTGTATGTGCAGGCTGCTTGCTTGGGAGAGTCACATATCTCACTGATACTGTATGTGCATGCTGCTAGCTCGGGAGAGTCATATATATCTCTGATACTGTATGTGCAGGCTGCTAGCTCGGGAGAGTCACATATCTCAGTGATACTGTATGTGCAGGCTGCTAGCTGGGGAGAGTCACATATCTCACTGATATTGTATGTGCAGGCTGCTTGCTCGGGAGAGTCACATATATCACTGATACTGTATGTGCAGGCTGCTAGCTGGGGAGAGTCACATATCTCAATGATACTGTATTTGCAGGCTGCTTGCTCGGGAGAGTCACATATCTCACTGATACTGTATGTGCAGGCTGCTTGCTTGGGAGAGTCACATATGTCACTGATACTGTATGTGCAGGCTGCTAGCTGGGGAGAGTCACATATCTCACTGATACTGTATGTGCAGGCTGCTAGCTGGGGAGAGTCACGTATCTCACTGATACAGTATGTGCAGGCTGCTTGCTCGGGAGAGTCATATATCTCACTGATACTGAATGTGTAGGCTGCTAGCTCAGGAGAGTCACATATATCACTGATACTGTATGTGCAGGCTGCTTGCTTGGGAGAGTCACATATATCACTGATACTGTATGTGCAGGCTGCTTGCTCGGGAGAGTCACATATATCACCGGTACTGTATGTGCAGGCTGCTTGCTTGGGAGAGTCACATTTCTCACTGATACTGTATGTGCAGGCTGCTTGCTTGGGAGAGTCACATATATCACTGATACTGTATGTGCCGGCTGCTTGCTCGGGAGAGTCACATGTCTCACTGATACTGAATGTGCAGGCTGCTAGCTCAGGAGAGTCACTGATCTCACTGATACTGTATGTGTAGGCTGCTTGCTGAGGAGAGTCACATATCTCACTGATACTGTATGTGCAGGCTGCTAGCTCGGGAGAGTCACATATCTCGCTGATACTGTATGTGCAGGCTGCATGCTCGGGGGAGTTACATATATCACTGATAATGTATGTGCAGGCTGCTAGCTGGGGAGAGTCACGTATCTCACTGATACTGTATGTGCAGGCTGCTTGCTTGGGAGAGTCACATATCTCACTAATACTGTATGTGCAGGCTGCTTGCTCGGGGGAGTTACATATATCACTGATAATGTATGTGCAGGCTGCCTGCTCGGGAGAGTCACATATCTCACTGATACTGTATGTGCAGGCTGCTAGCTGGGGAGAGTCACATATCTCACTGATACTGTATGTGCAGGCCGCTAGCTGGGGAGAGTCACATATCTCACTGATACTGTATGTGCAGGCTGCTAGCTTGGGAGAGTCACATATATCACTGATACAGTATGTGCAGGCTGCTTGCTCGGGAGAGTCACATATCTCACTGATACTGAATGTGCAGGCTGCTAGCTCAGGAGAGTCACTGATCTCACTGATACTGTATGTGCAGTCTGCTTGCTCGGGAGAGTCACATATCTCACTGATCCTGTATGTGCAGGCTGCTTGCTCTGGAAAGTCACATATCTCACTGATACTGTATGTGCAGGCTGCTTGCTCGGGAGAGTCACATATCTCACTGATACTGTATGTGCAGGCTGCTAGCTGGGGAGAGTCACATATCTCACTGATACTGTATGTGCAGGCTGCTAGCTGGGGAGAGTCACATATCTCACTGATACTGTATGTGCAGGCTGCTAGCTGGGGAGAGTCACATATCTCACTGATACTGTATGTGCAGGCTGCTAGCTGGGGAGAGTCACATATCTCACTGATACTGTATGTGCAGGCTGCTTGCTCGGGAGAGTCACATATCTCACTGATACTGAATGTGCAGGCTGCTAGCTGGGGAGAGTCACTGATCTCAATGATACTGTATGTGCAGGCTGCTTGCTCGGGAGAGTCACATATATCACTGATACTGTATGTGCAGTCTGCTTGCTTGGGAGAGTCACATATCTCACTGATACTGTATGTGCAGGCTGCTAGCTGGGGAGAGTCACATATCTCACTGATACTGTATGTGCAGGCTGCTTGCTCAGGAGAGTCACATATCTCACTGATACTGTATGTGCTGGCTGCTAGCTCGGGATAGTCACATATCTCACTGATACTGTATGTGCAGGCTGCTGACTCAGGAGAGTCACATATCTCACTGATACTGTATGTGCAGGCTGCTTGCTCAGGAGAGTCACATATCTCACTGATACTGTATGTGCAGGCTGCTAGCTGGGGAGAGTCACATATCTCACTGATACTGTATGTGCAGGCTGCTTGCTCAGGAGAGTCACATATCTCACTGATACTGTATGTGCAGGCTGCTAGCTGGGGAGAGTCACATATCTCACTGATACTGTATGTGCAGGCTGCTAGCTCAGGAGTCACATATCTCACTGATACCGTATGTGCTGCCAGCTGGGGAGAGTCACATATATCACTGATACTCTATGTGCAGGCTGCTTTCTCAGGAGAGTCACATATCTCACTGATACTGTATGTGCAGGCTGTTTGCTTGGGAGAGTCACATATCTCACTGATACTGTATGTGCAGGCTGCTATCTGGGAGAGTCACATATATCACTGATATTGTATGTGCATGCTGCTTGCTCGGTAGAGTCACATATCTCACTGATACTGTATGTGCAGGCTGGTAGCTCAGGAGAGTCACATATCTCACTGATACTGTATGTGCAGTGTGCTAGCTGGGGATAGTCACATATCTCACTGATACTGTATGTGCAGGCTGCTAGCTCAGGAGAGTCACATATCTCACTGATACTGTATGTACAGGCTGCTAGCTGGGGAGAGTCACATGTATCACTGATACTGATATGTGCAGGCTGCTTGCTCGGGAGAGTCACAAATCTCACTGATACTGTATGTGCAGGCTGCTAGCTCAGGAGAGTCACATATCTCACTGATACTGTATGTACAGGCTGCTAGCTGGGGAGAGTCACATGTATCTCTGATACTGATATGTGCAGGCTGCTTGCTCGGGAGACTCACATATCTCACTGATACTGTATGTGCAGGCTGCTAGCTGGGGAGAGTCACATATCTCACTGATACTGTATGTGGAGGCTGCTAGCTGGGGAGAGTCACATATCTCACTGATACTGTATGTGCAGGCTGCTAGCTGGGGAGAGTCACATATCTCACTGATACTGTATGTGCAGGCTGCTAGCTCAGGAGAGTCACATATCTCACTGATACTGTATGTGCAGGCTGCTAGCTGGGGAGAGTCTCATATATCACTGATACTGTATGTGCAGGCCGCTAGCTGGGGAGAGTCACATATCTCACTGATACTGTATGTGCAGGCTGCTAGCTGGGGAGAGTCACATATATCACTGATACAGTATGTGCAGGCTGCTTGCTCGGGAGAGTCACATATCTCACTGATACTGAATGTGCAGGCTGCTAGCTCAGGAGAGTCACTGATCTCACTGATACTGTATGTGCAGTCTGCTTGCTCGGGAGAGTCACATATCTCACTGATCCTGTATGTGCAGGCTGCTTGCTCTGGAGAGTCACATATCTCACTGATACTGTATGTGCAGGCTGCTTGCTCGGGAGAGTCACATATCTCACTGATACTGTATGTGCAGGCTGCTAGCTGGGGAGAGTCACATATCTCACTGATACTGTATGTGCAGGCTGCTAGCTGGGGAGAGTCACATATCTCACTGATACTGTATGTGCAGGCTGCTAGCTGGGGAGAGTCATATATCTCACTGATACTGTATGTGCAGGCTGCTAGCTGGGGAGAGTCACATATCTCACTGATCCTGTATGTGCAGGCTGCTTGCTCGGGAGAGTCACATATCTCACTGATACTGTATGTGCAGGCTGCTAGCTGGGGAGAGTCACATATCTCACTGATACTGTATGTGCAGGCTGCTAGCTGGGGAGAGTCACATATCTCACTGATACTGTATGTGCAGGCTGCTAGCTGGGGAGAGTCACATATCTCACTGATACTGTATGTGCAGGCTGCTAGCTGGGGAGAGTCACATATCTCACTGATACTGAATGTGCAGGCTGCTAGCTGGGGAGAGTCACTGATCTCAATTATACTGTATGTGCAGGCTGCTTGCTCGGGAGAGTCACATATATCACTGATACTGTATGTGCAGTCTGCTTGCTTGGGAGAGTCACATATCTCACTGATACTGTATGTGCAGGCTGCTAGCTGGGGAGAGTCACATATCTCACTGATACTGTATGTGCTGGCTGCTAGCTCGGGATAGTCACATATCTCACTGATACAGTATGTGCAGGCTGCTGGCTCAGGAGAGTCACATATCTCACTGATACTGTATGTACAGGCTGCTTGCTCAGGAGAGTCACATATCTCACTGATACTGTATGTGCAGGCTGCTAGCTGGGGAGAGTCACATATATCACTGATACTGTATGTGCAGGCTGCTTGCTCAGGAGAGTCACATATCTCACTGATACTGTATGTGCAGGCTGCTAGCTCAGGAGTCACATATCTCACTGATACCGTATGTGCTGCTAGCTGGGGAGAGTCACATATATCACTGATACTCTATGTGCAGGCTGCTTTCTCAGGAGAGTCACATATCTCACTGATACTGTATGTGCAGGCTGTTTGCTTGGGAGAGTCACATATCTCACTGATACTGTATGTGCAGGCTGCTATCTGGGAGAGTCACATATATCACTGATATCGTATGTGCATGCTGCTTGCTCGGTAGAGTCACATATCTCACTGATACTGTATGTGCAGGCTGGTAGCTCAGGAGAGTCACATATCTCACTGATACTGTATGTGCAGAGTGCTAGCTGGGGATAGTCACATATCTCACTGATACTGTATGTGCAGGCTGCTAGCTCAGGAGAGTCACATATCTCACTGATACTGTATGTACAGGCTGCTAGCTGGGGAGAGTCACATGTATCACTGATACTGATATGTGCAGGCTGCTTGCTCGGGAGAGTCACAAATCTCACTGATACTGTATGTGCAGGCTGCTAGCTCAGGAGAGTCACATATCTCACTGATACTGTATGTACAGGCTGCTAGCTGGGGAGAGTCACATGTATCACTGATACTGATATGTGCAGGCTGCTTGCTCGGGAGACTCACATATCTCACTGATACTGTATGTGCAGGCTGCTAGCTGGGGAGAGTCACATATCTCACTGATACTGTATGTGGAGGCTGCTAGCTGGGGAGAGTCACATATCTCACTGATACTGTATGTGCAGGCTGCTAGCTGGGGAGTGTCACATATGTCACTGATACTGTATGTGCAGGCTGATTGCTCGGGAGCGTCACATATCTCACTGATACTATATGTGCAGGCTGCTAGCTCAGGAGAGTCACATATCTCACTGATACTGTATGTGCAGGCTGCAAGCTGGGGAGAGTCACATATCTCACTGATACTGTATGTGCAGGCAGCTAGCTCAGGAGAGTCACATATCTCACTGATACTGTATGTGCAGTCTGATTGCTCGGGAGCGTCACATATCTCACTGATACTGTATGTGCAGGCTGCTTGCTCAGGAGAGTCACATATATCACTGATACTGTATGTGCAGGCTGCTTGCTCAGGAGAGTCACATATCTCACTGATACTGTATGTGCAGGCTGCTAGCTCAGGAGTCACATATCTCACTGATACCGTATGTGCTGCTAGCTGGGGAGAGTCACATATATCACTGATACTGTATGTGCAGGCTGCTTTCTCAGGAGAGTCACATATCTCACTGATACTGTATGTTCAGGCTGTTTGCTTGGGAGAGTCACAAATCTCACTGATACTGTATGTGCAGGCTGCTTGCTCGGGAGAGTCACATATCTCACTGATACTGTATGTGCAGGCTGCTTGCTCGGGAGAGTCACATATCTCACTGATACTGTATGTGCAGGCTGGTAGCTCAGGAGAGTCACATATCTCACTGATACTGTATGTGCAGGCTGCTAGCTGGGGAGAGTCACATGTATCACTGATACTGTATGTGCAGGCTGCTAGCTGGGGAGAGTCACATATCTCACTGATACTGTATGTGCAGGCTGCATGCTGGGGAGAGTCACATATCTCACTGATACGGTATGTGCAGGCTGCTAGCTCAGGAGAGTCACATATCTCACTGATACTGTATGTGCAGGCTGCTAGCTGGGGAGAGTCACATATGTCACTGATACTGTATGTGCATGCTGCTAGCTCAGGAGAGTCACATATCTCACTGATACTGTATGTGCAGGCTGATTGCTCGGGAGCGTCACATATCTCACTGATACTGTATGTGCAGGCTGCTAGATGGGGAGAGTCACATATATCACTAATACTGTATGTGCAGGCTGCTAGCTGGGGAGAGTCACATATATCACTGATACTGTATGTGCAGGCTGCTAGCTGGGGAGAGTCACATATCTCACTGATACTGTATGTGCAGGCTGCTAGCTGGGGAGTGTCACATATCTCACTGATACTGTATGTGCAGGCTGCTGGCTGGGGAAAGTCACTGATCTCACTGATACTGTATGTGCAGTCTGCTTGCTCGGGAGAGTCACATATCTCACTGATACTGTATGTGCAGGCTGCTAGCTGGGGAGAGTCACATATCTCACTGATACTGTATGTGCAGGCTGCTAGCTCAGGAGAGTCACATATCTCACTGATACTGTATGTGCTGGCTGCTAGCTCAGGAGAGTCACATATCTCACTGATACTGTATGTGCAGGCTGCTAGCTGGGGACAGTCACATATATCACTGATACTGTATGTACAGGCTGCTAGCTGGGGAGAGTCACATATATCACTGATACTGTATGTGCAGGCTGCTAGCTGGGGAGAGTCACATATCTCACTGATACTGTATGTGCAGGCTGCTAGCTCAGGAGATTCACATATATCACTGATGCTGTATGTGCAGGCTGCTAGCTGGGGAGAGTCACATATATCACTGATACTGTATGTGCAGGCTGCTAGCTGGGGAGAGTCACATATCTCACTGATACTGTATGTGCAGGCTGCTAGCCCGGGAGAGTCACATATATCACTGATACTGTATGTGCAGGCTGCTAGCTCAGGAGAGTCACATATCTCACTGATACTGTATGTGCAGGCTGCTAGCTCAGGAGAGTCACATATATCACTGATACTGTATGTGCAGGCTGCTAGCTGGGGAGAGTCACATATATCACTGATACTGTATGTACAGGCTGCTAGCTGGGGAGAGTCACATATCTCACTGATACTGTATGTGCAGGCTGCTAGCTGGGGAGAGTCACATATCTCACTGATACTGTATGTGCAGGCTGCTAGCTGGGGAGAGTCTCATATCTCACTGATACTGTATGTGCAGGCTGCTGGATCTTGTGAGTTTTGCAGAGAAAAAACACCCATAACACGCCACCATACACCCATAACACGCCCACCATACACCTATAACACACCCACTTTACTCGCATAACACGCCCACTAAAAGCATCATTCTGCGTGCACTACCAGCCACCTCCCAGTCACATCCCATCACTGTTCCACAAAATTTCCTATTCCGTCTGTCCCGATCAGCACAGCAACCTTTGTGCGCTCTCTGAGTAACGACTGCGCCGTAGGGGTTTTCAGACAATTTTGTGCCTGCACAGTTTTAAAAAATTGTGAACACAGGCCCAGTGTTCTGTATAGTGTTCCTCTGCGGCAGGGCTGTTTTGATGGGCCCTCAGAGAGTTTGCTGTGGCCCTGATATCCCTGAGAAGCTCCGTAAATTCTGCGGTATGATTTTTTTTAATAGTATTTTTCTCACAAGCATAAAAATTGCCAAAATTCTTCTATCATTGCTATTTATTTTCGAACAATCGCGGCTCTCCTGCAATACTGGCTGTCACCGTTGCCAGGGGCGGATTTAGGGGTTAAGGCCGCCACTAGGTACAACTCCAATGCAGAGGGTCCTGCTGTGCCAACCCCAGCAAGAGGCACCCCTAGGGAAGTCCAGTATTGGCAGTGACAGACTTCTTTGCTGGCCAGTCGGGCTCTCTTTTGCGGATTCAGATGGGTCGCACGTGCGCACAAGTACGGTCTCTGGCCTCCAGTTGCAGATTCACTTAATACTGAATAATAGAAGGAAAAAAAATGTAATTAAAAAATGCTTTATTCATCCCCTTGCTGTGCACGACGAGTGGACTCAACGTCTACATATAACTTAAATTTGCAAACTGCGAGTTCCGCTGTTACTGATCAGCGACAGAGAGTTCTAGGCAGCAGGGGAGACGGGCTCCAGGGAGTGATGTCATTGCGCAGTTTAAAAATAATATGATACTGGAGAATGGGGGATATTCTCCCTGTATCTCCCTATAATCGCACCTAGAAAGATGGGGACACCCATATTTGGAAGAGCGGAGACAAGCTAGGTGCCCACATAAATGGTAATATTGGGCGATCAGTGAGATCAGTCACCAGACATTAGCCCCCCTACATTACAGAAAAATAATGGAGTGCAGGGAACACTCCCATCCTGGCTTCTATTAAGGGGCACCCAGAATTGATAGAGGGGAGTCACCTCTGTAATATGTGGCCAACTATTATCATGTGTCATTTTAGAAATATTGCTCTTTGCTAATGGTCTTTGTTGTCTTTGACGTGACAGGACGCCTCTTCAGTGCTTTCAACTGCTACGCACACCTGGGCGAACTTATAGTATATGTATTATGCCGAGTACGCCATCTGTGCAAAGTGGTGTAAACCAACGCGTTTCGTGGTGTGCATCTAGTACACTTCATAACTGATCCCTCCTGACAGTAGCCTTTTGTCTTGGGTCAGTAGTTTCTTGACTTCACCGTTCATCGTGACTCATGGGACAATTTCTGTCACATTTATTTAAGGTTCATGTTGACTTGAAAATGAAAGAAATAATCAGGTGCACTGACGTGTTATATCATGTTAGGAGCAATGGTTTCCACCCGCCGTCCTCTGCGAGCTGCTCAATGTTTATCCTTACACAGACTGTTTATATTGACAAACATACCAAAAAGACAGTTAGGAGAAGGCAGGTCTGCACTTGTCCTACTATCTTGATCGTACACTCTAAATAAAACATTCCTATTACTGTACAAAAGTGCTGCTTGGCTAAATACAGCACGTTCTGCCTATTTGTATTCATCCAATCTAATTGCTTTATGTGCAAACAAATTAGGAAAAAGAGATTATCAGAGGTATTTGTAAAATACATTAAAACCTTCATGCTTAAAGCATTACTGTAAGCACTGGACAAGTTGTATTTGCTGACGATAATTTGGTGTTTGAAGTCCATTGATAGCTGTAAGTGTTCATTAAACAGAAACATTTAAGACGGCCTGGAAAACAAAGGGATACAGGAGTCCGGATGCTCTCCAGCGCACTCTGAGCTCAGCTTAATGAGACGTAGAACTTGCTGCCAGAAAGTCTTCTAATCTGCTCTTTTATCTGTTTGTTTGTTTTTTAGAAGTGGGGTAGGGTCTTTATTTTTTCTGTCTAAAGCTTTGTCCACACCTAACAGTTATATCTGCAGATGACGGTTGGTTATATACACTGAACAACCGTCATCCGTCATGTGGCCTCCGCTGCAAGTATTACAGGTGTTCGGCTGTCCGCTTGTACACACAGGGCCTGATTCAGAGCCGGACGCTCTGACAGAGCGCTCGCTCTGAATCAGGGCCGGCCTTCTGTTTTTTTAGAGCGGCCTCCGGGCCGCTCGCATAGCTGTGGGTGACCACCCACAGCTATAGCGAGCGGCCAGAAAGATGGTCGCTATGGTCAAGACCATCGGGCTTGCGACGAGACCCTTGTGGTAGGGTCTTGTTGCCGCAAGCCCTAGAGTGCTTTCGGCTCTAACAGAGCCGAAAGCACTCCCACTGACATCACTTGTGATGTCAGTGGGGCCGGCCCCAGAAGGTAGGCGTTCCCATGGGAACGCCTCCGTCTGGGTAGCCACGCCCCCAGCCCGCCCACCAACGGGGGCGTGCTGTCACTCAACATCGACAGCACGCCCTCTTTGGTACGAGACCCTTAACGACTTATTCGGGTCTCGCGCATGCGCACGACGGAGCCGCCTCCGTCGTGCGCATGCGCACTGGGCCACCATAGACCCCCTTGCGAACGCATATCGCTCGCGAGCGAGTCTGAATCAGGCCCACAGCACGATGCCCCAATATATCTGCAGATATATTGGACATAGGCTGTGCAGCACAGACGACGTGATATGTCTGTGACATATATGTATATGTACATATGTATATATATATGTGTATATATACATTTGTCAGTGGCCCTTGAAGGCACGGGCTAGCAGCGCCGTCGCCCAGAGCACCATAGCCTGTAGCGCGCAGCCCTGTGCACTTACCACCAGCGGCTGGCTACGGAAAATCTCGCCCTCCACCCTTTCCCTGGCGTTATTGGTATACACTCAGGGGGAAGCAAGGGGCGGGACAGTGCAGCACAGGACAGAGCTGGGCTCAAAGCAGCGTAGCACCGGCCCGCGGATATATATATATATATATATATATATATATACAGTACTAGGATAAATAATAACGTCTCTGCAGTGCTGTCATTTTACTTTCCATGCCGTGCATTCTCCCCATGGCTGTTCTGTTTGCACAAATTGCTAATCTGTTCTCATTCTGCAGTGACCGCCATTCACATCTAATTAGCTGCGCGTGTTGTCTCCACGTAGCCGTCTCCCTTCAACAGGAGGACCGGGACGGTATAAAACAATTGCTAGTGTCTTGTATTGTTCGATTTGTGAATAATTTGGATGCAGGAAGTCTCTGCGATACATTGTAACATGTTTTGCTGTCTCTTGTCTGAGCAAGATGTTAACTTTTCCCTACAGAGTAGACAGAACCTGGGCACAGTCCCTGTATAAAGATCACTTGTTTTTAAATTCTACCTTAAATTGCTCGATGTACTATTCTGTATAACACAAGTAGGCAATGCTGCAACTGTTTTGGGACTACATGTCCCAGCATGCCTCAGGAGCAAGAGGTAAACTGTACTTCATTAGGTGCCAGTCTGAGGTAACATGTTGTTGTCTTTTTTAGGACTCCAAATAGCAGCACTGCATTCTGGGACTTGTAATGTTATAATAGCCTGATACTCTGCCCCCTGTTTATATATCATATCATATTTTACACTTTATCACAAAGCTTTATTGCCTAGTATATTGGGATATATCCTAATAGACTAATGTCCTATGAATTCTCACCAATCTGTGATGAACTCTTACGACCCTAGTCCTGGCGGCATCTGAGTACCGGTAATCATAACTAGATTAAAGGGAAGCTGACTGTTATAGGTGAAATGCTGAGTTCTGGTTCTGAGGCTCTATCACAAGCATACGGTGCTTATCAGAAATATTACTGACGCTCTCCTCTGTTTGTTATCCAGCAATGACTAAAAAAAACGACTGCGCTGGTTTAATTAATCCCTTCAGCTACTTCAAACAAATGCCAGGAAATTCAATAAAATTCAGAGCAATTTATTGATACTATAATTACTGAAGTCATTATCTATGGTGCAGCAGGTATTTGAGTCATTAACAATGTAATCACTACTTCTGACAATATATAACTGATTCCCGTAATTAGCTCCGTAACGCCTGACTATGGGGGACATGGACTAAGCCTTGGAGAGATATAAAGAACCAACCAAACAGCTACTGTCAAACACAGGGCCTGATTCTGGTTGTATCGCACGGCTGCGTTCGCACACACCCACTAGCTGCGTAAATATGCTAATGAATGTATACGCACTGCCCCCCCACCATATTATGAAGATGCCCAATACTTCATAAAGACGCCTCCTTACCTTCACTAACATCCGTAATAATGTGCAAGATTGCAAAAACATCGGTACAATCGAGAACCATCGGACCAAGACGCAGAATAGTGGTTGACATGACCCTCCCGCAGGAATAGCTAAACTTCCTCCATTGGGTTCGCTGTGGATAATTTATGCACGCCCCTGCAACGGTGTTCGAATACACTGACATGCCTGCATTCGCACGACCACTCCCCCCACCACCCACAAACGGCACTTCCTGTCAATCACTGAGTACTGGGTCTGCGTACTGCCTGCGATCGCATTCCTGATCGCAGCGCCTGGTACGCGCACTGCGTCTTATACGCATGCGCAGAATGCAAACATCAGCTGGCTGCGTGCGAACGCAGCCTTTCGATCCAACCTGAATCAGGCCCACAGTCTGTGAAGTGACCATTAGGAGCTGATTGGTTGGTACTTTACCTCCATCCACTTTATCGCTGTCCAAGGCTTAGCACATCTCCCCCACTTAATGCAAACGCAACTTATGCGCTGAGTGGAAAGCTAATGCCACCGTGTTCTGAGTCATGCGCCATCTATGCGGCCGCACCACCTCGCTCCTCCGTCTGCGAGACCAGCCGTCACCACATGCTGGATGCAGGAGATCCGTCATGCTTTGGCGTTCACTTTGCATGCGTACAACTCAGCATAGCACATAACTACGGCCACACACCCATAAAACCGCTCCCTTGCGTGCGTAGCTTTGCCGTAGCCCAGTTGGCAGCCAGAAATGCCCATTTAGCAGCTGTAGGGTGAAGGCGTTTGGCTCTGATTGTAGAGATGCGGACGCTGCCCGCGGCGTTTGAGCAGTTTGCTAGAAATCACTCTGTGCAGCCGCATTCGGTCTTGCGTGCGACTCAGAGGAGCGCCATGCCACCCCCAATACCTGACACTGGAGGGACGGAACCCAATGTCACTCATCCTGCTGGCCGCGTCTCTGACGCTGAAACCTGTGAAAACGTCCTGTTTCCCCAGTTTAAACCCCAGTATATGGCTGTGTTTACGCCGCCTTGTTCCTGGCGCGGTTCTGCGCTATTTCATATTGATGAGCACTGGGGATACTGAGTGCATGCGGGTGTTTCTGCGTGCAGACTGCCATTATGCAAATGCATTCACCTGCCATTAGGAACGTGGCAGCTTAGCCACGCGGCAGTCTCATCCCTATTTTTGTGTTGAGACCTTTGGAGCGGATTCGCTGTTGTCATCAGGTCTTTGAATTTAATGACTGTTTGGATTGTTGTGCTTGTGCAGATTTGGGGGGGGGGTTTGGGAGGGAGGGGAGGGGGTGGGCCGGGGGCTCCTGGCTCAGAGTCCAGTTAAATCTTTTTTGTCTGTGTCATGAGTTTGCCGGTAAGCTGTCTTACATATGGTTTCTCTTACCATTTCTTTTGCAGATACTTTCTAACTCACCAGAATGTTTTATCATAATGGCCATCGAGCAGAAACACTCGGAATGTATGGAGCACGCCGACTATTTCAACCAGACCACAGGTGAGCGTTTATTCATAGGTTCGTGGTCAGGCCGCTTTTATAACATTAGTACAGATGTGATGCAGCGCGACCGGCCAGGCGCCAGGTTCTGCGCCATTCTGCTAGCAAAAATGCATCTAAGGGCCGTATCCAATCAGACGAGAAAAGCAGCGATCCGCGAAAAAGTATCGCCGATTGCGACTTTTCGCCTGTCAGGAAGGTGTCGCCGTATTCAATTCCATCCGCTTTTCGCGGAAAGTCATTGCAATGTAATAGGCAAAAAAGATTCGCCTCTGAATCGCAGGAGAAAATAAGTGCTAAATTTAGGTTTTGGGGTGCAAAGGTGGGGAAACCACTCAGAACCCTTGGGGCAGCCCCCCCAAAGGACAACTGTGTTAAAAAAAAAACAATAAAAAAACCTTAAGTATACACCAAAACAGAACTTTGAATTTGGAGGCGAAAAAGCACAAAGTGGGGGAACAAGTTCGCAAACTAGCGAAATAAAGTTCTGGGGGTGCACTAAGAAGGGGTCAAGTGTTTTTGGGATTGGAGGTGCTTTTTTGGGGGACAAATTTCACTATTTTTAAAAGTTCACTTTAGAGTCTTTAAAAGATGCTAGCACCCATTGTTAGGTACCCCAAATTTGCCAGGACTACTTATATTCTCCAAAAATCCTGCTTTATGCCATTCTTCACCACTTGTGCAAATATGCTAATTAGAGGCAAATGTACCAACTTACAGTAAGTACCCAAACAGTTTTATCAGGGCTAATAGGGCACTACTATATTGATCCCCAAAGTTTCTGTATGTTTTGGGGGGTACAGGCTGGTTTCCCCGATTCTGACACCACTTTCAGCCTGTTGTAACATCGCGTGTCGCCTATTTTCGCATCTTTTGGAATTAAAAAATATATAATAAATGGTTAATTTAAAAAACAAACACCAATGTACAGCAGTGTTTAGGCTGTGGTGTTCCTGGAATTGAATAGCGTGGACGCGCACGATAAATTTCCGCGGCTAAAATAGGCAATGTAGGCAAAAAGTACGGCATGCGAAACTTTATCGCGAGTGCGACACTAATTTAATACGACCATAAATTGCAATGCGATGCGCTGGACGCCCCAGCAGACTGCGCTGATTAATCTGATATGTGACATTTGTATATCTGTGTCCGACTGAGGCCCTGATTCAGAGCCGGACCCTGAGACAGAGCGCTCGCTCTGAATCAGGGCCATCCCTCTGAATTTTAGAGCGGCCTCATGGCCTCTCGCATAGCTGTGGGTGACCACCCACAGCTATAGCGAGCGGCCAAAATGATGGTCGCGATGGTCAAGACCATCGCGACCATCGGGCTTGCGACGAGACCCTTGCGGTAGGTTCTCGTCTGCCGCCAGCCCTGGAGTGCTTTTGGCTCTATCAGAGCCAAAAGCACTCCCACTGACATCACTAGTGATGTCAGTGGGGCCGGCCCCAGATGGTAGGCGTTCCCATGGGAACGCCTCCGTCTGGGCAGCCACGCCACCGGCACGCTCACCATCGACAGCACGCCCCCTTTGGTACGAGACCCATAACGACGGCTTGGCCGTCGTTATTCGGGTCTCGCGCATGCGCACAACGGAGCCGCCTCCGTCGTGCGCATGCGCACTTGGGCAACATCGACCCGCTTGCGAGCGGGTCTGAATCAGGCCCTGAGTCTGTAAAGGGAACTTTGCGTGGAATAAAGCTGCGGCAGCTGTATCATAACACTTTGCAGGCTGATTTAGAGACGCAGTCGCACACAGATGTACAAGTGTCACATATCAAATTGATCAGCGCAGTCTGATGGTGCGTCCACGTCACATCACATTGCAGCATAATCATCCAGTTGGTGCAGTAATAATCTTTTCATTTTCTCCCTCTTCTTTTAAAATAATTACCTCTCATTGAATCCCCTTCTTCTGCTGGCTGATTGTGTTTACGTTACTATCCATATGTCTAACGACTGGAGATAAAGAAAGATTGCTCGCTCACTATGGCGGGATCGTCTGCCAGCTCGTAGTGCAGCATTTCCGGCAAAAAAAATCTGCAGAAAAGATGTCCGCTGCTAGCAGAGTCTCACGGGACCAGGCGCGCCACGAGGGGCTGTTTGGCGCGATTGCAGCAAAGACGAGTGAGGATCCATCTGTAGTTAGTATTGTGTAATGTAATATATCTAGGCATTCTCAGTGACTTGGATCGCTATTCTGGTGAACAGTATTAATGGAGAACATTTATCTAGTTGTTCCTAAATTTAGCCCCCAAGAGAGATACTAGGGGGTAAATGTACTAAAGTCTGGGTTTGTAAAAATGGAGAAGTTGCCCCTAGAGGAATGGGTATGAAATACCGGCAGTCGGGAAGCCTGCTGTCAATATACCGACAGCGACATCCCGATGCTCAGGCTCTCGACAAGGGTCGGGTAAATATACTTACCCTCCCCCCTTCTCCCCCTAACACTCTGTTTCTACATGCTAACACTAACCCACCCCCTACCCTATCCTAACCCTCCCCGGTAGTCCCTAACCCTGCCCCCTTTACTGCCTTAACCTAACCCCCCCCCCCAGTGGTGCCAAACCCTAACCCACCCCCGGCGATACCTAACCCTAACCTCCCCCTCCCCATGCCTAACCCTAACCCCCCCCTGTGACACCTAAACTTCGCCCCCCGTGGCTAAGTCCTAACCAGCCCTTACGTTCGGCATTCCTGGCTGTGGGGATTCCGGCGTGGGGATGTCTCCTCCTGTTGGTATTCTGGAGCTGGTCTTCTAGCCAGGTAGTGCCATTCCGGTGCCAGGATTTCTTCAGCCGGGATGCCGCATGTCGGTATTATAACTGCATCCAGCCCATAGCAACCATTCAGATTCTACTTAACAATTATCTAACACCTTCTAAAAGATAATAGCTAGAATCTGATTGGTTGCTATGGGCAACATCTCCACTTCTAATAACCCGCACTAGTGTTTCTCTTGGGGGCCAAATTCAGGAAAAACTAGATAATTGTTCTCCATTAATTCTGTTCACCAGAATGGCGAGATCCATTTACCCCTGAGTGTCATAGACTGAGGCAAGCTCCTGTCGTTTCAGTGATGAATGTCTTCGCTCACTGTCTCAGACCTGTGTTCCCATTGGTTAGTGATCAGCGGAACTCTCACCATTTGGCTCGGTTAGACTTTCATTCGCCAACGGAAACTTAGAGTGTCATTAGAAGTTATACAAAAGGTCCCACCATTCACCCTGTAGTGTGACCACGATCTAAGTCGGTATGATCTGTGCAGGCTTAGTTATGTGTAAAAAATATATAATCAATGGTTAATTTAAAAAACAAACACCAATGTACGGCAGTGTTTAGGCTGTGGTGTTCCTGGCGTTGTTCTGTACTATATCATATTGATGAGCCCAAGGATACTGATACTGTCTGTATATCATAGATACATTGTTCTCTCCTCCAATCCGTCTATGCTGTCCACCCAGATAACTCTTATGGTGCATACACACGATCAGATTTTTCCTTCAGATATGAACGATAACGATTTAAAAATCGTTCAGTCGTTCATATCTGAAGGAAAATCGTTCATATCTGACATGCCTGAACGATGGACGATCAACGATGCGCGTTCCCGTTTGTCAGATAACGATATCTGACATCTGATGTGTTTGCAGTCAGACTTGGACGATTCCATTCATTTTAATGCAGTCAAAAATCGTTCAATCGTTCAAATCGTTCAAATCGTTCAAAACTTTGGTCAAATCGTCCAAATCGTTCAAATCGTTTAATCGTTCAGTCGTTCATCTGACAAATCTGACAAGTCTGACAAATCTGACCGTGTGTATGCTCCATTAGGTGGAACTTCCACAACAAAATGCCCGATTTTCTCTCGGTAGCATCTGTGCCGCAGTCTATGGTGGCACGGCACAGATTTGAGCTATTTCCAATCTGGCTTTATTATTATTATTATTATTATTACCAGTTATTTATATAGCGCACACATATTCCGTAGCGCTGGCTTTCTCGTATTGCGTTCCAAGAGGAACTCTCATGTAGACCTGCCCTGAGGTGCCCACACTCTCCTTTCAGCAGACTCCTCCGCAGAACACAGACAGATTTCCCAGGAGAACAGACTTCTAGAAATGGTCACTTTATCTTAATTGCTTTGTGCTAAGCTAGTAACTGCTTATCCATCAATTCCCTTATCTTAGCAGGGTCTGTAGGAAAGTATCTGGGAATATCAGGAAATGATTGATTGATTTTGCGCAACCAGTTGGTGCAGTAATAATCTTTTCATTTTCCCCTCTACTTCTAAAATAATGACCTTCCATTGAATCCCCTTCTACTGCTGGCTGATTGTGTTTGTGTTACTATCCATATGCCTAATGACTGGAGATAAAGAAAGATTGCTCGCTCAGTATATAGCGGCATGGTCTGCCAGCTCGTAGTGCTGAGCTCTCACTGTTCTGCTAATCAATACCTTATATATTTCTTTTGGCAGAAACACTTTATGTGAAATTCATCCAGAAATATTCAGGCCAGGATTTTGTTATCACCTTCTGGACGTTATGTCACTTTTCAGCTGTAATTAACGTCTTACGCTTCCTGCTGTAAATTCATTCCAAGATGACGTCATGCGGATAAATCTCTGGGAATGTTTTCCCTACCTGTGTTTCCACCCGATTACATTTTAGATGATTGAATTCATTGTACGTCTTTAATTTATCCGTTACTTTGCTACATGATGATGATAGTACAGCAGGGTGGTGGAATGGCACTACAATACAGAGGGGGTTATTAGTCACTACAGTACAGAGGGGGTTATTAGGCACTACAATACAGAGGGGGTTATTAGGCACTACAGTACAGAGGGGGTTATTAGGCACTATAGTACAGAGGGGGTTATTAGGCACTACAGTACAGAGGGGGTTATTAGTCACTACAGTACAGAGAGGGTTATTAGGCACTACAGTACAGAGGGGGTTATCAGGCACTACAGTACAGGGGGGGTTATTAGTCACTACAGTACAGTGGGGTTATTAGGCACTACAGTACCGTTGGACTTATTAGGCACTACAGTACAGTGGGGGTTATTAGGCACTACGGTACAGTGGGGCTTATTAGGCACTACGGTACAGTGGGGGCTATTAGGCTCTACCGTACAGTGGGGGCTATTAGGCACTACGGTACAGTGGGGGTTATTAGGCACTATGGTACAGTGGGGGTTATTAGGCACTACAGTACAGTGAGGTTATTAGGCACTATAGTACAGAGGGAGTTATTAGGCACTACAGTACAGAGGGGGTTATTAGGCACTACAGTACAGGGGGGTTATTAGTCACTACAGTACAGTGGGGTTATTAGGCACTACAGTACAGTGGGGGTTATTAGGCACTACAGTACAGAGGGGGTTATTAGGCACTACAGTACAGGGGGGGGTATTAGTCACTACAGTACAGTGGGGTTATTAGGCACTACAGTACAGTGGGGTTATTAGGCACTACAGTACAGAGGGGGTTATTAGGCACTACAGTACAGTGGGGGTTATTAGTGACTACAGTACAGTGGGGTTATTAGGCACTACAATACAGTGGGGGTTATTAGTCACTACAGTACAGTGGGGTTATTAGGCACTTCAGTACAGTGGGGGTTATTAGTCACTACAGTACAGTGGGGTCATTAGGCACTACAGTACAGTGGGGGTTATTAGGCACTACAGTACAGAGGGGGTTATTAGGCACTACAGTACAGAGGGATTTATTAGGCACTACAGTACAGTGGGGGTTATTAGGCACTACAGTACAGAGGGGGTTATTAGTCACTACAGTACAGACAGGGTTATTAGGCACTACGGTACAGAGGCGGTTATTAGTCACTACAGTACAGCGGGGGTTATTAGTCACTACAGTACAGAGGGGGTTATTAGGCACTACGGTACAGAGGGGATTATTAGGCACTACAGTACAGTGGGGGTTATTAGTAACTATAGTACAGTGGGGTTATTAGGCACTACAGTACAGAGGGGTTTATTAGGCACTACAGTACAGAGGGGGTTATTAGTCACTACAGTACAGTGGGGTTATTAGGCACTACAGTACAGAGGGGGTTATTACTACAGTACAGTGGGGGTTATTAGTCACTACAGTACAGTGGGGTTATTAGGCAGTACAGTACAGTGGGGGTTATTAGGCACTACAGTACAGAGGGGGTTATTAGTCACTACAGTACAGAGGGACTTATTAGGCTCTACAGTACAGAGGGGGTTATTTGGCACTACAGTACAGAGGGGGTTATTAGGCACTACTGTACAGAGGGATTTATTAGGCACTACAGTACAGAGGAAGTTATTAGGCACTACAGTACAGATGGACTTATTAGGCAATACAGTACAGTGGGGCTTATTAGGCACTACATTTCAGAGGGGGTTATTAGGCACTACAGTACAACGGGGGTTATTAGGCACTAAAGTACAGTGGGGGTTATTAGTCACTACAGTACAGAGGAACTTATTAGGCACTACAGTATAGAGGGGGTTATTAGGCACTACAGTACAGTGGGACTTATTAGGCACTACGGTACAGTGGGGGTTATTAGGCACTACGGTACAGTGGGGCTTATTAGGAACTACGGTACAGTGGGGGCTATTAGGCTCTATCGTACAGTGGGGGCTATTAGGCACTACGGTACAGTGGGTTTATTAGGCACTACAGTAGAGTAGGGGTTATTAGGCACTACAGTACAGTGGGGGTTATTAGGCACTACAGTACAGTGGGGATTATTAGGCACCACGGTACAGTGGGGATTATTAGGCACTACGGTACAGTGGGAATTATTAGGCATTACTGTACAGTGGGGTTATTAGGCACTACGGTACAGTGGGGGTTATTAGGCACTACAGTACAGTGGGGCTTATTAGGCACTACGGTACAGTGGGGGTTATTAGGCACTACAGTACAGTGGGGGTTATTAGGCACTACAGTACAGTGGGGGTTATTAGTCACTACAGTACAGTGGGGTTATTAGGCACTACAGTATAGTGGGAGTTACTAGGCACTACAGTACAGAGGGGGTTATTAGGCACTACAGTACAGGGGGGTTATTAGTCACTACAGTATAGTGGGAGTTACTAGGCACTACAGTACAGAGGGGGTTATTAGTCACTACAGTACAGAGAGGGTTATTAGGCACAGTACAGTGGGGCTTATTAGGCACTACAGTACAGTGGGACTTATTAGGCACTACTGTACAGTGGGGCTTATTAGGCACAGTACAGTGGGGCTTATTAGGTACTACAGTACAGTGGGGTTATTAGGCACTACAGTACAGAGGGACTTTTTAGGCACTACAGTACAGAGGGGGTTATTAGGCACTACAGTACAGTGGGACTTATTAAGCACTACAGTACAGTGGGGGTTATTAGGCACTACGGTACAGTTGGGCTTATTAGGCTCTACGGTACAGTGGGGGCTATTAGACTCTACCATACAGTGGGGGCTATTAGGCATTTCGGTACAGTGGGTTTATTAGGCACTACAGTACAGTGGGGGTTATTAGGCACTACAATACAGTGGGGGTTATTAGGCACTGTGGTACAGTGGTGCTTATTAGGCATCACGGTACAGTGGGGGTTATTAGGCATTACTGTACAGTGGGGGTTATTAGGCATTACAATACAGTGGGGTTATTAGGCACTACGGTACAGTGGGGCTTATTAGGCACTACAGTACAG
Organism: Taudactylus pleione; assembly: GCA_031769625.1. NCBI lineage: Eukaryota > Metazoa > Chordata > Amphibia > Anura > Myobatrachidae > Taudactylus > Taudactylus pleione. Next base: position 199,863 of record JAUIMM010000381.1, on the reverse strand, counting down.
TGGGGGCTTATTAGGCACTACAGTACAGTGGGGGTTATTAGGCACTACTGTACAGTGGGGTTATTAGGCACTACGGTACAGTGGGGGTTATTAGGCATTACTGTACAGTGGGGTTATTAGGCACTACGGTACAGTGGGGCTTATTAGGCACTACGGTACAGTGGGGCTTATTAGGCACTACAGTTCAGTGGGGTTATTAGGCACTACACTATAGTGGGAGTTACTAGGCACTACAGTACAGTGGGGTTATTAGTCACTACAGTATAGTGGGGCTTATTAGGCACTACAGTACAGAGGGGGTTATTATTCACAGTACAGTGGGGCTTATTAGGTACTACAGTACAGTGGGGTTATTAGGCACTACAGTACAGTGGGGGTTATTAGGCACTACAGTACAGTGGGGGTTATTAGGCACTACAGTACAGTGGGGTTATTATGCACTACAGTACAGAGGGACTTATTAGGCTCTACAGTACAGAGGGGGTTATTAGGCACTACAGTACGGTGGGACTTATTAGGCTCTACAGTACAGAGGGACTTATTAGGCACTACAGTACTGTGGGGGTTATTAGGCACTACAGTACAGTGGGGTTATTATGCACTACAGTATAGTGGGAGTTACTAGGCACTACAGTACAGTGGGACTTCTTAGGCACTACAGTAAAGTGGGGCTTATTAGGTACTACAGTACAGTGGGGGTTATTAGGTACTACAGTACAGTGGGGGTTATTAGGCACTACAGTACAGTGGGGGTTATTAGGTACTACAGTACAGTGAGGCTTATTAGGTACTACTGTACAGTGGGGGTTATTAGGCACTACAGTACAGTGGGACTTATTAGGCACAGTACAGTGGGGCTTATTAGGTACTACAGTACAGTTGGGGTTATTAGGCACTACAGTACAGAGGGGGTTATTAGGCACTACAGTACAGGGGGGGTTATTAGTCACTACAGTACAGTGGGGTTATTAGGCACTACAGTACAGAGGGGGTTATTACTCACTACAGTACAGTGGGGGTTATTAGTCACTACAGTACAGTGGGGTTATTAGGCACTACAGTACAGAGGGGGTTATTAGGCACAGTACAGTGGGGCTTATTAGGCACTACAGTACAGTGGGACTTATTAGGCACTACGGTACAGTGGGGCTTATTAGGCACAGTACAGTGGGGCTTATTAGGTACTACAGTACAGTGGGGTTATTAGGCACTACAGTACAGAGGGACTTTTTAGGCACTACAGTATAGAGGGGGTTATTAGGCACTACAGTACAGTGGGACTTATTAAGCCCTACGGTACAGTGGGGGTTATTAGGCACTACGGTACAGTTGGGCTTATTAGGCTCTACGGTACAGTGGGGGCTATTAGACTCTTCCATACAGTGGGGGCTATTAGGCATTACGGTACAGTGGGTTTATTAGGCACTACAGTACAGTGGGGGTTATTAGGCACTACAATACAGTGGGGGTTATTAAGCACTGTGGTACAGTGGTGCTTATTAGGCATCACGGTACAGTGGGGGTTATTAGGCATTACTGTACAGTGGGGGTTATCAGGCATTACTGTACAGTGGGGTTATTAGGCACTACGGTACAGTGGGGCTTATTAGGCACTACAGTACAGTGGGCCTTATTAGGCACTACAGTACAGTGGGGGTTATTAGGCACTACTGTACAGTGGGGTTATTAGGCACTACGGTACAGTGGGGGTTATTAGGCATTGCTGTACATTGGGGTTATTAGGCACTACGGTACAGTGGGGCTTATTAGGCACTACGGTACAGTGGGGCTTAAGAGGCACTACAGTTCAGTGGGGTTATTAGGCACTACACTATAGTGGGAGTTACTAGGCACTACAGTACAGTGGGGTTATTAGTCACTACAGTATAGTGGGGCTTATTAGGCACTACAGTACAGAGGGGGTTATTATTCACAGTACAGTGGGGCTTATTAGGTACTACAGTACAGTGGGGTTATTAGGCACTACAGTACAGTGGGGGTTATTAGGCACTACAGTACAGTGGGGGTTATTAGGCACTACAGTACAGTGGGGTTATTATGCACTACAGTACAGAGGGACTTATTAGGCTCTACAGTACAGAGGGGGTTATTAGGCACTACAGTACGGTGGGACATATTAGGCTCTACAGTACAGAGGGACTTATTAAGCACTACAGTACAGTGGGGGTTATTAGGCACTACAGTACAGTGGGGTTATTATGCACTACAGTATAGTGGGAGTTACTAGGCACTACATTACAGTGGGACTTCTTAGGCACTACAGTAAAGTGGGGCTTATTAGGTACTACAGTACAGTGGGGGTTATTAGGTACTACAGTACAGTGGGGGTTATTAGGCACTACAGTACAGTGGGGCTTTTTAGGCACAGTACAGTGGGGCTTATTAGGTACTACAGTACAGTGAGGCTTATTAGGTACTACTGTACAGTGGGGGTTATTAGGCACTACAGTACAGTGGGACTTATTAGGCACAGTACAGTGGGGCTTATTAGGTACTACAGTACAGTTGGGGTTATTAGGCACTACAGTACAGAGGGGGTTATTAGGCACTACAGTACAGGGGGGGGGGTTATTAGTCACTACAGTACAGTGGAGTTATTAGGCACTACAGTACAGAGGGGGTTATTACTCACTACAGTACAGTGGGGGTTATTAGTCACTACAGTACAGTGGGGTTATTAGGCACTACAGTACAGAGGGGGTTATTAGTCACTACAGTACAGAGAGGGTTATTAGGCACTACAGTACGGGGGGGTTATTAGGCACTACAGTATAGTGGGGGTTATTAGGCACTACAGTACAGAGGGGGTTATTAGTCACTACAGTACAGAGGGACTTATTAGGCTCTACAGTACAGAGGGGGTTATTAGGCACTACAGTACAGAGGGATTTATTAGGCACTACAGTACAGAGGAAGTTATTAGGCACTACAGTACAGATGGACTTATTAGGCACTACATTACAGACGGGGTTATTAGGCACTACAGTACAAGGGGGTTATTAGGCACTACAGTACAGTGGGGGTTATTAGTCACTACAGTACAGAGGGACTTATTAGGCACTACAGTACAGTTGGGGTTATTAGTCACTACAGTACAGAGGAACTTATTAGGCACTTCAGTATAGAGGGGGTTATTAGGCACTACAGTACAGTGGGACTTATTAGGCACTACGGTACAGTGGGGGTTATTAGGCACTACTGTACAGTGGGGCTTATTAGGAACTACGGTACAGTGGGGGCTATTAGGCTCTACCGTACAGTGGGGGCTATTAGGCACTACGGTACAGTGGGTTTATTAGGCACTACAGTACACTGGGGGTTATTAGGCACTACAGTACAGTGGGGGTTATTAGGCACTACAGTACAGTGGGGGTTATTAGGCACTACAGTACAGTGAGGCTTATTAGGCACCACGGTACAGTGGGGATTATTAGGCACTACGGTACAGTGGGAATTATTTGGCATTACTGTACAGTGGGGTTATTAGGCACTACGGTACAGTGGGGGTTATTAGGCACTACAGTACAGTGGGGGTTATTAGGCACTACAGTACAGTGGGGGTTATTAGTCACTACAGTACAGTGGGGTTATTAGGCACTACAGTATAGTGGGAGTTACTAGGCACTACAGTACAGTGGGGCTTATTAGGCACTACAGTACAGTGGGACTTATTAGGCACTACAGTACAGTGGGGCTTATTAGGCACTACAGTACAGTGGGGTTATTAGGCACTACAGTACAGAGGGACTTTTTAGGCACTACAGTACAGAGGGGGTTATTAGGCACTACAGTACAGTGGGACTTATTAAGCACTACAGTACAGTGGGGGTTATTAGGCACTACGGTACAGTGGGGCTTATTAGGCTCTACGGTACAGTGGGGGCTATTAGACTCTACCATACAGTGGGGTTATTAGGCATTACGGTACAGTGGGTTTATTAGGCACTACAGTACAGTGGGGGGTTTTAGGCACTACAATACAGTGGGGGTTATTAGACACTGTGGTACAGTGGTGCTTATTAGGCATCACGGTACAGTGGGGGTTATTAGGCATTACTGTACAGTAGGGGTTATTAGGCACTACAGTACAGTGGGGGTTATTAGGCACTACAGTACAGTGGGGTTATTAGGCACTACAGTACAGTGGGGCTTTTTAGGCACAGTACAGTGGGGCTTATTAGGTACTACAGTACAGTGAGGCTTATTAGGTACTACTGTACAGTGGGGGTTATTAGGCACTACAGTACAGTGGGACTTATTAGGCACAGTACAGTGGGGCTTATTAGGTACTACAGTACAGTTGGGGTTATTAGGCACTACAGTACAGGGGGGGGGTTATTAGTCACTACAGTACAGTGGAGTTATTAGGCACTACAGTACAGAGGGGGTTATTACTCACTACAGTACAGTGGGGGTTATTAGTCACTACAGTACAGTGGGGTTATTAGGCACTACAGTACAGAGGGGGTTATTAGTCACTACAGTACAGAGAGGGTTATTAGGCACTACAGTACGGGGGGGTTATTAGGCACTACAGTATAGTGGGGGTTATTAGGCACTACAGTACAGAGGGGGTTATTAGTCACTACAGTACAGAGGGACTTATTAGGCTCTACAGTACAGAGGGGGTTATTAGGCACTACAGTACAGAGGGATTTATTAGGCACTACAGTACAGAGGAAGTTATTAGGCACTACAGTACAGATGGACTTATTAGGCACTACATTACAGACGGGGTTATTAGGCACTACAGTACAAGGGGGTTATTAGGCACTACAGTACAGTGGGGGTTATTAGTCACTACAGTACAGAGGGACTTATTAGGCACTACAGTACAGTTGGGGTTATTAGTCACTACAGTACAGAGGAACTTATTAGGCACTTCAGTATAGAGGGGGTTATTAGGCACTACAGTACAGTGGGACTTATTAGGCACTACGGTACAGTGGGGTTATTAGGCACTACAGTACAGTGGGGTTATTAGGCACTACAGTACAGAGGGGGTTATTAGGCACTACAGTACAGTGGGTTTTATTAGTGACTACAGTACAGTGGGGTTATTAGGCACTACAATACAGTGGGGGTTATTAGTCACTACAGTACAGTGGGGTTATTAGGCACTTCAGTACAGTGGGGGTTATTAGTCACTACAGTACAGTGGGGTCATTAGGCACTACAGTACAGTGGGGGTTATTAGGCACTACAGTACAGAGGGGGTTATTAGGCACTACAGTACAGAGGGATTTATTAGGCACTACAGTACAGTGGGGGTTATTAGGCACTACAGTACAGAGGGGGTTATTAGTCACTACAGTACAGACAGGGTTATTAGGCACTACGGTACAGAGGCGGTTATTAGTCACTACAGTACAGCGGGGGTTATTAGTCACTACAGTACAGAGGGGGTTATTAGGCACTACGGTACAGAGGGGATTATTAGGCACTACAGTACAGTGGGGGTTATTAGTAACTATAGTACAGTGGGGTTATTAGGCACTACAGTACAGAGGGGTTTATTAGGCACTACAGTACAGAGGGGGTTATTAGTCACTACAGTACAGTGGGGTTATTAGGCACTACAGTACAGAGGGGGTTATTACTACAGTACAGTTGGGGTTATTAGTCACTACAGTACAGTGGGGTTATTAGGCAGTACAGTACAGTGGGGGTTATTAGGCACTACAGTACAGAGGGGGTTATTAGTCACTACAGTACAGAGGGACTTATTAGGCTCTACAGTACAGAGGGGGTTATTTGGCACTACAGTACAGAGGGGGTTATTAGGCACTACTGTACAGAGGGATTTATTAGGCACTACAGTACAGAGGAAGTTATTAGGCACTACAGTACAGATGGACTTATTAGGCAATACAGTACAGTGGGGCTTATTAGGCACTACATTTCAGAGGGGGTTATTAGGCACTACAGTACAACGGGGGTTATTAGGCACTAAAGTACAGTGGGGGTTATTAGTCACTACAGTACAGAGGAACTTATTAGGCACTACAGTATAGAGGGGGTTATTAGGCACTACAGTACAGTGGGACTTATTAGGCACTTCGGTACAGTGGGGGTTATTAGGCACTACGGTACAGTGGGGCTTATTAGGAACTACGGTACAGTGGGGGCTATTAGGCTCTATCGTACAGTGGGGGCTATTAGGCACTACGGTACAGTGGGTTTATTAGGCACTACAGTAGAGTAGGGGTTATTAGGCACTACAGTACAGTGGGGGTTATTAGGCACTACAGTACAGTGGGGATTATTAGGCACCACGGTACAGTGGGGATTATTAGGCACTACGGTACAGTGGGAATTATTAGGCATTACTGTACAGTGGGGTTATTAGGCACTACGGTACAGTGGGGGTTATTAGGCACTACAGTACAGTGGGGCTTATTAGGCACTACGGTACAGTGGGGGTTATTAGGCACTACAGTACAGTGGGGGTTATTAGGCACTACAGTACAGTGGGGGTTATTAGTCACTACAGTACAGTGGGGTTATTAGGCACTACAGTATAGTGGGAGTTACTAGGCACTACAGTACAGAGGGGGTTATTAGGCACTACAGTACAGGGGGGTTATTAGTCACTACAGTATAGTGGGAGTTACTAGGCACTACAGTACAGAGGGGGTTATTAGTCACTACAGTACAGAGAGGGTTATTAGGCACAGTACAGTGGGGCTTATTAGGCACTACAGTACAGTGGGACTTATTAGGCACTACTGTACAGTGGGGCTTATTAGGCACAGTACAGTGGGGCTTATTAGGTACTACAGTACAGTGGGGTTATTAGGCACTACAGTACAGAGGGACTTTTTAGGCACTACAGTACAGAGGGGGTTATTAGGCACTACAGTACAGTGGGACTTATTAAGCACTACAGTACAGTGGGGGTTATTAGGCACTACGGTACAGTTGGGCTTATTAGGCTCTACGGTACAGTGGGGGCTATTAGACTCTACCATACAGTGGGGGCTATTAGGCATTTCGGTACAGTGGGTTTATTAGGCACTACAGTACAGTGGGGGTTATTAGGCACTACAATACAGTGGGGGTTATTAGGCACTGTGGTACAGTGGTGCTTATTAGGCATCACGGTACAGTGGGGGTTATTAGGCATTACTGTACAGTGGGGGTTATTAGGCATTACAATACAGTGGGGTTATTAGGCACTACGGTACAGTGGGGCTTATTAGGCACTACAGTACAGTGGGGGCTTATTAGGCACTACAGTACAGTGGGGGTTATTAGGCACTACTGTACAGTGGGGTTATTAGGCACTACGGTACAGTGGGGGTTATTAGGCATTACTGTACAGTGGGGTTATTAGGCACTACGGTACAGTGGGGCTTATTAGGCACTACGGTACAGTGGGGCTTATTAGGCACTACAGTTCAGTGGGGTTATTAGGCACTACACTATAGTGGGAGTTACTAGGCACTACAGTACAGTGGGGTTATTAGTCACTACAGTATAGTGGGGCTTATTAGGCACTACAGTACAGAGGGGGTTATTATTCACAGTACAGTGGGGCTTATTAGGTACTACAGTACAGTGGGGTTATTAGGCACTACAGTACAGTGGGGGTTATTAGGCACTACAGTACAGTGGGGGTTATTAGGCACTACAGTACAGTGGGGTTATTAGGCACTACAGTACAGAGGGACTTATTAGGCTCTACAGTACAGAGGGGGTTATTAGGCACTACAGTACGGTGGGACTTATTAGGCTCTACAGTACAGAGGGACTTATTAGGCACTACAGTACTGTGGGGGTTATTAGGCACTACAGTACAGTGGGGTTATTATGCACTACAGTATAGTGGGAGTTACTAGGCACTACAGTACAGTGGGACTTCTTAGGCACTACAGTAAAGTGGGGCTTATTAGGTACTACAGTACAGTGGGGGTTATTAGGTACTACAGTACAGTGGGGGTTATTAGGCACTACAGTACAGTGGGGGTTATTAGGTACTACAGTACAGTGAGGCTTATTAGGTACTACTGTACAGTGGGGGTTATTAGGCACTACAGTACAGTGGGACTTATTAGGCACAGTACAGTGGGGCTTATTAGGTACTACAGTACAGTTGGGGTTATTAGGCACTACAGTACAGAGGGGGTTATTAGGCACTACAGTACAGGGGGGGTTATTAGTCACTACAGTACAGTGGGGTTATTAGGCACTACAGTACAGAGGGGGTTATTACTCACTACAGTACAGTGGGGGTTATTAGTCACTACAGTACAGTGGGGTTATTAGGCACTACAGTACAGAGGGGGTTATTAGGCACAGTACAGTGGGGCTTATTAGGCACTACAGTACAGTGGGACTTATTAGGCACTACGGTACAGTGGGGCTTATTAGGCACAGTACAGTGGGGCTTATTAGGTACTACAGTACAGTGGGGTTATTAGGCACTACAGTACAGAGGGACTTTTTAGGCACTACAGTATAGAGGGGGTTATTAGGCACTACAGTACAGTGGGACTTATTAAGCCCTACGGTACAGTGGGGGTTATTAGGCACTACGGTACAGTTGGGCTTATTAGGCTCTACGGTACAGTGGGGGCTATTAGACTCTTCCATACAGTGGGGGCTATTAGGCATTACGGTACAGTGGGTTTATTAGGCACTACAGTACAGTGGGGGTTATTAGGCACTACAATACAGTGGGGGTTATTAAGCACTGTGGTACAGTGGTGCTTATTAGGCATCACGGTACAGTGGGGGTTATTAGGCATTACTGTACAGTGGGGGTTATCAGGCATTACTGTACAGTGGGGTTATTAGGCACTACGGTACAGTGGGGCTTATTAGGCACTACAGTACAGTGGGCCTTATTAGGCACTACAGTACAGTGGGGGTTATTAGGCACTACTGTACAGTGGGGTTATTAGGCACTACGGTACAGTGGGGGTTATTAGGCATTGCTGTACATTGGGGTTATTAGGCACTACGGTACAGTGGGGCTTATTAGGCACTACGGTACAGTGGGGCTTAAGAGGCACTACAGTTCAGTGGGGTTATTAGGCACTACACTATAGTGGGAGTTACTAGGCACTACAGTATAGTGGGGTTATTAGTCACTACAGTATAGTGGGGCTTATTAGGCACTACAGTACAGAGGGGGTTATTATTCACAGTACAGTGGGGCTTATTAGGTACTACAGTACAGTGGGGTTATTAGGCACTACAGTACAGTGGGGGTTATTAGGCACTACAGTACAGTGGGGGTTATTAGGCACTACAGTACAGTGGGGTTATTATGCACTACAGTACAGAGGGACTTATTAGGCTCTACAGTACAGAGGGGGTTATTAGGCACTACAGTACGGTGGGACATATTAGGCTCTACAGTACAGAGGGACTTATTAAGCACTACAGTACAGTGGGGGTTATTAGGCACTACAGTACAGTGGGGTTATTATGCACTACAGTATAGTGGGAGTTACTAGGCACTACATTACAGTGGGACTTCTTAGGCACTACAGTAAAGTGGGGCTTATTAGGTACTACAGTACAGTGGGGGTTATTAGGTACTACAGTACAGTGGGGGTTATTAGGCACTACAGTACAGTGGGGCTTTTTAGGCACAGTACAGTGGGGCTTATTAGGTACTACAGTACAGTGAGGCTTATTAGGTACTACTGTACAGTGGGGGTTATTAGGCACTACAGTACAGTGGGACTTATTAGGCACAGTACAGTGGGGCTTATTAGGTACTACAGTACAGTTGGGGTTATTAGGCACTACAGTACAGAGGGGGTTATTAGGCACTACAGTACAGGGGGGGGGGTTATTAGTCACTACAGTACAGTGGAGTTATTAGGCACTACAGTACAGAGGGGGTTATTACTCACTACAGTACAGTGGGGGTTATTAGTCACTACAGTACAGTGGGGTTATTAGGCACTACAGTACAGAGGGGGTTATTAGTCACTACAGTACAGAGAGGGTTATTAGGCACTACAGTACGGGGGGGTTATTAGGCACTACAGTATAGTGGGGGTTATTAGGCACTACAGTACAGAGGGGGTTATTAGTCACTACAGTACAGAGGGACTTATTAGGCTCTACAGTACAGAGGGGGTTATTAGGCACTACAGTACAGAGGGATTTATTAGGCACTACAGTACAGAGGAAGTTATTAGGCACTACAGTACAGATGGACTTATTAGGCACTACATTACAGACGGGGTTATTAGGCACTACAGTACAAGGGGGTTATTAGGCACTACAGTACAGTGGGGGTTATTAGTCACTACAGTACAGAGGGACTTATTAGGCACTACAGTACAGTTGGGGTTATTAGTCACTACAGTACAGAGGAACTTATTAGGCACTTCAGTATAGAGGGGGTTATTAGGCACTACAGTACAGTGGGACTTATTAGGCACTACGGTACAGTGGGGGTTATTAGGCACTACTGTACAGTGGGGCTTATTAGGAACTACGGTACAGTGGGGGCTATTAGGCTCTACCGTACAGTGGGGGCTATTAGGCACTACGGTACAGTGGGTTTATTAGGCACTACAGTACACTGGGGGTTATTAGGCACTACAGTACAGTGGGGGTTATTAGGCACTACAGTACAGTGGGGGTTATTAGGCACTACAGTACAGTGAGGCTTATTAGGCACCACGGTACAGTGGGGATTATTAGGCACTACGGTACAGTGGGAATTATTTGGCATTACTGTACAGTGGGGTTATTAGGCACTACGGTACAGTGGGGGTTATTAGGCACTACAGTACAGTGGGGGTTATTAGGCACTACAGTACAGTGGGGGTTATTAGTCACTACAGTACAGTGGGGTTATTAGGCACTACAGTATAGTGGGAGTTACTAGGCACTACAGTACAGTGGGGCTTATTAGGCACTACAGTACAGTGGGACTTATTAGGCACTACAGTACAGTGGGGCTTATTAGGCACTACAGTACAGTGGGGTTATTAGGCACTACAGTACAGAGGGACTTTTTAGGCACTACAGTACAGAGGGGGTTATTAGGCACTACAGTACAGTGGGACTTATTAAGCACTACAGTACAGTGGGGGTTATTAGGCACTACGGTACAGTGGGGCTTATTAGGCTCTACGGTACAGTGGGGGCTATTAGACTCTACCATACAGTGGGGTTATTAGGCATTACGGTACAGTGGGTTTATTAGGCACTACAGTACAGTGGGGGTTTTTAGGCACTACAATACAGTGGGGGTTATTAGACACTGTGGTACAGTGGTGCTTATTAGGCATCACGGTACAGTGGGGGTTATTAGGCATTACTGTACAGTAGGGGTTATTAGGCACTACAGTACAGTGGGGGTTATTAGGCACTACAGTACAGTGGGGTTATTAGGCACTACAGTACAGTGGGGCTTTTTAGGCACAGTACAGTGGGGCTTATTAGGTACTACAGTACAGTGAGGCTTATTAGGTACTACTGTACAGTGGGGGTTATTAGGCACTACAGTACAGTGGGACTTATTAGGCACAGTACAGTGGGGCTTATTAGGTACTACAGTACAGTTGGGGTTATTAGGCACTACAGTACAGGGGGGGGGTTATTAGTCACTACAGTACAGTGGAGTTATTAGGCACTACAGTACAGAGGGGGTTATTACTCACTACAGTACAGTGGGGGTTATTAGTCACTACAGTACAGTGGGGTTATTAGGCACTACAGTACAGAGGGGGTTATTAGTCACTACAGTACAGAGAGGGTTATTAGGCACTACAGTACGGGGGGGTTATTAGGCACTACAGTATAGTGGGGGTTATTAGGCACTACAGTACAGAGGGGGTTATTAGTCACTACAGTACAGAGGGACTTATTAGGCTCTACAGTACAGAGGGGGTTATTAGGCACTACAGTACAGAGGGATTTATTAGGCACTACAGTACAGAGGAAGTTATTAGGCACTACAGTACAGATGGACTTATTAGGCACTACATTACAGACGGGGTTATTAGGCACTACAGTACAAGGGGGTTATTAGGCACTACAGTACAGTGGGGGTTATTAGTCACTACAGTACAGAGGGACTTATTAGGCACTACAGTACAGTTGGGGTTATTAGTCACTACAGTACAGAGGAACTTATTAGGCACTTCAGTATAGAGGGGGTTATTAGGCACTACAGTACAGTGGGACTTATTAGGCACTACGGTACAGTGGGGTTATTAGGCACTACAGTACAGTGGGGTTATTAGGCACTACAGTACAGAGGGGGTTATTAGGCACTACAGTACAGTGGGTTTTATTAGTGACTACAGTACAGTGGGGTTATTAGGCACTACAATACAGTGGGGGTTATTAGTCACTACAGTACAGTGGGGTTATTAGGCACTTCAGTACAGTGGGGGTTATTAGTCACTACAGTACAGTGGGGTCATTAGGCACTACAGTACAGTGGGGGTTATTAGGCACTACAGTACAGAGGGGGTTATTAGGCACTACAGTACAGAGGGATTTATTAGGCACTACAGTACAGTGGGGGTTATTAGGCACTACAGTACAGAGGGGGTTATTAGTCACTACAGTACAGACAGGGTTATTAGGCACTACGGTACAGAGGCGGTTATTAGTCACTACAGTACAGCGGGGGTTATTAGTCACTACAGTACAGAGGGGGTTATTAGGCACTACGGTACAGAGGGGATTATTAGGCACTACAGTACAGTGGGGGTTATTAGTAACTATAGTACAGTGGGGTTATTAGGCACTACAGTACAGAGGGGTTTATTAGGCACTACAGTACAGAGGGGGTTATTAGTCACTACAGTACAGTGGGGTTATTAGGCACTACAGTACAGAGGGGGTTATTACTACAGTACAGTTGGGGTTATTAGTCACTACAGTACAGTGGGGTTATTAGGCAGTACAGTACAGTGGGGGTTATTAGGCACTACAGTACAGAGGGGGTTATTAGTCACTACAGTACAGAGGGACTTATTAGGCTCTACAGTACAGAGGGGGTTATTTGGCACTACAGTACAGAGGGGGTTATTAGGCACTACTGTACAGAGGGATTTATTAGGCACTACAGTACAGAGGAAGTTATTAGGCACTACAGTACAGATGGACTTATTAGGCAATACAGTACAGTGGGGCTTATTAGGCACTACATTTCAGAGGGGGTTATTAGGCACTACAGTACAACGGGGGTTATTAGGCACTAAAGTACAGTGGGGGTTATTAGTCACTACAGTACAGAGGAACTTATTAGGCACTACAGTATAGAGGGGGTTATTAGGCACTACAGTACAGTGGGACTTATTAGGCACTTCGGTACAGTGGGGGTTATTAGGCACTACGGTACAGTGGGGCTTATTAGGAACTACGGTACAGTGGGGGCTATTAGGCTCTATCGTACAGTGGGGGCTATTAGGCACTACGGTACAGTGGGTTTATTAGGCACTACAGTAGAGTAGGGGTTATTAGGCACTACAGTACAGTGGGGGTTATTAGGCACTACAGTACAGTGGGGATTATTAGGCACCACGGTACAGTGGGGATTATTAGGCACTACGGTACAGTGGGAATTATTAGGCATTACTGTACAGTGGGGTTATTAGGCACTACGGTACAGTGGGGGTTATTAGGCACTACAGTACAGTGGGGCTTATTAGGCACTACGGTACAGTGGGGGTTATTAGGCACTACAGTACAGTGGGGGTTATTAGGCACTACAGTACAGTGGGGGTTATTAGTCACTACAGTACAGTGGGGTTATTAGGCACTACAGTATAGTGGGAGTTACTAGGCACTACAGTACAGAGGGGGTTATTAGGCACTACAGTACAGGGGGGTTATTAGTCACTACAGTATAGTGGGAGTTACTAGGCACTACAGTACAGAGGGGGTTATTAGTCACTACAGTACAGAGAGGGTTATTAGGCACAGTACAGTGGGGCTTATTAGGCACTACAGTACAGTGGGACTTATTAGGCACTACTGTACAGTGGGGCTTATTAGGCACAGTACAGTGGGGCTTATTAGGTACTACAGTACAGTGGGGTTATTAGGCACTACAGTACAGAGGGACTTTTTAGGCACTACAGTACAGAGGGGGTTATTAGGCACTACAGTACAGTGGGACTTATTAAGCACTACAGTACAGTGGGGGTTATTAGGCACTACGGTACAGTTGGGCTTATTAGGCTCTACGGTACAGTGGGGGCTATTAGACTCTACCATACAGTGGGGGCTATTAGGCATTTCGGTACAGTGGGTTTATTAGGCACTACAGTACAGTGGGGGTTATTAGGCACTACAATACAGTGGGGGTTATTAGGCACTGTGGTACAGTGGTGCTTATTAGGCATCACGGTACAGTGGGGGTTATTAGGCATTACTGTACAGTGGGGGTTATTAGGCATTACAATACAGTGGGGTTATTAGGCACTACGGTACAGTGGGGCTTATTAGGCACTACAGTACAGTGGGGGCTTATTAGGCACTACAGTACAGTGGGGGTTATTAGGCACTACTGTACAGTGGGGTTATTAGGCACTACGGTACAGTGGGGGTTATTAGGCATTACTGTACAGTGGGGTTATTAGGCACTACGGTACAGTGGGGCTTATTAGGCACTACGGTACAGTGGGGCTTATTAGGCACTACAGTTCAGTGGGGTTATTAGGCACTACACTATAGTGGGAGTTACTAGGCACTACAGTACAGTGGGGTTATTAGTCACTACAGTATAGTGGGGCTTATTAGGCACTACAGTACAGAGGGGGTTATTATTCACAGTACAGTGGGGCTTATTAGGTACTACAGTACAGTGGGGTTATTAGGCACTACAGTACAGTGGGGGTTATTAGGCACTACAGTACAGTGGGGGTTATTAGGCACTACAGTACAGTGGGGTTATTAGGCACTACAGTACAGAGGGACTTATTAGGCTCTACAGTACAGAGGGGGTTATTAGGCACTACAGTACGGTGGGACTTATTAGGCTCTACAGTACAGAGGGACTTATTAGGCACTACAGTACTGTGGGGGTTATTAGGCACTACAGTACAGTGGGGTTATTATGCACTACAGTATAGTGGGAGTTACTAGGCACTACAGTACAGTGGGACTTCTTAGGCACTACAGTAAAGTGGGGCTTATTAGGTACTACAGTACAGTGGGGGTTATTAGGTACTACAGTACAGTGGGGGTTATTAGGCACTACAGTACAGTGGGGGTTATTAGGTACTACAGTACAGTGAGGCTTATTAGGTACTACTGTACAGTGGGGGTTATTAGGCACTACAGTACAGTGGGACTTATTAGGCACAGTACAGTGGGGCTTATTAGGTACTACAGTACAGTTGGGGTTATTAGGCACTACAGTACAGAGGGGGTTATTAGGCACTACAGTACAGGGGGGGTTATTAGTCACTACAGTACAGTGGGGTTATTAGGCACTACAGTACAGAGGGGGTTATTACTCACTACAGTACAGTGGGGGTTATTAGTCACTACAGTACAGTGGGGTTATTAGGCACTACAGTACAGAGGGGGTTATTAGGCACAGTACAGTGGGGCTTATTAGGCACTACAGTACAGTGGGACTTATTAGGCACTACGGTACAGTGGGCTTATTAGGCACAGTACAGTGGGGCTTATTAGGTACTACAGTACAGTGGGGTTATTAGGCACTACAGTACAGAGGGACTTTTAGGCACTACAGTATTAGAGGGGGTTATTAGGCACTACAGTACAGTGGGACTTATTAAGCCCTACGGTACAGTGGGGGTTATTAGGCACTACGGTACAGTTGGGCTTATTAGGCTCTACGGTACAGTGGGGGCTATTAGACTCTTCCATACAGTGGGGGCTATTAGGCATTACGGTACAGTGGGTTTATTAGGCACTACAGTACAGTGGGGGTTATTAGGCACTACAATACAGTGGGGGTTATTAAGCACTGTGGTACAGTGGTGCTTATTAGGCATCACGGTACAGTGGGGGTTATTAGGCATTACTGTACAGTGGGGGTTATCAGGCATTACTGTACAGTGGGGTTATTAGGCACTACGGTACAGTGGGGCTTATTAGGCACTACAGTACAGTGGGCCTTATTAGGCACTACAGTACAGTGGGGGTTATTAGGCACTACTGTACAGTGGGGTTATTAGGCACTACGGTACAGTGGGGGTTATTAGGCATTGCTGTACATTGGGGTTATTAGGCACTACGGTACAGTGGGGCTTATTAGGCACTACGGTACAGTGGGGCTTAAGAGGCACTACAGTTCAGTGGGGTTATTAGGCACTACACTATAGTGGGAGTTACTAGGCACTACAGTATAGTGGGGTTATTAGTCACTACAGTATAGTGGGGCTTATTAGGCACTACAGTACAGAGGGGGTTATTATTCACAGTACAGTGGGGCTTATTAGGTACTACAGTACAGTGGGGTTATTAGGCACTACAGTACAGTGGGGGTTATTAGGCACTACAGTACAGTGGGGGTTATTAGGCACTACAGTACAGTGGGGTTATTATGCACTACAGTACAGAGGGACTTATTAGGCTCTACAGTACAGAGGGGGTTATTAGGCACTACAGTACGGTGGGACATATTAGGCTCTACAGTACAGAGGGACTTATTAAGCACTACAGTACAGTGGGGGTTATTAGGCACTACAGTACAGTGGGGTTATTATGCACTACAGTATAGTGGGAGTTACTAGGCACTACATTACAGTGGGACTTCTTAGGCACTACAGTAAAGTGGGGCTTATTAGGTACTACAGTACAGTGGGGGTTATTAGGTACTACAGTACAGTGGGGGTTATTAGGCACTACAGTACAGTGGGGCTTTTTAGGCACAGTACAGTGGGGCTTATTAGGTACTACAGTACAGTGAGGCTTATTAGGTACTACTGTACAGTGGGGGTTATTAGGCACTACAGTACAGTGGGACTTATTAGGCACAGTACAGTGGGGCTTATTAGGTACTACAGTACAGTTGGGGTTATTAGGCACTACAGTACAGAGGGGGTTATTAGGCACTACAGTACAGGGGGGGGGGTTATTAGTCACTACAGTACAGTGGAGTTATTAGGCACTACAGTACAGAGGGGGTTATTACTCACTACAGTACAGTGGGGGTTATTAGTCACTACAGTACAGTGGGGTTATTAGGCACTACAGTACAGAGGGGGTTATTAGTCACTACAGTACAGAGAGGGTTATTAGGCACTACAGTACGGGGGGGTTATTAGGCACTACAGTATAGTGGGGGTTATTAGGCACTACAGTACAGAGGGGGTTATTAGTCACTACAGTACAGAGGGACTTATTAGGCTCTACAGTACAGAGGGGGTTATTAGGCACTACAGTACAGAGGGATTTATTAGGCACTACAGTACAGAGGAAGTTATTAGGCACTACAGTACAGATGGACTTATTAGGCACTACATTACAGACGGGGTTATTAGGCACTACAGTACAAGGGGGTTATTAGGCACTACAGTACAGTGGGGGTTATTAGTCACTACAGTACAGAGGGACTTATTAGGCACTACAGTACAGTTGGGGTTATTAGTCACTACAGTACAGAGGAACTTATTAGGCACTTCAGTATAGAGGGGGTTATTAGGCACTACAGTACAGTGGGACTTATTAGGCACTACGGTACAGTGGGGGTTATTAGGCACTACTGTACAGTGGGGCTTATTAGGAACTACGGTACAGTGGGGGCTATTAGGCTCTACCGTACAGTGGGGGCTATTAGGCACTACGGTACAGTGGGTTTATTAGGCACTACAGTACACTGGGGGTTATTAGGCACTACAGTACAGTGGGGGTTATTAGGCACTACAGTACAGTGGGGGTTATTAGGCACTACAGTACAGTGAGGCTTATTAGGCACCACGGTACAGTGGGGATTATTAGGCACTACGGTACAGTGGGAATTATTTGGCATTACTGTACAGTGGGGTTATTAGGCACTACGGTACAGTGGGGGTTATTAGGCACTACAGTACAGTGGGGGTTATTAGGCACTACAGTACAGTGGGGGTTATTAGTCACTACAGTACAGTGGGGTTATTAGGCACTACAGTATAGTGGGAGTTACTAGGCACTACAGTACAGTGGGGCTTATTAGGCACTACAGTACAGTGGGACTTATTAGGCACTACAGTACAGTGGGGCTTATTAGGCACTACAGTACAGTGGGGTTATTAGGCACTACAGTACAGAGGGACTTTTTAGGCACTACAGTACAGAGGGGGTTATTAGGCACTACAGTACAGTGGGACTTATTAAGCACTACAGTACAGTGGGGGTTATTAGGCACTACGGTACAGTGGGGCTTATTAGGCTCTACGGTACAGTGGGGGCTATTAGACTCTACCATACAGTGGGGTTATTAGGCATTACGGTACAGTGGGTTTATTAGGCACTACAGTACAGTGGGGGTTTTTAGGCACTACAATACAGTGGGGGTTATTAGACACTGTGGTACAGTGGTGCTTATTAGGCATCACGGTACAGTGGGGGTTATTAGGCATTACTGTACAGTAGGGGTTATTAGGCACTACAGTACAGTGGGGGTTATTAGGCACTACAGTACAGTGGGGTTATTAGGCACTACAGTACAGTGGGGCTTTTTAGGCACAGTACAGTGGGGCTTATTAGGTACTACAGTACAGTGAGGCTTATTAGGTACTACTGTACAGTGGGGGTTATTAGGCACTACAGTACAGTGGGACTTATTAGGCACAGTACAGTGGGGCTTATTAGGTACTACAGTACAGTTGGGGTTATTAGGCACTACAGTACAGGGGGGGGTTATTAGTCACTACAGTACAGTGGAGTTATTAGGCACTACAGTACAGAGGGGGTTATTACTCACTACAGTACAGTGGGGGTTATTAGTCACTACAGTACAGTGGGGTTATTAGGCACTACAGTACAGAGGGGGTTATTAGTCACTACAGTACAGAGAGGGTTATTAGGCACTACAGTACGGGGGGGTTATTAGGCACTACAGTATAGTGGGGGTTATTAGGCACTACAGTACAGAGGGGGTTATTAGTCACTACAGTACAGAGGGACTTATTAGGCTCTACAGTACAGAGGGGGTTATTAGGCACTACAGTACAGAGGGATTTATTAGGCACTACAGTACAGAGGAAGTTATTAGGCACTACAGTACAGATGGACTTATTAGGCACTACATTACAGACGGGGTTATTAGGCACTACAGTACAAGGGGGTTATTAGGCACTACAGTACAGTGGGGGTTATTAGTCACTACAGTACAGAGGGACTTATTAGGCACTACAGTACAGTTGGGGTTATTAGTCACTACAGTACAGAGGAACTTATTAGGCACTTCAGTATAGAGGGGGTTATTAGGCACTACAGTACAGTGGGACTTATTAGGCACTACGGTACAGTGGGGGTTATTAGGCACTACTGTACAGTGGGGCTTATTAGGAACTACGGTACAGTGGGGGCTATTAGGCTCTACCGTACAGTGGGGGCTATTAGGCACTACGGTACAGTGGGTTTATTAGGCACTACAGTACACTGGGGGTTATTAGGCACTACAGTACAGTGGGGGTTATTAGGCACTACAGTACAGTGGGGGTTATTAGGCACTACATTACAGTGAGGCTTATTAGGCACCACGGTACAGTGGGGATTATTAGGCACTACGGTACAGTGGGAATTATTAGGCATTACTGTACAGTGGGGTTATTAGGCACTACGGTACAGTGGGGGTTATTAGGCACTACAGTACAGTGGGGGTTATTAGGCACTACAGTACAGTGGGGGTTATTAGTCACTACAGTACAGTGGGGTTATTAGGCACTACAGTATAGTGGGAGTTACTAGGCACTACAGTACAGTGGGGCTTATTAGGCACTACAGTACAGTGGGACTTATTAGGCACTACAGTACAGTGGGGCTTATTAGGCACTACAGTACAGTGGGGTTATTAGGCACTACAGTACAGAGGGACTTTTTAGGCACTACAGTACAGAGGGGGTTATTAGGCACTACAGTACAGTGGTACTTATTAAGCACTACAGTACAGTGGGGGTTATTAGGCACTACGGTACAGTGGGGCTTATTAGGCTCTACGGTACAGTGGGGGCTATTAGACTCTACCATACAGTGGGGTTATTAGGCATTACGGTACAGTGGGTTTATTAGGCACTACAGTACAGTGGGGGTTTTTAGGCACTACAATACAGTGGGGGTTATTAGACACTGTGGTACAGTGGTGCTTATTAGGCATCACGGTACAGTGGGGGTTTTTAGGCATTACTGTACAGTGGGGGTTATTAGGCACTACAGTACAGTGGGGGTTATTAGGCACTACAGTACAGTGGGGTTATTAGGCACTACAGTATAGTGGGAGTTACTAGGCACTACAGTACAGTTGGGCTTATTAGGTACTACAGTACAGTGAGGTTATTAGGCACTACAGTACAGTTGGGGTTATTAGGCACTACAGTACAGTGGGGGTTATTAGGCACTGTGGTACAGTGGTGCTTATTAGGCACCACGGTACAGTGGGGATTATTAGGCACTACGGTACAGTGGGGGTTATTAGGCATTACTGTACAGTGGGGTTATTAAGCACTACGGTACAGTTGGGCTTATTAGGTACTACAGTACAGTGGGGGTTATTAGGCACTACAGTACAGTGGGGGTTATTAGGCACAGTACAGTGGGGCTTATTAGGCACTACAGTACAGTGGGGCTTATTAGGCACAGTACAGTGGGGCTTATTAGGTACTACAGTACAGTGAGGTTATTAGGCACAGTACAGTGGGGCTTATTAGGCACAGTACAGTGGGGCTTATTAGGTTCTACAGTACAGTGGGGCTTATTAGGTACTACAGTTCAGTGGGGCTTATTAGGTACTACAGTACAGTGAGGTTATTAGGCACTACAGTACAGTGGGGGTTATTAGGCACAGTACAGTGGGGCTTATTAGGCACTACAGTACAGTGGGGCTTATTAGGCACTACAGTACAGTGGGGTTATTAGGCACAGTACAGTGAGGTTATTAGGCACAGTACAGTGGGGTTATTAGGCACTACAGTACAGTGGGGTTATTAGGCACTACAGTAGAGTGGGGGTTATTAGGCACAGTACAGTGGGGCTTATTAGGCACTACAGTACAGTGGGGCTTATTAGGTACTACAGTACAGTGAGGTTATTAGGCACTACAGTACAGTTGGGGTTATTAGGCACTACAGTACAGTGGGGGTTATTAGGTACTACAGTACAGTGAGGTTATTAGGCACTACAGTACAGTGGGGGTTATTAGGCACTGTACAGTGGGGCTTATTAGGTAATACAGTACAGTGAGGTTATTAGGCACTACAGTACAGTTGGGGTTATTAGGCACTACAGTACAGTGGGGGTTATTAGGTACTACAGTACAGTGAGGTTATTAGGCACTACAGTACAGTGGGGCATATTAGGCAAAGTACAGTGGGGCTTATTAGGTACTACAGTACAGTGAGGTTATTAGGCACAGTACAGTGGGGCTTATTAGGCACAGTACAGTGGGGCTTATTAGGTACTACAGTACAGTGGGGCTTATTAGGTACTACAGTACAGTGGGGCTTATTAGGCACTACAGTACAGTGGGGGGTATTAGGCACAGTACAGTGGGGCTTATTAGGCACTACAGTACAGTGGGGCTTATTAGGCACAGTACAGTGGGGCTTATTAGGTACTACAGTACAGTCGGGGTTATTAGGCACTACAGTACAGTGGGGCTTATTAGGCACTACAGTACAGTGGGGCTTATTAGGTACTACAGTACAGTGAGGTTATTAGGCACTACAGTACAGTGGGGCTTATTAGGCACTACAGTACAGTGGGGCTTATTAGGTACTACAGTACAGTGAGGTTATTAGGCACAGTACAGTGGGGCTTATTAGGCACAGTACAGTGGGGCTTATTAGGCACTACAGTACAGTGGGGTTATTAGGCACTACAGTACAGTGGGGGTTATTAGGCACAGTACAGTGGGGCTTATTAGGCACTACAGTACAGTGGGGCTTATTAGGCACAGTACAGTGGGGCTTATTAGGTACTACAGTACTGTCGGGGTTATTAGGCACTACAGTACAGTGGGGCTTATTAGGCACTACAGTACAGTGGGGCTTATTAGGTACTACAGTACAGTGAGGTTATTAGGCACTACAGTACAGTGGGGCTTATTAGGTACTACAGTACAGTTAGGGTTATTAGGCACTACAGTACAGTTGGGGTTATTAGGCACTACAGTATAGTGGGGGTTATTAGGCACTACAGTACAGTGAGGTTATTAGGCACAGTACAGTGGGGGTTATTAGGCACTACAGTACAGTGAGGTTATTAGGCACAGTACAGTGGGGGTTATTAGGCACTACAGTACAGTGAGGTTATTAGGCACAGTACAGTGGGGCTTATTAGGCACAGTACAGTGGGGCTTATTAGGCACTACAGTACAGTGGGTTTGTTAGTCACTACGGTACAGTGGGGCTTATTAGTTCACAAGAGAATCCTTATTCTTGTTATAGTTATTTCAGACAGGTGCCATCATATTGCTGGAATTGTTACAATATTTATTCATTCCTTGAAAGCGCATTTCATACAATTGTTTTAGTTTGTGTATAAAGTGGACCAGTTGGTACTGGGAGATGAACTAGCTGCAACTAAGGGGCAATTTTTCAATTAATCTATATATATTACATAATACCTTTTTTCAGTGAAGCGCGAGGAGATTGAATACTAAGCAATTGGTATCCTGTAATCATCCCTTACAGCAGGGAAGGGGATCCTTTCTTCTACCGAGGGCCATTTGCGGGCCTGGTGACATCACACAGTGGCGGGGCCACAAACGCCAGTGATTGCAGCAATGCTGTAAGGCAGCGGTGTGACTGTCTGAAGTGTACTAGGGACACCCCAGGTGGCACTGCTGCATAGATTCTGGCTGCAGGGTACCATTCTAGGCACCCTGCTAGCCAGAGGAGGCTAGCAGAAAAAAGCTCCGAGGGCCAGACCAAATGATTCCGCGGGCCTTATATGTCCCCCGGGCCTGAGGTTCCCCATCCCTGCACTAAAGTATAGTGAGGTTTATTATTGGCACTTATACAGCGCACACATATTCTGCAGCACTTTACAAAGAATATTTGGCCATTCACATCAGTCCCAGCCTCAGCGGAGCTTACACTCTATGTTCCCTACCACATGTGTACACACACATATGCATTAGGGTTCAATTTGACCGGAGCCATTTAACCTACCAGTATACTGTATTTTTGGATTATGGGTTGAAACTGGAGTAACCAGAGGAAACCTACTCCATCATGGGGAAAACATACAAACTTCACACAGCCAAGGCTTGGTGGGAATCGGAACCAGGACCTCAGTAATGCTAACCAATAAAGCGTCCATGCAGCGTATAGATTCGGTTTATATCCAGTTAGGATATAACTGCCTATAAATACTGTTTGTGTTATGGCCTTCTCTCATATTTGACACAAACTTGCCAAAGAGAAGCTAGAGGGATATGGGTACAATTAAGGTACAATTAGGGTACAGTCAGTGCTCGAAGCAAGGACTGAGCCATGCCGTGCCGCCCGCCAGAAGATCTGGTGCCGGCCCACCAACTGTAATCAGCACCGACGGACATTCTGAAAAACAGGGGCTCAGAGGCCTCGGACGTTTGTGTGGTCAGCATGGCCGACCTGGTGCAGGGCAGAAATTATGGTCAGAGGTGGGAGCGGGACGCGGGGATGTGTGTATAATTGAGGAGGGTCTGGTAGCGAGCAGTTAGGGAAACTCCAGTTGCCTGGTGACTACAAATCCCAGCATTCTGCCATTTGAGCAGCAGCATGTAGTCTGTCATAGTTAGGGCCGTAGTTAGGGTCATAGTCAGAGCACACAGAGCTACTGTCTTCTCCTGTATAGGAGGGTGTAGTAGGTATTACCGCCGGAAGCAGGGTTGGTGGTTCAAATCCCGACAGCGGCAGCCCGGCAAGGGTGAAAATTCTGATCGTCGCTAAGGTAAGTATCGCTAACCTAATTCCCCCCCTAACCCTAACTCTCCCTTAGGGGTGCCTAACCCTAACCTCCCCCCCAAGTACCTAACCCTAATCCCCCCTCTAAGTGCCTAAACCTAACCCACCCTTCCCCGCTGCCTAAACCTAACCCTCCTGGGGGGGTTGTCTGACCTAAGTCCTCCCGGGAGCCCTAAACCTAACCCTCCCCTGCCCGGCTTACCTTTGTTCGATATGCTGGCCGTCGGTCTTTCGGCGTCTGGTTAATGACAGGCGTCGAAAAGTCGACGCCTGTCATTAGTACCATGCCGGTATTAGAAAGTCTGGAAGCCGGCGGTCGGCATTTAGACCGTCGGCTTCCAAACTACATCCCGTATAGGAAACTCCCACAACCACCTCATATATCGGTCACACTGGGAGCCCCTGACCCTGTACAGCTGCATGGAGCGGCCACAGGAGCATGTCCAGAGCAAATCTCATTGTCGCGGGATAGTGCATGTACTCTACAGGTCTTATCTCTCTGTCATATTACCCGCTCACAAGTGTGTATGTTATGTGTTCTCTTCATATGACAGCACTTTTCAGTCCCAGGCTACTGCAGTTATATGAGGGTGCTATATGGGGAGCAATTGTTACTTACCTCTGTTATACGAGGGTGCTATATAGGGAGCACATATTACTCAGCTATGTTATACGAGGGTGCTATATAGGGAGCACGTATTACTCAGCTATGTTATACGAGGGTGCTATATAGGGAGCACATATTACTCACCTCTGTTATACGAGGGTGCTATATAGGGAGCACATATTACTCAGCTATGTTATACAAGGGTGCTATATAGGGAGCACGTATTACTCAGCTATGTTATACAAGGGTGCTCTATAGGGAGCACGTATTACTCAGCTATGTTATACAAGGGTGCTATATAGGGAGCACGTATTACTCAGCTATGTTATACAAGGGTGCTATATAGGGAGTACATATTACTCTGCTATGTTATACGAGGGTGTTATATAGGGAGCACATATTACTCAGCTATGTTATACGAGGGTGCTATATAGGGATCACATATTACTCACCTCTGTTATACGAGGGTGCTATATAGGAATCAATTATTACTTACCTCTGTTATACGAGGGTGCTATATAGGGAGCTGGTATTACTCAGCTATGTTATATGAGGGTGCTATATAGGGAGCACGTATTACTCAGCTATGTTATACGAGGGTGCTATATAGGGAGCACATATTACTCACCTCTGTTATACGAGGGTGCTATATAGGAATCAATTATTACTTACCTCTGTTATACGAGGGTGCTATATAGGGAGCAGGTATTACTCAGCTATGTCATATGAGGGTGCTATATAGGGAGCACGTATTAGTCAACTATGTTATACAAGGGTGCTATATAGGGAGTACATATTACTCTGCTATGTTATACGAGGGTGCTATATAGGGAGCACGTATTACTCAGCAATGTTATACGAGGGTGCTATATAGGGAGCAATTATTACCTCTGTTATACGAGGGTGCTATATAGGGAGCTGGTATTACTCAGCTATGTTATATTTGGGTGCTATATAGGGAGCACGTATTACACAGCTATGTTATACGAGGGTGCTATATAGGGAGCACATATTACTCACCTCTGTTATACGAGGGTGCTATATAGGGAGCACATATTACTCAGCTATGTTATACAAGGGTGCTATATAGGGAGCACGTATTACTCAGCTATGTTATACAAGGGTGCTATATAGGGAGCACATATTACTCAGCTATGTTATACGAGGGTGCTATATAGGAATCAATTATTACTTACCTCTGTTATACGAGGGTGCTATATAGGGAGCAGGTATTACTCAGCTATGTCATATGAGGGTGCTATATAGGGAGCACGTATTAGTCAACTATGTTAGACAAGGGTGCTATATAGGGAGTACATATTACTCAGCTATGTTATACGAGGGTGCTATATAGGGAGCACGTATTACTCAGCAATGTTATACGAGGGTGCTATATAGGGAGCTGGTATTACTCAGCTATGTTATATTTGGGTGCTATATAGGGAGCACGTATTACTCAGCTATGTTATAAGAGGGTGCTATATAGGGAGCACATATTACTCAGCTATGTTATATGAAGGTGCTATATAGGGAGCACATATTACTCAGATATGTTATACAAGGGTGCTATATAGGGAGCACGTATTACTCAGCTATGTTATACAAGGGTGCTATATAGGGAGCACGTATTACTCAGCTATGTTATACGAGGGTGCTATATAGGGAGCACATATTACTCAGCTATGTTATACAAGGGTGCTATATAGGGAGCACGTATTACTCAGCTATGTTATACGAGGGTGCTATATAGGGAGCACGTATTACTCAGCTATGTTATACAAGGGTGCTATATAGGGAGCACGTATTACTCAGCTATGTTATACAAGGGTGCTATATAGGGAGCACGTATTACTCAGCTATGTTATACAAGGGTGCTATATAGGGAGCACATATTACTCAGCTATGTTATACGAGGGTGCTATATAGGAATCAATTATTACTTACCTCTGTTATACGAGGGTGCTATATAGGGAGCAGGTATTACTCAGCTATGTCATATGAGGGTGCTATATAGGGAGCACGTATTAGTCAACTATGGCCCTGATTCAGAGCCGGACGCAAGAGGCTGCTCGTTCGCTCCGAGCGATGTTTGTCCAACTGCGCATGCGTACGGATCGTAATACGCATGCGCGAACCACTCAGTGTGGCCGAAATTCATGTGCTCGCAAAATAGCGAATGCCTGATAATTTGAGTGACAGAAAGAGGCGTATGTGGGTGGTAACAGGGGAAGGTGCTTGAAAACGGGGAGTGGAGATCCGATCGCAGGCGTGCTTAAAGGTCAAAACGGGCGTTTTATGGGTGTGCATATTTAAAACAGCAGCGTCATTGACCACGTCACTGGGTTCTTTTATAGCCAGAACTGCTCGCAAAATTGTGGTAGCAAAAACCAACCACAAGAATAGCGAGCAGTTCATACCCTGGTCGATGTACTCGATTAATCTAATAAATAGCGGACATGACGTAGGATGCGAGCGGCCAGGGGGCGTATTTTAAAAAAAAACGAACGCAAGTTTTGTTCGCTCGTTCAGACCTAGAGGCGTGAACAGACCGCAAACAGCGAACGGTTCATTTGAATAGCCACCCCTTGTTTTAGAACGAACGACCGCAAATAGCGAGTAGCTCTGAATGAGGGCCTATGTTATACAAGGGTGCTATATAGGGAGTACATATTACTCAGCTATGTTATACGAGGGTGTTATATAGGGAGCACGTATTACTCAGCAATGTTATACGAGGGTGCTATATAGGGAGCAATTATTACTTACCTCTGTTATACGAGGGTGCTATATAGGGAGCAGGTATTACTCAGCTATGTTATATGAGGGTGCTATATAGGGAGCACATATTACTCAGCTATGTTATACGAGGGTGCTATATAGGGAGCAATTATTACTTACCTCTGTTATAGGAGGGTGCTATATAGGGAGCAGGTATTACTCAGCTATGTTATAAGAGTGTGCTGTAAGGGAGCACGTATTACTCACCTCTGTTATACGAGGGTGCTATAAAGGGAGCACGTATTACTCAACTATGTTATAAGAGGGTGCTATATAGGGAGCACATAATACTCAGCTTTGTTATACCAGGGTGCTATATAGGGTGCACATATTACTCAACTGTTATACAAGGGTGCTATATAGGGAGCTCGTATTACTCAGCTATGTTATACGAGGGTGCTATATAGGGTGCACACATTACTCAGCTATGTTATACGAGGGTGCTATATAGGGAACAATTATTACTCACCTCTGTTATACGAGGGTGTTATATAGGGAGCACATATTACTCAGCTATGTTATAAGAGGGTGCTATATAGGGAGCACATATTACTCAGCTATGTTATATGAAGGTGCTATATAGGGAGCACATATTACTCAGATATGTTATACGAGGATGATATATTGGAAGCAGCTATTACTCAGCTATGTTATACGAGGGTGCTATATAGGGTGCAGGTATTACTCAGCTATGTTATACGAGGGTGCTATATAGGGAGCAATTATTACTTACCTCTTTTATACGAGGGTACTATATAGGTAGCATTTATTACTTACCTCTGTTATACGAGGGTGCTATATAGGGAGCAATTATTACTCACCTCTGTGATACAAGGGTACTATATAGGGAGCTCTTATTACTCAGCTATGTTATAAGAGGGTGCTATATAGGGAGCACATATTACTCAGCTATGTTATACGAGGGTGCTATATAGGGAGCACATATTACTCAGCTATGTTATACGAGGATGCTATATAGGAAGCAGCTATTACTCAGCTATGTTATACGAGGGTGCTATATAGGGTGCAGGTATTACTCAGCTATGTTATATGAGGGTGCTACATAGGGAGCACATATTACTCATCTCTGTTATACGAGGGTGCTATAAAGGGAGCACGTATTACTCAGCTATGTTATACAAGGGTGCTATATAGGGAGCACATATTACTCAGCTATGTTATACAAGGGTGCTATATAGGGAGCTCGTATTACTCAGCTATGTTATACGAGGGTGCTATATAGGGAGCACACATTACTCAGCTATGTTATACGAGGGTGCTATATAGGCAGCATTTATTACTCAGCTATGTTATAAGAGGGTTCTATATAGGGAACACGTATTACTCAGCAATGTTATACGAGGGTGCTATATAAGGAGCAGGTACATATTACTCAGCTATGTTATACTAGAGTGCTATATAGGGAGCACTTATTACTCAGCTATGTCATAAGAGGGTGCTATATAGGGAGCACATATTACTCAGCTATGTTATACGAGGGTGCTATATAGGGAGCAGGTATTACTCAGCTATGTTATACGAGGGTGCTATATAGGGAGCACTTATTACTCAGCTATGTTATACGAGGGTACTATATAGGGAGCTCATATTACTCAGCTATGTTATACGAGGGTTCTATATAGGGAGCAGATATTACTCAGCTATGTTATACAAGAGTGCTATATATGGAGCAGGTATTACTCAGCTATGTTATATGAGGGTGCTCTATTGGGAGCATGTATATCTCAGCTATGTTATACGAGGGTGCTATATAGGGAGCAGGTATTACTCAGCAATGTTATACGAGGGTGCTCTATAGGGAGCAGGTATTACTCAGCTATATTATATGAGGGTGCTATATAGGGAGCACATATTACTCAGCTATGTTATACAAGGGTGCTCTATAGGGAGCATGTATTACTCAGCTATGTTATACGAGGGTGCTACATAGGGTGCAGGTATTACTCAGCTATGTTATACGTGGGTGCTATATAGGGAGCACATATTACTCATCTATGTTATACGAGGGTGCTATATAGGGATCACTTATTACTCAGCTATGTTATACGAGGGTGCTATATAGGGAGCAGGTATTTTCAGTTATGTTATACAAGGGTGCTATATAGGGAGCATGTATTACTCAGCTATGTTATAAGAGGGTGCTATATAGGGAGTACATAATACTCAGCTATGCTATATGAGGGAGCCGGTATTACTCAGCTATGTTATACAAGGGTGCTATATAGGGAGCACGTATTACTCAGCTATGTTATACGAGGGTGCTATATAGGAAGTATGTATTACTCAGTTATGTTATACAAGGGTGCTATATAGGGAGCACGTATTACTCAGCAATGTTATACGAGGGTGCTTTATAGGGAGCAGGTATTACTCAGCTATGTTATATGAGGGTGCTATATAGGGAGCACGTATTACTCAGCTATGTTATATGAGGGTGCTATATAGGGAGCACATATTACTCAGCTATGTTATAAGAGGGTGCTATATAGGGAGCATGTATTACTCTGCTATGTTATACGAGTGTGCTATATAGGGAGCACATATTACTCAGCTATGTTATACGAGGGTGCTCTATGGGGAGCAAATATTTCTCAGCTATGTTATATGAGGGTGCATTATAGGGAGCAGGTATTACTCAGCTATGTTATACGAGGGTGCTGTGTGTATAGGGAGCACTTAATAATTGGCATCACTTATATGATGGTTGGCATAATGTTTAAGGAACATTACTTTGTGGCATAATGTGTATAAGGGGCATTACTTCGTGTGGCATAATGTGTATAAGGGTCATTACTGTGTGTGGCATAATGTGTATAAGAGTCATTACTGTGTGGCATAATGTGTAGAAGTGTCATTACTGTGTGTGGCATAATGTGTATAAGGGGCATTACTGTGTGGCATAATGTGTATAAGGGGCATTACTGTGTGGCATAATGTGTATAAGCATGCATAAGTTCAACCTTAGAAGTTCAACCTTAGACCACTGGGTACAGTTATGGTACACTGCCCGGGATGCACCAAGCATCATATTTGATTACAGTACATCCTGACACTGATCGCACACATAGAGGTGTTTAGTAACACCCTATGCATGTACAATTGCATTTAAAACTACAAGGGACAGCTCTTCCAATAAGAAAGATATTTGCTATTGGTGCTAACAACAAAATGCTGCAAATCCATGTGTATCTAGCAGATAAAAGCATGGGGGGGATTTTGTTCATATTATGATCAAAACATTTAAGCTTGCAGCCCGTCACCAAGGGACCCCAATTCTCTTCAAGTCCCTACTGCAGCATATATGCCCAACACACCATTACATTGCAGCTAAATGCACTCACTGCCCAGATACAGAGGGTAACATCTATACAGGGCCTTGTGTGTGAGCCACACCCAACTAGGCCTCATAGCCGTGACTGAAGGCAGCCATGATAGCACTAGGCAACATTTTGAAACAAAGCAGAAAATAAATATGTGCTAATTTTTACCCATATTGTACGTGGTACCAGCTGCGTGGCAGTATGGGGTTGGGGACAGGATTCCGGCGCTCGGGATGTCGGAGGTCAGAATGCCAACGCCGGCATGACAGGGATAGTATACTGACACTTGTTGGTCGGTATGCTAACCATCCCCCTCTCCCTACGCTAACCCTCTCTCCCCGGTGCCTCACCCTAACCTCCCCCCTAGTGCCTACACATACTTCACCTCCCTGAACCCTAAACCTAACCCTCCCTCCTAGTGCCTATCCCTAACCCTCCCCCTAGTGCCTAACCCCGCTACTTACCTCTGGTATCAGGGCGCGGTGGATTTTGGCGCTGGTAATGTAAGAGTCGGCATCCCGACTTCCGGGATGCATATATGTATACAACACTGAGAGACTTATGTTATCTGCGCTAACGATAAGTAAATAAGAGCTGTCCTTTGCAATGTGCGGACTTTCCGGCTTTATAAGCCGGGAGTCCTTCTGCGCATACACAATCGCCGACCAGCGCATGCGAGAGCTGCAGGTGACACTGGGAGGGATCCTGTTGGATCCCTCTTGGGAATGCATTTGTAGATTTAGGTGCCTATGGGATACAAGCAGTGGCATATCTAGGGCGGGTCGAACAGGGCACGTGCCCTGGGCACCATTGGACTAGCAACGCTTTGCCGCCGGCCGCGGTCCAGGACACTGGTGTCAAGTCAGTGTTGTGCGGACCACACTGCATAGGGGGGACTACTACTGGGGGCACTATATTAGGGGCACAGCATAGGGGGGGACCACTGCATAGGGGGAACTACTACTGGGGGCACTATATAAGGGGCACTACTGGGGGCACTTCATAGGGGAGACTACTACTAGGGGCACTATATAAGGGGCACAGCATGGGGGGGACCACTGCATAGGGGGAACTGCTACTGGGGTCACTATATAAGGTTCACTACTGGGGGCACTGCATAGGGGTAACTACTACTGGGGTCACTATATAAGGTTCACTACTGGGGGCACTGCATAGGGGTAACTACTACTGGGGTCACTGTATAAGGTTCACTACTGGGGGCACTGCATAGGGGTAACTACTACTGGGGTCACTATATAAGGTTCACTACTGGGGCACTGCATAGGGGGAACTACTACTAGGGGCACTATATAAGAGGCACTACTGGGGGCACTGCATAGGAGGGAACACTACTGGGGGCCCTGTATAAGGGGCATTACTGGGAGCACTGCATAGGTGCACTGTATAAAGAGGACCACTACTGGGGGTACTGTATAAGGGGCACTGCATAAGGACACCACTACTCGGGGCACTGTATAAGGGGCAATATTGGGAGCACTGCATAGGGGGGACCACTAATGGAGGCACTGCATAAGGGGGACCACTACTGGGGGCACTGAATAGAGGGGACCACTACTGTCGGCCTTTATAATGGGGACCACTACTGGGGGCAGTGCATATGCGATACCACTACTGGGAGCACTGCATAGGGGGGCCACTACTGGGGGAACTGCATAGGGGGACCTCTACTGGAGGTACTGTATATTTGGCACTACTGGGGGCACAGTATAGGGGGACCACTAGCACTCTATAAGGGGCATTACTGGGGGCACTGTATGAGGGTGCACTACTGGGGGCACTGTATAAGAAGCACTACTAAGGGGCACTACTACAGTGGGCATTGCAAGAGGGGAACTACTACTGGGGGCATTAAGGTGCATATGGAATGGAAAGGAATGTTCCCAGAGTGACGAGAAACGGTGTTGTGTCATGTTGATACAAGCCCCTTGTGGCATGTGACAACGGCC
Organism: Taudactylus pleione; assembly: GCA_031769625.1. Classification (NCBI taxonomy): domain Eukaryota; kingdom Metazoa; phylum Chordata; class Amphibia; order Anura; family Myobatrachidae; genus Taudactylus; species Taudactylus pleione. The sequence continues at coordinate 167,093 of JAUIMM010000381.1, read as the reverse complement.
ACTTTTTCGGCGCGCGTCTTCATTTTTTAACTTGCCCTGCTCTCCAAATACCCTAGTTATGTCACTGGATACAAGCTCCAATAATTGGAGCATACAGTATGGGGAAATGCTGTCAAATCTCTGAAAAACGCCAGTTTTCTGAGTTTTGACTGCATTTTGGGCTTGATGCATCCCACCCACCTTACCTAACAGTGGTGGGCCTCATCCTACTTAGCTGTATCGCTATCTCTAGTTTTCTCTACTATAGTAACTTGGAGCTGGAACCAGCATTGGTAAATTGGTTGCCTCCTTTTCCACGATGATAGACCCACAACCATGAAATACTCTAAAAGCTGAATTGGAAGATCGGATCCGATTGTCAGCCAGTTACATCACTTGCAATAATAATTTCATTTGCGGTATACAGCCCATAAGGCTATCAATTTAATAGGGAAATAAGCACTATCTATGGTGCGCTGTGTTTGCAGGTAAATGTAACTTCTCTTCGCATTCACCTACACTGCCTCCAACAAAATGGACATGAGAAACCTTGTTGCTGTTTTCTCTGGTTATCCGGTGATCAAATATTTGCTCTCACGTCGTGGTTGCTGCGGCCGTGCTTTGTGGTAGATTAATACTTTCTAGTGTCCAACAAAACACTCCTGAGAACACACTCAGCTTTGGTAAACAGCATTATCTCTGTTATCTCAAACACATCGTGTTTGTACAGCAGATCTGGACAGCGTATCCCGTGCGAAAACGACATTTCTTGCATGTTGTTGCGTCTATTAATTCCTATACACAAATGGCTTTAGTTTATGCAGAATGAACTGGATCGAACCCGTCCTGCCCCGGTGAATGAGGAATTAGCCAAATCATTGTTCTGCAGGATTAATTCCCTTCTGCCTAAATAGCAAAATGTGGTTGGTTCCACTACCGCGGCTGTGTCCAACTTTATAGTGGGGGCATATGTAGCTATTCGGCTTCCAGCTTGTGCACAAACCGTGGGATGTGACTTATGTCCTTGGCACATTAATCTGAGAACTACGTCATATGGAATGCTAGAAGTTGAAGGGGACATAAGTCCCGACTTTCCTACCCACAGGACAAAGGTATCCAAAATCAAATCGGGACGTTGGTGAAGAGCTTTTAAATCAGGATTTTAAATGTAATGCATGAAATTGACATGTAGAACTTAGCACCTTGTTCAAACCAGGTTCAAACTTTTATAAGCTAAATGGCTACTGTACGGCCTTCGGAATTTTTAATGGTTATATCCAAAACGTGGAACTTTGAACTTGCGCATACTGTAGTAATGGTTGATATTTTAATAATAAAAAAATGAAAATAAATTAAAAGTTAAACGTATAATGAGCTTGATTGTGATTGTGCAATTGCAGATGCTCTTCTGTCTGGCCGCAGCAGCCTGCTTGCTACCATATGTTAATGTGAGCACGTGCCGATGATCCGCGCATCTGCATTACGATGGCCAGCCCGCTGTTTTTTTCCATCTGCATCCGTCATCATTAGCATCAGGATCACCCCATGCCGGGTGCAACTGGTCCATCAGAAACAAGCATCCCTGATTTTAAGTATAAATAGTTGCCATTTAGTAAATTATTTTAAAATAGTTATTAATAAACACTGGCGTATAATCATGATGAAAAAAAAAATTAAATGGTCATTAAGTATTTTTTAGTTCTAAAAGAGTCTTCTCCATATTCTGCCTTTATAAGGTTGAAATCACAGAGAAAAGTAATTTCAAATAAGTGTAACAATAATAATAATAATAATAATAATAATAATAATAATAATAATAATAATAATAAAATTAAAATAATAAAACAAGTATTCTTAAAAATAATAATATTAATAATATTAATAATAATAATAATAATAATAATAATAATAATAATAATAATAATAATAATAAAATGTAAATAATAAAACAAGTGTTCATCATGGTGAATGAAATAAGTAATTTGGGTCCTAGATGTAAAAAGTAAGGATTCCGCCTTTATCTTGTTCTAATATGATTTATCAGGGAATATGGAGAGATAAGGACGCGGCACGCGGGATAAGGGAGTAAAGGTAATTGGGATATAATACAGAGGGTGAAAGTGCTCAGAGGAGAGTGCACAGTGTCACACACGGGCAGGTGTAACTAGCATCACATTTTGAATGGGATACATCCCGCCACATTAACAGCGACGTTTATTAATGCCGTATGCATATAGATTTGCCATTAAAAACGCAAAGGACAAAGCTTCCAATAAGAACTGTCCTTTCACGGTGTGAGGACTCATAAACCCGGGAGTGCTTCTGCGCCTGAGTAACCATCGCCCAGCGCATGTGGGAGCCGCGGGGGACCCTGGGAGGGATCCTATTGGCTTCCTCTCTGGGAATTATGCCAGAAGAGGCCCATAGTATTGCTTTCCGGAGCTTGATACATATGGGGAGTGCTGTCAAACCTCCAGAGCTGATTCATTGGTACTTTATCTATCTCCGAAACATCTCCCCTATGTTTGAAAAATGACAGTTAGGAGTTGAGCGGTTGATGCTTTGGGGTCTATTTACTAAGCTTGGGATGGAAATAAAGTACCAACCAATTAGCCCCTAACTGTCATTTTTCAATAACAGCCTGTGACATGGAAGTTAGGAGCTGATTGGGTGGGACTTTATCTCCATCCCAAGCTTTGTAAATAGACTCCTTTATCTCTCTCCACCTTATCCAAGCTTTGATAAATCCCCCCCCCCTTCCCCCAAGTTCTAAGCGTGTCACCTTTTCCGAAACAGCGACCATTAGTTTTTCCATTTACTGTCCCGCAGGCGATGTTACGGCTCGGGTGGAATGGCCGGAGCTGGACGTGCCTGTAATATGCACTGTCGGCCTGTTTGCAGTTATTTGATGTCCACAATGGGTAAAGCCATTATTCAGCCACACAATTCATTTGTAAGAGAGCGAGGAGCAAAGTCCGCTGTGTGCTCTCTCTGCTGTAACAAATGTTATGTACATCCTGCAATGTATATTTAGCTGTGTTTGGCCGGTGCACTGTACATTTGTTTTGTGCAGTAACACAAACAAAATTTTGTCTTTCACCACTTAATCTGCACTATTCCAGCCAGCTCAGCGGCTGAACGCAGCAGAGCGCTTGGTTTGTAGCTAGTTTAAGAAAATAAGAAATTGTCTATTTCCTACACGGCTACAAGTATACATTATGTTTATTATATAGTTCTGGCAAGTACTTTATATGGCCGATAATAAAGAATACAGATCAATATAACAATGTACTTAATAAATTGGTATAATAAATAAATGACTAGGGTGTATATGGATAAAGTGGAAGAAGTTAATGTAACAACTAATAAGCTTCTGTCACTTTACAGACTGTAGGGTCTATGTACTAAGGGCCTGATTCAGAGCCGCTCGTAAGCGGCCGCTCGTTCGCTCCGAGCGATGTTCGCACAACTGTGCATGCGTATGGGTTGTAATACGCATGCGCGAACCAGTCATTACGGTCGGAAATTGTGTGCTCGCAAAATAGCGAATGCCTGCTAATTTGAGTGACAGAATGAGGCGTTTGTGGGTGGTAACAGGAGAAGGTGCTTGAAAACGGGGAGTGGTGATCCGAATGCAGGCGTGCCAAACGGTCAAAACGGGCGTTTTAAGGGTGTGCATAATTAACAAAGCAGCGTCATCGGCCACGTCACTTGGTTGTCTTTTAGCCTGAACTGTTCGCATGATTGCGGTAGGAAAATGCTACCACAAGCACTGCGAACAGTTCAGACGCCTTTCGATGTACACGATTAATCTAATAAATAGCGGAGATGACGTAGGATGCGAGCGGCCAGGGGGCGTTTTTAAAAAAATAGCGAGCGCATGTTTCGTTCGCTCGTTCAGACATAGAGGCTTCAACAGACCGCAAAGAGCGAGCGCTCAATTTAAATATCCGGCCCCTTTTTCTGAACGAGCGAGCGCAAATAGCGTCCGGCTCTGAATCAGGCCCTAAGCCTTGAAGAGAGATACAGTGGACAGAGATTGTACCATTCAATCAGCTAACTGTCACTTTACAGGCTGTGTTTAAAAAATGACAGGAGTTGATCAGTTGGTACTTTATTTCTGTTCCCTTCATCTCTCTCCAAGGCATAGAGCTCTATGTACTAGGCTGTGTGTGTGTCTATGTGCGAGAACCAATTACAAGCTGTTCGTATAATTGATTTTGTATACAAAATAGGCTGGTGTTAAGGACACCTCATAGAGCCTGACATGTGTAAGGCATGGGGTGGTCTCTGGTTATACTGGGGGGAAGGGGAGCAACATTTTTCATGCTTTTTATTTAATACTGTAAACACACCATGGGGAGTAACTAATGCGGAACATTCCTCTACAGGCCGATCCTCCGTTCTGCCGAAGCCGATCCAATCCACCTATTGGCGATCAAAAACGCTGATCGTTCGGACATCCGTGATCTGCGACCCGTCACGCATAGGCAAAATCAAGCATGTTAAAGCTCCACGACTCGTCGTTTCCGATCTGTTCTCGGTCAGAATATACGAATCGTAATTGTCCAACATGTTGGATTTCACCAATGCCCTGACCCGGGTTTCAGTAGAGAGGGGAATTCCCCCGATAGCTGCCTGATGTATGGGCCCCATCTTCTAAATCTGTTGCTTTATTTATTAACATTAACTTACATAGCGGCAGCATATTGCGGTGCGCGTTGAAATCAAAACAGTAATAAAACAAGACTGCGTAATAACAGACAGAAGGGTAAGAGGGTCCTGCTCACAGGCTTACACTCTATAGGACAATAGGAGTGTGGTACACAACAATAAGTGATACATATTACATATAGGTCCAGCCAGATTGCAGAGGGACATGGTGGCTGTATGATCCCATCACACGGGAATGTTGTCCTGTTGTCAGCGGGATGTGTGACTGTAGAAAGAGCATATACAGTATGTAACGTTATGTGTGGACCATACTTGCCCACTCTCCCAGAAGTCCTGGGAGTCTCCCGAATTTGTGGGAGTCTCTTCTTTCTCCCTGTAAAGTGGGCAAATCCCCTGCATCCCGCCATCAGATAGTGAAGCGGGCAGGATGCGAGGGATGATGTAATTCGCTATGAATCGCCTCATTGCAGCCCCATCCCCAGTGTTAATTAATTACAAACCATCACAGGGGGCGGGGGCGTGATGACGTGATCCGCCCCATTCCACCCACACAAACCAGGGAATACAGGCAAACCATTAAGAGGGCGGGACCAAGATGATGTATATAGCGCTTCCCCACCTCTGCCCCACCAGCCTGTCTCCTGCTGTCTCGGATTCAGACTTGCCAAGGTCGGCAGGTATGGCGTGGACTGTATAGAAGCGATGTAACTAGGTAGAATAGTCCCTAGAGGTTACGTGGGTGACTCTGGCATAGGATAAGCTGCTTGAAGTTGTGATTTCTCCGGGAACGCTTGTAGGCAGGGGCGTAACTTGGTACTTGATGGCCCAATAGCAAAAGATTGTGAGGGCAACTATTTACCACCCAATGGTATATAACACATGTCAGTTTGACAAGGAAGATGGGCTGCCCTCAACTCTGGGTCCCATAGCAACTGCACCCCTTGCACCTATGGTAGTTATGCCCATGCTTGCAGGTTTGGACACTAGAGGGAAATCTTGTGGCCCGTGGGAGGGCATTCCGCAGAGTGGGTGTAGCCCCAATTGGGGGCCGTAACCATGACTGAGAGCAGGTGACTGATCTTGTGCAGAGCAGAGGGGGTTAGCTTGGAGGTATTTAGAGATAAGGGAAGAGATGTATGTTGGCGAGGTTTGGTTAATAGCCTTATGTGTAAGTAGAAGTATTTGATTGTGTTTTTCCAAATGCAATGACAGCCAATGGAGGGACAGACAGTGGGGAGCAGCGATGAACATATAGCGAGGAAGGTCAGCTCGGCAACTGCATTCAGCTTATTAGCTTGTAGGGGTGACAGTCTGGTTAGGGGAAGGCCAATAAGGAGACTATTGCAATCATTTGCTGCTTTATTTATTCTATTAGTTCTTTTGTTGTGTTTTTGTTTGTACCTTACCGCCCAGACCTCTTACCGTCATATAGAAACACATGTAATAGAATATGTGTCGCACATTCCAATGCTGTCATAACAAATGACATTCAGTTCACGCGACAACTCAGAAGCGTACAGTTATGTTTATGAAGTCGTTAGATGCCGCAGACGGAACGTGTTACACATATGATATCTCCGCCGTTAGTGCGGCAGAAGCAGCGTAGACAATAGAGTGATAATGACATCTCCTCGTACAGACACACAGTCACAGCAGCCTCTCACCCCCAGTTATAGATTTCCTCACTTTTCAAATTACTGTTACTCTTTGTCATTATGGTTAATTGCAGTGAAATTACAGGATGATATTTTTGGTATGTGTTAGCATTAAAAATTAGTTTGCAGAAGGTCAATAATTAAGTTTACCTTATATGTGCAGCAAAATGACAGACTGCAAACAGACACTGGAAGCAGTTAAGTTCCCCATTACTGCAAATATATTAATGCTTCACACGTAAAGCGATATGCATTTTTTTATTTTCACCCCATTGAGTTGCCCTTATTTCAGCCTCTCAAGAGAAAACAGTAGGACTTTTATTGGCCTTATACTGTAAGTTTCCGATACGTAGAAGCTGTTCACACCTACACTCTTTACACATGGTCGTCCTGGACGGACTGGGGCTCCAGATCAGCCCTGGCAGTCTCACTGCGCGTAAAAGGGGCTTGGTCTTGCCACAAAAGGGGTGTGATTATGTCTCGCAGGTGCTTGCCACGAGCCATGGGAGCTTGGCCTCACGGCAAGCCCCCTATCTTTCAGTATCTCGACCAGGTAGAGTGCTGGGAGGCGGAGCTGGGAGGCCAGGGTTTAACATCCGAGCGGCCCATCAGCCCCTCTGGCATTTGCCAATCTGGCCCTGGCCGGGAGTCACTTGCATTGTATTTGGGTGCCATTAGTGGAACTTTGTACAGGAAAGGCTATATTACTTTTGGGGCCTTGCAAAGCTCCACCTATCACATTGAAGTGTCATGATAGCTGTTAGTGCAGGGTTCCCAAACTTTCTTGAATCACAGGAGCCCTAGAGTATCGGCTTTTTTTTTCACGGCACCCCTAAGCCAAACTTTGTTATGTCATCTACACTTCAGTTGTGTGATGGTGGACAGGGATGCGTTGTGTTTGACCACATATTTTATGTTTTTGCCTCTTATATTGACCATATATAATTTGATTTGGTGCTGGACCGCCAACCTGAGGCACCCCTGCAAGTGTCCCAAGGCTCCCCAGTTTAGGAACCATTGTGTTAGTACATTCAGACCTCAGGAGGAAGTATTAGGGTAAGACTGATTTTAAAGCCTCAGCAGGCTCCAGTTCACATGGGTCCCTGGTGAATTGAAACTGATGGGACTCCAGCCTAGATAAAGGGGAGATAACCACAACCATCTTTAGTTCCAATGGGAATGCAATCTCTCCTTTCACTTTTTACCCATGGAAATTACTGCGACACAAAGTGACACTGTCAAATGAGAGATGTCCTATCCCCAAAGACACCAGTCCCATCGCTGCCACCAATCTGCTCCACAAAGCTGTTGTACTGTGTTTACTACACTTCATTAGAAGTGACGGGGTTATTTAGTGGAGAGAAGGGGATCCTGGGACAGAGAAAAACATGTTTGATAAAATAAAAACTGAGAATGCAGAGTCAGCTGATGGGTTATACACTGGACCACCCTTAACTCTTCCAGCGTTGCCTGTTTGAGACAAACTGTGTTGATGGTTGACACAGGGAAGAACATTGCCACCTGCTCTGTGTGTTTGATAGGAGAGTGAAGTGCAGGGTATGAACATTACAGCCAGCAGGAGCCCTGCAAACTCCCGGGGGCGCAGTGTTCAACTTCAGCTCTGGCGCTCGGCAGATTACCACTCCGCACTGCATCCCGACATTTAGGGGCCTATTTATCATTAAATATCTGTGGGGTATATTCTCCGATATCTGCAGCGGTCTCTGCATTTTCGAACGCAAATGCAGGCCCCGTAGCTTTTTATAGGGGCTGCTGGGTTGCCGTATTTACCAAGATCCGGAATGAAATGCATTCCTTAGTTTGGCACGTAAAGGCAATCTACAGTTGGCGTTATCCTATAGTAACCTATGGGCTACCATTATGCAATTTATTATTGGTGATGACAGCCGTGCGTGTGCAACCAGGCAGCAGCGTGATAGCGTTATGTTATCTCATAGCTTCCAGCTCTTCGCCACGTTGGGCTGTAATCAGCAGAATAGCACAATTATGAATGTACATGAGAAATATTTATCACATCCGCAGTAAAAATGCGCATTGTGATAAGTGTTCCCCTAAGACGTTTGTTGAATTGATATTGGGATAATGGCGTGATCGGTTCACTCCACTCTGTTTTGTGGTCGGCACAGGGCGAAGAATTCCGAGCAGTATAAGAATAATAGGGAGGATTCTGTGCAGATAATGAAGGATTAAGGGCCTGATTCAGAGCCGGACGCTCTGACCAGAGCACTCGCTCTGAATCAAGGCCCTCCTACATGAAAATGGAGCGTCCTCCTGGACGCATAGCTGTGGGGAACATCGTCTCACTTGCGAGCATACTGCCGCTCACGAGTGGGTCTGAATGACCCCCTAATTTCACCAGAGAAATGTGCAAATTTACCCCACCCCCACCCCCCATGTGGAATGCCTCTGCTACCGGTCGGCAAGGGCCCAGTACCCATTTAGGACCCATGTATTTACTTGGCGATTAGCATTTATTTCTAGAGCGCATCCATAACTCGTAGAGCTGCACAGAGAGTATCGCGGTCACTCACATCAGTCCCTGCCCCAGCGGAGCTTACAATCTATATTCCCTATCACATGGGCATAAACACAGACACACTAGGGTTTATTTTTTGTCGGGAGCCAATAAACCTACAAGTATATTTTTTGGGGTGTGGGAGGAAACCGGAGCACCCGGAGGATAACCGCGCAACCAGGGGTTGAACATCCAAGCTCCACACACATCGGCCATGAGCTGCAATCTAACTCGCAACCTCAATGCTGTGAGACAGTAATGCTCATCACTACGCCAACCGTGCTGTCCTTATGCAGTATTTGTCAGCTCGGTAACAGCCTAGACAGCATGCACAGGGAGTAAGTGTTATACATTATTATCCAATCTCTCTCCCAGCACAGATAGAGTGGTGCCCAGGGGACACAGCGTCTGGTGGAGCACTGAGCAGCTGGAGCGTGGGGCTGGTCTCTGTTACTCTCTCCCTGACAGATGTGCATGGGATTCCTATGTAACAAGTATAGAACCTACTTTATACTTGCACCATCGCAATACCCGTTCTGCTAGCGCTATCTCAGGATGGCGACACAACATATTAAAAGGATATAAAAAATTCTATATAAATTAATTACATTAAATTGCTGGTCTATAAAAAAATAAAAAATTGTATACTTTACAGTTTTTTTTATTAATACAAAATAGGGTTTGGGCCAAATTAGCCAAACTCATAACTATTAATACAGGCAAAGAGGAAAATTAACCCTTACAGATCCAGGCCAGTATCGCCGGGGCAGTGTTTTAGCAATAAGTATGGCAATATATTTGTATCCATTAAACTGTGGGATAACTTTTTTTTTCTGCGATAAACAGCAATAACAAAAGTCACAGCATACTGGCTACTTACTAATGCTGTGCATACACTGCCAGATAAAATGTCTGTCAGACCGACAGACATTTTATCTGGCTGCCTGCCAGCCGCAGATGTCGCCGGCATACACTGTGAGAGAAATCTCACAGTGTATCAGCCCGACATCTGCGCTTCGCCCCCGGGGGAGGAGACATTTCCCTGTTCCTTCCCCTGACATCTGCGCTCCGCCCCCGGGGGAGGAGACATTTCCCTGTTCCTTCCCCTGACATCTGCGCTCCGCCCCCGGGGGAGGAGACATTTCCCTGTTCCTTCCCCTGACATCCGCGCTCCGTCCCCGGGGGAGGAGACATTTCCCTGTTCCTTCCCCTGACATCCGCGCTCCGCCCCCGGGGGAGGAGACATTTCCCTGTTCCTTCCCCTGACATCTGCGCTCCGCCCCCGGGGGAGGAGACATTTCCCTGTTCCTTCCCCTGACATCCGCGCTCCGCCCCCGGGGGAGGAGACATTTCCCTGTTCCTTCCCCTGACATCTGTGCTCCGCCCCCGGGGGAGGAGACATTTCCCTGTTCCTTCCCCTGACATCCGCGCTCCGCCCCCGGGGAAGGAGACATTTCCCTGTTCCTTCCCCTGACATCTGCGCTCCGCCCCCGGGGGAGGAGACATTTCCCTGTTCCTTCCCCTGACATCCGCGCTCCGCCCCCGGGGGAGAAGACATTTCCCTGTTCCTTCCGTAAGAAGGAGCACAGGAAATGTCTGTCTGTCGGCCGCGCTGGGCATACACTGCCCGATGCGGCCGACAGTTTCCCGGGTAAATATCGCATCGGACGGGCATGCTGGACAATCCAGCATGCCCGACCGAGCAATATTTAACCCTCGGTCGCCTGCATACACGCTGCAATTATCGCGGCGATCCGCCGATATCGGGCGGATCGTCCCAATAATTGCAGAGTGTATGGCCAGAATTACCGGCTTTGTTTTATCTACTCAACTTGCTAATCTTTGTGATTAGCTAAATATTATGTAGCCTATCATTGTTTTGTGTTTTTTACAGCACCCCTCCTTAGCATTACAGGGGCAGCATGGTGGCACAGTGTTTAGCATTGCTGTCTCACAGCATTGGGGTCATTAGTGTGATTCCTGACCAGGACCCTGTTGTGTGGAGTTTGTATGTTCTCCCAGTGTTTGCGGGCATCTCCCCCAGGCACTCCTAAACATACTGGTAGGTTAATTGGCCGCTGATGAAAAAGATGTGTGTGTGTGTGTCTGTCTGTGTGGTAGGGAATATAGATTGCAAGCTTCAATGGGGCAGGGACTGAAGTAAATTACAAATATTCTCTATAAAGCGACATGTAAAAGATACGAGCTATATCAATAACATTATAATAATTATGATAAATACTAGCAACAAGCAACACCTTTTTGTGTGTGTTTGTACCAATCGCAGGCACCACCATCTGTGTTAAATGTGCGCAGACCTCTCGCTGTGTTTTGGTTTTGATTTTAAATCATCGTCATGTTTTGGCAAAAGCTCCCGAAAGAGTTTTGGTTTTGGATTTCTTTGAAAAGTAATAAAAACAGCTAAAACCATATAACTTGGACCTGGTTTTGCTCCTATAGTATTATTAGTGGAGATGAGCGGTTCGGATTCTGTGGAATCCGAACCGCTCCCAACATTGGGGATCCGAGTCCGCCCGAACCCTGTTCGGGTGTTCACCGCCTGACTCGGATCCCCGTTCGGGGTCGAACGGCGGCCGCCTGATGTCGGATTCTTGCTAGAGAATCCGACATCAGGGCTCCTATTGTGTAAGGCAGAGCGCAGTGATAGCGGTCTGCCCTACACAGAACAAACACACAGCCGCCAGCAGCAGCTGTGTGTTTGTTACAGCAGCCAATTAGAGTCACCATCATGATCAATCATAATCATCCCTCATCATCATCAAATATCCATCATCATCATCATCATCAATACTCATCAATCACTCATCCATCATCAACTTCATTATCTGAAACAGACACTCTATTACATTGGGCGAGTTGATTGTTTTCAATGTGAAAACATCTGGATGCGAGTTTGAGAATGGAGAGTTTTAGTAACTCTGAAAAATGCGAGTTTTAGTGAACAGACCCCTATTACATTGGAGAGTTGTGAAAAATTGTGAGTTTAGCACCAAACTCGCAATTTACCAAAACAGACACCCTATTACATTTGGCCCAAAATATCAGTTTTTTAGGTCTGAGTTCCGAACCTTGTGAGCAGACCCGAGTAAGTGCTTAGCATAAACTCGCTGTCGGGCGAACTGCAGAATCTGGCTGGGGGAGGGGGCTGAATGGTGCAGCTATGCCTCCGGTTTGGAGGGATAAGATGTGCCTCAGTTTTGCTATTGAATGGTGAATTGGTGGGCTGCATTCTCTGAGAGTCCACCTCTACTGTTTGTAGGTGATAGGTACTCTTTTTGCCTTCAGAACCGCCAGGTGCCTCATGCCTCAGTAACCTCAATGGTTGGTAGTGCATTTATAGGCTGCATTCTCATGAATATTGCATCATCACCCCAAAATGGCTGCCTGTAGGTAACAAGTTCACTGAACTCATTCTGTTGCAAACATACAAGTACTTATATAATGATTATAACTCACCTGAGCTCCCCTCCCCCCATCCCATTCGCTGTATATTAGTGCTGTGTGATGAAAGTAATGGAGGTGCGAGGGTACAGGATAGATGTGTAAGTACTCAGTGTATATAGCAAACACTGCCCCCCTCTGTCACTGGTGAGTAATTACTGCAGGTTTTCTAACTGTGACTAACTAATAAATCCTGACAGCATTGATAAGTGACACTTATAAAGCTTATACATTGGCCTCAATGTCACTATTAGTAGCCAATCACAGTCCTTCCAAAATCTGTCCCTATACTTCTCCAACTTCCCTGGAATAACGATACACCTGGAATAATACACCTGGAATAATGATACACCTGGAATAATACACCTGGAATAATGATACACCTGGAATAATGACACACCTGGAATAATGATACACCTGGAATAACGATACACCTGGAATTGGGTTTATAGAGTTAATGTTCTCCCAAATGGCAGCATTTTGTATGTGATAAATTATTTTTAAATGACTATTCAGCTTCCAGCCATCACTAATCCCTTGTGAGTGAGTTTGGCTTTGCACACAATTACGCGCCCCAGAATACTTTAACTAATGAATTTAATAAAACATTTCCCAGTCATGTTCCTGTCGAGGTGCAGAGCAGGGTGGAAAAATAAAATAAAACATTTTTTACATGAACATTTTCCGACTTGCAAAGCATCTTACTCACATTACTTATTAATAAGTATGAATAAAATATGTACCAATCCGTGTTCCCAACACTTATTTTGGCTGGCAGTGTAGAAAAACACATATACTAAAATGCCAGGCACTGGAAAAGGTGAACCGAATACGGCTAAGATCTTCTGTGGCTCTTAGTAAATCTGTACCGATCATGTATTGTCTTTATATAGTGCTGGTGGCTCTTTAGTATTCCGGGCTCAGGACTTGATGTTAGAATAAATGTGCCAGCATTTTAGATTAATCGCAATCAGCTGATCAGAATCGTCTGTTGATCATCCATCATCACGTTTATAACTCATCAATCATCATCATGCATCAACAAGTTTACAACTCATTAAACATCATCAACTTCATCATCATCATCAGTCATAATCATCCTTCATTATCAAGTTTATAACTCTTCAAACATCATCAACTTAATCATCAATCATCCATCATCAAGTTTATAACTCATCAAACATCAACTTCATCATCATCATCATACATCATCATAATCAATCATAATAATCCTTCATCATCATCATCAAGTTTATAACTAATCAAACATCATAAACTTCATCGGCATCATCGATCATCCATCATTATGATCAATCATAATCATCATTCATCATCATCCCCATCAATTATCCATCATCATCAATCATTCATCCATCATCATCATCAATCATAATAATCATTCATCAGTATCATCCATGATCAAGTGTATAACTCATCAAACATCATCAACTTCATCATCATCATCAATCATAATCATCCCTCATCATCATCAAATATCCATCATCATCATCATCATCATCATCATCATCATCATCATCATCATCATCATCATCAATACTCATCCATCATCAACTTCATCATCAATCATCCATCATCATGATCAATCACAATCATCCTTCATCATCATTATAAATTATCAAGTTTATAACTCATCAAACATCACCAACTTCATCATCATCAAGTTTATAACTCATCAAACCCATCATCATCAATCACCCATTATCATGATCAATCATAATAAACCTTCATCATCATCCATGATCAAATCATAATAATCCTTTATCATCATCATCCATGATCAAGGTTATAACTCATCAGACATCATCGACTTCATTGTCATCATCGATCATCCATCATCATGATCAATCATAATCATCCTTCATCAACATCATCATCATCATCATCATCATCATCATCATCATCATCATCATCATCAATTATCCATCATTATCATTAATCATCCATCCATTATCATCATCATGATCAATCGTAATAATCCTTCATCATCATCATCCATGATCAAGTTTATAACTCATCAAACATCATCTTCATCATCTGCATCGATCATCCATCATCATGATCAATCATAATCATCCTTCATCATTATCATTAATTATTCATCATCATCAATCATCAATCATTCAACCATCATCATCATCAATCAAGTTTATAATTCATCAAACATTATCAACGTCATCATCATCAATCATCCATCATTAAGTTTATAACTCATCAAACATCATCAATTTTATCATCAATCATCCATCATCATGATCAATTATAATAATCATTCATCATCATCATCCATGATCAAGTTTATAACTAATTAAACATCATCAACTTAATCATCATTATTGATCATCCATCATCACGATCAATCATAATCATCCTTCATCATCAATTATCCATCATCTACATCAACAATCATTCACCAATTATCATTAATCACCATCATCATCTTTATCAATTATCATCCATCTACTTCATCATCACTAATCCATCATCAACCATCATCATCTTTATAAATCATCAATAGTCATCCATCATCAATCATCATCACCATAATTATTAATCATTATCATCATCGTCATCAATCATCATCATGTACTTTGAACCAGAGGATGAGCACCCACAATAGACATTCCACCACTCTGGCAAATATTAGACTAGGCCCAGGTCTACAGTAAAGTACCTCAGTCATAATTACGTTCACATGCATTTATTTTACTCTTTTGCACCTCTTGCAGCCCCCAAACCTCTGTATAAGCATACGGTAATCAAAAGCATAACTTGTAACTGTATCTGCATATAGATACAAGCATACAGTAAGTATTTTGTGCGCATGCACAGTATGGAATTGTGAAATAAACACATAAGCACCACTCTGATCCTCATTAGCATTGTCTATTATCAACTAGTAAACTAATTATTAATCCTAACTTATAATATGTTATAGAATTACCTATCTTGTTGCTGTAAGTTAATAAAAGGGACATATTAAACAGTAGTGGTTGTGCCTTGCTGAAATTTTTTCTTTATATTCCCACCTGTGTCTCCTTTTCCGTTTGCCTGTCCCTCTCTGTCCTGAATGCCCTCAATCTCTTCCTCTCCTGCCGCTCAGTCTCTTCCTCTCCTGCCGCTCATTACTCCTCAGTCTCTTCCTCTCCTGCCCCTCAGTCTCTTCCTCTCCTGCCGCTCAGTCTCTTCCTCTCCTGCCCCTCAGTCTCTTCCTCTCCTGCCCCTCAGTCTCTTCCTCTACTGCCGATCATTACTCCTCAGTCTCTTCCTCTCCTGCCCCTCAGTCTCTTCCTCTCCTGCCCCTCAGTCTCTTCCTCTCCTGACGATCATTACTCCTCAGTCTCTTCCTCTCCTGCCCCTTAGTCCCTTCCTCTCCTGCCGCTCATTACTCCTCAGTCTCTTCCTCTCCTGCCCCTCAGTCTCTTCCTCTCCTGCCAATCATTACTCCTCAGTCTCTTCCTCTCCTGCCCCTCAGTCTCTTCCTCTCCTTTTGCTCATTACTCCTCAGCCTCTTCCTCTCCTGCCCCTCAGTCTCTTCCTCTCCTGCTGATCATTACTCCTCAGTCTCTTCCTCTCCTGCCCCTCAGTCTCTCCCTCTCCTGCCGCTCGTTACCCTTCAGTCTCTTCCTCTCCTGTCCCTCAGTCTCTTCCTCTCCTGACGATCATTACTCCTCAGTCTCTTCCTCTCCTGCCCCTCAGTCTCTTCCTCTCCTGCTGCTCATTACTCCTCAGTCTCTTCCTCTCCTGCCCCTCAGTCTCTTCCTCTCCTGCCGATCATTACTCCTCAGTCTCTTCCTCTCCTGCCCCTCAGTCTCTTCCTCTCCTGCCGATCATTACTCCTCAGTCTCTTCCTCTCCTGCCCCTCAGTCTCTTCCTCTCCTGCCGCTCATTACTCCTCAGTCTCTTCCTCTCCTGCCCCTCAGTCTCTTCCTCTCCTGCCGATCATTACTCCTCAGTCTCTTCCTCTCCTGCCCCTCAGTCTCTTCCTCTCCTGCCGATCATTACTCCTCAGTGTCTTCCTCTCCTGCCCCTCAGTCTCTTCCTCTCCTGCCGCTCGATACCCCTCAGTCTCTTCCTCTCCTGCCCCTCAGTCTCTTGCTCTCCTGCCGATCATTACTCCTCAGTCTCTTCCTCTCCTGCCCCTCAGTCTCTTCCTCTCCTGCCCCTCA
Organism: Taudactylus pleione; assembly: GCA_031769625.1. Classification (NCBI taxonomy): domain Eukaryota; kingdom Metazoa; phylum Chordata; class Amphibia; order Anura; family Myobatrachidae; genus Taudactylus; species Taudactylus pleione. The sequence continues at coordinate 150,600 of JAUIMM010000381.1, read as the reverse complement.
GTCTCTTGCTCTCCTGCCGATCATTACTCCTCAGTCTCTTCCTCTCCTGCCCCTCAGTCTCTTCCTCTCCTGCCCCTCAGTCTCTTCCTTTCCTGCTCCTCAGTTTCTTTTTCTCCTGCCCTTTGTCTTTCTCCCCTCTCTGTTTTTCTTCCCCTTGTTCTGTAGTACAGTGTAGATGTTACTTGTCCTGCGGTTTCTGCCAACTTCAGGAACCAGCTGTGGTCAGCCTGGGACGGTCCCTTCCACCTTGGCACAAACCCGGCATCATAGAGTTGGAGCTAAGTAGTTCAGACTGTTTTTTTTAGCCCCTAAAAGAGGTCTAGAAAAATGGACTTGGCACTTAGCAGAAAAGAAAGAAATCTGCTTCTAGGTTATTTTATACAGGTTAATGACTCTCCCTGCTCCGCTGAAGTTTGATTACTTGTGTGCGCTGAGCTCGGCGATTTCTCCTGAGCCCTCAAAAGATCTCTAAAAGGTGTCCCAGATTCATCGAGTTGATTGTTGTTCTGGCTTGTAAAACGTTATATAACATTTCAAGGCTAAATTTAGCATCTGGTGCCACTAATTGCTTTATGTAACATAAACAAAGCTGGTAGTTGTATTTTTTTGAATGGTCAACTGAGAAACTAAATATAGATTTGATATTAAAATTTAGAATTTCAACCTGAGATATAATCTCAATATTGTGCATAATCACAAATATTTCTCAGGTTTTATTTCCACTCTTCTATGAGAGTAATTATGTTGCCTTATATGTCCTAGTGACGGTTAATGTTTAGGATAGGTGCTGGTGAGATTAGGCAGTTGCCTGAGGCACATGTGGATAGAAGCCGCCTAGAACACATAGAGACTCACAAGGGCTGAGTTGGTAGCAAAATAGTCAAAAATGATTACCAGAAAAACTAAATAGCGTTTGTCTGAACACCTACAGATAGATAGATATGAGATAGATAGATATGAGATAGATATGAGATAGATAGATAGATATGAGATAGATAGATAGATATGAGATAGATAGATAGATAGATATGAGATAGATAGATAGATAGATAGATAGATATGAGATAGATATGAGATAGATAGCTATGAGATAGATATGAGATAGATAGATATGAGATAGATATGAGATAGATAGATATGAGATAGATATGAGATAGATAGATATGAGATAGATATGAGATAGATAGATATGAGATAGATATGAGATAGATAGATATGAGATAGATATGAGATAGATAGATATGAGATAGATATGAGATAGATATGAGATAGATATGAGATAGATAGATATGAGATAGATAGATATGAGATAGATAGATATGAGATAGATAGATAGATATGAGATAGATATGAGATAGATAGATATGAGATAGATAGATTTGAGATAGATAGATATGAGATAGATAGATAGATATGAGATAGATAGATTTGAGATAGATAGATAGATATGAGATAGATATGAGATAGATAGATTTGAGATAGATAGATATGAGATAGATAGATAGATAGATAGATATGAGATAGATAGATTTGAGATAGATAGATATGAGAAAGATAGATAGATATGAGATAGATGGATATACAGATAGATATGAGATAGATAGATAGATAGATATGAGATAGATAGATAGATATTAGATAGATAGATAGATAGATAGATAGATAGATAGATAGATAGATTGATAGATAGATAGATAGATAGATAGATAGATAGATAGATAGATAGATAGACATGAGATAGATAGATATGAGATAATTGGGCTGACTGAGAGATATGTAGGTGGATTAGTGGATAGATGAGTGGATTATGCATTAACATTGGGAATGAGAGTGTTATGTAATCAGGAACACCATGTACAGTATAAAGGACACTAATATATACTTATGCTGCCCGCTCCTTGCCCCATGCTTCCCATGGTATTCCCCTGCCCATCATATTGCTCCGCACAGTAATGCAGGCAGAGGTCCTGGACTAGATTTGAAGACATCTCATAGCGTGGATAAAAATGGCGAGTTTTTGCCATCAGTGGACGCGCAGTTTGTGCAATTTTGTGTATGACCGTCCTATTCTAAGTCTGAGAGAACGTGGCCGGATCTGTCTTTCTGTGAAATAGGGCGTTTCTGGGCGGAATCTGGGCGGTGACAATATGATCGTATGTAATCACCGTGACTTGCGAGCATATCATTAACCTGTATAAAAAGCCCTGTACGATTCTGGGCCGTGCGCTCGGGGCAGGGAAGCCTTTTTCTGACATCTCCTGCACCAAGCATGGGGTTTGTGCAAGTGTCGCTTGCGGTGGCCGGCGTAAGACCAATTGTCGGCACGTGTTCCCGCTTGCAAACGCACGCTCCCCCGGATACTTGCACTAGCGTACGGTAGTAAATCTGGCTGCAGCCGCCCCAATCTGTGTACTGTATGTATGACGCTGTTCCTGAGCAGCTGCGATTACTGCGCACATTTCCTCTCTGACGTGCTGGACTTCTGGTCTGGATGGTTAGAGAGAGAAGCACATTCTCTGTACAGTATATTGCAGGGAAGTGGCTGAGGCTGGGCACAGGGCGACAGATGAATATATATTATTTTACACTTACACATAAGCAGAGGCCGCTGTGCGTAAACATTAATACAGTACAGCGCTGTTTCTGTGGCTTATAGTTATTTTGGGGCAGTAATGATCTTTATCACACTGTACAGCTTGTAATAAATATGTCTGTATATTACTCATACATGAATAATATATCAGGGGGCTTATGACTACAGGTGACTATAGAATCCTCCGTTTGTTATCTTTAGTACATTATACATAAACCATAGACCATGCATGTATACACACATCTCTCCTCTGTTAATTGGAGATGATCTGTCACTTTGTGTTGGGCAGGTAGAGGACACCTGATACTGGGATATAGAAGGGGACAGGCAGAGAGACGGAGATGAGAGGATTATACATATCTACCATTTCCATGTAACACAAAATGATTCTCTCTTTATCCTTTCATCTTAAATTATGCTAATCTAGGAACAGCACATGCAGGAAAGCGTGACCCCAGTCTCACCAATCCAGGAGATGGACTGTTTTGTCTTCAGTCTCAAAGGGCAGATCATTAAAAAATATGCAGTATATTCAATTATTTTATTTTTTTTGTAGCTAGAGTACATCTAAGTAACATCTAGGGGTAAATTTACTAAAGTGAGAGTTTTTAGAAGTGGGTTTTAAAAGTGATGTTGCCCATAGGAACCAATCACATTCTACTTAACATTTAACCAGCACCTTCTAGAAGATAATAGCTAGGATCTGATAGGTTGCTATGGGCAACATCACTTTTAAAACTCACTTCTAAAAACTCTCACTTTAGTAAATTTATCCCCACACAGTACAGCCATGGCCAAAAGTTTTGAGAATGACACAAGCAGGGGTGTATCTATAACGGATGCAGGGTGTGTGGGGAACACGGGCCCCCAAGTCCAGGGGGGCCCCGCACTGCATACACTGCACACATAGAATTACTTACCTCTCCGGAGTCCCACGGCGGCGCGGGTTCCGGTGCTGTAAAATCGGCTGGAAAATGGCCGCCGCGGCCATTTTCCCGTTGTTTGCGCATGCCATTTGCGTTGTTTGCCGCGGCCATTTTCCCAGTGACCAACGCATCCTCTATAGACTCTGGGCGCACTCTAGTGCCCAGAGTCTATAACTCCGGCGTTGGCCGCGTACAGCTCAGCGCGCTGCTGGCTGTCGGATAGAGAGGAGGGGGCCCATGTCGGAGATTGCACCCTCCTCTCTTGAAATGCCCCTGGACACAAGTATTGGTTTTCACAAAGTCTGCTGCTTCAGGTGTTATGATGGCAATTTGCATATACTCCAGAATGTCATGAAGAGTGATCAGATAAATTGCAATTAATTGCAAAGCCCCTCTTTGCCACGACAATGAACTTAATCCCAAAAACAAAATGTTCACTGCATTTGAGCCCTGCAACAAAGGGACCAGCTGACATCATGTCAGTGATTCTCTCGTTAACACAGGTAAGAGCATTGACGAGGACGAGGCTGGAGATCACTCTGTCATGCTGATTGAGTTAGAATTAAAGAATGGAAGCTTTCAAAGTAGGGTGGAGCTTGAAATCACTGTTCTTCCTCGGTTAACCATGGTTACCTGCAAGGAAACACGTGCAGTCATCATTGCTTTGCACAAAAAGAGCTTCACAGGCAAGGATATTGGTTCTAGTAAGATTGCACCTAAATCAACCATGTATCGGATCATCAAGACCTTCAAGGAGAGAGATTCAATAGTTGTGGAGAAGGCGTCAGGGCACCCAAGAACGTCCAGCTAGTGGCAGGACTATTCAGCTGCGGGATCGGGGCACCACCAGTGCAGAGCTGCTCAGGAATGGCCGCAGGCAGGTGTGAGTGCATCTTCACGCACAGTGAGGCGAAGACATTTGGGGGATGGCCCGGTGTTAAGAAGGGCAGCAAAGAAGCCACTTTTCTCCAGGAAAATAGGAAAAGCTTCAGGGACAGACTGATATTCTGCAAAAGGTACAGGGATTGGACTGCTGAGGACTGTTCCACCCTGGGAGTGATGATCAGTCGCCCCTGCCCCACATTCTGCTGGGCTCCGCAATAAGGTATGGGGGCGGGGCTATGTCATAAGGGGAGGGGATAACAGGGTGTATCTTTTGGCATTGGGAGAGGGGTGGTTTGGGGTGTGGGTTATGCCCCACAAATAGGATTTTTGGCTGGGGGCAGATAAAAATATACATAAAGTGACTCATTGGGTGAGAGTTACCAATACATGTGGGCCCATTGATTGTGGGGGTGGGAGGGTCACTGAAACCTATTCATTTTAGGGGGTGGGGGCCATACTGCTGGGGATATTTTTTCAACAGGGGTGTATTTCCACTGGGAGGTTTTAAGTGATTTTACAACAGGGTATGCAGTTGGGAAGCCGGGGGACGTAAGCCCGACAGCCGGCTTCCCGACTGCTTTATCCCGGCGAGGGTTAAATGACAGGCGTCTAATTCTAGACGCCTGTCATTTTACCGACGCTGGGAGACCGGCGCCCGGCATCCCGATCAAAGTGATGCCGGGCGCCGCTGCGTACAGCCGTGGGGGGGGGGTGGGTTAGGTCTAGGGCTCCCAGGGGGGACTTAGGGTTAGGCACCCCCCCGGGACATTAGGGTTAGGCTAGGGGAGGGAGGGTTAGGGTTATGCACCCCCCTGGGGGACTTAGTTTTAGGCAGCGGGGAAGGGGGGGTTAGGTTTAGGCACTTAGACGAGGGTTTAGGGTTAGGCACTGGGGGGAAGGTTAGAGTTAGGCAACCCTAAGGAGGGTTAGGGTTAGTTAGGTTAGGTTAGGATAGTTGATACTTACCTAGGGACGAACGGGATTTTCAACCATGTCGGCCTGCCGCTGTCGGGATTTGAACCGCCGGACTTGTGTCCGGCATAATTCGTATGTATTCCTACGACAGTGGCCTGTAGGCACTTGGGGGTGCAAAACAACCCTAGGTTTAAATATAAATATTTTTTATAAAATATTTAAATATATTTTAAAAATGCATTATTAAGTTTACTAAATGAAAAAACTTCTGAGAATGTTTGACCGTTTTTTTGGGGGAAAATTTGTCAGTTACTTTGATAATCCTAAACTCACGTGAGAGACGTTAATAAGTGACATAAGAATGATGTCTGTATGCGCCCTGGTATAGAAATACACAGATCTGAATGAAGTGTAGTCTTTTCCACATGACTGTAAGTATAATGGTGTCATGGGAGATTGATTGTAAGTAAGTCAGAATTTCACGCTGTTTTTCTCACCATCCGGCAACTAGAAAAGGGGTAAATATTGAATTTTCCACAAATGAGGAAACAGTTTTGTCGTCTATGTTACAGGTCTATTATTATAGAAACAGAGTATATGGTACATCAGTGTCGCCTGTCAGTCCCTGACTTATATAACATGCTGCATAGCTTACATAATATCATCCTATCTACTGATTTATTACTTTAGGATTTCGATCAAATTATGCCTTAAACAGGCGGCAACAACTCAGTTCCCATAACAAAGTGTTTGCAGGAACTGATCTTGATTATCAGTTACAGATATTAACTTATGAATTCAGATTTCAAATAAAGTTGAGAATAATTATGGGCAAGAAGTAGGTAGAATACTGTAGAGCTGTACACTCAGGCTCATCCATTCCGGCACCACCAGAGCTTACACTCTAATTTACCTACCATGGGTCAATTTAGTTAAAAGCCAAAAATCAAGTGAATTTAAATATCAACATTCGGTTACGGATGTCTCCTCATTCACTTAGGGCCTGATTGAGACCCGCTCGCAAGCGCTATGCGCTCGCAAGCTGGTCGATGGTGGGGCACTGCGCACGCTGAAATTCTCTCGCTCCGGGACTCACTACAAACGGGGTGGCTGTCGATGTTGATCGACAGCTCGCCCCGTTTTGTAGGGGGTGGCTGGTCAAACGTAGGCTTTCCTGAAGGAACGCCTGCCGTCTGTGGGCGGCCCTACTGACATCACTCATGATGTCAGTAGTGAGCTTCCGGCTCTATTAGCGCAGGAAGCTCACTGGGGCTTGCGGGAACGAGACCCTACCACAAGGATCGCAAGCCCGATGATCGCGACCATTGCGACCATCACCTGGCCGCTTGCAAAAGCAGTGGGTGGTCACCCACAGATTAGCGAGCAGCCAGGAGGCCAGGTTTTAAAAAAAAAAAGCGGCCGCCCTGATTCAGAGCGAGCACACGCTTTTTGCGAGCGCCTCTGACACAACTTAGAGGCTGCGTCACAGAGGCAGCCATTCCCAGACTTTTCTGTGTCTTGTTTACGTTGTAGCTGCACACAGTCGCACACAGTGTGCCAGGCGCACTAGATTAATACCTTGTTGCAATGGAATTGGTATGAAGTCGCAGTTTTAGCATAACAAAATGATACTTGACGCAAGACTTGTCGCGGGTCACTAGTATCTGTCTTCTGCCTTTTTACCCAGATTAGCGAGTGAGTCGCAGAGAAGTACATGACATGCCAGCGTCAGTAGTCAGGATATCCCTGCATTGTAATTTAATCTCAGCAGTTATTCGAATAAGATGCTTATTTTAAGTAAAAAGTCGCTGTTTGGACGCTCAGTGCGGCAATCTCGCAAAGTCTGTGGCGCGCCATACGGGTCTATTTGGGGATAGCTGTATGTATACACATCTGTATTATGTGATGTTATTATATTGTTGTACCAACATAGGATTATAAAGCAAATAGTTAGATTCAAGTATTTTTAGGCTTTTCCCATAAAACAGGCTGATGGACATACCAGGTTTTCCTGCGGGGATATTACATTTATATAACAACGTCCACTTCAAAGGAAACATTTGAAAGAATCTTCTACTCACGTCAGAGATACAGGGGCCTATTCATCATCGGAGACCGTATGGCCTCCGATGATGAAGTATCCAACTCGCAGCGTGGGAAACGTGACACCAGAGCTATTCATCGTGGCTCTGGAGTGGAGACAGCTGTCCCCTCGGTTAGTATCGCATCAACTTCTGTAGCTGCGTTACTTACCTCCTCCCCATCGTTCCGGCTACGCATGCGGCAGGGGCGTTTCCTCCTTGGCCGGCAGCGCACTGAACTGTGCGCGGCCAGAACTGAAGTTATAGACTCTGGGCACTAGATTGCGCCCACAGTCTATAGAGTATGTGCCAGTCACCGGGAAAATGGCAGTGGCGGACATTTTCCAGTAGTTTTTACAGCGCCGGACCCCCGTGCCGATGTGGGACTCCGGAGAGGTAAGTAATACTATGGGTGCAGGGTGTGCGGTGCAGGGCCCCCCATGTACCCCACACACCCTGCACCCACTGTAGATACGCTACTGGCATGCGGTCACGCATGCGCACTGCCGCCGGGAAGGTAGTGAGGAGGCGGCGGAGGGATCAGTGCAAAAGTTCCTTCTGGAACAGTCGTCCCACCTGCATCCACCCGCCTTGAACAAGCACAAAGTCAGGTCACATGCCCGCGACACTCCCACCAGAGTACCGCACACGGTACCTACCCCCGTGTTGCCCAGATACGCCCTTTTAACGGAAGGCTATGGGCCAAATGTCATAGGGTGAAAGTTTTAGTTCAAATACTACTCGCACCTTCTCACATTTTTTTTGTGTACGCAAGTTTTTTATTACAAATGTTTTTTTTTTATATATACAAACAGAAACAGGGCCGTATCTATAATGGGTGCAGGGAGTGCGGTGCATATGGGTCACCCGGTTCCAGGGGGGCCTCGCACCGCACACCCTGCACCCATACTTTGTAATACCTACCTCAACGAGGTCCCGCGTCGGTCTCCCAGCTCTGTTCAAATGCCGGAAAATGGCCGCCGTGGCCATTCTTCCAGCATTTTGCGCATGCGCTGTGAGGAAATTACCGGGAAAATAGCAGCTGCGGCATTTCTCCGGCAATCTGCGCATGCACAATGGAATCCAGACACACTGTAGTGCCCAGAGTCTAGTGATTCTGCGGTGGCCGGCCAGCCGCGTCAGTCGGCTGCTGGACTCTGTGGTGAGAGGAGGGGGCCTGTGATGGGGGATTGCACACGGACCCCTCCTCTCTAAAAACGCCCCTGCACAGAAACATGCAGATATCTCATTCATATGTGCATGCTTCTGTGTTACTCTGACCTGCTCAGGACAAACTCGCTATCCTGAAGCTGGTCTATTGTATGTGCCAGGTCTCAGGCAGTAATATGTGCCAGGTCTCAGGCAGTAATATGTGACAGGTCTCAGGCAGTAATGTGTGCCAGGTCTTAGGCAGTAACATGTGCCAGGTCTCAGACAGTAATATGTGCCAGGTCTCAGGCAGTAATATGTGACAGGTCTCAGGCAGTAATGTGTGCCAGGTCTCAGGCAGTAATATGTGCCAGGTCTCAGGCAGTAATATGTGCCAGGTCTCAGACAGTAATATGTGACAGGTCTCAGGCAGTAATATGTGCCAGGTCTCAGGCAGTAATATGTGACATGTCTCAGGCAGTAATATGTGCCAGGTCTCAGGCAGTAATATGTGACAGGTCTCAGGCAGTAATGTGTGCCAGGTCTCAGGCAGTAATATGTGACAGGTCTCAGGCAGTAATATGTGACAGGTCTCAGGCAGTAATATGTGACAGGTCTCAGGCAGTAATGTGTGCCAGGTCTCAGGCAGTAATATGTGACAGGTCTCAGGCAGTAATATGTGCCAGGTCTCAGGCAGTAATATGTGCCAGGTCTGAGGCAGTAACATGTGCCAGGTCTCAGGCAGTAATATGTGCCAGGTCTCAGGCAGTAATATGTGCGAGTTCTCAGGCAGTAACATGTGACAGGTCTCAGGCAGTAATATGTGCCAGGTCTCAGGCAGTAATGTGTGCCAGGTCTCAGGCAGTAATATGTGCCAGGTCTCAGGCAGTAATGTGTGCCAGGTCTCAGGCAGTAATATGTGCCAGGTCTCAGGCAGTAATGTGTGCCAGGTCTCAGGCAGTATTACATTGCCCGAGTTCTATCTTGATAATGGGACAACATCTGGATGCGAGATGCTTTATTGTGAGTTATACAGTAATAAAGCCGGAAAAATGCGAGTGTTACTATAGTTGCACCCTATTACATTTTCGAGTGAGTAAAAAATGCGCTAAACTAGCATTTTTTTTACTAATTCTCCCCTATTTGACCCCATGTGTTTAAGATCTGACTTGTGCGCAGTTCCTTGCCATTGCGGACGCTCAGTGCATTATATGTGTGGACAGCGTTTGCAACGCATGTGCCGTCTGTGTAAAATCACAAGATGCGTCGGCTTTTGCACTAACGTAATCAGGTGGTCACACATTCCGTCCATCTCAGCGTGACCAGCACTGGATTCTATTTGCCTCTTTTCCAAAACGTCTATCACAAAACCTAATGAAACACGCTCGGAAATGTATTTATTTAGTTATCAAATTAGCCGTAGCGTCCCATAGGTTACGCCAGACCCAGACAGTGGAATCATTCAGCATTCTGCCTTATTTTACGGTTCCTAGTGATTAATTGTGGTGCTTAGGTTAGTATGAAACCGGGCTGCTGAGCTGTCTGACTGTTCTGCCAGGTGATGGCTTTGTGCAGCCTGAAGCCATCAGTAAGATATTTCTAGCCCAGTGACTGATGGCGTTGCACATTTCCTAAGGTGACCTAATCAATATCGTGCTCTGAGGAAAGAGATCTGACAGCTGGCTCGGCGGATCGGAAGCATTTATTGGTTAATTGCTGCTTATATAGCGATAAACTTTCCATAGCGCACATCTCATTTCTGCAGACTCCAGGTGGAAGTAGTAGTATTGATCCTCCTGAGCGCTGGATCGTGACGCTGCTCCTTGTGTACAAGGTGTTTCTCACTGATTGGGAGCATCACAAATACAAATTATGACCCTCATTCAGAGCCGTACGCTCTGAGCAGAGTGCACGCTCTGATTGAGGGCCGCCCTCCATGAAAATGGAGCGTCCTCCTGGACGCTCGTATAGCTGTGGGTCACCACCCACAGGCTATACGAGCGTGCAGTTTGATGGCCGCGATGGTCTTGACCATCGCGACCATCGAAACTGCGTACAAAAGCCTGTGGTTGAGTTTTTCAACCACAAGGCTCGGAGTGATTTTGGCTCTATCAGAGCCAAAATCACTCCCACTGACATCACTAGTGATGTCAGTGGGCCGGCTTCTGATGGGAGGCGTTCCCGTGGGAACGCCCCCGTCAGGGAGGCATGCTCACCAAAGGGGGCGTGCTGTCAGTCAACATCGACAGCACGCCCCCTTTGAAGAGACACTACGAGCGAAGGAAAATCCTTCGCTCGTCGCGTCTGGCGCATGCGCACGACGGAGCTCCCTCCATCGTGCGCATGCTCAGTGCAGAACATCGACCCACTTGCGAGCGGACAGCCGCTCGCGAGTGGGTCTGAATCAGGCCCAATATTCTCAGAATTGTCCTCACAGTGATTAGAAACAGTTTTGTTTGCACTGAAAGCTGTGTAAGGGTGGGATGTACTAAGCGTCACATCTGCGATACGGTACATCTCGCCTGTCATCGGGTACATACTGTGGTTGATTACCACGGTATGTACTTAGAAATGCGATTTATATCGCAAAGGACAGCTCTTTGCAATGCCCTAGGATAGAGGGACTTCCGGGTTTAACAACCAGAAGTGCGTCTGGCGCCCTTCTGAGCATGCGCAGGAGGACGCTCGCTGCGGGGGGGGGGGAATGAAGGGTTTCGATTGGATCCCTCCCAGGGGAGGTGTCTCGGTAAGAAGCCCATAGGCTTCTATTGGGTAACGCCAACCTGAAGATGGCATTACCCACAGGGACGAAGCACCCACAGGAAGGCATCGTATTCCGGTGCTTAGTACATCTGACAATGCGGTAAACCGCCCAAAAACTGCTTTTTCGGTGGGTTTACTGCATTTTTCACTTTAGTACACCCCGCTCGAATCATTGTTTCATAGCATCTGCCCTCAAGCTTCAAAATGTTTATTGACGTAAAAAAACTCATAAAGACATTTGTTTAAGTAAAAGTACCAATAAAACTATTGGTCTCTATGGGGCTGATCCTGTGATGGGAGTAGGACTGGCCTTCAACCATTGATGGTTAGCCACCTATGGTAGATGGTTAGCCACCTATGGTAGATGGTTAGCCACCTATGGTAGATGATTAGCCACCTATGGTAGATGATTAGCCACCTATGGTAGATGGTTATCCACCGATGGTAGATGGTTAGCCACCGATGGCAGTTGGTGAGCCACCTATGGTAGATGGTTAGCCACCTATGGTAGATTGTTAGCCACACCTATGATGGCTGGTTATCCACCGATGGTAGATGGTTAGCCACCGATGGTAGATGGTTAGCCACCGATGGTAGATGGGTTTGCCATTGGTGACAGAGATCCATTGGTTCTCCACCATCAATGGTACAGAGCTCCTCCATGGTTTTCATACCGCAATGAAGAGCTGTCCTTTACAGTTTTAATGGCAAAACGACAAGCCTACGGTGCTAATAAACACTGTTATGCATGTAGTACGTGGTGGGATGTCTCACATGCAATATGCAATGCTTAATACATCCTGTCCTATGACTTAATCTTGCAGTATAATGTTAGTAAAGCTAAACGCAGAGTTTTGTGTTTCTGCCACAGCCTGGCCTAATACAAACTTCCATCCATCCCAATTTTGGGGGGACAGCCCCGCTTTTTGGGCACTGTCCCACCATCCCACCCACGGTGTTTGTGTGTGGGGGGTGTTTGGGAGGCCCCCTGTCACTCGCTGCTCTGCTTAGGATAGTAAGCAGTGAATAGATGGCATGTGCATGTGTGCAGTTGAGAGAGGGACTGGGTGCATGGCCAGCAGCTCCTGGAGCCTTGAGCATTCCCCCAGTGTGGCGAAAATTGGGGGCGTAGCTCGCAGGCTTGGCATTTTCCAAGAGGCTACACACCTTCTTGTTTTGCTACACCCACTTCAGTGAGGTCATGCCCCCCTTTCCAGGCAGCTATGCTTAATACAATTCCTGTAACAGATTAGCAAGGCATAAACCACTAAACGCCAAATCATCTGATGCCAGCAGACCACTCCTATGTGCAAGTGAACAAGACAATAACCTTAACTTATAGAATAATTAAATAGAGGCATATGTATGGGGAGAAAAGGATCAGCTTTATTTGTAATTACTTACATGGTAAGAGGGAGAAGAAGACAGGTAAAGAAAGAACGGCCCCACTATGCAATATCGCCATCTTCTCATCAACTCAATCTAGGCCTAGATGGGGGGGGGGGGGGGGGTCAACCGCCAGCCGTTCACCACAACTCAAGGTATCCAATTCCCATCCCAATGACACAAAGGCCCATCATCACCAGTGGTGCCGTTGACCCCAGTAGGGTAGAATCAGTGCAACTCGTGTGTTGACAATGACAGCACCTTAAGATCTACAAGCCAGACAGCCACTGCTACTGTTCTTACCCGCCACGAATAAAGCCAACACCAAAATGAACAAAAACTAGGGGCGGGTTGGTGGGAAAATCCTCGGCAGACATAGACTCTCCCACTAGGACACCCTGCCCTATAACTCCAACATGGCACCTTAAACAGACCCCTTCCACAGCCATAGGCTAACAAACATCAGGACACACCAAGCACACCTGTAACAGGCTTAGCCTTTACACCACCGGAGCAGTCAGACCCAGACTAGGGGTTTAATTTCCAACATGCATTTAAAATGCACTCTACTCCCAAAACATCATAGCTTTGTTATTGGATGCTTATAGTGCACACTTACAGTAATTGCTAAAGGTGTTGGGGTGTTGGCTGCAAAGCTCATTATAATTAATTGTAATACACCAGCTTTATTTTAATGCCATCCCAAAACGGCGTTCGCCATTGGAAGACACGATGAACTGGAGGTCCATGATCTATTGCAGGAGGCCACCCTGAAGGCTACCGTTGATGATAGTCACCACCAGGAGGAGGCTTTGATAAATAGGCAGAAGCTCTATATCCTGTGAAAACAAGAGCTTAGGTCTTAGGTGCCTTTAATAACTAGACCCGTAATTCTAAAAATGGTGCCCTCCTCCTGCCCGCCAATCACTTACCCAGCCTTATGGTCTCTCCTAAATCCCCAGCTTTATAGTACAATTAGGAGGTTGATGAGCGTGTGACTCTCATGGTCATATTGTGCTGTCATGGCTTCGGCAGTGTACATGCACCTGTGGCATTGGCTATAAATGCAGATATACATATGGAGGAGGTAGTAGGGGACCAGGTAGACACCAAGGGGTAAATTTACTAAGAATCGGGATTGACCCGATCTGCAAAGTGATTCATAAATAGTATAAGTCGCCGGAAATCGGGTGTTTTAACCTCTTTTTTTTTTTCAAAATTTACCAACAGGCGATTTGAGGCTAAACAAGTTTTCCGATGGTGATGTAGGTCGAGATTCTCGGATGATTTGTAAGCAAGCTCCAGTGAGTTATGTCAGCCGAGATTGCAGTGGTTTCTCTCTGCACAACTCTCCCTAGCAAGCAGCCTGCACATGTCAGTGAGATATGTGTAAGCTGCTTGTGTTGTACTTGTAAAAAACCGGTTAGGGCCGTATGGAGCGAAAAGCCGTTTTCGGCTAAACTATTTCTCCGATGTGTGAGTATGGATGTAATAAATCTTTATTTTCATGGTGTGTGTGTCTTTTTTTACACATTTAATTACAGGTGAACTACACGTACCAGCGGGCTCTTAATGCCCCGCTTGCTGGTACTTGTGGTTCTCCAAGTACCAGCATGCTGGGGAGGCTTGCTGGGACCTGCAGTTCTACTGTAAAGACAATGTTGTTAATTCTGTTTTTATACACTACTTACACACTATCAACCCGCCACCAACCGCCCAGGGGTGGCGGGGATAGCCCGGGCTATAAGCCTAGGCCAGGGGTGTCCTTTATTGGAGGGGTCCCCAACTCCTCAGGGATCCCTGGCCTGGGTTGACTAGCAGTCAGGGCTGATGCTGCGTCTGGGGGGCCCGGTGAAAGGGCACCCCTGGCTGTGACATCAGTCCCCCGCTAGAAAGGGTCCAGAGCTGATTTTAAATAAACGGGGAACCTCACGCCATTTTTTTCCCGATATATTTAAAACCAGCTTTGTCCCTGCTGCCTGGTGCTGGTTCTTACATTACAGTGGAACCCTACACATTTTTTCCCCTGTAATTTTAAGAACCAGGACTGGTTGGCAAGTCCGGGGCTGGTTAGTCTTTTGGGGGGGACCTCACATCATTTTTTTTTTTTAATTAACCCTATTTTAAACATTTACAGAAATAAACATACACAAATCACAATGATTTGTGTATGTTTCTGACCATCTCGCAGCTCAGGGGGTTGAGAGATTGAAAAGTGATTTTGACAAAGAGTTTGCTCCTATCTCACCCGAGCTTGTCATCCCGATTCTTGGTAAATTTGAGAGATGTTTGTTTTAGGTGAAAAGTACTTCCGATTTGGCCCGATGGTGATTTGATTCGAGATTGCTATCTCACCCGAGTTTTACGAGTGAGATGAAAGAAATCTCTCTCTAACTCATCTGACTTTGCCTTTTGTAAACTTGCAAGCAGGAAAAAGATTAATAAATCACCCGAGATGGTCATCTCGACCTATCTCGAATCTTAGTAAATTTACCCCCTAGTCTTGTAATACTGCCAAGGTTACACATTTTTTTTTACAGCAGATGCAAGGAGACACATCGAGTTGGTTCTGTGTATAACGTTATAAATTCTTCTCTTATATTGTTTATGTTTATAGCTTTTTCTGATATTATATTTAGTATAGATCAGACTACGTTCAGTAAGGTGACACGTGCCTGGCTGATTACCTTGTAGCCACAGAAGTTTAATGAAATGCAAAATAAGGTGAAGCTAGCTTAGTTCCTCTTCTGTAAGTCGCTCTGCACAGAGCAATTATCTACAAACTAATGTCCGTGGTGTTAGGATTCCAGATCCCCCGGGGAGGCGCATCCAGTAAGAGCTGTGTGAGTCAGGCATTATAGCTACAGTTTTCTCATCCTCTATTTAATTGTACTCTTTAAATTGCCATCCAGTCCCCTGAGCGAATTTCCAATCCAGCACTGTACTGAAGGTTTTACAGGTTCAAAGAGAATTCAAAGGAAGAAACCCATTAGGGACAATGTCTATCTATCTATCTATCTATCTATCTATCTATCTATCTATCTATCTATCTATCTATCTATCTCATATCTATATATCTAGCTCATATCTATCTATCTATCTATCTATCTATCTATCTATCTATCTATCTATCTAATATCTATATATGTATCTCATATCTATCTATCTCATATATATCTATTTCATATCTATCTCTTATCTCTCTCTCTCTGTCTCTCTCTTTCTCTATCTCCTATATATCTATCTCATATCTATCTATCTATCTATCTATCTATCTATTTCATGTCTATCTATCTATCTATCTATCTATCTGTCTCATATGTATGTATCTATCTCATATCTATCTATCTATCTATCTATCTATCTATCTATCTATCTATCGATCTATCTATCTATCTATCTATCTATTTCATGTCTGTCTATCTATCTCATATGTATCTATCTATCATTCTATCAATCTATCTCATATGTATCTATCTATCTATCTATCTATCCATCTATCTCATAACTATCTATCTATCTCACATTTATCTGTCTGTCTATCTATATCTATCTATCTATCTATCTATCTATCTATCTCATAACTACCTATCTTTCTCATATTTATCTATCTATCTGTCTATCTATATCTATCTATCTATCTCATATCTATCTATCTGTCTATCTATATATATCTCATATCTATCTATCTATCTATTTCATGTCTATCTATATATCTATCTATCAATCTATATCATATATGTCTGTCTATCTATCTATCTATCTATCTATCTATCTATCTGTCTATCTTTCTCATATCTATCTATCTATCTCATATATATCTATCTATCTGTCTATATATCTCATCTATGTATCCATTTATCTATCTATCTATCTTTCTATCTAATATCTAACTATATGTTATATGTATCTATCTCATATCTATCTATCTATCTATCTATCTATCTATCTATCTATCTATCTATCTATCTCATATCTATCTGTCTATCTATCTATCTCATATCTATCTATCTATCTATATATCTATCTATCCATATCTATCTATCTATCTCATATCTATCTATCTTATATGTATCTATCTCATATCTATCTCATATCTATCTATCTGTCTATCTATCTATCTCATATCTATCTATCTATCTATCTATCTATCTATCTATCTATCTATATATATATATATATATATCTATCTATCCATATCTATCTATCTATCTATCTATCTATCTATCTATCTATCTATCTATCTCATATCTATCTATCTTATATGTATCTATCTAATATCTGTCTATCTATCTATCTATCTATCTATCTATTTCATATCTATCTATCTTATATGTATCTATCTCATATATATCTGCCTATCTATCTATCTATCTATCTATCTATCTATCTCATATCTATCTATCTCATATCTATCTATCTATCTATCTATCTATCTATCTATCTATCTATCTATCTATCTATCTCATATCTATTTTTCTTATATATATATATATATATATATATATATATATATATATATATCTCATATCTATCTATCTATCTATCTATCTATCTATCTCATATCTATCTATCTATCTATCTATCTCATATCTATCTATCTATCTAATTATCTCATATCTATCTATCTTATATGTATCTATCTCATATCTATCTATCTATCTAAAGCTGAAGAGTTCTAAAAATGATGTAATCACACTGGAATGTAATGACAGTTGTTCTGAGCTCTGTCCCCGCCCAGCCCACCAGTGTCAGTGATGTCACTTCCAGTGAGCTTTGGCACAACACACATCTACAGTCTCCAAACACCTCTGTTATTTCCCATACTTTCTCATTACATAGCATCTCATGATGATCAAGGATTGGGAATTAACAACAAAAGTGAACAGCCATGGTGTATTAATCAAATCCACCATGTATGCCTTCTTATGATCTTGATATTGCAACCTTCAAGCCTCCTAAAAAAAGAAAGAGCACCAGAGGAGGCCATTCGTGTGTAGCATTTAACATTATTTTTTAAGAAGCGGTATAAATAATCATACATAAACAGCAATTAAAGCTTATAAACGTTACTGGAGAAAGGAGATTCTGCAATCCCGGCATTCTAACATCCTCGCGGCAGGCTGACTGATACAAACAATGTCTATCATTACTTCCAGCCAGTCCAGCTGTTCATCTGTAACTTCATCTATTTTTTGCAAATTCACAAAGTGGGGTTTGATTTATTATTGTTTAGGACTACATAAAAACAGTGTCAGGTACTGGAGGCAATATCCCTGACAAAGCCTAAGGATGAAACGCGTAGGTTAGCCTCCCTCGTCATTTTTATTCTTCTATCTGTCCAGTTATTATTTTTTGGCAGTAGAACCTCCACGCTTTGGTATTTCCCAGTTCACACCAGTAAAACACAGCCGGCCTTTCGAACTACAAATAGATTAAGTTATAGCCAGGACACCAGGATCGACCATCAAACTGCATTTTGTACTGTTTTTATCATGTGAATACTGAACTGAAACTTTCAACTTCAAACACAGTAATGCTTGCTCTAATTAATAGTTTTTGTTTAAAGTCACTATAATATGTAGCCATTAAAGCTTAAACTTGTTTGAACGCATATATTGTACAGTTTAATGTCTTTTTAACTGAAGCACAGCGCGCTGCTCTATCAGGTAATGGACTTCAGTATTTTTGACATTGAACTTAGATTTTTCAATCAAATATTGACTATGGTTCAGATATTTTGGGAATCTATAATAGTCTAGAGTGCACCCCTTCCAGTGACATACTGTATAAAATATGTTACAATCCCAGAGTACTTTGTTTCGTTCATCCGTAGTAATTACCGTCATTTTCTTGATACAGATGACTTGTGTTTAAAAGAGGCCAATTATTTAATGAGCAAATATGTGGCAGAAAAATATCTGTACCAGGAATAATAATCCTGTCTGCCGGTCCATTACATCCATGTGCAGTCCACAGGACGTGTTTTCACACATTGCCTGTTTGTTTACCTTCCATGAGAATGTAGACTATAGGATGAGCCCAGTTTGCATTTTAAAGAGATAAGTTTTTATTTTTTAAACATGTTTGTGTGGTTTTGTTTTTTTAATGTCTGACTCTCTATCAGACATCCCAGCTATTGAAAATAAACAGCTCTGATAAATGGGATTCTCTGTATTTCACAGTTTAGAATGAAGCAAAAACTTGTATTGAAAAATGAGAGATTCATTGTGAGTCCGATGTATAAATACACAGAGGAATAAGTCCTAATTGGTGCGTGCACTGGAGCAGTAATGTAATAGAAGCTTATATGAGGCACGCTGACAATTGCAGTAAAGATGGTGGTATGAGGTGAAACATACAGGATATACGAGTAATTATTAGAACGAGTACAGGAAGTTTGAAAAATATCTACTTTACAATCATAGATTGGTGACAGCAGAACAAGACATATAGCTCTGTATAATCTCTCGCGTTAATGGCTTATTCTCAGGAGACGACTGTCCTTTACCGTTGTTATTTTTTTTCTCCATAAACATGTACAATAGTTTTCTGAGGCGTCTACAAGTCTTTCTGTGAAATAATATTTTCTAATATGACAGTGCTACTGACCTGCGGCTCCTCCTGTGCTAAAATGCCTTCTCATTGTAGAATGTACCTCATTCTGGAGGATGCTTTGTTTCTGAGACATTTTAAAAGGGGTTGTCCAATTCTTGACAACCTCTTACTTTAATAGGTTGCCCCTCTGTGTATAAGTTCAGTAGAGGTCACTTACTTGAGGTCTCAATTCAGAATGAACTACCAACAATGTAAATCTGAAGGAAGGTGTCCCATCTGCAGATATTTTTGGTGAAGGTGATGTTTATTTTGGTGATGGTTATGGTAGTGGGGTTGTTGATAATGGCAGTGGTTTTGGTGGTTGTGGCAATGATGATGGTTAAGGTGGTGGAATTGGTGGAGATGGTTCTGGTGGTGATGGAATTGTTGATGGCGGCAATGATGGTGTCGTTGATGGTGGAGGTGGCCATGAGGATGGTGTTGGTGGAGGTGATGATGGTGGTGTTTGTGGAGGCAATGATGGTGGAGGTGGCTATGAGGATGGTGTTGGTGGAGGCGATAATGGTGGTGTTAATGGTGGCAATGATGGTGATGTTGATGGTGGAGGTGGCCATGAGGATGGTGTTGTGGAGGCGATGATGGTGGTTTTGATGGCAGCAATAATGGTGGTGTTGATGGTGGAGGTGGCCATAAGGATGGTGTTGGTGGATGCGATGATGGTTGTGTTGATGGTGGTGTTTTAAATGATGGTGTGTTGGTGGTGGTGTTGACAGTGATGATAGTGGTGCTGGTGTTGTTTATAGTTATGGTGATGTTATCAAAATTATTAATTCAGGAGATTGTTTGTAATCAGTTTTTTATATATAGTTATTTTTATGCAAATTATATGCAATAATTATGATATATATATATATATATATATATATATTAGGGATGAGCGGGTTCGGTTCCCTGAGAACCGAACCCACCCGAACTTCGGGGATCCGGGGCGATCCGAGCCCAAGCTCGGATCTCCCTGTCTGCCCCGGATCCCTCTCCCGAGGCAAAACCTCGAGATCTGCTGTCGGATCTCGAGGTTTTGCCTCGAGCGGCCATTTAAAAAAAAATGCCTTTGCCTTTAATGGGCAAAGTGCTGATTGGCTGACAGAGCCGTCTGTCACGGCTCTCAGCCAATCAGCATTATGGTGCTCATTTGCATGTAGCACGGACTCGTGAGATCCGTGCTACATGCATCTGTGTGATTGACAGTGACACAGAGCACAGATGGGTCAGTGAGACCCGTCTGTGCTGCTGTGTATTTCAATGACACAGATGCACGCACGGACCAGGAGATCCGTGCTACTTGCATCTGTGTCATTGACACAGAGCACTAACGGGTCCGTGAGACCCGTCTGTGCTGCTGTGGTAAATAAAAAAAAAAAAACCTGTGTAAAAAGAGAAAAAAATGGCGTCCTCCCCCCCAAAAAAAGAGCAACCAGCCCCGGGCATTAGTGACCCAGTGCTGGGTGTGCTTAAATACAGGGGACAAACGACATAGGGGTCCCCTGTACTTAAACACAACCAGCACCGGGCTAGTCAGAACCAGAGCTGGTTGCCAAAATACGGGGGACAAACGACGTAGGGGTCCCCCGTATTCTGCGCAACCAGCTCTGGGCTCTGATCCGGTCCTGGTTCTGGAAATACAGGGGAAAAAAATGAGTAGGGTTCCCCTGTATGTTCCAGAACCAGCACTGGACTTTTTCTAGCGGGGGGCTGATGCCACAGCCAGGGGAGCCCTTTCACCGGGCCCCCCAGCCGCAGCATCAGCCCTGACCGCTAGTCAGCCCAGGCCGGGGATCCCTGGAGAGCTGGGGACCCCCCCAATAAAGGGGTCACCCTCTCCAGGGCACCCCAGGCCCAGGCTGATAGCCCGGGGCTATCCCCGCCACCCCTGGTGGCGGTGGGTGGCGGGTTGATTGTGTGGTGTGGTGTAAATAAAGAATATCAAACATTGTCTTTACAAGTAGAACTGCAAGTCCCAGCAAGCCTGCCCCGCATGCTGGTACTTGGAGAACCACAAGTACCAGCATGCAGGGCATTAAGGGCCCACTAGTACCTGTAGTTCACCTGTAAAAAAATGTTTAAAAAAAACACAGGACACACACACCGTGACAGTATAAGTTTATTAAACATACATACACACACACACACACACACACATGTACACATACTCACCTATGTAACCCTGTAGCATCGGTCCACTTGTCCGGTAAAGTATCCATAGGGGACCTGTGAAAAAAAACATACTCACCATCTCCTATGCGAGGTTCTGTCCTCTTCGTTCCAAAGTAGGCATCCCCGGACTTGGCAAAAAAAAAAAAACGAAAACGCGATCCACGAACTTAGTACCGTTCTATAGAACGGTACTTCCCGAATGAGAGCTTAGCGGCGGGGTATCACCATGGAAACCCCGCTGCTAAGCGTTCATTGGCTGAGAGAGGCCATCTCCCGTCTCTCTCAGCCAATGAACGGCTCCCTCCATTGTAGTCAATGCTGGGAGCCACAAGGTTATTAAAGTTTACCCTGCGGTTCCCACCATTGACTACAATGGAGGGAGCCGTTCATTGGCTGAGAGACGGGAGATGGCCTCTCTCAGCCAATGAACGCTTAGCAGCGGGGTTTCCATGGTGATACCCCGCCGCTAAGCTCTCATTCGGGAAGTACCGTTCTATAGAACGGTACTAAGTTCGTGGATCGCGTTTTCGTTTTTTTTTTTTTGCCAAGTCCGGGGATGCCTACTTTGGAACGAAGAGGACAGAACCTCGCATAGGAGATGGTGAGTATGTTTTTTTTCACAGGTCCCCTAGGGATACTTTACCGGACAAGTGGACCGATGCTACAGGTTACATAGGTGAGTATGTGTACATGTGTGTGT
Organism: Taudactylus pleione; assembly: GCA_031769625.1. Lineage (NCBI taxonomy): Eukaryota > Metazoa > Chordata > Amphibia > Anura > Myobatrachidae > Taudactylus > Taudactylus pleione. The sequence goes on along the minus strand of JAUIMM010000381.1, from coordinate 128,430 downwards.
GTGTATGTATGTTTAATAAACTTATACTGTCACGGTGTGTGTGTCCTGTGTTTTTTTAAACATTTTTTTTACAGGTGAACTACAGGTACTAGTGGGCCCTTAATGCCCTGCATGCTGGTACTTGTGGTTCTCCAAGTACCAGCATGCGGGGCAGGCTAGCTGGGACTTGCAGTTCTACTTGTAAAGACAATGTTTGATATTCTTTATTTACACCACACCACACAATCAACCCGCCACCCACCGCCACCAGGGGTGGCGGGGATAGCCCCGGGCTATCAGCCTGGGCCTGGGGTGCCCTGGAGAGGGTGACCCCTTTATTGGGGGGGTCCCCAGCTCTCCAGGGATCCCCGGCCTGGGCTGACTAGCGGTCAGGGTTGATGCTGCGGCTGGGGGGCCCGGTGAAAGGGCTCCCCTGGCTGTGGCATCAGCCCCCCGCTAGAAAAAGTCCAGTGCTGGTTCTGGAACATACAGGGGAACCCTACTCATTTTTTGTCCCCTATATTTCCAGAACCAGGACCGGATCAGAGCCCAGAGCTGGTTGCGCAGAATACAGGGGACCCCTACGTCGTTTGTCCCCCGTATTTTGGCAACCAGCGCTGGTTCTGACTAGCCCGGTGCTGGTTGTGCTTAAGTACAGGGGACCCCTACGTCGTTTGTCCCCTGTATTTAAGCACACCCAGCACTGGGTTACTAATGCCCGGGGCTGGTTGCTTTTTTTTGGGGGGGTGCACGCCATTTTTTTCTTTTTTTACACAGGTTTTTTTTTTTTTTTTTACCACAGCAGCACAGACGGGTCTCACGGACCTGTCATTGCTCTGTGCCAATCACACAGATGCATGTAGCACGGATCTCCCGGGTTCGTGCTACATGCAAATGGGCACCATAACGCTGATTGGCTTCCTGTCTGCCACTGCAGTGCCACTCCTAGATGGGCCACGTGTTTGTGCCGCCCCCTTGTGTCGCTTAGCATAGTCATCCAGCTTCCTCGGTACAACCTTTTGGCCTAAAAACAATATTGTGAGGTGTGAGGTGTTCAGAATAGAGTGGAAATGAGTGGAAATTAATGTTATTGGGGTTATTAATAGCGTAGGAACAAAAAAAGGCCCATTTATGTGATTTTAGCGGTTTTTTTTTATTTTTTAAGAAAAAATCCAGATCCAAAACACAAAACCCAGAACCCAAAACACGGAAGGGTGGTTTTGGCAAAACCAATCCAGATCCAAAACACGAAGAAAGATCCAGATCCAAAACCAAAACACAAAACACGAAAAGTGTCCGGTGCACACCCCTAATATATATATTATATATGTGGCACAGAATCCCCGGCCGAGCAGAGCGCTGAGAGGCGGAGCTGCTTGGCCAGGGTTTGACGCCAGACCGGTCCATCTGGCCATCGGCCCTTCGAGCATAAAATAAATAGAGATTTTCCGTATGCCGTAACTAGCTCTGCAGTTTTGGTCATTTGACTTCCACTTTTTTTTTTTCCCACAGAGAAACTGTGACATTGCAGAAGGATATTTCCTCTTGTACAGTATCTGGTTATCATCACTAAACCTGGATGTGGATCGGCTAGATGCCCAAACGATGGCAAATATAGCTTAGGGCCATGACCTGTCCAGCTGACCCTCCTAGCACAAGACAATTATAACTCAAATGTCTGTCACTGCGCCAAGTGGACAAATATGTGAGAAGCAAAACCCTGGACCACACTTTTCAGAGCTGAACAAGTAACGATCCACTAGATTCCTCCTTATAAGGGAAATTATTTTGTGGTACATTGGCTATAAAAACCCTTCACACCCACAGAAACGACAGATGTTTCCTCTGTCTAAAACGTGTGCTAAACCACTTCCAATGCTTAGATATTGCTGAGGTATGCCTCCCTACTGTCCGGGTTCAGATAGGTATCGTCCCGGTTCTATAGAACTACCTTTGGAAGCACAATATGTCCTGCTCACTGCCACAAAGGAGATTTCAGGAAAAGGAAGGGGTTGTGATGGACTAGAGTCTTAAAAGACGATTCTACTGTCTCGCCGGTGGCTGGTAGTGCCGGGCACCCAACGGAGCAATTCAATTGTTGCTCTGAGAGGGTTCAACCCCTCCGGAGGATACGAGCAGAAATGTGCGATAAATCCTGGTTTTGGGCACCCAAACAGGGGTTTGGGTGCCCTAAAATGGACTTTAGACAGGTTTAGCCATTTACGCAGCTAAACCAAGTCTAATTGCCCACGAAGAGTGCAATAATTAATGTGCACCACAAACAATTAAATTGCAGCATTGTGTGCCCATTAAGTACAGCGACATGAAAAATAATTGATTCGCCCCCCCCCCCTTGGACGTTAGATAATGTGAAGATGTATCAAGCCTGGGAGAGAGATAAAGTTGTGAAGTTGCCCACAGCATCCAATCAGCTTCTAGCTGGCATTTCATACACTGTGCTAGATAGATGACAGAAGCTGATTGGTTGCCACTGTATGTTCAACTTCTACACTTTGTCTCTCTCCAAGGACCAAATGTAATAGGGTGAGAGTATAGAAAATGGAAGAATTAGCAATAAGCTCTGACATTGGTCGAGTTTTATCTTCAAAATGGGAAAACATCTGAAAAACAGGCGAGTTTGCTCTATTGCTCTATTCTCGGACTCTATTACATTAGTTGAGTTTAAAAAGTTTGAGAAAACTCTCACATTTTCTAAACCCTCACCCTATTACATTTGTCCCCCAGGCTTGGTACATCTCCAACCAAGACCCCGTTGGGACTGACTTGTCATTTTCTGCTAGTGTCCCGATTCGCGAAAGCAAAATGTCAGGAATTGTGGATGAGGCAAATTGCAACAATCTTCAGGGATTCACAACTCTCCAAAATGATACTGATGGGTATTTATTGAAGACTTGTACAATTCCAAGTTTGGGTAGTTTGTTTGGGGGTGTAAAACTGTAAATGGTCCCTGCCAATCTTCTCCCCGACTACGGGAGAGCAGATGTCTTGTTTGTTTTCTAAATGACTTTCTCCGCCAGGTAGAACATCTAAAATGTAGGACCACGCTCTTCACGTCCATGTTATTGTAGCTTATTTGGAAGAAAACTGAAAGAGATGAGATTACGTTTTCCAGACCATTCGGAAACTTTAATAGAGGTTCAGGACCTCATTCAGAGTCGGCCGTAAGCGGCCACTAGGTCATACGCATCCGATGTTTCCAAACCACGCATGCACACGGTTAGTTGTGCGCATGTGCGTACGAGGCTTTGCGATCCAAAATGCTGTCGATCGTACGGCTTACGAGCAGGAAGTGGCTTCCGGGAGTCGATTGACATGAAAGGCCGTTTGTGGGTGTTGACGGGGGTGGTGGCCTGAAAACGCAGGCGTGCCTCAGCGTTTTGAGGGCGTTTTAGGGGCGTACATAAATTACCTGCTACGACCGACATAGAAGGCCGGAAGTAGTAAAACGTCACTCTGCGAGCAGGTTAGAGGCCTGGCTGATCGTACAGGGGTAGGGTAGGAGCTCCCGCAAGCCCCAGAGTACAATCGATACTATCGAATGTGACTGATGTTAGGATTGATGTTTCTATTTTGAGCCACACAATGCAAGCAGCTAATAATCGATTGATGAAGCTAATAACACTGCTAATTGGCTTGTAATTGATTCAGCTGCGTTTGCATTAGCGAATAATAATAATAAATACGTTTTATGGGGATGGCTTATTCTTTGCGTTTTTTTATTTTATTTTTGTGGGCATCAACACAACACAAGCGGCCGCAACCATCAGAAGAAAATGAACATACAGCGACTGATAACGACTGACAACGATCGACTCGATCGCTAGCTGCTATCACTCGTTAGCTAGAGGAGGTGCATTGTTCACGTATGGGCGTCACTTTGGTTGCGACTGACCGGCCGTGCGATTGCTTCCTTTTTCAGTTTCTCGGTCGTTAGGTGTACGACCGAGCGGCCGCTTACGACCGACTCTGAATGAGGTCCTCAGTCTCTCTCTCTCTCTCTTTCTCTCTCTCTCTCTCTCTCTCTCTCTCTCTCTCTCTCTCATAATTGGATCGAGACCCCAGTGTTGACAATAAATACATTTTCCATCACCTTTATGGAAACGCCCTGTAAATTGCGCTCCCTGTCTAGCCGTATCTACAAACTCTTCACAATGTAAAAACGCAGCTCACTGCTCTGAGGCAGCAGAGTAATTTGTGATTCGTGGTCTGTGGAAGAGACGGAACAGAGGCCCTCATTCAGAGCCGTACGCTCTGAGCAGAGCGCACGCTCTGAATGAGGGCCGGGCTCCATTTTCATGGAGCGTCCTCCTGGACGTTCATATAGCTGTGGGTCACCACCCACAGGCTATACGAGCGTGCATTGTGATGGCCGCGATGGTCGTGACCATCGCGACCATCAAAATTGCGAGCCGGAGCCTGCGGTTGAGGTTTTCAACCGCAAGCTCCGGAGTGATTTTGGCTCTATCAGAGCCAAAATCACTCCCACTGACATCACTAGTGATGTCAGTGGGCCGGCTTCTGATGGGAGGCGTTCCCGTGGGAACGCCCCCGGCAGGGAGGCACGCCCCCGGCACGCCCACCAAAGGGGGCGTGCTGTCAATCAACATTGACAGCACGCCCCCTTTGATCGGACACAACGAGCGAAGGACTTTCCTTCGCTCGTCGCGTCTGGCGCATGCGCACGACGGAGCTCCCTCCATCGTGCGCATGCTCAGTCCATAACATCGACCCACTTGCGAGCGGACAGCCGCTCGCGAGTGGGTCTGAATCAGGCCCAGTGATCTTATCGTTGCATTGCATAACTCACATTCATGTAGATTTATTTCTTTTGTTCATCATTATGTTCCTTCCGCAGCACTATTTAGCCTTTCCCTGACTTTATAATTGGCTAGTTTTTTAGAAATTCAATTTTTATCTCTGCAAACTTTTCCAGGCTGACATATTATTAGGACTGTGTGAGACGTGACATACAGAGGGTGGATTCTGCCATAGAAATCATTATCTGCACACAAAGGTCAGGGTGGGAAAATACACACGATGCATTAGACAGAGCCTCAGGGATGTAACGAGCGCCTTTTGAATGCGTTTGGTGGCATTATCAGAAATATCTCAGTCACAAAACAGCTTCCTCCGCTCTGCAGAATGCTCAGACTGTGGTGGTCATTCAGACTCGGTCGCAAGCACCGATGTGCTCGCAACCGGGTCGATGGGTAGCCCTGTGCACGCACTGCAGCCGCACTGCGCGCGCGCAAGCCCCGGAGCGAGAGAGAAACTCTCTCGCTCCAGAGCTCGCTACCAAATGATGTTGATCGACAGCTCGCCCCTTTTTGTAGGTGTGCCGAGGGGGGGTGGTTTCCAAAACGGAGGCGTTCCTACCATTTTGTGGGCGGCCGCACTGACATCAGTGATGTCAGTGGGGAGCTTCCTGCTCCATCAGAGCAGGAAGCTCCCTGGGGCTTGCGAGTGCTCAGACCCAACCTTAGGGTCTGGTTGCAAGCCCTGATGGACGCGATGGTAATCACCATCGCGACCTTCACCTTCGTCGCTAGCTAAGCTCTGGGTGGTAACCCACAGCTTAACTAACGACAAGGAGGCCGCACTTCAAAAATGAAGCGCCCGCTCTCATTCAGAGAGAGCGATCGCTTCTTGCGACCACCTCTGAATGAGGTCCTGTGTCCGAATAGATTACGTCTAAGGTGCTTTTATTTATTCAGCATTAAGACCCCTGTAAAACATAGAGCCTCATTCAGAGGGGGACTCCCAAAATATGGAAGCCTGAGTACGCACTCACATGTATGCACCCGAAAAAAGGGGCGTGGTCTCATGAGAAGGACCATGGCCTTGCAGAACACCTCATTTCTGTGACTCTGGAGGCTTGCACACCAGCTAGGTGATTGTTGGTGATGCTGATTACTTCCCGGTGCTGCCCTGACAATTCCCCACATTACATTATTAAATTAGTTAACTGTGGCCCTGATTCAGAGCCGGACGCTCTGACAGTGTGCTCGCTCTGAATCAGGGCCGTCCTTCATTTTTAGAGCGGCCTCCTGGCCACTTGTATAGCTGCGGGTGACCACCCACAGCTATAGTGAGCGGCCAGGAAGATGGTCGCGATGGTCAAGACCATCGGGCTTGCGACGAGACCCTTGTGGTAGGGTCTCGTTGCCGCTAGCCCTGGATGGCTTTCGGCTCAAACAGAGCCGAAAGCACTCCCACTGACATCACTTGTGATGTCAGTGGGGCCGGCCCCAGACGGTAGGCGTTCCCATGGGAACGCCTCTGTCTGGGCAGCCACGCCCCCGCCCCGCCCACCAAAGGGGGCGTGCTGTCACTGAACATCGACAGCACGCCCCCTTTGGTACGAGACCCGGAGCGACGGTTTGCCCGTCGCTATCCGGGTCTCGCGCATGCGCACTGGACCACCATCGACTCGCTTGCGAGCGCTCAGCGCTCGCGAACGGGTCTGAATCAGACCCTGTGTTCCTTGCTGTGATTGCATCTACTTATCCAGGTCTATATGTAACATATTACTACAAAAAAAAAAAATTGCAATTATTTACTTGTATTTTCTGGTTTTCAGTATTTTCAGGATATCAAGTCTCCAGATGAGCGACCTCATACCCATGATATTCAGTCTAGTGTTGGCCATTTCATATCTGAATAAATGCATTATTTTCTGCTTATCTTGCAGCATGTACACGAATGTGGGATAACATAACGTGCTGGCCGTCTGCACAGGAAGGAGAAGTCGTCTTTATTACCTGTCCGGATTACTTCGGTCTATTCTCCAATACACAAGGTGAGATTGATACATACGTGTCATTGTTCTAGTTTGCGGTTGCACAAATGGAAGCCAGTGGATCACCCATAATGCGGTTACTAACCAGATCCTCCCCTGCAGGAGAAAGATGCGCCCGGTGAGCGCTGACATTACAGCGTATCTCTGTAATATGAGACTGGTCTGACGTTTTTCCCGCCTCTTCTACAGTCACTCAGTGTTCCCTGTGCAGAATTGCGCTGGTTTCATTTACATAATGGCCTCTACTGAGAGTGATTGTCTCTCAGCTTTACATTTCTACCGCTTCCCGGCAGGGACGGCTCTAGGGCTGTTCGATCAGTGTTGTCGAACAGGGGTGCCAGCCCATGGAAGCACAGTCCTCCCAACTGTCCCGATTCCAGCGGGATAGTCCCCTGGCCTTCCCAGCTGCCCCTGGTCCTGTCAGAACCCTATGCATTGCACATACATCTAGCCTCCTTGCGCGTTTAACAACCCTTCTAGTCGTGCCATGCCGTAGCGCGATTCGGTTGCACCAAGAGTCTTTTTGTGTGACTTTTTCCCTGCACGAAGCTCACGCGTTATGGTAACATGACTTGTCGTGCACAGAAGATGTATGTGGACACATCTGTATGCTGGTATACCACGGCCAACTCACCAATCTGTGGTGGCGCCCAGCTGCTAGTACTCCACTGTATCTGAGGTGCATAGAGACATCCAACTGCTAGAGGTCCTGCCAGAGATCAGTGCAGCTGAGCATCAGGAGCACTCGCTAGTCTGTGTGGGTCTGTGGGGGCTACTCCGCTAGTCTGTGACGGCAGCCAGCTCCTGTGTGGGTCTGTGGGGGCTACTCCGCTAGTCTGTGGGGGCTACTCCGCTTGTCTGTGGGGGCAGCCAGCTACTGTGTGGGTCTGTGGGGGCTACTCCGCTCGTCTGTGGGGGCAGCCAGCTACTGTGTGGGTGTGTGGGGGCTACTCCGCTAGTCTGTGGGGGCAGCCAGCTACTATGTGGGTCTGTGGGGGCTACTCCGCTAGTCTGTGACGGCAGCCAGCTCCTGTGTGGGTCTGTGGGGGCTACTCCGCTTGTCTGTGGGGGCAGCCAGCTACTGTGTGGGTCTGTGGGGGCTACTCCGCTTGTCTGTGGGGGCAGCCAGCTACTGTGTGGGTCTCTGGGGGCTTCTCTGCTAGTCTGTGGGGGCAGCCAGCTACTGTGTGGGTGTGTGGGGGCTACTTCGCTAGTCTGTGGGTGCAGCCAGCTACTCTGTGGGTCTGTGGAGGCTACTTCGCTAGTCTGTGGGGGCAGCCAGCTACTGTGTGGGTGTGTGGGGGCTACTTCGCTAGTCTGTGGGTCAGCCAGCTACTGTGTGGGTGTGTGGGGGCTACTTCGCTAGTCTGTGGGTGCAGCCAGCTACTGTGTGGGTGTGTGGGGGCTACTTCGCTAGTCTGTGGAGGCAGCCAGCTACTGTGTGGGTCTGTGGGGGCTACTCCGCTTGTCTGTGGGGGCAGCCAGCTCCTGTGTGGGTCTGTGGGGGCTACTCCGCTAGTCTGTGGGGGCAGCCAGCTACTGTGTGGGTCTGTGGGGGCTACTCCGCTAGTCTGTGGGGGCAGCCAGCTACTTTGTGGGTCTGTGGGGGCAGCCAGCTACTGTGTGGGTCTGTGGGGCCTACTTCGCTAGTCTGTGGGGGCAGCCAGCTACTATGTGGGTCTGTTGGGGTTACTCCGCTTGTCTGTGGGGGCAGCCAGCTACTATGTGGGTCTGTTGGGGCTACTCCGCTAGTCTGTGGGGGCAGCCAGCTACTATGTGGGTCTGTTGGGGCTACTCCGCTAGTCTGTGGGGGCAGCCAGCTACCTTGTGGGTCTGTTGGGGGCTACTTCGCTAGTCTGTGGGGGCAGCAGGCTACTGTGTGGGTCTGTGGGGGCTACTCCGCTAGTCTGTGACGGCAGCCAGCTCCTGTGTGGGTCTGTGGGGGCTACTCCGCTTGTCTGTGGGGGCAGCCAGCTACTGTGTGGGTCTGTGGGGGCTACTCCGCTTGTCTGTGGGGGCAGCCAGCTACTGTGTGGGTCTGTGGGGGCTTCTCCGCTAGTCTGTGGGGGCAGCCAGCTACTGTGTGGGTGTGTGGGGGCTACTTCGCTAGTCTGTGGGTGCAGCCAGCTACTCTGTGGGTCTGTGGAGGCTACTTCGCTAGTCTGTGGGGGCAGCCAGCTACTGTGTGGGTGTGTGGGGGCTACTTCGCTAGTCTGTGGGTCAGCCAGCTACTGTGTGGGTGTGTGGGGGCTACTTCGCTAGTCTGTGGAGGCAGCCAGCTACTGTGTGGGTCTGTGGGGGCTACTCCGCTTGTCTGTGGGGGCAGCCAGCTCCTGTGTGGGTCTGTGGGGGCTACTCCGCTAGTCTGTGGGGGCAGCCAGCTACTGTGTGGGTCTGTGGGGGCTACTCCGCTAGTCTGTGGGGGCAGCCAGCTACTTTGTGGGTCTGTGGGGGCAGCCAGCTACTGTGTGGGTCTGTGGGGCCTACTTCGCTAGTCTGTGGGGGCAGCCAGCTACTATGTGGGTCTGTTGGGGTTACTCCGCTTATCTGTGGGGGCAGCCAGCTACTATGTGGGTCTGTTGGGGCTACTCCGCTAGTCTGTGGGGGCAGCCAGCTACTATGTGGGTCTGTTGGGGCTACTCCGCTAGTCTGTGGGGGCAGCCAGCTACCTTGTGGGTCTGTTGGGGGCTACTTCGCTAGTCTGTGGGGGCAGCAGGCTACTGTGTGGGTCTGTGGGGGCTACTCCGCTAGTCTGAGGGGGCAGCCAGCTACCGTGTGGGTCTGTGGGGGCTACTCCGCTAGTCTGTGGAGGCAGCCAGCTACTATGTGGGTCTGTGGGGGCTACTCAGCTAGTCTGTTGGGGCAGCCAGCTACTTTGTGGGTCTGTGGGGGCAGCCAGCTACTGTGTGGGTCTGTGGGGGCTACTCCTCTAGTCTGTGGGGGCAGCAAGCTACTGTGTGGGTCTGTGGGGGCAGCCGGCTACTATGTGGGTCTGTTGGGGCTACTCCGCTAGTCTGTGGGGGCAGCCAGCTACTTTGTGGGTCTGTGGGGGCAGCCAGCTACTGTGTGGGGGCTACTCCACTAGTCTGTGGGGGCAGCCAGCTACTGTGTGGGTCTGTGGGGGCTACTCCCCTAGTCTGTGGGGGCAGCCAGCTACTGTGTGGGTCTGTGGGGGCTACTCCGCTAGTCTGTGGGGGCAGCCAGCTCCTGTGTGGGTCTGTGGGGGCAGCCAGCTACTCAAGGTCTGTAAACATAAACAGTTTGTTAAATATCAACAAGAGCTACTGGGACTGATTCTAAGTCAGATGTAGTGGCGTCCATGTCTGTGTGGTTTGCCGCCGTCGTGCCTGCGACTTTATGCTAATGCCGCTACTAAGCCCCTCCCTGGTGTACAGCTGTGTGTATGTATGTGCAAGGACTGAAACACCCACTTTGAGCATCTTTACTCGTCACCATCGGTTGCACCAGCCCTAATGTTAGGTGCAGATTCTCCCCCTGAGTATAGCGTCGCTTCTTCTTTGTACGCGACCTTTTTCAACGACTTACCCGCGACACTCCCATGTGCGTCTGAATAGCCACCTCCCGGTCACCGCACAGGAACGCTCGGCACATCTCTAATACATGTCAGGGACTCTGCGTGCGAATCAGTACTGTGACTGTGACTCTGTGTTCAGACAATCGGGCGCTGTAGAAAAACATTGACGCACTGCGTCTGACATCCAGATTCAGGCTCCTGTGTGCCAGAAAATCTTAGTGTATGACAAAATTAAAGTGGGACAGTTTGGCTTGAACGCTAAAGAGGTTGTTATGGTGTAACACTGTCCCCACCGTGATTTATGGCAGTAACAGCACCAGCCAGGACTAGCAGACTATTTAGGATCAATGGAAAGATGAATTAGGCAACTTGCAGCCAGATTCTGTACCAGCACCTGCTGCCCCTCTGCCAGAGAGCTCAGGTTGTGGAACATTTCTCATTGGGACAATGATCCTCATCACCACACTGCAAGAGCAACACTGGAGCATCTCTAAATATGAAAATAAATATCCTTGATATACATCAATACGGCCCGTAGCATCCAATCACATTCTGTCATTTCCTTTGTTTGGGTTAGTAAATGAAAGCAAAGCCGGTTGCCGTAGGTCATGAGACGAGAGCTTCCTGTTCATAAGTTCACAAATGTCACTGAAATACCACAGAAATATATAACATAGCCCCTCGTCTGTCAGCTAACATCTCTCTGTAAAACTCAGGTTACTGTTAAGCTGGCAGCGAGGCAGCGCACGTAACCACTACCCCACAATGTCACTCGCTAATCTCTTCTTTGTCGATAAAAAAAAAAAAAAGAGACGTTTTTTGTCCTGTGACATTTCTGTAAATGGAAAGAAATTACCTTCCTGACAACGTGAGACACCTGACCCGAGGGGACCCGCACACAAAGATTGAATTTTCCGCTGTCGAGCACAAGTTTTATCAACTCTGGTAGAACATTCAGGGGTCTATTTACTAAGCAGTGTTAGGAGACAGAGTGAAAGGTGATAAGGTACCAGCCAATCAGCTCCCAACTGTCATTTTTCAAACACAGCCTGTGAGATGACAGTTGGGAGCTGATTGGCTGGCACCTTATCACTTTTCACTCTGTCTCCTAACACTGCTTAGTAAATAGACCCCTCAGTCGCCAATCAATTTCAGTCTGAGATATTCATACAAACTACTACCCTCGATTCCCGACCCAGGTGGTACCAGCATGCCTCCAGTTCCCTTGACTGTTGTGAATGGTCTGTGAATTCCGATAGGCCCTAAAAACATCTGCCATAGCACAGGGCAGGGAACACTGGGCCTGATTCAGAGCCGCTCGTAAGCGGCCGCTCGGTCGTTCCGAGCGATGTTTGCACAACTGTGCATGCGTACGGATCGTTTGCTCGCTAAATTGCGAATGCCTGCTATTTTGAGTGACATGAGGAGGCGTATGTGGGTGGTAACAGGGGAAGGTGCTTGAAAACGGGGAGTGGAGATCCGAACGCAGGCGTGCTTAAAGGTCAAAACGGGCGTTTTATGGGTGTGCATTATTAATACAGCAGCGTCATTGACCACGTCACTGGGTTATTTTATAGTCAGAACTGCTCGCAAGATTGCGGTAGGAAAAACAAACCACAAGAATAGCGAGCAGTTCATACGCTGGTCGATGTACTCGATTAATCTAATAAATAGCGGACATGACGTAGGATGCGAGCGGCCAGGGGGCGTAGTTTTTAAAAAAACGACCGCAAGTTTTGTTCGCTCGTTCAGACCTAGAGGCGTGAACAGACCGCAAAGAGCGAACAGTTCATTTGAATAGCCACCCCTTTTTTCTGAACGAGCGAGCGCAAATAGCGTCCGGCTCTGAATCAGGCCCTCTGCTCGCTCGGGTCTGTCAATTTTCTGTTTATAATCATTCTCACTTGTTGATTCCTCTTCTTTTATCCCCGGCATCTCCTGGCCGCCCCTATCTCTTCACTGGTTGACGGCCACCTCCCCCAGCCCCTCCAGTCCCATTCTCTTTTATGTAACACGCACATTTCAAAATGCTGTCATGCCTGGCTCTCGAACCTATCACCTGTAACATTGCAGTCAGACAACTTACACATAGAGCTCTCTGTTTCTAATGGCAGCCCTGAATACAGCCCCCCGGTTCCCTACCCAGGTATTTCCAGCACACCTCGAGTTCCATTGCCGGTGAGTTCAGAATGCATACACGGATCTCCCCGCCGCTGATATTTGCTACATATACTGTACACTACTAGTAGCGCTCTTTCTATACCTTCAGTCGGCGATCTACACTGCCGGCTCCAGACTTGTGCACGGCTGTTCTGATGGAGAAATCACCAGCGCTCTTCTATATCTAGAAGATATATACGGCATAATTATTGTGTATGATCAGTGCAGCCATTGGAGTCACACTGTATTTAGCAGTGACACCTGGATAACAGTGATAGAAAGGGATCTGTACCCCTTCATCATCGTACGGGACAAATCAGATTTACCATGGCCCTTCCCCGTGAGGCCACACCCCTTTTTCCGGTGCACATCTTATGTCCCTATTTGAAAAAATGGGGGGAGGGGGATGATCTTTTTTTTATTGTGAGCAGTTAAAAACCTTTCCTCATTTGCTTCCTTCTCTAAGGGTACTATTTACTAAGCAGTGTTAGGAGTCAGAGGGCCTGATTCAGAGCCAGACGCTCTGAAAGAGCGCTTGCTCTGAATCAGGGCGTGTTTTTACTTGTTTTGTGCGGCCTCCTGGCCGCTCGCTTAGCTGTGGGTGACCACCCACAGCTATTGCGAGCGGCCAGGTGATGGTCGCGATGGTCTCGACCATCGCAACCATCGGGGCTTGCGACGAGGCCCTTGTGGTAGGATCTCGTTCCCGCAAGCCCCAGTGAGCTTTCGGCTCTATTAGAGCCGGAAGCTCGCCCACTGACATCACTCGTGATGTCAGTGGGGCCGCCCCCAAATGGCAGGCGTTCCTTCGGGAACGCCTCCATTTGGCCAGCCACCCCCCCCTGCCCGCCTCCAAAACGGGGCAAGCTCTCAATCAAAATCGACAGCTGCCCTGCTTTTGGTGTGAGACCCGTAGCGTCGGAGCGCATGCGCACGTCAGAGCCAGCTCATGTGTGCGCATGCGCAGTGGTCAAACATCGACCCGCTCGCAAGCGCATAGTGCTTGCGAGCGGGTCTGAATCAGGCCCAGAGTGAAAAGTGATAAGAAAGTGATAAGGTGCCAGCCAATCAGCTCCCAACTGTCATTTTTCAAACACAGCCTGTGAGATGACAGTTGGGAGCTGAGTGACTGGCACCTTATCACTTTCTTATCATTTTTCACTTTGTTTCCTAACACTGCTTAGTAAATAGACCCCTAATTCTGTTAAGAATTTCAGAGCAGAAACATCAGTGGGCTTTGTGTGGTAAGTACAGTGTCCTCAGCGGCTACGTACGTCATGACACCTCTACCCCAGTTTGCTTGTGGGGTTGGGGGCTCTCTTATGGTGGGAAGAGTTGGAAATAAGACTCCTCCCATTCCTTACAGCTTCTCCGCCCGCACGCACCTGCCCCTCCTCCCCAGTGCACTCCCTATCGCTGGAGGCTGCCCAGCTGTCATGTTATACTGGTTCCCAGCTGGAACACATACATCGCCAAACGCTTCTCTTTTCAGGAGTCAGGGGGGAGCTCAGTGTACTAAATTATAGGGCAGGGCAGGGCTGTTGCTGTATCGTATTTACTGAGGTTCTCTGAGAGGCTAAGAGAGTCAATCTGGAGTCGCCAGTAACTTCTCAGCCACTCAGAGAATCTCAGCTTGCCAGGACAGCCTCCAAGGAGCATAGGAGAGCTGGGAAATAGCCGCTGGTCATCGATGCCTATATTATGATATCATAATTGAGTCAGTTGATATATGAGGCTGTACATCGCCACAGAAATCCAACTATTATCAAACCGCGAGCATCGTTAGGTTCAATGAATCGCTCCTCAGAATCCGTACCTAGAGCCAGTACAAACGTTTGTTCCAGGGGCGTATCTATAATGGGTGCAGGGTGTGCGGCATAGTTGTCGACTTTCTGGCTGCTCCTTCCGGGAGGGAGCAGCCAGATCGGCAGGGCAGTGGGGGGCGTGGCTGGAAAAGGGGGCGTGTCCAGACGGGTGCCTGACGTTTGTAGACATCACAGGGGCGGAGTCACGCAATCACGTCATTTTGGCCCCACCCCCGCTACACAATGCCGATAATACAGGCATTGTGAGGCAGGGGGCGGGGCCAAAATGACGTGAATCGCATCACTGGCTGCCCTCGCAGCGGGGGTTAGAAGTAAATTGAGGGGGATGGCGGGGGGAATCAGCGGCCGCCGGGAGGCTTGCCTGCCTTTCCAGGGGGGCGGGAGCTGCACCCGATTATCGGGAGGCTCCCGCCCAAATCGGGAGGGTAGTCAACCCTGGTGTGCGGGCCCCTGGGTCCAAGGGGCCCCGCACCACACACCCTGGACCCATAGTATTATTTACCTCTCCGGAGTCCCACATTGGCGCGGGGGTCTGGCGCTGTAAAAACGACTGGAAAATGGCCGCCACGGCCATTTTCCCATCGTTTGCATGGCCTCCATGGCCATTTCCCCGGTGACCTGCACATACTCTATAGACTCTGGGCGCCCTCTAGTGCCCAGAGTCTATAACTCCGGCGCTGACCGCTCACAGTTCAGTGCGCTGCTGGCCGCCGGACAGAGAGGAGGGGGCCCGTGTCAGAGCATGCACACGGGCCCCCTCCTCTCTAGAAACGCCCCTGGTTTGCTCTGCAGGTTAAAGTAAGGGGCCTGCCATTTGGAGTTGTCCATCGTTTAACACCCTGCAGGTAATTGTGTTCTGCACACCTGCAGTGAGGGACCCTATCTTGGAACGGGTTGGGTACAGGACTCCGGCGCTCAGGATGCTGGCGGTTAAAATCCTGATGCCGGCATCCCGACAGGGTTAGGATACCGACACCTGTTGGTAGGTATCCACACCCTACCCCTCTCCCTACCGCAAACCCTCCCTCCCCAGTGCCTAAACCTAACCTCCACCTCACTGCACCATAAACTTAACCCTCCCCCTAGTGCCTAACCCTAACCCCTAATGCTAACTCTCCCTATAACCCCACTACTTAACTTCGGGATGTCGGCTGTCGTGATGCCGGTGCCAGGATTCTGACAAGTGTCGAGATTTTGGCTCCAGTACACTAAGAGCCAGCATTCCCCTTTGCCAGGATCTTGACTGGATCCTCTATGAACAGCTTGGGGGATGTGGTCACTTAAAAATGTGACTGTCTCCTTAAAATTTTTAAATAAAATGTACACCGGTGACCGGAATGGAAGCTGCTATGGCAATAGGGGGTAAAGAATTACACATAGAGCAATGATGAAAAGGCAAAGTGCTTAATATAGAAGGAGCTCCTACAGTATCGGAGTGAATCCAGCTGGCAGCAGGGCTGAGTAGAATGAAATTCAGATCATGTGAACTATTCCAATTAAAAATCATAAGATTTCTCTAGAAGCTGTTAAGATACTTTCTGTGGCATCAACACAGGAGAACCTGACCCAGAAGTCATGAGCTTGGCATTGGAAGGCACTGACCTGAGTGAGCAGATCTTACAGCTAAAGCTTTTCCATCCCTTTAATTGTTCATTTCAGACAAATAACTTCAATTGTGATTTTAAAAAAAAGAAGATCATTATAGAGTGTTATATACGTAGTCAGATTTACACAAAACACAAAACTTTCTGATGTTAGAAACTTTTCATTTCACAATGAACATTTTTACCGTAACCCCATATTACTTTTCTCTTTTACTTGTGTAAGAATGAATAGACAGTTTATCAAATGACTTTACCTAGTTTATTCAATAGTGATAGTAAGTCTACTTGCTTTCTCACAGGGCCGTAACTATGGTAGTGTGACCAGTGCCATGGCACAGGGCACTGCGGGGCAGGGGGCGCTGTATGAGCCTGTCAGTTTTCCTGTTTATTGTCATTCTCACTTGTAGCTTCCTCTTCTTTCATCCCCAGCATCTCCTGGCCTCCCCTATCTCTTCCCTGGCCCTTCCCCATGAGGCCATGGCCCTCTCTCAGGTGCACTATATTATGTCCCTATTTATCCCCAGCATCTCCTGGCCTCCCCTATCTCTTCCCTGGCCCTTCCCCATGAGGCTATGGCCCTCTCTCAGGTGCACTATATTATGTCCCTATTTATCCCCAGCATCTCCTGGCCTCCCCTATCTCTTCCCTGGCCCTTCCCCATGAGGCCATGGCCCTTTTTTAGGTGTACTATATTATGTCCCTATTTATCCCCAGCATCTCCTGGCCTCCCCTATCTCTTCCCTGGCCCTTCCCCATGAGGCCATGGCCCTCTCTCAGGTGCACTATATTATGTCCCTATTTATCCCCAGCATCTCCTGGCCTCCCCTATCTCTTCCCTGGCCCTTCCCCATGAGGCTATGGCCCTCTCTCAGGTGCACTATATTATGTCCCTATTTATCCCCAGCATCTTCTGTGCCTCCCCTATCTCTTCCCTGGCCCTTCCCCATGAGGCCATGGCCCTTTTTTAGGTGTACTATATTATGTCCCTATTTATCCCCAGCATCTCCTGGCCTCTCCTATCTCTTCCCTGGCCCTTCCCCATGAGGCCATGGCCCTCTCTCAGGTGCACTATATTATGTCCCTATTTATCCCCAGCATCTACTGGCCTCCACTGTCTCTTCCCTGGCCCTTCCCCATGAGGCCATGGCCCTCTCTCAGGTGCACTATATTATGTCCCTATTTATCCCCAGCATCTCCTGGCCTCTCCTATCTCTTCCCTGGCCCTTCCCCATGAGGCCATGGCCCTCTCTCAGGTGCACTATATTATGTCCCTATTTATCCCCAGCATCTCCTGGCCTCCCCCATCTCTTCCCTGGCCCTTCCCCATGAGGCCATGGCCCTCTCTCAGGTGCACTATATTATGTCCCTATTTATCCCCTGCATCTCCTGGCCTCCCCTATCTCTTCCCTGGCCCTTCCCCATGAGGCCATGGCCCTCTCTCAGGTGCACTATATTATGTCCCTATTTATCCCCAGCATCTCCTGGCCTCCCCTATCTCTTCCCTGGCCCTTCCCCATGAGACCATGGCCCTCTCTCAGGTGCACTATATTATGTCCCTATTTATCCCCAGCATCTCCTGGCCTCCCCTATCTCTTCCCTGGCCCTTCCCCATGAGGCCATGGCCCTCTCTCAGGTGCACTATATTATGTCCCTATTTATCCTCAGCATCTCCTGGCCTCCCCTATCTCTTCCCTGGCCCTTCCCCATGAGGCCATGGCCCTTTTTTAGGTACACATTCCTTTGTCCCTATTTAAAAAATGGGGAAGGTGTGGGGGGGGGGGGCAATGCTCTCTCTGGCACAGGGCACCAAGAAGTCTAGTTATGGCTCTGCTGTCTCATCAATCTGTGGTGGTGCCATTGTTTTCCTCCTCTTCCATTACCTTTTTTTCAGGTCCCTCCTGTGAAGTCTTATAGGGGTATTCAACATGGAGCGAAAACTCCGTTTCTGCGATGTTTTCGCTCGGATGACATAATTTTCAATGCTTTTACTTTTACACCGTATTCAACTTGAAAACTTTTCGCCGATGCAAAATGTTTATTGCATTCGACCCTGTGAAAAAGTATCACCAATGGGTGGCGAAAAAAAGTGCAGAATTGGGGTTTTGGGGGGCAACATTTCGGAAACCACCCTGCAACCTTCAGACAGTCCCCCAAAGGTAAACTGTGTCAAAAATTAAAAAAAAAATACCTCAGAAGACCCCAAAAAAAGCACTTTCATTTTGGGGGCAAAAAAAAAAATTGGGGGTTACAAAGTTAAAAACTAGCGAACTACAATCTAGGGGGGTCCCCAAGTATGCCCCAGGTGTTTTTTTCATTGCCGGTGTTTGCGGCAGGTGGATTTTTCACGTTTTTTAAAACTTCACTTTAGCAACTTTTAAATATGCTCACCCCCATTTTCAAGTACCCCAAATTTGCTGGGACTACTTATTTTCTGCAAAAAAAACTTCTAAATACTATTCTTCACCACCTTCCCAAATCCCCAAAATAGCAGCTATTGAGGCCATTTAAAGACCCCAAAAACCTTCAGCAGGGCTAATCGGGGGTATCCAGAGTGATCCCCCATGTCAGAGCATCTTTTTTGGGGTGTTAGGGTCATTTCCCCAAAAATCAGCGAAGTTTTCGCTGATTTCAGTTTCGCCGGGTGCCGTTTTCGACGATTTCAAATTGAATATGGGTATAAGCGGGGGCGCGCGCGATAGTTTTTCGCCGGCAAAAGCTCTGATGTGCGGCAAAAACTTTGACAGCAAAGTTTACGTTTCAAATTGAACACCCCTTTTAGAGGCATATGTATCATTATTTGCAAAAAGAGACCTGTAATTTTCTGACTTTTTCCGCCTGATATTGCGTCTTTAAATTAGATTTATTTTGCCATATATATCAATGTTGAGATGGCTTAAATTACAATGCGACGAACTATGGTTTTTGCAAAAATGTTCCTATATTTTTCGCATTTTCTTTGCATTTTTCTTTCGCATCTGACTTTAGGCAAATGTCATAACAGTGTGATTAATGCGCTAAGCTTGACGTATTGGTGTAAGCACTAGCTCAAGTGTCCCGTCCTCTCTGTACATCTGTTTACATTTACGTACAGCAATGATAGAAGAAAAAAAAAATATTTTGCCCAATTCTGATTCTGAAGGAAAAAATGAAATGAAAAATAGCAAAAATACCCAAAACAGTGAATAAATGCAAATTTAATTGATAGAAAATATATTTAACAATATATATATATTTTTAAATGAATAACTACTTTTACATAACTGGATAAGGATACAAAAACCCTCTCCTGTTCCAAATTACGCCATCAGATCTTGCGGATAATTACGGGAATCCATGAGGCGATAAAAATTTGAGGGAAGATTTTGGTCCATATGAAAATTAATGCAATTCAATTAATTTATCTGGTTCCAGAACTGTTCTGCGTAATTATTAATGCAAAGAAATGAGGCAACAGATTTTTTTGCGATAAAAATGCGATAACACATATACTACATCTGCCTAAAAAATTATAAATGCAATAAAAACACGAAAGAGCATTTTAAGCGCCATTTTAGCACAAAAACAGCTATGATACATATGCCCCTTGGTGATATCTGATAGAAGTGTGATAATCTCTCAGTATAATAGCTGGTGGGTGTTGTGACTTTAATGGCTTTGGTTATGACGTCATTTGTGGTCCAGACATTATATAAAATATAACGGAGAGAAATGGCAGGGATACAGCTGACACAACACTAAAAGTAGGAAACATATTCACCTTTTAAGGCACAATTAAGAAATACAAATGAGGTTGCAGTCTCTTCAATACTATTTAATTATTCAATTAATTTATGTACAATATTTCAATTAATAGCTATAAAAACATCCAGCTTCTGCTAACCCAATATATATATATATATATACGTTTGCCATTAGCAATCCCTGGAAGCGCGCGGCAGGGTGTGTTCTTTCATCTCCCATAAAATGACCTACATAAAACACTGTAATCCTTAATCATTTTTGCAACTTTACTTTGGCAAAGTCACTGAAAAAAATAAAAGCTAGCGCAGCACCTGCAGCCTGCGTGTAATAGCAATGTGTTTTTTCGCAGGGGAGGGAGTGATGCGCCGTTCTGTGCTGTACGTCAAATGCTTGAGCTTAAACAAGACTGACAGCGGAAATACTACAGAAGTGGATAGATCTAATCCTAGGAGAACCAGCCGCTCGCACAGGCAAAAAACACGACATGTTAGATCTGGGTCTACAGTATACAAAGTGGGCAAATCCTTTGTAGGTGACTTTCTGTTAGACCGCAGTGATGTCATCATCAGTTTTTTTTTCTTATTCAATAATTGCTACATTTGTGTTTCTTCAGCGCATCTGAAACGTTTTGTCAAATAAATATTTATAAGGAGCACATGACATGAATAAGACGCTATATTCATCTCCCCATTTCCCTGTAATGATTAGCTGTCTCAGGGGCAGATTTATCTCTCCAGCATTTGGGATTGTTTTTCGGCTTCATCAAAGGCTCATCGCTGATAACAATAACTGCTATCGCCAGGGGTCACTCTGCCAGAAGGACCCCATCCCCCCCTGGGTGCGTGCACAGCTTCAGCGAGAACCTAAGAGTGTGGGTCTGGTTCTGAATCACACGCAGGCGCATTTTGTCTGCGGCAGCCACTTGCACTGATGCTCCCATAACACGCCCTCTGAATGGACCATGTTTACGTGCACTAGTAGCCACCTCCCAGTCACTGCCCGGAAACGCCCATCACTTTTCCACCGCACGTCTGAAAGTGTCTGTCACGATTGCAACAGCACCATTGTGCGTACACTCAGGGTAACGCCTGTGCCGTAGGAAATTTTGGAATTATTTACGCGTGCGCAGTTGTAAACCAGTCACCTGCGTGAACATCGGCCTTGCCTGCGGATTGCGTGTGGCTCTGAATCAGGTCCTGTGTGTCCATAAGGACCAAATAGCTAGACTGAATTAGTGCTGAATCAACAACTGGGGACCATGGCCGACCCAGCCGTCCCAAATCAGGACAAAGACCCAGATAATTCAGATGGTAAGACATTCTCTTCAAATTGTCACTGTTTCAGCTAAGGCCCGTATTCAATTTGAGCGGACCCGCGATACTTTTTCGCCTCCCGGACTTTTCGCCTACATCGCTTGTTTTGCAGGTGGAAAAGTATCGCGCGCGTGCCCGCGTATCGCCATATTCAATTTGGAAACGGGACCTGGCGAAACTTAAACAAGCGGAAAGTACTGTCAGATTTGGGGAAATCAGCCTGAGAGCCCCCAAAAGATGCACTGACATGGGGGATCACTATGGTACCCCCCGATTTGGCTTGCTGAAGGTATTTGTTTTTTTTTTAAATGGGCTCAATAGCTGTTAAATAGCGTTTTTGTATAAGTGGTGCAGAATAGTATTCAGGAGTATTTTTTTGCAGAAATAACATATCCCAGCAAATTTGGGGTACTTGAAAATGGGGGTCAGCATATTTTAAGTTGAAAAAATTATGAAAAGTCCACCAGCCGCAAGCACCTGCAATGAAAAAAACACCTGGAGCATACTTGGGGACCCCCCAGAGGCAAGTTCGCTAGTTTTTAACTTTGTCCCCCAACATTTGTTTTTTTTTTCCCCAAAATCAAAGTAATTTTTTGGGGTGTCCTTAAGTGATTTTAAAAAATTTGTTTGACACAGTTTACCTTTGGGGGACTGTCTGAAGGCTGCAGGGGGGTTCCCGCAATGTTGCACCCCAAAACCCCTATTCTGCACTTTTTTCCGCCTGCTATTCATAGGCAAAACTTTTTCGCCTATTACCTTACATTGACTTTCCGCCTAGTCGGAAAGTCTTCCAAATTGAATACAGAGTAATATCAAAACAGGTGAAAATTACGTCATCGGCGAAAAGTTTTCACCAAAAACGGCTATTCGCTCCAAATTGAATACGGCCCTCAGGAGACGCGCAGTAGGAATAGAAAGCTATTATTCCCTGGTCTATAGTCTAGTACAGTTGGGACCGTAAATAGGACCCCATCTTCTGCAATGTAATCCACAACTTTGTGCTTCCTGCCAGTGCAGCTGGATACAATCGGCTTCGGTTCAATGAGTGTAAAGTAATTTTGTCTCCGTGAGGTACTGGGGGAACCTTGCAGGTACACGCTGCAGCTGATAATTACTTACTAGCAATGGGGTTTGTCGAAAGCGGGAAAGAAAACTAACAGTGGGGTCTGCGTAATATGCTACCAGACTGCCAGTGGTATATGATATGCATGTACTGTAGCGGCTGGTTCATCATTCACCATGTACTGTAGGGGGCGCTATCCAGATTCCTGCCCATTTTGCCTCAAACAGGATTTATTTTTTAAACTGCAAATGTTCAGGAAGGTTTTAACTAAAAATGAGTTTTATTTATTTTCAAAGGAATGATCTTAAACCTTCTTTCTGCAAATATTTCCTTGCATGAATCCTATTCCAGTATGTTCTTTTACGCCTAGGCATGTCTCTAACAAATTACCCAACGAAGCACGCCGCCACCACCAGCAATGTTCTGCTAGTCTGCACCGGGCATTGCTAGAAACCATTTCATAGCAGTTGTGGGCACTTGAGAGATTTGGAATGTCAGCTCCTTGCACCGAGTTGACTTATATCTCCCAGACTCACTCATAAAAGCAAAATAATCCTTTCTCTGGGAAGTGAACTGCAAAAAACCGCCACTGATCATATTTTAGGATGAAAAACAATTTGGAAATGAAATATATCATATTCTGAGAAGAGATTGTAAACCTCACACACGTGTAATTCACCATCCGTCCTCTCAGAGGTCAGGGCAGGATATGTAACATGTAAGGTACATATACTCCCAGTCAGTATTAATGGTTGGAGATGTCTCGGCGCTGCTGGAAGTGAGCAGAAACTCTTGGCCGGCGACTATCATCCCCTCTATGTGCTGTTTGGGAATTCTCGCTTTGGCCTCTAAATTAAAAGCTTTGAACTCTCCAGGGGCCTCTCTGTAAAACGCTGAAGACAGTTAATAATTTCACATACCAAATCCCTGTCTCACTCACTGCAATGTATTTCTCTATCCATCATCCGGACCAGGTCGCACTATGTAATCTGCCCTGCGGGGAGGGCATGGAATTCCGATAGCTACAAATCATGTAATGGAGAATTCCAGTACATCTGGTCCATTAATAACTCATTATTATATTTATCTTCATTTATCTCACATTTTCCACTATTGATGTGAATTTGTATATATTATTCCTTTACTTAGGCGCATCGGTGAATTCCCTTTACGCGCGGACAGGCTTAAGATTCCTACAGACGTGTAATCATACAGTACACCTATCCTTTTATACCATATGGCGCAAGTAGAGATATGCAGTCAGGGTCATACTCTCTCCCCTATCATACTCCCTACCCTATCATACTGTACCCTGTCATACTCCCTGTCATACTCCCTCCTCTATCATACTCCCTGTCATACTCTCTCCTCTATCATACTCCCTGTCATACTCTCTCCCCTATCATACTCCCTGTCATACTCCGTGTTATACTCCCTCCCCTATCATACTCCATATCATACTCCCTGTCATACTCCCTTCCCTGTCATACTCTCTCCCCTATCATACTCCCTGTCATACTCCCTGTCATACTCCCTGTCATACTCTCTCCCCTATCATACTCAGTGTATACTCCCTCCCCTATCATACTCCCTATCATACTCCCTATCATACTCCCTGTCATACTCCCTCCCCTATCATACTCCCTATCATACTCCCTGTCATACTCCTTCCCCTATCATACTCCCTCCCCTATCATACTCCCTGTCATACTCCCTGTCATACTCTCTCCCCTATCATACTCAGTGTTATACTCCCTCCCCTATCATACTCCCTATCATACTCCCTATCATACTCCCTGTCATACTCCCTCCCCTATCATACTCCCTATCATACTCCCTGTCATACTCCCTCCCCTATCATACTCCCTATCATACTCCCTGTCATACTCCCTCCCCTATCATACTCCCTGTCATACTCCCTGTCATACTCTCTCCCCTATCATACTCCCTGTCATACTCCCTATCATACTCCCTGTCATACTCCCTTCCCTGTCATACTCTCTCCCCTATCATACTCCCTGTCATACTCCCTGTCATACTCCCTGTCATACTCTCTCCCCTATCATACTCCCTGTCATACTCCCTATCATACTCCCTGTCATACTCCCTTCCCTGTCATACTCTCTCCCCTATCATACTCCCTGTCATACTCCCTGTCATACTCCCTGTCATACTCTCTCCCCTATCATACTCCGTGTTATACTCCCTCCCCTATCATACTCCCTATCATACTCCCTATCATACTCCCTGTCATACTCCCTATCATACTCCGTGTTATACTCCCTCCCCTATCATACTCCCTGTCATACTCCCTTCCCTGTCATACTCTCTCCCCTATCATACTCCCTGTCATACTCCCTGTCATACTCCCTATCATACTCCCTGTCATACTCCCTGTCATACTCTCTCCCCTATCATACTCCCTGTCATACTCCCTATCATACTCCCTATCATACTCCCTGTCATACTCCCTTCCCTGTCATACTCTCTCCCCTATCATACTCCCTTTCATACTCCCTGTCATACTCCCTATCATACTCCCTGTCATACTCCCTGTCATAATCTCTCCCCTATCATACTCTGTGTTATACTACCTCCCCTATCATACTCCCTATCATACTCCCTGTCATACTCCCTCCCCTATCATACTCCCTGTCATACTCCCCTATCATAATCCCTATCATACTCCCTATCATACTCCCTGTCATACTCCCTCCCCTATCATACTCCCTATCATACTCCCTGAAATACTCCCTCCCCTATCATAATCCCTATCATACTCCCTGTCATACTCCCTCCCCTATCACACTCCCTGTCATACTCCTTCCCCTATCATACTCCCTCCCCTATCATAATCCCTATCATACTCCCTGTCATACTCCCTCCCCTATCACACTCCCTGTCATACTCCCTCCTCTATCATACTCCCTGTCATTCTTCCTCCCCTTTCATACTCCCTGTCATACTCCCTCCCCTATCATACGCTCTTCCCTATCATACTCCCTATCATACTCCGTCCCCTATCATACTCCCTGTCATACTCCCTCCCCTATCACACTCCCTGTCATACTCCCTCCTCTATCATACTCCCTCCCCTGTCATACTCCCTATCATACTCCCTCCTCTATCATACTCCCTATCATACTCCCTCCCCTATCATACTCCCTGTCATACTTCCTCCCCTTTCATACTCCCTGTCATGCTCTCTCCCCTATCTTACTCTCTTCCCTATGATACTCCCTATCATACTCCCTCCCCTATCATACTCCCTGTCATACTCCCTCCCCTGTCATACTCCCTATCATACTCCCTCCTCTATCATACTCCCTGTCATACTCCCTGTCATAATCTCTCCCCTATCACACTCCCTGTCATACTTCCTCCCCTTGCATACTCCCTGTCATACTCCCTATCATACTCCCTATCATACTCCCTCATCTATCATACTCCCTGTCATACTCCCTCCCCTATCATGCTCCCTATCATACTCCCTCCCCTATCATACTCCCTGTCATAATCCCTCCCCTATCATACTCCCTATCATGCTCTCTCCCCTATCATACTCCCTATCATACTCCCTCCCCTATCATACTCCCTGTCATCATACTTCCTCCCCTTTCATACTCCCTATCATGCTCTCTCCCCTATCATACTCTCTTCCCTATCATACTCCCTGTCATGCTCCCTCCCCTATCATACTCCCTGTCATACTCCCTCCCCTATCATACTCCCTGTCATACTCTCTCCCCTATAATACTCCCTATCATACTCTCTCACCTATAATACTCCCTATCATACTCTCTCCCCTATTATACTCCCTGTCATGCTCCCTCCCCTATCATACTCCCTGTCATACTCTCTCCCCTATAATACTCCCTATCATACTCTCTCCCCATCATACTCCATGTCATGCTCCCTCCCCTATCATGCTCTCTTCCCTATCATACTTCGTGTCATGCTCCCTCCCCTTTCCTACTCCCTGTCATATTCCCTCCCCTATCATACTCCCTGTCATACTCTCTCCCCTATCATACTTCGTGTCATGCTCCCTCCCCTGCCATACTCCCTGTCATACTCTCTCCCCTATAATACTCCCTATCATACTCTCTCCCCTATCATACTTCGTGTCATGCTCCCTCCCCTTTCATACTCCCTGTCATACTCCCTCCCCTATCATACTCCCTATCAAACTCCCTCCCCTATCATACTCCCTCCCCTATCATACCCCCTGTCATACTCCCTCCTCTATCATACTACCTATCATACTCCCTCCCCTATCATACTCCCTGTCATACTCCCTCCCCTGTCATACTCCCTATCATACTCCCTATCGTACTCCCTACTATATCATACTCCCTGTCATACTCCCTCCCCTATCATACTCCCTGTCATACTCCCTCCCCTATCTTACTCCCTATCATACTCCCTCCCCTATCATACTCCCTCCCCTATCATACTCCCTATCATACTCCCTCCCCTATCATACTCCCTGTCATACTCCCTCCCCTGTCATACTCCCTGTCATACTTCCTCCCCTTTCATACTCCCTGTCATGCTCTCTCCCCTATCATACTCTCTTCCCTATCATACTCCCTGTCATACTCCCTCCCCTTTCATACTCCCTGTCATGCTCCCTTCCCTATCATACT
Source organism: Taudactylus pleione (assembly GCA_031769625.1). Taxonomy (NCBI): domain Eukaryota; kingdom Metazoa; phylum Chordata; class Amphibia; order Anura; family Myobatrachidae; genus Taudactylus; species Taudactylus pleione. Next base: position 101,740 of record JAUIMM010000381.1, on the reverse strand, counting down.
TCGTATCATGCTCTCTCCCCTATCATACTCCCTGACATATTCCCTCCCGTATCATACTCCCTCCCCTATCATATTCCCTGTCATACTCCCTCCCCTATCATACTCCCTATCATACTCTCTCCCCTATCATACTCCCTGTCATGCTCCCTCCCCTATCATACTCCATGTCATACTCCCTCCCCTATCATACTCCCTGTCATACTCTCTCCCCTATAATACTCCCTATCATACTCCCTTCTCTATCATATTCCCTGTCATGCTCCCTCCCCTATCATACTCCCTGTCATACTCCCTCCCCTATCAAACTCCCTGTCATACTCTCTCCCCTATAGTACTCCCTGTCATACTCTCTCCCCTATAATACTCCCTATCATACTCTCTCCCCTATCATACTTCGTGTCATGCTCACTCCCTGTCATACTCCCTCCCCTATCATACTCCCTGTCATACTCCCTCCCCTATCAAACTCCCTGTCATACTCTCTCCCCTATAGTACTCCCTGTCATACTCTCTCCCCTATAATACTCCCTATCATACTCTCTCCCCTATCATACTTCGTGTCATGCTCACTCCCTGTCATACTCCCTCCCCTATCATACTCCCTGTCATACTCTCTCCCCTATAATACTCCCTATCATACTCCCTCCCCTATCATACTCCCTGTCATGCTCTCTCCCCTATCATACTCTCTTCCCTATCATACTCCCTGTCATGCTCTCTCCCCTATCATACTCCCTGTCATACTCCCTACCCTATCATACTCCCTGTCATACTCTCTCCCCTATCATTCTCCCTGTCATACTCTCTCCCCTATCATACTCCCTGTCATACTCGCTGTCATACTCCCTCCCCTATCATACTCCCTATCATACCCTCTCCCCTATCATACTCCCTGTCATACTCTCTCCCCTATCATACACCCTGTCATACTCCCTATCATACTCCCTGTCATACTCCCTCCCCTATCATTCTCCCTGTCATACTCTCTCCCCTATCATACTCCCTGTCATACTCCCTATCATACTCCCTGTCATACTCCCTCCCCTATCATACTCCCTATCATACTCTCTCCCCTATCATACTCCCTGTCATACTCTCTCCCCTATCATACTCCCTGTCATACTTCCTCCCCTATCATACTCCCTATCATACTCTCTCCCCTATCATACTCCCTGTCATAATCTCTCCCCTATCATACTCCCTGTCATACTCCCTCCCCTATCATTCTCCCTGTCATACTCTCTCCCCTATCATACTCCCTGTCATACTTCCTATCATACTCCCTGTCATACTCCCTCCCCTATCATACTCCCTATCATACTCTCTCCCCTATCATACTCCCTGTCATACTCTCTCCCCTATCATACTCCCTGTCATACTCTCTCCCCTATCATACTCCCTATCATACTCTCTCCCCTATCATGCTCCCTGTCATGCTCCCTCCCCTATCATACTCGCTGCCATACTCCCTCCCCTTTCATACTCCCTGTCATACTCCCTCCCCTTTCATACTCCCTGTCATGCTCCCTTCCCTATCATACTTCGTATCATGCTCTCTCCCCTATCATACTCCCTGTCATAATCCCTCCCCTATCATACTCCCTGTCATACTCCCTCCCCTATCATACTCCCTGTCATACTACCTCCCCAATCATTCTCCCTGTCATACTCTCTCCCCTATCATACTCCCTGTCATACTCCCTATCATACTACCTGTCATACTCCATCCCCTATCATACTCCCTATCATACTCTCTCCCCTGTCATACTCCCTGTCATACTCTCTCCCCTATCATACACCCTGTCATACTCCCTATCATACTCCCTGTCATACTCCCTCCCCTATCATTCTCCCTGTCATACTCTCTCCCCTATCATACTCCCTGTCATACTCCCTATCATACTCCCTGTCATACTCCCTCCCCTATCATACTCCCTATCATACTCTCTCCCCTATCATACTCCCTGTCATACTCTCTCCCCTATCATACTCCCTGTCATACTCCCTCCCCTATCATACTCCCTATCATACTCTCTCCCCTATCATACTCCCTGTCATAATCTCTCCCCTATCATACTCCCTGTCATACTCCCTCCCCTATCATTCTCCCTGACATACTCTCTCCCCTATCATACTCCCTGTCATACTTCCTATCATACTCCCTGTCATACTCCCTCCCCTATCATACTCCCTATCATACTCTCTCCCCTATCATACTCCCTGTCATACTCTCTCCCCTATCATACTCCCTATCATACCCTCTCCCCTATCATGCTCCCTGTCATGCTCTCTCCCCTATCATACTCCCTGTCATACTCTCTCCCCTTTCATACTCCCTGTCATACTCCCTCCCCTTTCATACTCCCTGTCATGCTCCCTTCCCTATCATACTTCGTATCATGCTCTCTCCCCTATCATACTCCCTGTCATAATCCCTCCCCTATCATACTCCCTGTCATACTACCTCCCCTATCATACTCCCTATCATGCTCCCTCCCCTATCATACTCCCTGTCATACTCTCTCCCCTATAATACTCCCTATCATACTCCCTTCCCTATCATACTCCCTGCCATGCTCCCTACCCTATCATACTCCGTCCCCTATCATACTCCCTGTCATACTCTCTCCCCTATATTACTCCCTATCATACTCTCTCCCCTATAATACTCCCTATCATACTCTCTCCCCTATCATACTTCGTGTCATGCTCCCTCCCCTATCATACTCCCTGTCATACTCCCTCCCCTATCATACTCCCTGTCATACTCCCTCCCCTATCATACTCCCTGATACTCTCTCCCCTATAAAACTCCCTATCATACTCTCTCCCCTGTAATACTCCCTATCATACTCTCTCCCCTATCATACTTCGTGTCATGCTCCCTCCCCTATAATACTCCCTGTCATACTCTCTCCCCTATCATACTCCCTATCATACTCCCTCCCCTATCATACTCACTGTCATACTCTCTCCCCTATCATACTCCCTGTCATACGCTCTCCCCTATCATACTCCCTCCCCTATCATACTCCCTGTCATACTCCCTGTCATACTCTCTCCCCTATCATACTCCCTCCCCTAACATACTCCCTATCATACTCCCTATCATACTCTTTCCCCTATCATACTCCCTATCATACTCCTTCCCCTATCATACTCCCTATCATACTCTCTCCCCTATCATACTCCCTGTCATACTCTCTCCCCTATCATACTCCCTGTCATGCTCTCTCCCCTATCATACTCCCTATCATACTCTCTCCCCTATCATGCTCCCTGTCATGCTCCCTCCCCTATCATACTCCCTGTCATACTCCCTCCCCTTTCATACTCCCTGTCATACTCCCTCCCCTTTCATACTCCCTGTCATGCTCCCTTCCCTATCATACTTCGTATCATGCTCTCTCCCCTATCATACTCCCTGTCATAATCCCTCCCCAATCATACTCCCTGTCATACACCCTCCCCTATCATACTCCCTGTCATACTACCTCCCCTATCATACTCCCTATCATTCTCCCCTATCATACTCCCTGTCATGCTCCCTCCCCTATCATACTCCCTGTCATACTCTCTCCCCTATAATACTCCCTATCATACTCCCTTCCCTATCATATTCCCTGTCATGCTCCCTACCCTATCATACTCCGTCCCCTATCATACTCCCTGTCATACTCTCTCCCCTATAATACTCCCTATCATACTCTCTCCCCTATAATACTCCCTATCATACTCTCTCCCCTATCATACTTCGTGTCATGCTCCCTCCCCTATCATACTCCCTGTCATACTCCCTCCCCTATCATACTCCCTGATACTCTCTCCCCTATAATACTCCCTATCATACTCTCTCCCCTGTAATACTCCCTATCATACTCTCTCCCCTATCATACTTCGTGTCATGCTCCCTCCCCTATAATACTCCCTATCATACTCTCTCCCCTATCATACTCCCTGTCATGCTCCCTCCCCTATAATACTCCCTATCATACTCTCTCCCCTATCATACTTCATGTCATGCTCTCCCCTATCATACTTCATGTCATGCTCTCTCCCCTATCATGCTCCCTGTCATACTCCCTCCCCTATCATTCTCCCTGTCATACTCTCTCCCCTATCATACTCCCTATCATACTCTCTCCCCTATCATACTCCCTCCCCTATCATACTCCCTGTCATACTCTCTCCCCTATCATACTCCCTATCATACTCCCTCCCCTATCATACTCACTGTCATACTCCCTCCCCTATCATACTCCCTGTCATACTCCCTCCCCTATCATACTCCCTGTCATACTCCCTATCATACTCCCTGTCATACTCCCTTCCCTGTCATACTCTCTCCCCTATCATACTCCCTGTCATACTCCCTGTCATACTCCCTATCATACTCCCTGTCATAATCTCTCCCCTATCATACTCTGTGTTATACTACCTCCCCTATCATACTCCCTATCATACTCCCTGTCATACTCCCTCCCCTATCATACTCCCTGTCATACTCCCCTATCATAATCCCTATCATACTCCCTATCATACTCCCTGTCATACTCCCTCCCCTATCATACTCCCTATCATACTCCCTGAAATACTCCCTCCCCTATCATAATCCCTATCATACTCCCTGTCATACTCCCTCCCCTATCACACTCCCTGTCATACTCCTTCCCCTATCATACTCCCTCCCCTATCATAATCCCTATCATACTCCCTGTCATACTCCCTCCCCTATCACACTCCCTGTCATACTCCCTCCTCTATCATACTCCCTGTCATTCTTCCTCCCCTTTCATACTCCCTGTCATACTCCCTCCCCTATCATACGCTCTTCCCTATCATACTCCCTATCATACTCCGTCCCCTATCATACTCCCTGTCATACTCCCTCCCCTATCACACTCCCTGTCATACTCCCTCCTCTATCATACTCCCTCCCCTGTCATACTCCCTATCATACTCCCTCCTCTATCATACTCCCTATCATACTCCCTCCCCTATCATACTCCCTGTCATACTTCCTCCCCTTTCATACTCCCTGTCATGCTCTCTCCCCTATCTTACTCTCTTCCCTATGATACTCCCTATCATACTCCCTCCCCTATCATACTCCCTGTCATACTCCCTCCCCTGTCATACTCCCTATCATACTCCCTCCTCTATCATACTCCCTGTCATACTCCCTGTCATAATCTCTCCCCTATCACACTCCCTGTCATACTTCCTCCCCTTGCATACTCCCTGTCATACTCCCTATCATACTCCCTATCATACTCCCTCATCTATCATACTCCCTGTCATACTCCCTCCCCTATCATGCTCCCTATCATACTCCCTCCCCTATCATACTCCCTGTCATAATCCCTCCCCTATCATACTCCCTATCATGCTCTCTCCCCTATCATACTCCCTATCATACTCCCTCCCCTATCATACTCCCTGTCATCATACTTCCTCCCCTTTCATACTCCCTATCATGCTCTCTCCCCTATCATACTCTCTTCCCTATCATACTCCCTGTCATGCTCCCTCCCCTATCATACTCCCTGTCATACTCCCTCCCCTATCATACTCCCTGTCATACTCTCTCCCCTATAATACTCCCTATCATACTCTCTCACCTATAATACTCCCTATCATACTCTCTCCCCTATTATACTCCCTGTCATGCTCCCTCCCCTATCATACTCCCTGTCATACTCTCTCCCCTATAATACTCCCTATCATACTCTCTCCCCATCATACTCCATGTCATGCTCCCTCCCCTATCATGCTCTCTTCCCTATCATACTTCGTGTCATGCTCCCTCCCCTTTCCTACTCCCTGTCATATTCCCTCCCCTATCATACTCCCTGTCATACTCTCTCCCCTATCATACTTCGTGTCATGCTCCCTCCCCTGTCATACTCCCTGTCATACTCTCTCCCCTATAATACTCCCTATCATACTCTCTCCCCTATCATACTTCGTGTCATGCTCCCTCCCCTTTCATACTCCCTGTCATACTCCCTCCCCTATCATACTCCCTATCAAACTCCCTCCCCTATCATACTCCCTCCCCTATCATACCCCCTGTCATACTCCCTCCCCTATCATACTCCCTGTCATACTCCCTCCCCTTTCATACTCCCTGTCATACTCCCTCCCCTTTCATACTCCCTGTCATGCTCCCTTCCCTATCATACTTCGTATCATGCTCTCTCCCCTATCATACTCCCTGTCATAATCCCTCCCCTATCATACTCCCTGTCATACACCCTCCCCTATCATACTCCCTGTCATACTACCTCCCCTATCATACTCCCTATCATTCTCCCCTATCATACTCCCTGTCATGCTCCCTCCCCTATCATACTCCCTGTCATACTCTCTCCCCTATAATACTCCCTATCATACTCCCTTCCCTATCATATTCCCTGTCATGCTCCCTACCCTATCATACTCCGTCCCCTATCATACTCCCTGTCATACTCTCTCCCCTATAATACTCCCTATCATACTCTCTCCCCTATAATACTCCCTATCATACTCTCTCCCCTATCATACTTCGTGTCATGCTCCCTCCCCTATCATACTCCCTGTCATACTCCCTCCCCTATCATACTCCCTGATACTCTCTCCCCTATAATACTCCCTATCATACTCTCTCCCCTGTAATACTCCCTATCATACTCTCTCCCCTATCATACTTCGTGTCATGCTCCCTCCCCTATAATACTCCCTATCATACTCTCTCCCCTATCATACTCCCTGTCATGCTCCCTCCCCTATAATACTCCCTATCATACTCTCTCCCCTATCATACTTCATGTCATGCTCTCCCCTATCATACTTCATGTCATGCTCTCTCCCCTATCATGCTCCCTGTCATACTCCCTCCCCTATCATTCTCCCTGTCATACTCTCTCCCCTATCATACTCCCTATCATACTCTCTCCCCTATCATACTCCCTCCCCTATCATACTCCCTCCCCTATCATACTCCCTCCCCTATCATACTCCCTGTCATACTCTCTCCCCTATCATACTCCCTATCATACTCCCTCCCCTATCATACTCACTGTCATACTCCCTCCCCTATCATACTCCCTGTCATACTCTCTCCCCTATCATACTCCCTCCCCTAACATACTCCCTATCATACTCCCTATCATACTCTTTCCCCTATCATACTCCCTATCATACTCCCTATCATACTCCTTCCCCTATCATACTCCCTATCATACTCTCTCCCCTATCATACTCCCTGTCATACTCCCTCCCTTATATATATATCTCTGTCTGTTTGACTTTTCTTTAGTAATTCCTCACAAATTACAATGCAGAGTACAATCATTTTTCTCTAAAACATAAATAATGTGTTATGCGAAGCTTATCCTAGAATGAGCCCCTGATTCAGACCCGCTCGCAGCCGCTGGCCGCTCGCTGGGTTTGGGGGCATTTTTTTTTTTTGCTCTCCGGACGCTCACAAAGCTGTGGGAAACCACTCACAGCTTGAGCGAGCGGCCAGGAGACCATCGCGATAATCGCGACCATCGGCCTTGTGACGAGACCCTATGGTAGGGTCTTGGCTGTTGCAAGGCCGAGTGGACTTCCTGCCCTAATAGACCTCCATACAAATGCTAGGTGTTCCTAAGGGAACACCTGCGTTTGTCCAGCCACCCCCCCTACCCGCCCACAAAATGGGGCAAGCTGTCACTCTCCATCGACAGCCGCACCTTCTTGTTGCGAGCCCCGTAGTGACTGAACTTCAGTCGCTCAGCGGGGCTCGCGTACGCCGGATTTGGCGCATGTGCAGTGCAGAAATATGGGGCCGCTCGCGAGCACCTCTGAATCAGGGTCTGAGTCTTCAGCTTGTGCTTATGATGGTTGGCTCTGGCACTGAAGGGGTTAATTCCCTTATGTGATCAATAGCAGAGATTCACTGCTGCCGAGGATAAAAGACCTTTATTTCAGTGCTTTTCAGGTATATTCACCGATCTGAAAGCTTCTATTGATATGAAAATCGAGGATTTGCAAATCTCGTGTAGTAACGATTATTTTGTGACATCTAGGAATGAACGACTGATAACCAAGCACTTAATGTTTGGGTTTTAAATTATTATTATATTAAAAAAAAAAGAAAGAAAAGAAAACTTTACCTATTTGACATTTATACTGAATCTTAAGCACAAAGGATGGAAAGATCGGCTCAATATGTCATTTGTTTTGGCCTCGTTCGCTAGGGTTTATAATAATGTGCAGTGCTTGATGTTTTGGGTTCCTACCAATAATGATTTTAAAGATCCCGTCCGTGCCACAGCAAACAAGCAGGATAACGTACTGAGCTGCCAGCTTTCTAACTGGCAAACGAAAGATGCGTTCGCCACTTCCGTCTCGCCAATATAACTTCGGACCAAAAGGGACACAGAAGCCTCAACATTAAATGTTTTCAGCGATCCTCCCAGTCAGTCTGCACGTCACAGGCAGAACGTTTTACCAAAGAGTCGCAGTATACGTGAAATGGCCGTCTCTGGGCGTTGAAAGTGCAGATACTAATGATGACGGCTGTGGATAGAGAAATAGTGGGTGGGACGGGCTTCCACACGCAGACGCGCGGGGATTCTCACATTACCATACACTAGTGAGCAGGCAGCCGCAGCTATATCGAGCACCAGTCAGTGATGTCACTGGTTCCTAGTGACTAAATAGTCTGCATTCTCAGTGATGTCACTGGTTCCTAGTGACTAAATAGTCTGCATTCTTAGTGATGTCACTGGCTCCTAGTGACTGAATAGGCTGCATTCTCAGTGATGTCACTGGTTCCTAGTGACTAAATAGTCTGCATTCTTAGTGATGTCACTGGTTCCTAGTGACTAAATAGTCTGCATTCTTAGTGATGTCACTGGCTCCTAGTGACTGAATAGGCTGCATTCTTAGTGATGTCACTGGCTCCTAGTGACTGAATAGGCTGCATTCTCAGTGATGTCACTGGTTCCTAGTGACTAAATAGTCTGCATTCTCAGTGATGTCACTGGTTCCTAGTGACTAAATAGTCTGCATTCTTAGTGATGTCACTGGCTCCTAGTGACTAAATAGTCTGCATTCTTAGTGATGTCACTGGCTCCTAGTGACTGAATAGGCTGCATTCTCAGTGATGTCACTGGTTCCTAGTGACTAAATAGTCTGCATTCTCAGTGATGTCACTGGCTCCTAGTGACTGAATAGGCTGCATTCTTAGTGATGTCACTGGCTCCTAGTGACTGAATAGGCTGCATTCTCAGTGATGTCACTGGTTCCTAGTGACTAAATAGTCTGCATTCTCAGTGATGTCACTGGTTCCTAGTGACTAAATAGTCTGCATTCTTAGTGATGTCACTGGCTCCTAGTGACTAAATAGTCTGCATTCTTAGTGATGTCACTGGCTCCTAGTGACTGAATAGGCTGCATTCTCAGTGATGTCACTGGTTCCTAGTGACTAAATAGTCTGCATTCTCAGTGATGTCACTGGTTCCTAGTGACTAAATAGTCTGCATTCTTAGTGATGTCACTGGTTCCTAGTGACTAAATAGTCTGCATTCTTAGTGATGTCACTGGCTCATAGTGACTGAATAGGCTGCATTCTTAGTGATGTCACTGGTTCCTAGTGACTAAATAGTTTGCATTCTTAGTGATGTCACTGGCTCCTAGTGACTAAATAGTCTGCATTCTCAGTGATGTCACTGGTTCGTAGTGACTGAATAGTCTGCATTCTCAGTGATGTCACTGGTTCCTAGTGACTGAATAGGCTTCATTCTCAGTGATGTCACTGGGTACTAGTGACGAAATAGGCTGCATTCTCAGTGATGCGACTGGCTCCTAGTGACTGGATAGGCTGCACTCTCAGTGAGGTCACTGGTTCCTAATAACTGTAGGCTGCATTCTCAGTGATGTCACTGTCACCTAGTGACTGGATAGTCTGCATTCTCAGTGATGTCACTGGTTCCTAGTGACTAAATAGTCTGCATTCTCAGTGATGTCACTGGTTCCTAGTGACTAAATAGTCTGCATTGTCAGTGATGTCACTGGCTCCTAGTGACTAAATAGTCTGCATTCTCAGTGATGTCACTTGTTCCTAATGACTGAATAGTCTGCATTCTCAGTGATGTCACTGGTTCCTAGTGACTGAATAGGCTACATTCTCAGTGATGTCACTTTGTACTAGTGACGAAATAGGCTGCATTCTCAGTGATGTGACTGGCTCCTAGTGACTGGATAGGCTGCACGATCAGTGAGGTCACTGGTTCCTAATAACTGAACAGGCTGCACTCTTAGTGATATCACTGGCACCTAGTGACTGGATAGGCTGCGTTCTCAGTGATGTCACTGGCTCCTAGTGACTGGATAGGCTTCATTCTCAGTGATGTCACTGGCACTTAGTGACTGGATAGGCTGCACTCTCAGTGAGGTCACTGGTTCCTAATAACTGAACAGGCTGCACTCTTAGTGATATCACTGGCTCCTAATGATTAAATAAGCTGCATTCTCAGTGATGTCACTGGCTCCTAGTGAATGGATAGACTGCATTCTCCGTGATGTCACTAGCTCCTAGTGACTGAATAGGCTGCATTCTCAGTGATGTCACTGGTTTCTAGTGAATGGATAGACTGCATTCTCCGTGATGTCACTGGCTCCTAGTGACTGGATAGGCTGCACTCTCAGTGATGTCTGCAAATCTGCCAAGGTCATCCAAGGGATGCTCCACAGCCACCCTACAGCTTATTGGTTCTGTCATTGGCCCCACCCCCTAGGCCCGATGTCGTAGGTTAAGGGGCGGGGCCTGCACAGTGTACACTACTGCCCTGTTACCTTGCACCCATAATAGATGCGTCCTTGCTCCCCAGATTAGTCATACGTCACAGCTGTCCTGATTTATCCAGATAATATTGATTTGAAGGCGGCGCAACCTTCAAATCCATATTGTCTGGATAAATCAGGACAGCTGTGACGTATGACTAATCTGGGGAGCAAGGACGCATCTATTATGAGTGCAAGGTGTGTGGTGCACACATGCCCCTGGGTCTAAGGGGGCTCACAGCGCTCACCCTACACCCACAGACTCTACTTACCTCTCTGCCGACACAGCAGAAATCACCAGGAAAATTAAGGTGGCGCTATTTTCCCAGAGATATGCACATACGTAGCAGATAAGTCACAGGAAGATGGCGCCGGTTCCATTTTATCAGAGATTTATGGGCAGTAGATTCTGGCGCAGTGCAAGAAAGAACTCAGCACATGCATTGGTGCGAGAAGGGGAGTCATGGATGGTATCTTGGGGAAAGTGTTGTGGAAGGAGACCATTGTTGGGTTACTTGGGATTTATTTATTTATTAACAGTGTCTTATATAGCGCAGCATATTCGGTTGCGCTTTACAATTGGAAACAATAATAGAACAAAACAGGGTAATAACAGACAGATATATAGGTAGGAAGGCCCTGCTTGCAAGCTTACAATCTATAGGGAAACAGGCATTGATATACAAGGACAGGTGCTATATATTGCAATTTGGTCTGGCCAGAATGCAGAGTTTCTTGGTGGGCTGCATGATCCAGTCACACAGGAATGTCGGCCAAATGTCAGGAGTATGTGAAAGAAAGACGATGTGTGAGGTTGTGTGTGGACTGTGAGAGGGGATGTAATAAGACTTGGAAGCTATGAAGGTTATGTGGTCAGTTCTGGAATCTGATAAGCTTGTCTGAAGAGGTGAGTTTTCAGGGAATGCTTGAAGGATTGGGGACTAGATGTAAGTCTTATTGCATGGTAAAGCATTCCATAGAGTGGGTGCAGCCCATTGAAAGTCCTGTAACCGTGAATGGGAGCAAGTAATGCGTGGGGATGAGAGACGCAGTGTCAGGGTTCAGCCTAGGATCGGCTATTTCTTACCTCTGTGCCGGCTTCCCCTGACTTCCTTGTGGTCAGACGCCTGGTGCAATGAGGGGTGTGATGCTGAGTATTCTACCTTAGGCGCTTTTGCGGACTTCCATGGTTGGCTGTTTTGGGGATCGGAGTTCCCATCATGGGCGCCGCCATGACAGTTCCTCTCATGTGACAGTCCTCCTAACCAGTGGTAGCATGTTATCAGTCAGCTGACGCTGTGCTCCAGTAATCTGCTACCCCTGGGTATAAATCCGCCTCCAGAACTCCAGGAAGTTGCCTGATCAACAGTTGTCAATCCTAGTTTACTAGTTGAGTTTTGTTTCAGGTTCCCTCGGATTCCAAGCCTTTGTTCCAGTGCTTTCCAGCGAGCAGCAGAGCTATAACATTCCTGCCTGTGTTCCAATCCTCCAGTGTCATTCCTGTGAGCCACAGAGCTATAACATTCCTGCCTGTGTTCCAAGCCTCCAGTGTCATTCCTGTGAGCCACAGAGCTATAACATTCCTGCCTGTGTTCCAAGCCTCCAGTGTCATTCCTGTGAGCCACAGAGCTATAACATTCCTGCCTGTGTTCCAAGTCTCCAGAGTCATTCCTGTGAGCCACAGAGCTATAACATTCCTGCCTGTGTTCCAAGTCTCCTATGTATTCCTGTGAGCCACAGAGCTATAACATTCCTGTCTGTGTTCCAAGTCTCCTGTGTATTATCCTGTGAGCCACAGAGCTATAACATTCCTGCCTGTGTTCCAAGTCTCCTGTGTATTATCCTGTTTGCCACAGAGCTATAACATTCCTGCCTGTATTCCAAGTCTCCTGTGTATTATCCTGTGAGCCACAGAGCTATAACATTCCTGCCTGTGTTCCAAGTCTCCTGTGTATTATCCTGTGAGCCACAGAGCTATAACATTCCTGCCTGTGTTCCAAGTCTCCTGTGTATTATCCTGTGAGCCACAGAGCTATAAGATTCCTGCCTGTGTTCCAAGTCTCCTGTGTATTCCTGTGAGCCACAGAGCTGTAACATTCCTGCCTGTGTTCCAAGTCTCCTGTGTATTCCTGTGAGCCACAGAGCTGTAACATTCCTGCCTGTGTTCCAAGTCTACTGTGTATTCCTGTGAGCCACAGAGCTATAACATTCCTGCCTGTGTTCCAAGCCTCCAGTGTCATTCCTGTGAGCCACAGAGCTATAACATTCCTGCCTGTGTTCCCAGTCTCCTGTGTATTATCCTGTGAGCCACAGAGCTATAACATTCCTGCCTGTGTTCCAAGTCTCCTGTGCATTATCCTGTGAGCCACAGAGCTATAACACTCCTGCCTGTGTTCCAAGTCTCCTGTGTATTATCCTTTGAGCCACAGGGCTATAAGATTCCTGCCTGTGTTCCAAGTCTCCTGTGTATTCCTTTGAGCCACAGAGCTATAACATTCCTGCCTGTGTTCCAAGTCTCCTGTGTATTCCTGTGAGCCACAGAGCTATAACATTCCTGCCTGTGTTCCAAGCCTCCAGTGTCATTCCTGTGAGCCACAGAGCTATAACATTCCTGCCTGTGTTCCAAGTCTCCTCTGTATTCCTGTGAGCCACAGAGCTATAACATTCCTGCCTGTGTTCCAAGCCTCCAGTGTCATTCCTGTGAGCCACAGAGCTATAACATTCCTGCCTGTGTTCCAAGCCTCCAGTGTCATTCCTGTGAGCCACAGAGCTATAACATTCCTGCCTGTGTTCCAAGTCTCCAGAGTCATTCCTGTGAGCCACAGAGCTATAACATTCCTGCCTGTGTTCCCAGTCTCCTGTGTATTATCCTGTGAGCCACAGAGCTATAACATTCCTGCCTGTGTTCCAAGTCTCCTGTGTATTCCTGTGAGCCACAGAGATATAACATTCCTGTCTGTGTTCCCAGTCTCCTGTGTATTCTTGTGAGCCACAGAGCTATAAGATTCCTGCCTGTGTTCCAAGTCTCCTGTGTATTATCCTTTGAGCCACAGAGCTATAACATTCCTGCCTGTGTTCCAAGCCTCCAGTGTCATTCCTGTGAGCCACAGAGCTATAACATTCCTGCCTGTGTTCCCAGTCTCCTGTGTATTATCCTGTGAGCCACAGAGCTATAACATTCCTGCCTGTGTTCCAAGTCTCCTGTGCATTATCCTGTGAGCCACAGAGCTATAACATTCCTGCCTGTGTTCCCAGTCTCCTGTGTATTCCTGTGAGCCACAGAGCTATAACATTCCTGCCTGTGTTCCCAGTCTCCTGTGTATTATCCTCTGAGCCACAGAGCTATAACATTCCTGCCTGTGTTCCAAGTCTCCTGTGCATTATCCTGTGAGCCACAGAGCTATAACACTCCTGCCTGTGTTCCAAGTCTCCTGTGTATTATCCTTTGAGCCACAGAGCTATAACATTCCTGCCTGTGTTCCAAGTCTCCTGTGTATTCCTGTGAGCCACAGAGCTATAACATTCCTGCCTGTGTTCCCAGTCTCCTGTGTATTCCTGTGAGCCACAGAGCTATAAGATTCCTGCCTGTGTTCCAAGTCTCCTGTGTATTATCCTTTGAGCCACAGAGCTATAACATTCCTGCCTGTGTTCCAAGTCTCCAGTGTCATTCCTGTGAGCCACAGAGCTATAACATTCCTGCCTGTGTTCCAAGCCTCCAGTGTCATTCCTGTGAGCCACAGAGCTATAACATTCCTGCCTGTGTTCCAAGTCTCCAGAGTCATTCCTGTGAGCCACAGAGCTATAACATTCCTGCCTGTGTTCCCAGTCTCCTGTGTATTATCCTGTGAGCCACAGAGCTGTAACATTCCTGCCTGTGTTCCAAGTCTCCAGAGTCATTCCTGTGAGCCACAGAGCTATAACATTCCTGCCTGTGTTCCCAGTCTCCTGTGTATTATCCTGTGAGCCACGGAGCTATAACATTCCTGCCTGTGTTCCAAGTCTCCTGTGCATTATCCTGTGAGCCACAGAGCTATAACACTCCTGCCTGTGTTCCAAGTCTCCTGTGTATTATCCTTTGAGCCACAGAGCTATAACATTCCTGCCTGTGTTCCAAGTCTCCTGTGTATTCCTGTGAGCCACAGTGCTATAACATTCCTGCCTGTGTTCCAAGTCTCCTGTGTATTCCTGTGAGCCACAGAGCTATAAGATTCCTGCCTGTGTTCCAAGTCTCCTGTTTATTATCCTTTGAGCCACAGAGCTATAACATTCCTGCCTGTGTTCCAAGCCTCCAGTGTCATTCCTGTGAGCCACAGAGCTATAACATTCCTGCCTGTGTTCCAAGCCTCCAGTGTCATTCCTGTGAGCCACAGAGCTATAACATTCCTGCCTGTGTTCCAAGCCTCCAGTGTCATTCCTGTGAGCCACAGAGCTATAACATTCCTGCCTGTGTTCCAAGTCTCCAGAGTCATTCCTGTGAGCCACAGAGCTATAACATTCCTGCCTGTGTTCCCAGTCTCCTGTGTATTATCCTGTGAGCCACAGAGCTGTAACATTCCTGCCTGTGTTCCAAGTCTCCTGTGTATTCCTGTGAGCCACAGAGCTATAACATTCCTGCCTGTGTTCCCAGTCTCCTGTGTATTATCCTGTGAGCCACAGAGCTATAACATTCCTGCCTGTGTTCCAAGTCTCCTGTGCATTATCCTGTGAGCCACAGAGCTATAACACTTCTGCCTGTGTTCCAAGTGTCCTGTGTATTATCCTTTGAGCCACAGAGCTATAACATTCCTGCCTGTGTTCCAAGTCTCCTGTTTATTCCTGTGAGCCACAGAGCTATAACATTCCTGCCTGTGTTCCCAGTCTCCTGTGTATTCCTGTGAGCCACAGAGCTATAAGATTCCTGCCTGTGTTCCAAGTCTCCTGTGTATTCCTGTGAGCCACAGAGCTATAACATTCCTGCCTGTGTTCCAAGCCTCCAGTGTCATTCCTGTGAGCCACAGAGCTATAACATTCCTGCCTGTGTTCCAAGCCTCCAGTGTCATTCCTGTGAGCCACAGAGCTATAACATTCCTGCCTGTGTTCCAAGTCTCCAGAGTCATTCCTGTGAGCCACAGAGCTATAACATTCCTGCCTGTGTTCCAAGTCTCCTGTGTATTACTGTGAGCCACAGAGCTATAACATTCCTGCCTGTGTTCCCAGTCTCCTGTGTATTATCCTGTGAGCCACAGAGCTATAACATTCCTGCCTGTGTTCCAAGTCTCCTGTGTATTCCTGTGAGCCACAGAGCTATAACATTCCTGCCTGTGTTCCCAGTCTCCTGTGTATTCCTGTGAGCCACAGAGCTATAACATTCCTGGCCTGTGTATCTAGCCTCCAGCGAGCTACTGTGCTTTTATAGCTCTGTGTGTGTAGGAGTTCCAGTGTCTCCTTTCAGCACCAGGGTGATTAATATCTCTACCTGTGCATGCTGTTTTGTGATTCCCAGCTACAAGGTTATCCTGAGTGTTTCACAGCTGCACCAATTACAAGCTACAAGTGTTCCTGTGAGCAACAGTGCTGATTACATCCCAGCCTGAGAGCTTTGTTTTCAGTGACACTGCAATTCCATCTCTGCCTGAATATTTGCTACCAGTGTCTCCTGTGAACTACAGTGCTATTCCATCACTGCCTGAATATTTGCTACCAGTGTCTCCTGTGAACTACAGTGCTATTCCATCTCTGCCTGAATATTTGCTACCAGTGTCTCCTGTGAGCTACAGTGCAATTCCATCTCTGCCTGAACATTAAAGTTACCAGTGTCTACTGTGAGCTACAGTACCATTCCATCTCAACCTGTGTATATTACCAGTGCCATTCCGTGTGGCTAAGTGTGTCCACACACCGTTCCCTGTGTATCCTTTGTGTGCCACCCCGCAGTTCAAGTGCTATTTACAAGTACCTCACAAACAGAATCTCCTGGTGAATCTCCCGGTGCAATAGTGCCTTGGTTAGGCACGTCCCTTGGGCCTCTGACATTCGAGTCTCTTTTCCCATGGGGCTTGGATACCTGGTCAAAGGACCACGACCTGCCTGCAGGGTGCAGCTAAGCCCATATCCCACTTGGAGGGGTCACTGGCGAACACCTCCCTGCAGGTTAGACTCTGCACCTTTGACCAGGTCTCGTCAACGTCCAAGACCTGTGGTTGAGGAGTCCTGATGTCCAGGCCAGTTCCCCGAATTCTTCCAAACTATCATCACAACCCCTCACTAGGGGATTCCAGTACGTCATACCTGACACGCAGATCTTGTGCTGAGCGGAGAGGTCAGGTTGGGAGATATTTTGAGATGAGTGAAGAGATGTATGTTGGTGTGGTTTGAAGCATTATAACGATAAAGCACTTGCATGGACTTTCCCTATCAGATTGATTTATCTTCAAAGTTATATTCATATTTTCAAACAACTTCATTTTACGATGATATTGAAGAATCTCCTCTGTAGTGAGATTTTTCTTTCTGTTGTGACAGATGTCATTGCAGCTTAGCCAATATTTGTATAACTAACCCTTCGTCTGTCTCTCCTATCATTGCTGGTAAACAAGCGTATATTTCATTTATTTTCTAAGCATTTGCAGAGCCAGATTCTGTAAGAGTGCACATGCCACCATGAATAAGCGTTCCCCGATGGTGTAAATATATTGCATTCGTGCCGTGTCTATTCCAGGAGTGATCCGCTGTTAAGCTACGTTTCTGCTTTTTCTCTGCGGCATTTAACATTTAATCTTTCAGATGAGTAACTGAATTGTTCTATGTGTCGGTGGCGGGGGACCTTTACATGCAGATTATGATGCAGCTGCCACGTCCTGCACAGGCAAACGCAGGGAGGGATTACAGGCGCCCAGACTCAAATCCAGACGTAGTGATTGGAAGAGAATCTGTCGAGCTATTTCCAGAGCAAAATGTAAACACATATTTGCCCAGGTGACTCCCGAATGTGGGAGAGCTCTCCCAGCTCTTGGGAATGTGGGTGATTCCTTCCGCATCCCGCTACCTCTCCGGTAAAGTGATCGGGGGCGTGATGATGCGATTTGCACTGAATTGATATTCCCGAAGAATTCACTGGGAAGATGGCGTAGCGCAAAAGAGAAGGAATAATTTACTGGCACAAGGTAAGTATAATCTGGGTGCAGGGTGTGCGGTGCAGGGCCCCCCTGAACCCAGGGGTACATGTGTATTGCACAACTTGCACCAATACGCCTATGGTCTTCTTGGACAAACATTACCACCCAGAGCCACTTAGGATTTAAAGCAGGATCTTATTATCTGAGGGTCCGAAATGTATGAGGCTGAATTATACATTCTTCCTGCGCTGCAGAGCTGCAGTTTCCAGTGTCGGAAAGGAGAGCGAATGAGATGAACTAATAGTTTGTGATTTTAAGCAGCTAAATTGTACAGATTCAAATGAATGTGGGTCCGCTGTGGAAGCCTTGTGTTCATGCTATAATTGGTAACTTTCATTCAAGTCTCTGTTTTGCTATTCTCTAAAACCAGACGGCTGATCGGCTTTAATAATTCTCAGGTTTGAAAGTACGCAGTCTGCATTTTATATAAAGGTGAAGTGCTTTGTTTTGTTGGCGCACATCGTTTGTACATGTGTCGTGGACCTGCCGGTATGAGAAGAGTTGATGCACAATATAAAGTCACATCGGATACATTATTATTCTTTGGTAATGGCTGAAACATTAATATTTATACTCGGATACCCAAGTCAGGGTTCCTGAATGTCTGTCCCTCTGTGGGTGGAACTATAAGTACCAGTATACCCTGGCAGCCGCTTGTTGACTCCCTTCTATGTACTGTAGATCAATAATGTAAGACTCATTATAAGAGTACTCATACATCTGATTTAAATGACACCATAAACATAATAACGGCAGATGGCGGCTCGTGACCTCTGTCTTCTGATTAACTCAGTTTCATTCAAATATGAACATTACAAAAACAATGAAGATTAATTCTGCGCAGGACTTTGCAATTCTGTCGTCCAGCGTCCACCAGACAAGAAGGTGTCCATCTATGGTCAAGAACTGGGAATCTCGGTCGGAACCTCCAGCTGATGTCGGTGACATTTCAGAGACTTACTGCAATACATACTGTATAATTCCTCATATGTATTAAAATGGACCGCTGAGGACAGCAGTCCTCATAGAATCCAGAAAGAGTAACTTTCCAGTACTTCTCCCCGCTAGGCATTTATAGATGGCGTTGCATACAGGGCCCAGCAACTCCATTGGAAGAGCTTTCCTGATAGGTAACTATTCACGCATACCGGCAAAAGTGGCGTGATGTATCGCAAAGTATATGCAATACTGGCTACATCCCGCCCAAAGAATAAAACTCCAACACCCAGCAAGTAATCGGGGAGGGTGGCTGAGGCATACTTACCTACTCCTCCGGAATGGCGGGGAAGCTCCTGAGTCTCAGGTGCTGCTCCCAGCCGCCTGGAAGAGTATTCAGGTATTCAAGAGTTGCCGCTGACCGCATGCGTTTGGGAACCGCCGAGAGCCCATTTCTCACTCCCGGAGAGCACAGGGCTGTCCGGACAGCTGATGACGCAATCCGAGCTAAATCACATCATTGTAGCCCAGTCTCCTGCTTTACTATGGCGGAAATCTCGACACTGTAGCAGGGGGTGGGGCCACATTGATGCAATTGCGTCGCCAGACCACCCACCTACTGTATGCCGCACCATGCCCCCTGCTTTGCCGACCAGGCTACCCCTCCCAAAGTCAGCAAGTATGGGGTGAGGAAGAGGCACCAGAGTTCTGAGATCAGGCTAAAAAAAAAACCACCCCACCAGCATCTGGTCTCAGTGTCTGTACCACATCATGTTGCAACTTCACCTTCTGCGGCTGCATGAGGAATGGTTTAGTTAGGCCATCCAGCTTTGTTTCCACTCCAGCACATACAGCTAGCCCCAGGGGTCCAGACCCGAATCATCAAAACCTAGTGACGTGACAGTGTCATTCTGAAGTAGATCCCGGCAGTCGGGAAGCCTGCCGTCAATATACCGACAGCGGCATCCTGATGCTCAGGATCCCGACAAGGGTCGAGTAAGTATACTTACCCTCCCCCTAACCCACTGTTTGTACATCCTAACACTAACCATCCCCCAACCCTTGGTGCCCCAAACCTAATCATCCCCCCTTACTGCCTAAACCAACCCCCCCCCCAGTGGTGCCTAACCCTAATCCAACCCCCCCAGATGCCTAAACCTAACCCTCCTCCCCCTTCCCTGTGGCTGTCCTAACCAGCCCCGCTATATTCATGTTCGGCATCCTGGCTGTCGGGATTTCCGCATCGGGATGTCACCTCCTGTCGGTATTCCAGTGCTGGTCTTGTGCCAGGTAGTGGCTACAAGATAGGAATTAGTATGATTTAACCCTGGACGCCTGCCCGGCGGTTGGAATCCCGACAGCGGCTGCCCGATATGGGTGAAAATCCCGATCGTCTCTAAAGTAAGTATTCACTAAACTAACCTCCCTCCCTAACCCTAACCCTCCTTAGGGGTGCCTAACCCTAACCTTCCCCCCAGTGCCTAAACCTTATCCCCCCTCTAATTGCCTAAACCTAACCCCCCCTTCCCCGCTGCCTAAACCTAAGTCCCCCGGGGGGTGCCTAACCCTAACCCTCCCTCCCCCTAGCCTAACCCTAACCTCCCGGGGGGATGCCTAACCCTAAGTCCCCCCCCGGGAGCCCTAAACCTAACCCTCCCGCCCCTGTCTGCGCTCGGCGCCCAGCATCACTTCGATCGGGATGCCAGGCGCCGGTCTCCCGGCTGTCGGTAAAATGACAGGCATCTAGATTTAGACGCCTCTCATTTAACCCTCGCCGGGATAAAGCAATCGGGAAGCCGGCTATCGGGATTACGTCCAACGGCTTCCCGACTGCATACCACAAAATATAACTACATCTTGTTATACCTTGTACATATCTACATCCCGATATGAGTAGTCTGAAGCTGCCCACAGAGGAAAAGTCACATTTTGCTCCAATGAGACTGGAGATAACATAGATTGGTCCGTGTCGGCCAATGACAGCTTTCTGTTTGCTTTCGGTCACAGGCAGGATAGCAGTAGTGCTGTAGATGAGCCCGTGGTCACCCTGTGGCGCCTTTTGTGTGTGTGTTTGGATCATACTGCTTCTGTTTACTCTGTAAGGCGCTGCAGACCCCTAGTGGCGCCGTATAAATAATAATAATAATAATAATAATAATAATAATAGTAAGTGGGGCCGCTATGAAAGCCCTGTGTTCATGCATTAATTGGTAACAGTGATTTATGTATTTTAGTTACCCTTTAAAACCAGACGGCAGATAGGCTTTTATCATTCTCAGCTTATAAAATCCTCTGCCTTTTAGTATCTAGTGAAGTGGTTTGTTTTGTTGGCAAATGGAATAGCACTTTGCTTAAATTTCAAATGTTTAACAGAGAAGCTACAGCTACGAGAAGAGTTGTTGTAATTTATAAAGTTATATTGGATGTATATTATTATTCTTTGCTAAAAGATGAAACATTAATGTCTCTCGTAAATCCACGTCTTCAGTCCTGTCATGGCTCGCCATCTGTTGTTGTACTACATGTCCCAGTATACAGATGAGCCTTTATACACTGAGCTTCTTTACAAACAAACGAGCGCGACTGAGACGCTCGGAAATAAGTACCGTACCGTATGTTTCTTTACCTTTTGCGCCTTAGTCCCATTGCAGGTGCAGTGAAAAGCCGCTCACAGCGCACCAGAGACACCAGGCAGCGACTTTAACTGCACAGGAATTGTTTTTACAAATGTATAAAGTCGCGGATGAAAATGTATAAAGTCGCGGATGAAGCGTGAGGACGAGCCGCGGCCGCTCGCTGTGTGCGCTAGCGATGCAGTTTTGCTGCTTCCAGTTGTTTTATCTCTGCAAATATTAAGTGTAAAAGACGTTCGGTGTGGCCGTGTTGCCGGGGCCTGGCACGTAGAGAGGGGCTGCTTGGCAGGACTGAAGCCACAGTGTAAGCGGACACCTCTGTACCCTGGCGGCCACTGGTTGCATATCTGTGATACAGATCAATATCGTATGGCTCATGGCGCTGCTAATCACTAATCAGTCGGAAGTGAGTCCCACATGTCACTGCAAAGTTGGCTGTACCCTGAGGAATTCACAAACTAAACGCACCTCCTCGTCACTTCCAGCCGGATTGGTGAACGCCATGATTGGCGGGCATACGGTCACTCTGCGTATAAGCTGTTCTTCATGTGTCTCTCATAGGAGTTTTTATTGCAGCTGTTTATTGAAAAAAAGCTGGCGCTAGGGTTTTTCAGCGCCCAGCGGTGTCCTGTGCTGCAATGTGGCCCCTTCCATCCCCCCGCTCCCTCCACCTGGGCATATACCAATAACGCCAGTGGGTGGGTGGGGGAAAAATGTCTCCCTGTACTCGCACAGGCATCCCCCCTCCCTCCATGCGGCCATCAGCTCCTCTGCCCACCGGGTATTTTTCCTGTGTCCCTTTGTTCAACCCTGCCCACCTTTATATAGGCTGACTGTGTTACAGAAATCCCTCACATTATTCCAAGACACAGAAGAGCTCACAAACAGCGGCCAATTCATCAAATGATAAATGACCCGTTAACTATGCGGACCATTCATCATCAGGGGCTCCGAAAAGGATCACCTTGGGTGGTCTTGTTCTAGTAACCCTGCTCCTTTCTATGGGAAGGAGTTCCGGGGATGCGGATCCCTCCGCCGCCTCCTCACCGCCTCCTTGGCGGCTTTGCGCCTGCGTGACCTCAGGACAGGTAAGTAATGCAGCGACTTCTTTAGCTGCGCTACTAATCGCGGGGACAGTTCCTTTTTGAAGCAGCTGTCCCCGCACCGGAGCAATGATGAATTGCTCCAGTGTTAAGTGTCCGCCACGGCGAGGTGGATACGTAATCTGATGAATAGAGTCCAGAGTCACACAGACAGAGAGACACATAGGCCCATATTCAATATGTTTCTCATCCGCGATACTTTTTTCGCCTGGTGGACTTTTCACATACATCACGTGTTTTGGGTGCGGAAACTTTTCGCGCGTGTCTCCGTGATTCCCCGTATTCAATATGAAAGTACACGAAAACGGCACCCGGCGATACTTGAACAGGCGGAAAGTCCTCTCCAAAATGGGGTACTCAGCCTGGCACCCCCCAAAAGATGCACTGACATGGGGGATCAGTATGGATATTTGGTGTTTTTAAATGGTCCCAATAGGCGCTGTTTTGCATATTTGCATAAGTGGTAAAGAATAGCTTTTTGTTTTATTTTCTGGAGAAAATAACTAGTCCCTGTAAATTTTGGGTACCTGAAAATGGGGGTAGCATATTTTAAATTTGCTAAAGTATTGTGTAAAAATACGTACAAAAAATCCACCTGCTGCAAACGCCTGCATTCAAAAAAACACCTGGGGCATACTTGGGGGCCCCCCTGGAGTCTATTTTGCTAGTTTTTAACTTTGTCCCCCAACCTTTTTTTTTCACCCCCAAAATGAAAGTAATTTTTTGGGGTGTTCTTCTGTCTTTTTTTAAGATTTTTTTGATGCAGTTTACCTTTGGGGACTGTCTTAAGGCTGCAGGGGGATTCCCGCAAAGTTGCACCCCAAAACCCCGATTCTGCACTTTTTTGCCTATTACATTGCATTGACTTTCCTCCTAGGCAAAACTTTTTCGCTGATCTTGGCTTTTCGCTCCAAATTGAATACAGGCCGTAGTATCAAGCCTATAGAAACAAGAAAGAAAAGGGAGGCGCTAATACAAAATAATAATAAATATATGTATAGCTACAAGACAAATGAGCCTGAGTAAGCTCAATAAGATCTATTCTGTTCTGCCATATCCAATATATTTGGTTAAATTCATATTTTACAAACTAGCACTGGACTTTTTCTTTGTTTTGGATGAAACATATAGAGACATACATTGAGTCTCACATACACTCCCAAAGATACACAAAGTCACACATACACACTATCACTTCATTTCTACAAAGCAGGTGACAATAAACATTATCACCTGCTTTTGTAGAAATATAGGGCCGGATTCCATTAGACGCGAAAATCCGAAATCCGCGAAACAGTCTAGCCTATTGACGCTTTTCGTGTGTTTGCGTTTTATCTCCAAATTCAATTCCAGGAGAGTTTTTACGTACGCGGAAACTCAATGCACTGTAACAGGCAGAAAAGTATCTCCAATGACTGGCAGGCGGAAAACAGTGCCAAACCTCTATTTTGGGGTGCAAATGTTGGGAATTGATTCAGAACCCTTTGGACAGTCCCCCAAAGGACAAATCAGCCCCAAAAAATTACTTCAGAACACCCAAAAAAATATATGTCATTTTTGGGCGAAAATGAAAAAGTGGGGAGACAAGGATATAAGCTAGCGAAATAGGTTTCTTGGGGGTCTGCATGGATGGGGCAGGTGTTTTTAGGACAGGCGGTGCATGCAGCAGGTGAATTTTTCACTTTTTAAAAAAGTGCACTTTAGAGGTCCAAAAATATGCTAGCACCCATTTTCAAGTACCCCAAATTTGACTGGACTTTTTATTGTCCCCCAAAAATTCTGTTTCCTATCATTCTTCACCACTTTTACAAAAAAGCTACTAGAAAGCGTTTAAAACAACTTAAGGACACAAAGTACATTTATTAGGGCTAATAGAACACATCGGTAATGATTTCCAGAGCCAGAGAGTCTTATTTTGGGGTACAGACTGAGGGCCTGATTCAGACCTGCTCGCAAGCAGGTTGATTTTCTCCCACTGCGCATGCACCGCCTCTGGCGTGCGCATGCGCGAGCCCCAGCGAGCGACGGCAGCTCCAGGGCTCACTACAAGACGGGGCGGCTGTCTATGTTGAATGACAGCCTGCCCCGTTTTGTAGGCGGGGAGGGGGAGGGTGGCTGCACAAACGCAGGCGTTCCCTTAGGAACTCGTGAACTCATGATGTCAGGCCGAAAAAAAAAAACGCCCTGATTCAGAGTGAGTGCTCGCAAACAGCGGGCGCCTCTGAATCAGGCCCCGATTCCCCCATTCAGTATTTTCCGCTTGTTATGCATTCGCCGACTTCCATTTTCGCCTATACTGCAATTGAATAGGGTGAAACGCGGGGACGCGCAAGTCGCAAATTTGCGTCCCAAACAGGTGAAGGCGGCGAAAAGTACAACTGGCGAAAAGTCCGGGACTTTTTGCGGCTAATTGAATACAATACGGGCCTAAGTTTTCGAGTCATACCTCAAAAAGATAATGCAGGAGATGTACAAACAGCTGTGCCAATCCACTACGATTCCTGGTGCTAATAATATAATATAATTGTACACGTATTAATTCACCACAGCTGCAAGTAATTGAGCCCTAGTTAGGACCTAAATAATTTTTTTACAAAGTGCACAAAAACCACAAACAATTACTGCGTTTGGTGTTTTTTTGTTTAATATAATGGGCGGAATTCAATTGTTTCGCCCTCCTACATGCCAGGAGCTATTCAATTGTTTCTCCTGTCGGGCGCGATCAGGGGGGTGTGAGTTGAAATAGGTGAAAAGTTAATTGTTTGGGCGATCAGCGCGAAAATCCGCAACAATTGAAGAGCGCCACGCGATATCCCGTCACTTTGGATGGGAGATTGGGCGCGCTGTAACAATTGAATACCGCCCATAGTTTTAACTATTATCATATGTTTGCTCTCTATTCATATACAGGAGGCTTATTTAGTTATACCAATAATTGGATTTATTTAAAAATATCCCAGATAAACATACATCTCAAAAAATATAACAGTATCAATTACATAAAAACAACTATAAATACATAGGCATCTATTAGTAACCATGTAAACACTCCTTCATCATATAATGTCTTATTTTAGAAACACACTTCGCACCAGAGTTCTGTATACTGTAATTAATAGTAAGATTGCAACATAATTGTTTGTTTGTCTGGTAGTAAAACTTGTAGCAAATATGTTGCCAGTACTCAAGTTCTCGGGTTAGTAAGCCAAGCAAGCCAGTCCTTTAATAAGCAGCTTTTATGCAACATCGGTCGTATACTGGTGTCCCAGTACATATACTTTTAGTTCCCAACAAGTCTCCTTTTTTCTCTCCTTTATAGATGTATGGTCAAATAGTCAATTACCTCTATCCATGTGAGCCGACATGCAATATTTACCCTTAGATAATATTCAATCCATTGCAACAATTGTGATGACGCTACAGAGGTGTGTACAGGATATTCCTGTCCCTGCAGGGAGCCGTGGCTGGAGGTATCGGAGAAGAGAGAAACAGTGGGCCTGATTCAGAGCTGCTCGTAAGCGGCCGCTCGTTCGATCTGAGCGATGTTCGCACAACTGCACATGCGTATGGTTCGTAATGCGCATGTGCAAACCAGTCATTGCGGTCGGAAATTGTGCGCTCGCAAAACAGCGAGGGGCTGCTAATTTGATTGACAGAATGTACCGTTTGTGGGTGGTATCAGGGGAAGGTGCTTGAAAACGGGGGAGTGGAGATCCGAACGCAGGCGTGCCTAACGGTCAAAAGGGCGTTTAATGGGTGTGCATAATTAGTAAAGGAGCGTCATCGACCACGTCACTTGGTTGTCTTTTAGCCTGAACTGCTCGCAGTGATAGCGGTAAGAAAAACCTACCACAAGCACTGCGAGCAGTTCAGATGCCTTTCGATGTACTCGATAAATCTAATAAATACCGGAGATGATGTGTGATGTGAACGGCAAAGGGGCGTCTTTACAAAATAGCGAGCGCATTTTTAATTCGCTCGCTCAGAAATAGAGGCGTCAACAAACCGCAAAGAGCGAGCTCTCAATTTAAATAGCCGGCCCCTTTTTTGGAACGACCGTCCGCAAATAGCGTCCGGCTCTGAATCAGGCCCAGAGTCCAAATGCTGCTGTAGGTGGTTTCTGAACCCAGAATATCACACATATACATAGACACACAAAGACGAGGGGTTCAATTAGCTTGCAAGGCGCCTGTGCAAATATGTTAGAAGCGCCTTTGCTGGTTTCTGCTCGCACCTCCTAAGGTCGCAAACAGAAAATTATGTAATAAGCAAGAAAGTTTCTGTGTGTCTCTGTCTGTGTGTCCTTTATGCACGGCCAGAGTTTTGTACCTAGCCGCACCAAATTTTTCATGGTTGTATATTTTGACCAGGATTAGGTTTTTGCCCATGTTTGTACTCCATCAGGGCCATGGAGGTCTATATGGTGCCCACCAAGTAGACCGTGGAGCCTCTGATTTAAAATTTTGGTTTAAGCAAGTTCGCTCAGGATGTCTTCCAGTGCCTAAAACTGCACTGATCTGAAGGCACAGGCTAATATGTACCAGTAGGGGGGAGACCGAGCTTCAATGGAGTTGCAGTGAATCAGAGGATCAACTGTCACACTGCACCTGCACTGACAGTTACTCATTTCCTCCAAGCATATATGCATATGCAATGGTCTACAGTGTTGGTCTGCAATGTAAAAAATAAAGGCTGCCTATGTAGTTCAAGGTTCATTCTTCAACTCGAGCAACGCTGGGTATCCCAGCTAGTGCTGAATAAGCTTCTATGACCGTGAGTAGGCTAATTGGTCGCAATCTCTCACAGAGATACATGGAGAGACACACACAGAGAAGTGCAGAGAGACACAGATGGATGTTAGTCAATTTATCCACACACACACAAGGAGGAGGAGGCAGACGGGAGGATATAATTAGATTTTAATTAAACTGAGAAGCCAAGGTATCATCGATAGATAATGCACATAATTGAATTGCTAATACAATGAGCCAATTACTAGAACTACTGTAGCTTGGAGTAACTGCCAAATTATTTTAAGTTTTGCATCTGTAAAAAAAATGTTCCACCTTTTGAAAGACAAAGTGTCTGCTACAAATCCCTAATGGAAGTAACTCTTTCAACATTTTAATCAAACTTCAAAGACTTGCTACTTAACATTCCGTCATTGTACGCTTCGCTTTGAGAATACCCAAAGGTCAATTCTTTTCTCCGATTCCACGTTTTCCATTCAGCTGGCAATTAGCAGATACACTTCTATGTAAACACGTACTTCTTTCCCATTTGTATTATACTATAAACTGCTGTTCTATACTAGCATATGGACAGGGCCGTCTTTACTGCATTGTAGGCTCTGGGCAAAGCAATGCATTGGGGCTCCTACCTGCCAATTCATGGCAATAAAAATTTAAGCTTTCAATAAAATTAATTATTATTAATTATTGGTACTTTCAAAGAAAATCAATGATTAAACATAAAAAAAAAATTATGTAAAGCGAGGATTCGACCTTCCTCTTCTCCAGCTCGCAGTGCAGTTCCTGCTCTGCACTACAGCTGTGGTTAAAATATGGGGCTCCTGAGAGGGAGGGGCCCAGGGGGATTGTGCCGCACACACCATGTAGATGCCCCTTGACCCACCCTGCCCCTGCTCGCGGGCCCCTAGTATCATGGGGCTGTGAGCAGCTGCCCAGTGTTCCTATACGTTAAGATGGCCCGGTATATGAGGATACAACCAAACTCCTAGATCCCACAGAAATACCACAGAGTACTCTGTGATACTTTGGCTATAAATCATCATGGGAACCACAACATTTGAATCTTTAGCGACAAAACACAAAAATACATATTACATTTTGTGTACAGTTTTAGTGCCACAGATTGTTGTCTTGGACTTTGCAGAGACAATATAAAGAGTTTGTTTCTCTATAAGACAATTCACTGTCTGGTACATGCCCTCCTGCTATTTTTTATTTTTAAAAAAATCTGTATTTATATATCTATATGTCTGTTTTTCATCAGTGTGTTTATGTTATCAGGTGGTAGTGTTGATTTGCATTGCCTTAGATCAGGCCTGGCCAACCTGTGGCTCTCCAGCTGTTGTGAAACTACACATCCCAGCATGCCCTGCCAGAGTTTTAGCATTCCCTAATAGCAAAACTGAAGCAGTGCATGCTGGGACTTGTAGTTTTACAACAGCTGGAGAGCCACAAGGTGGCCATTCCTGCCCTAGATCATAACCCAGGTGTGCTGTGTTCTCTGCGTTTAATATATTTGTGCCCAGAGACAGATAATAAACAAATGTTCCTGACGATACAAATACATGGTTCAAAAGCTCAGATGGAAACTTAAAAGATAAAACAATGTGTTTAGTTCAATTTTAGGAGGGCGTGTCAGACTTAGCTTGAAAATAAACCTTATAATAAGAATTTAAAGAAGATTATTCTTCAGTCCAAGCTCTTCAGCTGAGTACATGGTGTGTGCGGTACTCTTGCCAGACACTGGCCAGCTGTAACACATCAGCTCCCTTCTGGCATTAAACCAGGTCAGGACCCTTGGGACCTTCAGGGATCAGTGACAGGCAGCTGTGCCAATCTCATAAAGCACCAGTCACACTGCCATAGGTAAGGTCAACCGTGATAAGGAACAGAGGCCCTCATTCAGAGCCACTCGCTAGCAGCAGTACGCTCGTTCCGAGCGATGTTCGCACATCTGCGCATGCGTACGGTTTTTAGTACGCATGCGCGAACCAGTCAGTGCGGCCGAAAATCATTTGTACGCAATATAGCGAGTGCCTGCTATTTTGAGTGACAGAATGAGGCGTATGTGGGTGGTAACAGGGGAAGGTGCTTGAAAACGGGGAGTGGAGATCCGATCGCAGGCGTGCTTAAAGGTCAAAACGGGCGTTTTATGGGTGTGCATAATTAATACAGCAGCGTCAATGACCACGTCACTTGTTTTTTTTTATCTCAGAACTGCTCGCAAAATAGCGGTTGAAAAAACCAACCACAAGAATAGCGAGCAGTTCATATCCTGTTCGATGTACTCGATTAATCTAATAAATAGCGGACATGACGTATGGTGCGAGCGGCCAGAGGGCGTTTTAATCAAATAAACGAGCGTATGTTTTGCTCGCTCGTTCAGACTTAGAGGTGTGAACAGACTGCAATGTGCGAACGGATCATTTGCATAGCCACCCCTTGTTTTTGAACGAACGAACGCAAATAGCGAACAGGCTCTGAATGAGGGCCAGAATTTGCAAGCAATTATGGGGATTTAATGCAAATAAACGGGAGGAGGTAGTCAGGTTTGTATAGATGGGTGGCATGACGCGAGTTTGTGGCCTCGCCCCTGCAACACAATGTCAAGATTATCGACATTGTGCAGCGGGGGTCATCTGCCCCCCCCCCCCCCCCCGGAAAACTCACTTATACATGAGGGAGTGAACACCAGGAGGGGGGGGGGGGGTGTGCGGGTGATTTTCGGGAACCTCCCGACCTTTCCAGGAATGTAGACACGACACCAGAAGCCTATTAACCTAGCAGTATGTTTTTAGGGTGTTGGATTAAACCAGAGTACCTGGAAATCCATGCAAACACAGGGGGAACATACACACTCCACACAGATTGTGTCTTGGTCAGGAACTGAACACCTGTCTCCAGTGCTGATAGGTTGCAATGCTGACCACACCCCCTTTAAGTAACTGCTGAGCTGAGAACTGCTACATTGTCACAACTAGGCGTTCACTCATTGGTTATAGGGCTGCTTATCACAGGGACAGAAAACCAGCTGCCTCCGTCATCTGTCAGTACAATCTCACCGATACAGCTGAGCAATACTGTCCCAGAGTGATAAGGCTCATCTTACCATCCTGTCCTCGGGGATATATGCGTGTATAACACAGGTAGCAGGTTAATGCATGTGCAGACTTTAATGCCCAGACTTTTACTAATAAAGCATTTTTATTTTATTTATTCTGTTATCGCCATCCTAAGTTCCTTTTTAATGGCCGCATTTTTGCCAGTGATTACACCATGACAGATAGGGCAAAGCCACTTGATAAATGGAGCCACCTGATAAATGGAGCCCTCTATAACTGTAAGGGAATATGGAATATGCTATATAAGCAAATGTTAATAAATAAATATTAATCAACTCACAGGACCTCATTCAGAGCCGCTCGCAAGATGCGATCGCTCGCTTGCAAAAAGTGGCTGGGTATGCAAATCAAGCGATCGCTCTTTGCACTGTAAGGACGCCCTCTATGTCTTAGTGAGCGACGGCAGTTACCGTACGCTGGACTACAAATCCTTCCACCTGTCACTCGCAGCACACATCATCTCCGGGAAGTGTCTGATTAATCGTGAACATCGAGGGCCATCGGAGCTGGCAGCGCTTGGGGTTGACCTAAGCTACCCAAAGCACTACGAGCAGTTCTGGCTAAAATACAACCAAGTCACGTTGCAATGATGCTACTTTGCTAACTATGCACGCCTATTAAACCCGTTCTGATGGTCAGACATGCCTGACTTCGCACAACCACTACCCCATTCACAAGCACCTTCCCCCGTTACCACCCACAAACGGCGCAATCTGTCACTCAAAGTAGCGGCTCGACTGCGGGCTACGGGCGAGCACTTTCCTATCGCACTGACTGGTTTGCGCACGTGCATTGTGAATCAGTGCTCGAAGTGGTAATTTAGAGGTGGGGGTATGGAGATTGAATCTCCCCCCCCTCCCCCATGGGCCCCTGCTTCCATATCACTTTCTAACCCCCCCCACACACACACACACACTTCTCCCTGCCTGCTCCCCTCTCTCATACCCTACCCTTACTGATTCCCTCTCTCTTTCACCCCCTACAATAGCTAGCCTGCCTCTGTCTGCCCCTGTCTCTATTCCCTCTCCCACACCCTCCCCTCTCTCTAATTCTCTCTTACCTGCGCTGCTGGAGTGGAGCCACCGGGATCCTCGGGTCTTCACTCCAGTTTATCTGGCTCCGCTGCGAGCCAATGAGAAGCTGCCATTTGGCAGCTTCTCATTGGCTGGCGGCTGCGAGCCCTGCAATTGGCTGGCGGCCGCGAGTCCCGCGATTGGCTGGCGGCTGCGAGCCTCGTGATTGGCTGGCAGCCGTCCAGTACGTGGTGCTTACAGTGCAGCCGGGACCAGGTACTTTGTCCCGGCTACATGTCAGCGCCTCCACTGCCCCGTTTGAGATGTGTCCCCTGCGGGACACATCTTAACACATTGCCGCCGCTGTTCCAGCGCTGGGATCCCATACTGGATCCCAGCGCTGGTGCAATCTTTTCTACATCTAAAATGAAGTGGGGCCGGGAAGTGGCGGTATGTCATACCGCCGTATACCGCCCCACTTCAACCACTGTTGCGAATCATACACATACGCAGATTGCAAAAAATCGCTCAATGTGAGCGAGCGCAGCATAGCGCCTGGGTCTGAATGAGCTCCACAGTCGGAACACATAGCGAACAGCTGACGCCATTCATGCACAGCAGCAGCGCACATAGTCGCCCCCAGTAAGTTGGTCTTACACTGTTTTTATATTGTTTTGGAGGATTATATTTCCAACTTGCATCCAACAAGTCCAGTAATTGCACCGAGCGTTACAGACTCCTGGATTACATTACGCCTATTACCGTATATCTATCGTGTCCTTTCTGTTGAGCAGAAACTTTTTTGTAGCTTCAGGCAAGGAATAAGTACACGGCAGCCAGTGTCCTGGTCATGGATCAATTTGTTACATCGTCAGGTTACAGAAGTGAGACATAAAGAGATTTATTAGAAAAATTGCAGGATTATCATTCGGCGCAAGTTTCGTATGAAAGGGGTCTCATTGCATCAACACTGCTTGGCAGACTGAGCTGCTATGGGACAGGAGGCTTGTAATTAGGGCGATTGGCGCCAGACAATTGTGACTGGAAAGTCGCAGCAGGAGGATTTTGTATTCAATTCATTTGTCCACGAGCTTCTCATGTTGTACCGTAAATTGGTCATGTGGGTAGAAAGTTTAGTACGGTGAATGGTTTAATCATAGTTGTCTACTTTTCAAAACTAGTCTCAGAGATTGTAGTTGGTAGTAGAGTTTGCCGCGCTCCGTTGAGGGGGCTTGTCATGCACTATCCATAGGAAGTGTCTGGCTCCACATATGGACGTATCTGTGCTTAAATGCTTGCTGCAAGATATTTCTATATAACATTAATCATTATACAAGTAATGATAATAACATTGCTGACTGCAATACTGGATTTCTTGTTTGCAAATATTCGCTGTGATATTTCATTTCTTCTCACTCAGCACAATATAGAGGATAAATCTGACGCCTAGGCAACTACTTTCCAACCTATAATTTCCCTAAGTACCGTTGGTTTACCACATACTGGGGGAGATGTATGAAGCCCAGAAGCGGTATCAGCGCACGTTATGTGCGCTGATACCGCTTCTCCCCGATGTATGATCGGGGGTCTGGACGGTAAATGAAAGGGGCGCTATGCGCCCATGTGATTATCGGCGCTGCTATCTACAAGATAGCAACGCCGATAGCCTGGGCTATGTATGAACGGTCAGATCGTCTGACCGTTCAGCCCGCTGTAGCTGTCGTTATCCCCCACAGCAGGGACAGCGCAGTCCCTGCTGCGGTAGCTGCCGGCCCCAGGCTGCACGTGGGGATCTCGCGTTACTTGCGAGATCCTGCGTATGCTCAGTGGAGCCGGCCGGGAGGGAGACACAGCGTGTCAGCACTAGGCTGATGCACTGCTGTCTCTTGCGGGTAGCGCCGGAGGGGGGAGTTAACGCTCCCCTTCTCCGGCCGATGAGATGTTCTTACATCTCATCGGTAGTGCTTCCTGCTTCGCCTCGGTAAAGAGGCGAAGCGGGAAGCATTATAGCGGCTTCCCGCCGCTATCATACATCTACCCCACTGTATGATAATGAAGATAAACATTTTTTTTTACTTTTTATTGTATTGTCCTTTTTGTGTTTTTAATTAAAGATTACTAAAAAAAAAAAAATTTCTCACCATCAGCCACAGCTCACACACACTAGCAACAGCAGCAGACGCTGAGATAAGAAGACACTGACCACAGAGGTCAGGAAAGCTGTGTTCCAACCAGCTGGGGGTCCAACAGGGATTTGCTGAGAGTCGACAGCAGAGAAAGATAAGACCGGACAGCAGTCATAGTGATTACAGCAAATCACTGTCTTTGCCCAGAAATTCCTTGGTGGTCCACTGGCTGCAGTGAAGAATCCAAAGAACCCAGGGGATTTGATTTACATTGCAGGGGAGCCTGAGATCACTTCTTGAAATGAGACTTTCAGCAAGATTCAGGGGCATAACTAGTCATTTGTGTGCACCATAGTTACATTTGCCCCTAGTACCACCCAATAGCGAAAAAAAAAAATACCTCACTTAGGGCGGAATGTATCAAGCGTTGCATTAGCAGCAACAGGCACAAACAAATGCGATTACAATCTCAAAGGTCAGCTCTTCCGAATAGAGCTGTCCTTGACGTAGAGGGGTCTTCCGGATTTAAGACCCGTCCTGTTGGATCCCTCCCAAGAAAGAATTCAAAAATAAGCCCATAGGCTTCTATTAAGCTTTGACATCTATAGATGGTCTCGCCTACCGGGCACATGCAAAACTTTCTGGAGCGTTGTACATTTCAGGAATGCATCAAATCTCAGAAAATGGCAGTGTTCAGGGTTTTGGCCGCATTTTCACTTTTAGTACTTCCCACCCTTAGAAATGTGGGACAGACAAGGCAAACAGGCCTCCCATCAGATATGGGCCCCATCGCAACTGCACCCGCTGCACCTATTCTTGTTACGCCGTCTGATCAGAGGTTTCTGGAGGAGACAAAATAACCATATGACGTTTTAAAGCAATGTAGGTTGTGGTGCCTCTAAATGCAGATTGACCTTTAATTGGCTCCTGTCCTTTTTATAAGTGCACCCAGATTTTGTGGGACAATACACTCCAGTCATAAGGTCATCTTTAGACCATACTTTTCTACGCTTCCGGGCCAGGACATTTGGGGAAGGGGAGAGTCTATGAGCCGCAATCAATTTGAGCGGAGCAACAATACTTTTTCGGCTCCCGGACTTTTCGCCCACATCGCGTGTTTTGTAGGCATAAAAGTATTGCGCACGTGCCCGCTTATCCCAGTATTCAATTTGAAAGTAAGTGAAAACGGGACCCGGCGAAACTTGAACAGGCGGAAAGTACTGTCAGATTTGGGGAAATCAGCCTGACACCCCCCAAAAGATGCTCTGACATTGGGGTTCTCTATGGTACCTCCCGATTTGGCTTCCTGAAGGTATTTGGTGTTTTTAAACGGGCTCAATAGCTGCTAAATAGCGTTTTTGTATAAGTGGTGCAGAATAGTATTCAGGAGTATTTTTTGCAGAAAATAACTTATCCCAGGAAATTTGGGGTACATGAAAATGGGGGTCAGCATATTTAGAAGTTGTTAAGTTGAAAAAATCATGAAAAATCCACCTGCGGCATACTTGGGGACCCCCCAGAGTCAAGTTCGCTAGTTTTTAACTTTGTCCCCAACATTTTTTTTTTCGCCCCCAAATTCAAATTCAAAGTGATTTTTTGGGGTGTCCTTAAGTGTTTTTTTAAAATTTTTTGACACAGTTTACCTTTGGGGGACTGTCTGAAGGCTGCACGGGGGTTCCGACAATGTTGCACCCCAAAACCCCAATTCTGTACTTTTTTGCGCCTGCTATTCATAGGCGAAACTTTTTCGCCTATTACATTGCATTGAGGCGGAAAGTCTTTCAAATGGAATACGGCAAAACTTTTCCACCTGGCGAAATGATGTCATCGGCAAAAAGTTTCCACCAAAAACACGCGAAAACGGCTTATCGTCTCAAATTGAATACAGTTGGTGGACTACTGAACCCATCCAATCTTCTTGCAAAGTGTGTGGGGCTTCTGTGGCATGTTTTGCTGCGAATCGCGTCATCATGGCCGTACTCTGCGTTTTGAAGAATTGAACTATGGGCCTGATTCACTACGGATCACTATTCTGCTAATACGAACGTAAAGCGGTTGCTAATATCAATGGTGATAGGCAAATAATTGCATTCGCATTGCAATGGCAGCCTAACATAAGGACGCCCACTTCCCCTTACACACATCCGTTTACTTTGGCAACATAGCGTTACAATCGGTAACATCGGACCCATACGCACCGTTAAGGCAGGTCAGACCTCATTCAGGAACCGCTAACTTCAGTGCACGCTATCAGGCCTCAGGCTGCGTATGGTTTTACAGTGGATAATTTATGCACACCCCTGGACGTTGATACGCACTGGCACGCCTATGTTCGCCCGACCACCCCCTATCACCACCCGCAAACGGCGCTTCCGGTCAATCACTCTTTGATGGGTCTGCTTAGCTTCTGCGATCGCAGTGGCTGGTTCGCGCACGCGCTCTGCGATTCATACGCGTGTTCAGTTGCAAAATAATCAGCCGATTGCATGCGTATTAGCAACTGCGATCCTTGCAGGCCCTATAGTCTAATACCCTCACAACAAAAAAGTTCCTAAATGTGACCTGGAGGACTAGTGGCTGCAGGAGGTCAGGGCGCTTTCGGTGCTCCTGATAAGACCTATTTTGCGCCTTCTAGTAGCTTTTCAGTGAAGAAGAATATTTTTTGTCCTCTTTCTTTGCTCAAATGTGTGAAGTGTAATATCTGAGAATTTGTATTAAAATCACCAGAATTGATTAACACTTACTTCATCTGCTATAATTAGCGCTGTAATGGGGGGGTGGGCGATTGAATTCAGTCGTCAAGGTTCCCCACACTTGTATATTGTGTCTGGTGGGCAGTGGCTCGGGGCTGCTACAAGTAAAACACCCTGTGTAACAGAATTATATGCTAGTTATGCTTGTTGAAAGTTTTTATATTGCTATAGAGGGAGGAAAACACAGTATCACAGGCTGTGCCAGCGAAGCCATTGCCAGAATTTGTGGACATTTGGTACATTTCATGATTAAAATGTTCATGTATATATTATTTATCTTTTCAGGCAAACTCTCCAGAAACTGCACGAGCGAGGGCTGGTCGCAGATGTCTCCGCCGTCCTATATGTCCGTCTGCGGATTCTCCAACAACGACACGCCGACGGAACAGGTACTGCGCACTTTCCATGCCTGAATGGTGCATTGCGTCAGCACGGTCTTGTTATTGACGGGCACGTACAAGGTGGTTTCGTCTTATAACCGACTAGCAGGTTGTCTTATCTGGGCTTTGTTTTATGACGTGCATTTGATGTCAATAATAAAAGGAGGATTTGAAGTATTAGTGTGACATCTCTAGACATCAGTTTTTTAAATCCGTTGGACGCAGATTTCCATGTAGGCAGCTGCTCGGAATATGCTGCGTAACGAGCAGCTCAGAATTATAATATGTATGCCGCGGTACCACGTGCTGTGAGGGAAGCCCATATGTTATTCTCGTAAATGTCCTGTAATAATTACTGACCCCCATGTCTGTCTAAGTGCCAAATAATAGAACTTTCAGAGGCATAACTTACAATATAATGCCTCAAAAAACTTGAAATGTTGTTTAGGGTGAAAAAAGATGAGACACTTACAATATCAAGATGTCAGTTACAGATGTGTCCACATACATCTAGCCTCCTGCCGCGTTAAACAGCCCTTCTAGTCACGCCATGCCGTGGCATGACTCGGTAGCTCAGATAATCTTTTTGTGCGTCTTTTTACCTTCAAATGTTTCTTATTCATACAACAGTGCGATAAGATAGCTTCTGCTGATTAAAATTATAAAATGATGTTCTGTGTGCGTCTGCAGGAGTATCTGCATGCACAATGCTATGTTACAGATACAGCCGCAGTCACACACAGAACATAGGCATGCTGCAGCTGCATATCATTTTAATCAGCAGAAGCTGCTTGTGCTATGTATTCACATCGCTGTGCGAATAAGACACATTTGAAGGTAAAAAGTTGCACGAAATGGCGCTCGGTGCTACCAAGTAACACCGAGCTCCCCCCGCGTTATGTGTGACACGACTCATAGCGCATGGAGGATAAATGTATGTGGGCACATCTGTACCTGTATTCCTCTGGTCTTCTAATCTGGGGGGTCACAGGTGCCTCTAAGTCAGGGCTGGGGAACCTCAGGCCTGGGGGCTGTATAAGGCCCGCGTGATCATTTGGTCCGGTCCTCTGAGCTTTTTTCTGCTAGCCTTATCTGGCTAGCAGGGTGCCTAGAATGGAATACGTACGATTTACCGCATGGCCGGCGGTTCAAATCCCGACAGCGGCATCCCGGCAGAGGAGGAAATTCCGGCTGTCCGCGCCAGGCTTACCTTTGATCTGTAAGCCGGGTGTCGGGCTCCCGGCGTAGGTAAAATGCCAGGCGTCAGGATATCGACGCCTGTCATTTAACCCCTTGCCGGGATTTGAAAGTTGGGAAGCCGATGGTTGGGATTCCGTCCATCGGCTTCCCGACTGCTTCCCGCCTAGAATGGCGCCCTGCAGCCAGAATCTATGCAGCAGTGCCTCCTGGGGCGTCCTTAGGACGCTTCATTCTGTCACACCGCTGCCCTTACAGCACCCTGGAGCATCCTCAGGATGCACCAGGCATTGCTGTAATCACCAGCAATTGTGCCCTGCCCCATGTGACTTCACACAGAGGGGGTGTGGCCTGCACCGGGCCCGCGAATAATGTTAAATATATATATATATATATATATCAAAATGGTCCAGTCAGAAAAAAGGTTCCCCACCCCTAAGTGTCCCAACAACAGCTGTCAGATCCCCTCCAGTCTGGGGAAAGACCACGACTGCGCTGCCAGGAGGTACTGTATAGATGGCCCCATCAGAGCATTAGTTGGGATCTCCGTTAGATCTTATGGATTAGAGGACTGAGGAATCAGAGATGTCGTAGTCCATGGTGGGGACTTTATGTTATATGAGGGTTAGGCTGCTGTGCCTGTGCTGTTCCTGGGCTGATTATGGCCTAATATCTGAGGAAAGTAATTCCTCAAAAGCCGGGGAACACCAGAGAAATAATCTGTACACGCTACAGATGTGTCCTCATACACCCAGCATTTTCTGCATCCTACGGTGCGAGACGCAAGGCGTGATTTCTGCCACGGGTAGCGTTTCCCATTGTTTTGCACTGTTTCCTGTATTTTGTGGCTTATTCGCATCGTAGCCACACACATATCCGCACATAGGGCCTGGTTCTATAATGGATGCACTTTGGCCTCCTCACGCAGCTTCCCTAAGGCTTGTGTGGGGTGGTGCAGGGGTGGGTACGGCCAGCGTCCTAAGAGATCCAAAATACTGCAATATATCATTGAGTGCATGCAGGTGGGCAACTACCACGGGGGCAGCCTATACAGCTGCTCTGGGACGCAGACGTGGGGTAGGCCTGGTCTCTAGTCTGAGGATGTGATGGGGACTGTGTAGGCGCGGTGGAGCGCGGTTTTGGTGATAAGGGTATGCGATGGACGAAGGTGCGATCTGCCGCTATAACTGCAGCGTATCGGCTCTCGCTGCATATTGCGCTTATGCTGACATCGGATGGGATAAAATTACAGCACTAAGGGGTTTATTTACTAAGCAGTGTTAGGAGACAGAGTGAAAAGTGATAAGGTACCAGCCAATCAGCTCCCACCTGTCATTTTTCAAACAGCCTGTGAGATGACAGTTGGGAGCTGATTGGCTGGTACCTTATCACTTTTCACTCTGTCTCCTAACACTGCTTAGTAACTAGACTCCATAGTCAGTAGTACATATTTTGGCGCACGGTAGCAGAAATGTGAGGGGCGTTCCTGGATGGCGACTGGATGGTCACAGGGGGGCCGGCTCAACAGAAGCACGAATTTGTTGCATCCTATGGGAGTTTCGCGGACGTGTCGCTGAGAGCATTTGCGTGCACAGACGCTGAACCGCTCACATAGGAAGCCATACTAGGACAGACAATCTGCACCTGCCAGAGGATTGGGGCAATTTTCGATGTTGTAACCGATGGACGCATTAAGCGGCATTTCTGCATCCGCGGACGCTGACAGTTGGTGTCTCTCTCCTGGCGCATTCAGAGGCGGACGTTTGTAGCCGCATTTCCATACAGATACAAACGCAACTACACCAGACTCAGAATGAGCCCCGTATTATCGCCCGTCATTCGGGTTACAATGTTACATCCCATCCCCCTTCTATTAAGACCCTTGAGATTGTTATTGGAGGGCAAATGAGACGGGTTATTTCTTGGTGACTCAACTTTAAACAATCTGCTTGTTTCCTCCGGGTTTTGTTTGTCGGGCTGAATCCTTCCGGCATTTATATCAAAAGCCAAATGAAGGGGCATTAATCATACATGTGACAGAGCGTCGTCCGCTGTCACCAGCACTGAGGGTCTCCGCTGACCGGTGTTTGATGAGTCAGCAGCTGAGTGGTACTCGAGGGGGTCTCATCCTACAGGCTGCGGAGTAATGTGGCAGAGATCTCTGACAATTACTGGCCAGATGACGTTCTATGCTCCAGGAAAACACTGCAGAGAGCTTGTGCAGAGAGCGGGATGTAGGATCTGCCTCTCACGCAGCAATAACCGCTGCAGCTTTCATTTTATTCATCACATGCAACAAAGTGCGGAATACATTTCAGCGGTAAGAGCTGCAGTTGTAGAACTACAAGTACCGGCATACGCATGGCTGCCAGAACCCTCTTTTACCCATTTATTAGTCCCCTATATGCTGGGAAACTCCTCTCCTTTATTTCAGCTAAAAAAAAAAAAAAAAAAAACTTTTTCAGCAACAAAAAGTTGCTTCTTCGTGAGGCGCGTCACGAATAATATACCCAGCATCCTATCATCTTCCAGCGACGTGCAGTGAGGTCAATGGCTGGGGAGGCACTGGTAGTGACGTGCAGTGAGGTCAGTGGCTGGGGAGGCACTGGTTCTGACGTGCAGTGAGGTCAGTGGCTGGGGAGGCACTGGTAGCGACGTGCAGTGAGGTCAGTGGCTGGGGAGGCACTGGCAGCGACGTGCAGTGAGGTCAATGGCTGGGGAGGCACTGGTAGTGACGTGCAGTGAGGTCAGTGGCTGGGGAGGCACTGGCTAGTGTCAGAGCTAGATATACAGATACATACTGTATATGAACCTGAGGGCTCACATGGGCATTATACAGAGGTGCAGTAGTATATAGTGCTGGAAATTTGGTGAGTGTTTTGATCAGGGATGTGCGGAAAAAGTAGAGAGGGGAGGCAGTGCCTCACCTGCCATATACTTCTTACTCCACAGAGTTTTGTCTATAAAATGATTAGAATAATACAGAGAAGATATTTATAATATTTTCTTTACATTTTCTAATAATTTTTATAGTCAAAACTGTGGAGTGTACCTAAGTATGACAGGAAAGGCTCTGCCTCACCTGCCTCACAGCATCATCTGCCTCACCTGCATCACCTGCCTCACCAACATCACCTACCTTACCTGCCTCACCTGCCTCACAGCATCATCTGCCTCACCTACATCACCTACCTTACCTGCCTCATCTGCCTCACCAGCATCATCTGCCTCACCTGCCTCACCTACATCACCTGCCTCACCTACATCACCTACCTTACCTGCCTCATCTGCCTCACCAGCATCATCTGCCTCACCTGCATCACCTGCCTCACCTACATCACCTGCCTCACCTACATCACCTACCTTACCTGCCTCATCTGCCTCACCAGCATCATCTGCCTTCCCTGCCTCACCAGCATCACCTGCCTCCCCTTCCTCACCAGCATCACCTGCCTGCCCTGCCTCACCAGCATCACCTGCCTCACCTACATCACCTACCTTACCTGCCTCACCTGCCTCATCAGCATCACTTGCCTCACCTGCATCATCTGCCTCACCTGCCTCCCCTGCATCATCTGCCTCACCAGCATCATCTGCCTTCCCTGCCTCACCAGCATCACCTGCCTCCCCTTCCTCACCAGCATCACCTGCCTGCCCTGCCTCACCAGCATCACCTGCCTCACCTACATCACCTACCTTACCTGCCTCACCTGCCTCATCAGCATCACTTGCCTCACCTGCATCATCTGCCTCACCTGCCTCCCCTGCATCATCTGCCTCACCTGCATCACCTGCCTCCCCTGCATCATCTGCCTCACCTGCATCATCTGCCTCACCTGTATCACCAGCATCATCTCCCTCACCTGCATCATCTGCCTCACCTGCATCACCTGTATCACCAGCATCATCTCCCTCACCTGCATCACCAGCATCATCTGCCTCACCAGCATCATCTGCCTCACCTGTATCACCTGCCTCACCAGCATCATCTGCCTCACCTGTATCACCTGCCCGCACATCACTGTCAGCTTCCAGAAAGTCGGCAGGTATGCCCCACCCCCGCATCACCCCTTAAATTCCTCTGCCTGTCAATCAGGCAGAAGTATAGAAGGGGCTGCATGTGATCATGCAGGACCCGTTCTGCACATTCACAGAATGGGTCCTGCGCATGCACAGATTCCAGGTAGTCGGTAATCTGCGTTCGGCATTGCACGGCTGAATTAGCCCACCAGTCCCATTATACTACAGTAATAGCAGCCAGTATGTTTTAATAAAATTAATGAAACACCCTCATTTACCACTTTATTCCTATTCATTTTAGAGATGTGCAGACTTGGATCAGTTCGGATTTTCCCGCCAAATTTTGCGTCTCAGAAAGAGGTAAAACGTCGTCTTTCATGGACAAACATCATCATTTGTGGACTTTTCTCCATGAATGATGATGTTTGTCCATTAAATATGACGTTTTGCCTCCCTAAATTATGCAGGGAAATCCGAACTGACCCAAGTCTGCACATCTCTAATTTATTTTACTTTACTCTGTCTCCTTGTTGTTCAATGGGAATTC
Source organism: Taudactylus pleione (assembly GCA_031769625.1). Classification (NCBI taxonomy): domain Eukaryota; kingdom Metazoa; phylum Chordata; class Amphibia; order Anura; family Myobatrachidae; genus Taudactylus; species Taudactylus pleione. Next base: position 59,190 of record JAUIMM010000381.1, on the reverse strand, counting down.
TGCTTTCTTAGTAATCCAGTGATAAATAAAAACCTCAATCTTTTCCGCTCATAATCTGGAATGAGTCCTCAATTGAACGGGAGTGCCACACAACCAATCACATAGGGAGTGCCACACAACCAATCACATAGGGAGTGCCACACAACCAATCACATAGGGAGTGCCACACAACCAATCACATAGGGAGTGCCACACAACCAATCACATAGGGAGTGCCACACACTTAGGGACTTAGGGAGTGCCACGCAGCCAATTACATAGGGAGTGTCACACAACCAATCACTTAGGCAGTGCCACACAACCAATCACATAGGGAGTGCCACACAACCAATCACTTAGGGAGTGCCACACAACCAATCACTTAGGGAGTGCCACACAACCAATTACATAGGGAGTGTCACACAACCAATCACTTAGGGAGTGCCACACAACCAATCACTTAGGGAGTGCCACACAACCAATCACATAGGGAGTGCCACACAACCAATCACTTAGGGAGTGCCACGCAACCAATCACTTAGGGAGTGCCACACAACCAATCACTTAGGGAGTGCCACACAACCAATCACTTAGGGAGTGCCACGCAGCCAATTACATAGGGAGTGCCACATAGCCAATCACTTAGGGAGTGCCACGTAGCCAATCACTTAGGGAGTGCCACGTAGCCAATCACATAGGGAGTGTCACGCAGCCAATCACATAGGGAGTGCCACGCAGCCAATCGCATACGGAGTGTCACGCAGCCAATCGCATATGGAGTGTCACGCAGCCAAGAGTGCCATGCAGCCAATTACATAGGGAGTGCCACGCAGCCAATCACATAGGGAGTGCCACAAATCGAATCACTTAGGGAATGCCACGTAGCCAATCACTTAGGGAGTGCCACACAGCCAATCACTTAGGGAGTGCCACGTAGACAATCACTTAGGGAGTGCCACGCAGCCAATCACATAGGGAGTGCCACACAACCAATCACATAGGGAGTGCCACACAACCAATCACTTAGGGAGTGCCACACAACCAATCACTTAGGGAGTGCCACACAACCAATCACATAGGGAGTGCCACACAACCAATCACTTAGGGAGTGCCACACAACCAATCACTTAGGGAGTGCCACACAACCAATCCCTTAGGCAGTGCCACGTAGCCAATGACTTAGGGAGTGCCACGTAGCCAATCACTTAGGGAGTGCCATGTAGCCAATCACATAGGGAGTGCCACACAGCCAATCACTTAGGGAGTGCCACACAGCCAATCACTAAGGGAGTGCCACACAGCCAATCACTTAGGGAGTGCCACGTAGCCAATCACATAGGGAGTGCCACACAACCAATCACTTAGGGAGTGCCACACAACCAATCACTTAGGGAGTGCCACACAACCAATCACTTAAGGAGTGCCACACAACCATTCACTTAGGGAGTGCCACGTAGCCAATCACTTAGGGAGTGCCACATAGCCAATCACTTAGGGAGTGCCACGTAGCCAATCACATAGGGAGTGCCACACAGCCAATCACTAAGGGACTGCCACACAACCAATCACTTAGGGAGTGCCACATAGCCAATCACTTAGGGAGTGCCAAATAGCCAATCACTTAGGGAGTGCCACATTGCCAATCACTTAGGGAGTGCCACATAGCCAATCACTTAGGGAGTGCCACACAACCAATCACTTAGGGAGTGCCACACAACCAATCACTTAGGGAGTGCCACACAACCAATCACTTAGGGAGTGCCACGTAGCCAATCACTAAGGGAGTGCCACACAACCAATCACTTAGGGAGTGCCACATAGCCAATCACTTAGGGAGTGCCACATAGCCAGTCACTTAGGGAGTGCCACATTGCCAATCACTTAGGGAGTGCCACATAGCCAATCACTTAGGGAGTGCCACACAACCAATCACTTAGGGAGTGCCACACAACCAATCACTTAGGGAGTGCCACACAACCAATCACTTAGGGAGTGCCATGTAGCCAATCACATAGGGAGTGCCATGTAGCCAATCACATAGGGAGTGCCACACAACCAATCACTTAGGGAGTGCCGCACAACCAATCACTTAGGGAGTGCCACACAACCAATCACTTAGGGAGTGCCACGTAGCCAATCACTTAGGGAGTGCCACACAGCCAATGACTTAGGGAGTGCCACATAGCCAATCACTTAGGGAGTGCCACGTAGCCAATCACTTAGGGAGTGCCACGTAGCCAATCACATAGGGAGTGCCACACAGCCAGTCACTAATGGAGTGCCACACAGCCAATCACTTAGGGAGTGCCACGTAGCCAATCACATAGGGAGTGCCACACAACCAATCACTTAGTGAGTGCCACACAACCAATCACTTAGGGAGTGCCATGTAGCCAATCACATAGGGAGTGCCATGTAGCCAATCACATAGGGAGTGCCACACAACTAATCACATAGGGAGTGCCACACAACCAATCACATACGGAGTGCCATGTAGCCAATCACATAGGGAGTGCCACACAACCAATCACTTAGGGAGTGCCACACAACCAATCACTTAGGGAGTGCCACACAACCAATCACATAGGGAGTGCCACACAACCAATCACTTAGGGAGTGCCACACAACCAATCACTTAGGGAGTGCCACACAACCAATCACTTAGGGAGTGCCACATAGCCAATGACTTAGGGAGTGCCACATAGCCAATCACTTAGGGAGTGCCACGTAGCCAATCACTTAGGGAGTGCCACGTAGCCAATCACATAGGGAGTGCCACACAGCCAGTCACTAATGGAGTGCCACACAGCCAATCACTTAGGGAGTGCCACGTAGCCAATCACATAGGGAGTGCCACACAACCAATCACTTAGTGAGTGCCACACAACCAATCACTTAGGGAGTGCCATGTAGCCAATCACATAGGGAGTGCCATGTAGCCAATCACATAGGGAGTGCCACACAACCAATCACTTAGGGAGTGCCACACAACCAATCACTTAGGGAGTGCCACACAACCAATCACTTAGGGAGTGCCACACAACCATCACTTAGGGAGTGCCACGTAGCCAATCACTTAGGGAGTGCCACATAGCCAATCACTTAGGGAGTGCCACGTAGCCAATCACATAGGGAGTGCCACACAGCCAATCACTAAGTGAGTGCCACACAACCAATCACTTAGGGAGTGCCACATAGCCTATCACTTAGGGAGTGCCACATATCCAATCACTTAGGGAGTGCCACATAGCCAATCACTTAGGGAGTGCCACATAGCCAATCACATAGGGAGTGCCACACATTACCAATCACATAGGGAGTGCCACGCATCCAATCACTTAGGGAATGCCATGCAGCCAATCACTTAGGGAGTGCCACACAGCCAATCACTTAGAGTGCCATGTAGCCAATCACTTAGGGAGTGCAAGGCAGCCAATCGCATATGGAGTGTCACGCAGCCAATTACATAGGGAGTGCCACGCAGCCAATCACATACGGAGTGTCACGCAGCCAATCACATATGGAGTGTCACGCAGCCAATCACATACGGAGTGCCACACAGCCAATCACATGGGAGTGCCACGCAGCCAATCGCATATGAAGTGTCACGCAGCCAATCGCATACGGAGTGCCACATAGCCAATCACATATGGAGTGCCAGGCAGCCAATCACATAGGGAGTGCCATGCAGGCAATCACTTATGGAGTGCCACGCAGCCAATCACATAGGGAGTGCCACGTAGCCAATCACATAGGGAGTGTCACGTAGCCAATTACATAGGGAGTGCCATGCAGCCAATCACTTAGGGAGTGCCACACAGCCAATCACTTTGGGAGTGCCACGTAGCCAATCACTTAGGGAGTGCCACGCAGACAATCACATAGGGAGTGCCACGCAGACAATCACATAGGGAGTGCCACGCAGCTAATCGCATACGGAGTGTCACGCAGCCAATCACATACAAAGTGCCAGGCAGCCAATCACATAGGGAGTGCCATGCAGCCAATCACATAGGGAGTGCCACGCAGCCAATCACATAGGGAGTGCCACGCAGCCAGTTACATAGGGAGTGCCACGCAGCCAATTCCATAGGGAGTGCCATGCAGCCAATCACTTACGGAGTGCCACACAGCCAATTACATAGGGAGTGCCACGCAGCCAATTACATAGGGAGTTCCACGCAGCCAATCACATAGGGAGTACCACGTAGCCAATCACATAGGGAGTGCCACGCAGCCAATCACATAGGGAGTGCCATGCAGCCAGTCACATACGGAGTGCCTCGCATCCAATCACATAGGGAGTGCCATGCAGCCAATCACATAGGGAGTGCCTCGCAGCCAATCACATAGGGAGTGCCACGCAGCCAATCACATAAAGAGTGCCACACAGCCAATCACATAGGGAGTGCCACGCAGCCAATCACATAGGGAGTTCTACCTCATCCCTTTAAAACTGGACACGTAAATTATACGGGATCAGTATGAATGACCAGTGGACCTATGTCCGGAGGTTCAAATTCCAACGCCGGAAGACCGGCAGCAGTGGAGAGCCCGACAGGTGAGTAAACTAACTAAACCTAACCCTCTCCCCCCCTTACCCTCCCTTAGGTGCGCCTAACCCTAACCTCTCCCCTAGTGCCTAACCCTTCCCCCCCCCGTAAGTGCCTAAACTTAACCCCCCCATCCCCACCTAAACCTAACCCTCCCGGGGGGTGCCTAACCCTGTCCCCTCCTGAAGCCCCTAACCTAACCCTCCCCCCCACGGCTGTCCGCGCCCACCGCCCGGCTTACCTTCGTTTGTTATGCTGGGCGTCGGGCTCCTGGTGTAGGGATAATGATAGGCATCGGGATTGCATAGTTGGGAAGTCGGCGGTCGGCATTTCGACCGTTGGCTTCCTCACTCCATACCGAATTATACAGGTTTGGTAACTGATTAAAACCAGGTGAAATGGGGACTTGAAGTCAGCCGGCCACAAATCTGTGTAAATCATATGTGTGATGATTTAAAGGGATGATGTGCAAACTGTACAATCACAGGTGGTTTCCCGGGGCTGGTCATGTGGTGGGCTGGTGCGTCGGGGGCTCTCTGCGTCTTACAGAAATAATTGTGTGATATGTGTTCCATGGGCAAATGAATTATGTTCTCTCTTGTCCAAAGGCGTTCTTCGGGATGATAAAGACGGGATACACCATCGGGCACAGTTTATCTCTAATCTCCCTCACCGCAGCCATGATCATCCTGTGTCTTTTCAGGTAAGACCGCTGCGATTTCTGTCATAATAATAATAATAATAACAATAATAATAATAATAATAAATCTGACACTTATTTTTTCTGCATAGATTAATGACAGTGTAATATGTGGAAATACAGTATAACATGTCAGCAGTGGCCATCCCTGAGGAGGAAACTGACGCGTTTCAGTGAAGAGTTTTTGCCTTATTGAGTGTATTTGGCGCATTGGGATCAGACACTCTGTATGTGGGTTATTATGTACTCAAGACCCTGAACTCTCAGAATGAAGTAGGGAGATATATCTGTGTAACGTTCTATGCTGGTTAGGTCACATGAATTATTGGAGCTCAATGCCTCTATGTATGTGTTTCTAAAGCACTTCTACAGTTACCACTTTCTACTTCTACCACCTGTGTAAAAGACTTTACTAGCAAGATCGTATCTCAGGCCAGAGCTTCAGGGCTTTCTGGTTTTGCAGAGGAATCCTCCATTTCCCTTACAGCTCCAGGTGATACCAAGTAATTGGGTGTATGGGAGGACAGTAGGGATTGCAGCTTGTGATTGGTCCTCTCTGTCTCACCGTCACTAATTACGCAGTGAACAAAGTTGATTTGCCGGTTCTGTACTACAGACCTGGTGGAGCCCTAGAAAAAACCACCTGCCCCAGGGAATATTTACCAATTGTGAAGCTCTCCCGGAGGGAACATGCAGCTGATCACCGATGTGGCTGGGCCAGGCGCTTCTCGTCATTATGTCTCCTCAATATGACGGGATTGCATGATCGCGTCCCTGCGCTGCCTATTTTACTAGGAAGTGGGCGGAATTCGAAAAGGGTGACCTATTCTTCCGGGAGAATATTGGGGAATCCCCCAGATGTTACAGGTTCATTGGCAAGTATATCTTAGGGCGCTCTGGTTAGGTGGAGGGGCATGGTAATAAAATCTCTCATGTAGGTGGTGGTGCAGCTTTAATGTAAAGATTTAAAATAATATGCCACAAAAAATAAAAAATAAAAAGTTGCAAAAAGCTCACGTACTTGCACTGTACTTACTATCGGTGCCTCTAACGGTTCCAAGGAGAACAGTCTCCCTCCTGCTGGGGACGTCTCTTATCCCGAACCTGTGACGGAGGGAATATTTACTAACCAGCAGGTTATCAAAGCTTTGGCCGATAGATTTAGTAAAACGGAAATAGAAATAAAAGCTAAATCAGACTTGCTTAACATTTATTTTCTATTACCGTTTTAAAATCAAATACGTCTTTGATCGGCGGCTTTGACAATCCGCTGGTTAATAAATGTACCCTTCGAACTCCTGCCCGAGATCATTAGAGGCAGTGCGAGACCTGCTAGATCCGAGGATCGTGAGAGCGCAGGTAAGTCATTTGTTTCATCTAGAGATGTGGCGTTCGGTTCTCCAGAAATCCGAATCCACCTGAATTTTCGTGAATCCAGATGAATCCGAGTTGCAGTTTTGATCTCTTGAGGAGATCCAGGTAAATCCGAGTCGCAGTTGTCATCTCTTTGCGGTTTGGAATTCGGATTTTAAAACCGAATTTCGGGTTTTGGATTGCATAAATTACATGATTTTAGCTGTTTTTAAAAACTTTTTGTCTTTTTTTTTCAAAAAAAATAAAAAATAAACAAAAAATCCAAAACCAAAACAATTGAGGGTGGTTTTGCAAAACCAAAACACGAAGATTAATCCAGATCCAAAAACCAAAACACAAGTGTCAGCGCACATCTCTAACTTCATCTAATTCTACTACAATCTCAGAAGTTGGAATTGTCCGCCAAGAGCTGCAAACTGACAGGCTCATCCATTAAAGAAGCATAAGAAGTTTTTAAAACCACTGACAGCTATTTATCATTCAACCAAAACAGTAGTTAAGGTATTTTACTGTCAGTTACCGTTAGGTTTAATTTTACATATTTGTTATATATGAATCATTATGTATCAACGAGCGGTCTTTTAGTAATAACGCTCGTAGCGTTATTGTGGACTCGCCTGGTCAGGCAGTTGTTAAACTAGAATTGGCGAGCGATGGTCACTTGGCGGGGTAGTGATCGCCATCAGTCAGGTCCCACAATTCTTTGCAGTGAGTCCATCGCCAGGGAAACCGAGGAAGCAGGAAGCTGATGTGCACTACTTCCCCCTATGTCTCATGAACTTTGTCTCAGTTCCCTGACTGCTCCTTCTCTTGCCCATATATGCGCTCCTTGCCCGCTGCTCCTGACCGTGTATCCCCTCTATTCCTGTGTCTCCACAGCACATGTCTCCACTACTTGCCCACCTCAATGCCTATGTCTGTTCTCCTTGCCCGCTCCTACTCATGTCAATGTCTCTGCTCCCTGCCCGCCTCTTTTCCTCCTGACTCCCCTCTCCACCTGTGTCTCCTCTGCCCATGTCTCTGCTCCCTGCCCGATCCTCCTCTGCTCTTTCTCCGTTCCCTGCTTGCCCATCATGCTTGTGTCTCCCCTCTCCACCTGTGTCTTCTCTGGTAACAGGTTTCTGCACGCCCCCCCCCTCCCCCTGAATGAGACAGGGAGCAGCTGCCGGAGGTAGCTATAGCCCATGTCACCGCTCCCATGCCAGCTGTTCCTGCTCTGTGACCCATCTCCTCCTATGTCTCATTTATCCATTTATCTGGTCCATGCCGATGCGCCAGCAGGGCCACCCCCACAAAGCCCCGGATTCGTCAGGACGAAAGTGAAGAAAAAAAATCATTACACCAACTAAATTACCGTTTTCACTCGCCGGGTAGTGAGGGTTTAACAAATAGCTGTGAAAAAAAAGTAGATTAGCAGTGAAAACGGTAGGGAAAGCGAACGGTAATTATCATAAGAATTATGGGTACTTCCGTATCTTTGCAGCCCCCTGGTTACGCTACGTAAGTAGCTTAACCAGGAAATACTATTCGGCCCCTTGCGGACTCGCTGCGCTCGCCACATGGATTTATTTCCCTCTCCATGCCCACTTGTATGGTAGGGAATGACGTTGGATGGTAGGGAATGACTTTGGACACGGGCTCATCTTTACGCTAATGTCCAACGTCATTCCCTACCATCCGACGTCATTCCCTACCATCCAAGTGGGCAGCGTGGCGAGCGAAGCGAGCCTGCAAGGGGCCGAATGGTATTTCAGTTTACGCTACTTACGTATCTGCACTATTCAGTGAAGATACGTAAGTAGCGTAACCAGGGTGCCGCAAAGATACTGAAGTACCGAATTATGTTTCATTGATAAATGATCCTGTGAGAGATTTTCTGTACTTGTAGGAATGGCAGAAACTCCTTAGAATGCCTTGTGGGTGGTCTACAAACATCTCAGTACTAATTAATTTATACAGCAATTATTTGACAAAGTATTTAGGATACTTCACGTGAGATTACTGCCACAGGATGGACAGCTCGCAGGACTGGCATGGTATAACAAAACCGACATTCAGAATGTCAACACCGGTATATCGACATGATTCTGCATTACAACATACTGCTGGTTTTATGTTTTTGATGTTTTTAAAAACTCCAAGACAGATACAGATGTCTCCTCACTCGTCTTTGCTGCAGTTGGGTCAAACAAGCCCCTCTTGGCACGCCTGGTCCCGGGAGACTCTGCTAGCGCTGGGCATCTTTTGGGCGTCTTTTTTTTTGTGCTGAATATGGATGAAAGTCGTAATGTGATGCTACTAGGACATGCCAAGATAAATGTGATATGTGACATTTGTACATCTGTATGAATCTCTCAATCAGCCTGCGGAGAGCTATGATGCACATCAATGCACATCAAGGGGCAACTAGAAGGGCTGTTTAACTCGCAAGGAGGCTCGATGTATGAGGACACGTCTGTATACTATATGTGTTCATATATACTCGGGCGTAGTCAGGCCGGCCGGCCCGGGTGAAGGGGGTGTTGCCTAATCAGGGCTGCTATGATTTAAGTGGGAGGGGGGGGCGCTGGACCCCGGCACCCCGCCAGGCCCTCCAGCAGCTCGGGTAATTAGAACCCGCCCCCACCCTCTTAGCGGCCCTGTATATACTAAGGAAATGGAATGCGTTAGCCAATATATGTTATATGTTTTTGTATATACTGCACTGAGGAAATGGAATGCGTTAGCCAATATATATTATATGTTTTTGTATTTACTGCACTGAGGAAATGGACTGCGTCAGCCAATATATATTATATATTTTTGTATATACTGCACTGAGGAAATGAAATGCGTTAGCCAATATATATTATATGTTTTTGTATATACTGCACTGAGGAAATGGAATACGTTAGCCAATATATATTATATGTTTTTGTATATACTGCACTGAGGAAATGGACTGCGTTAGCCAATATATATTATATGTTTTTGTATATACGGCACTGAGGAAATGGAATGCGTTAGCCAATATACAGTATATTATATGTTTTTGTATATACGGCACTGAGGAAATGGAATGCCTTAGCCAATATATATTATTTGTTTTTGTATATACTGCACTCAGGAAATGGATTGCGTTAGCCAATATACAGTATATTATATGTTTTTGTATATACTGCACTGAGGATATGGAATGCGTTAGCCAATATATATTATATGTTTTTGCATATACTGCACTGAGGAAATGGAATGCGTTTGACAATAAATATAATATGTTTTTGTATATACTGCACTGAGGAAATGGAATGCGTTAGCCAATGTATGTTATATGTTTTTGTATATACTGCACTGAGGAAATGGAATGCGTTTGACAATATATATTATATGTTTTTGTATATACTGCACTGAGGATATGGAATGCGTTAGCCAATATACAGTATATTATATGTTTTTGTATATACTGCACTGAGGAAATGGAATGCATTAGCCAATATATATTATATGTTTTTGTATATACTGCACTCAGGAAATGGAATGCGTTAGCCAATATATATAATATGTTTCTGTATATATTGCACTGAGGAAATGGAGTGCGTTAGCCAATATACAGTATATTATATATTTTTGTACATACGGCACTGATGAAATGGAATGCGTTAGCCAATATATATTATATGTTTTTGTATATACTGCACTGAGGAAATGGAATGCGTTTGACAATATACAGTATATTATATGCTTTTGTATATATTGCACTGAGGATATGGAATGCATTAGCCAATATACAGTATATTATATGTTTTTGTATATACTGCACTGAGGAAATGGAATACGTTAGCCAATATACAGTATATTATATGTTTTTGTATATACTGCACTGAGGAAATGGAATACGTTAGCCAATATACAGTATATTATATGTTTTTGTATATACTGCACTGAGGAAATGGAATGCGTTTGACAATATACAGTATATTATATGTTTTTGTATATACTGCACTGAGGAAATGGAATGCGTTAGCCAGTATACAGTATATTATATGTTTTTGTATATACTGCACTGAGGATATGGAATGCGTTAGCCAATATACAATATATTATATGTTTTTGTATATACTGCTCTGAGGAAATGGAATGCGTTAGCCAATATACAGTATATTATATGTTTTTGTATATACTGCACTGAGGAAATGGAATGCGTTAGCCAGTATACAGTATATTATATGTTTTTGTATATACTGCACTGAGGATATGGAATGTGTTAGCCAATATACAGTATATTATATGTTTTTGTATATACTGCACTGAGGAAATAGAATGCGTTAGCCAGTATACAGTATATTATATGTTTTTGTATATACTGCACTGAGGATATGGAATGCGTTAGCCAATATACAGTATATTATATGTTTTTGTATATACTGCACTGAGGAAATGGAATGCGTTAGCCAGTATACAGTATATTATATGTTTTTGTATATACTGCACTGAGGAAATGGAATGCGTTAGCCAGTATACAGTATATTATATGTTTTTGTATATACTGCACTGAGGATATGGAATGCGTTAGCCAGTATACAGTATATTATATGTTTTTGTATATACTGCACTGAGGATATGGAATGCGTTAGCCAATATACAGTATATTATATGTTTTTGTATATACTGCACTGAGGAAATGGAATGCGTTAGCCAATATACAGTATATTATATGTTTTTGTATATACTGCACTGAGGAAATGGAATGTGTTAGCCAATATACAGTATATTATATGTTTTTGTATATACTGCACTGAGGATATGGAATGTGTTAGCCAGTATACAGTATATTATATGTTTTTTGTATATACTGCACTGAGGATATGGAATGCGTTAGCCAATATACAGTATATTATATGTTTTTGTATATACTGCACTGAGGAAATGGAATACGTTAGACAATATACAGTATATTATATGTTTTTGTATATACTGCACTGAGGAAATGGAATGCGTTAGCCAATATACAGTATATTATATGTTTTTGTATATACTGCACTGAGGAAATGGAATGCGTTAGCCAGTATACAGTATATTATATGTTTTTGTATATACTGCACTGAGGATATGGAATGCGTTAGCCAGTATACAGTATATTATATGTTTTTGTATATACTGCACTGAGGATATGGAATGCGTTAGCCAATATACAGTATATTATATGTTTTTGTATATACTGCACTGAGGATATGGAATGCGTTAGCCAATATACAGTATATTATATGTTTTTGTATATACTGCACTGAGGAAATGGAATGCGTTAGCCAGTATACAGTATATTATATGTTTTTGTATATACTGCACTGATGAAATGGAATGCGTTAGCCAATATACAGTATATTATATGTTTTTGTATATACTGCACTGAGGATATGGAATGCGTTAGCCAATATACAGTATATTATATGTTTTTGTATATACTGCACTGAGGAAATGGAATGCGTTAGCCAGTATACAGTATATTATATGTTTTTGTATATACTGCACTGAGGAAATGGAATGCGTTAGCCAATATACAGTATATTATATGTTTTTGTATATAGTGCACTGAGGAAATGGAATGCGTTAGCCAGTATACAGTATATTATATGTTTTTGTATATACTGCACTGAGGAAATGGAATGTGTTAGCCAATATACAGTATATTATATGTTTTTGTATATACTGCACTGAGGAAATGGAATGCGTTAGCCAGTATACAGTATATTATATGTTTTTTGTATATACTGCACTGAGGATATGGAATGTGTTAGCCAATATACAGTATATTATGTTTTTGTATATACTGCACTGAGGAAATGGAATACGTTAGACAATATACAGTATATTATATGTTTTTGTATATACTGCACTGAGGAAATGGAATGCGTTAGCCAATATACAGTATATTATATGTTTTTGTATATACTGCACTGAGGAAATGGAATGCGTTAGCCAGTATACAGTATATTATATGTTTTTGTATATACTGCACTGAGGATATGGAATGCGTTAGCCAGTATACAGTATATTATATGTTTTTGTATATACTGCACTGAGGAAATGGAATACGTTTGCCAATATACAGTATATTATATGTTTTTGTATATAGTGCACTGAGGAAATGGAATGTGTTAGCCAATATACAGTATATTATATGTTTTTGTATATACTGCACTGAGGAAATGGAATGCGTTAGCCAATATACTGTATATTATATGTTTTTGTATATACTGCACTGAGGAAATGGAATCTGTTAGCCAATATACAGTATATTATATGTTTTTGTATATACCGCACTGAGGAAATGGAATGCGTTAGCCAATATACAGTATATTATATGTTTTTGTATATACTGCACTGAGGAAATGGAATGCGTTAGCCAGTATACAGTATATTATATGTTTTTGTATATACTGCACTGAGGAAATGGAATGTGTTAGCCAGTATACAGTATATTATATGTTTTTGTATATACTGCACTGAGGATATGGAATGCGTTAGCCAATATACAGTATATTATATGTTTTTGTATATACTGCACTGAGGATATGGAATGCGTTAGCCAATATACAGTATATTATATGTTTTTGTATATACTGCACTGAGGAAATGGAATGCGTTAGCCAGTATACAGTATATTATATGTTTTTGTATATACTGCACTGAGGAAATGGAATGCGTTAGCCAATATACAGTATATTATATGTTTTTGTATATACTGCACTGAGGATATGGAATGCGTTAGCCAATATACAGTATATTATATGTTTTTGTATATACTGCACTGAGGAAATGGAATGCGTTAGCCAGTATACAGTATATTATATGTTTTTGTATATACTGCACTGAGGAAATGGAATGCGTTAGCCAATATACAGTATATTATATGTTTTTGTATATACTGCACTGAGGAAATGGAATGTGTTAGCCAATATACAGTATATTATATGTTTTTGTATATACTGCACTGAGGAAATGGAATGCGTTAGCCAATATACAGTATATTATATGTTTTTGTATATACTGCACTGAGGAAATGGAATGCGTTAGCCAGTATACAGTATATTATATGTTTTTGTATATACTGCACTGAGGAAATGGAATGTGTTAGATCCTCAACTGATCACTTTGAAATCATCACTGAAATGGCCTCGTCCCAATGCATCATCTATTCCCCAACTTTCTGTATCTTTTCTCGCAACGTGATACATCACTAATCCAGACTGGAGCAAATCTATTTATATAACCCCTACTTTTTATGGATATTAAATTGCCGAGCTGTAATTTACAGAGTATTCTGAGTACTGTGCAACAGATTGAGACACCACATAAGTTTAATTAAATTTCAGGAACAAAAGGTCACCTCTCGGATCCCAGTCTTTTTACCTCTTCATCTAAAAGAGATTTATGTTTGCCCTAAAATGTAAACTTTGCTTTATGTTTCAAAAGCTCCGTACTGTATAATTCAGTATCAAATGAAACGTGCACAAGAAAATTGGATATGGCATGTACAGTATTAATACAATACACAGACAAGTCTGATGTGACACCAGGAACTTTGTAGGATGATTATAGTAATAAGCCGGCGGATGGCCAGGAACCACACTGATTCCATCAGAACATCCAGCGAGCCGCCCTGCCCCTTACAAGTCACTGTATGGAGGATAGGTACATTTATAGGGGAAAATGCGGCAATGCTTCTGCTATAGTTGCTCCCCGATCATTATATAGCGCCTCTAGTCTGCACAGGAGGGGACAGCTCACTTTTATGATGTTATTTTAATGACAATTTTCTTAACAACGACCTCTATAATAGAAATGCTCTGCTCATGTATCCACTGCTCTGCAAATGTATCCACTGCTCTGCACATGTGTTTTGAGTGCACAGAGAGGGCGATTCAGACCCGGACGCAAAACAGTGCACTTTCGCAGCTGTCAGAGGCCGGGTACGCAATTCCACGATCGCACGGCCAGGCTTAAGGACGCCCTCTATGTCTTAGAGAGAGACGGCAGAGTGAGCGCACGCCGGTGTCATGACGCCCACTTTTCTTTCTTAGCACACGTCATGTCCAGGAAGTGTATGATTATTCAGTAACATCGAGAGCCATCGGAGCTGCTCGCAGCCCTTGAGGTAGACCCTACCCCACCGCAAGCACTGCGATCACTGCTGGCCGAAATACAACCAGGTGACGTGTACAATGACGCCTCCATGCTAATTATGCACTCCCATGAAACATCGTTAGAACGCACAGGCACGCCTGCATTCACACATCCACACCCCCGTTTCATAGACCACCCACAAACGGCACTATCTGTCACTCAAATTAGCGCTCAGTCCGTGTACTACGAGCGCGTGAGTGACTGGCTCGCACACGCGCACTGCGACACATGCACTTGCGCAGACGGGCCACTATCGCCCATAGTGTGCGATTGCGGCTTAGCGACCGGGTCTGAATCGGGCCCAGAGACCGATGGCTGGGACGATATATCGGTCATCGGGCTGCATGGACAGTATATTAAAACCAGTGTGTTCCCAGCAATAGCCACTGATGGTCAACAAGCAGTCTAGCTGCCTCTACCTGCGCCCCTCCAGCTCTGTAGCCCCCAGGCTGACCTATTCTCAGCTGTATGATATAGCGCTGAGAATAATGCCGGGTACAACACTTGACCAATATTTTTAATAATTTGGCCGATTCCGATGCATGGGGAACAACAAATTGTTGAAATCGTCTAGTGTGTACCCCACTATGTCGCTGATGATGCACACTCCCGCGGTTCACCAGTGACAACCCCCATCAGACCCTACCATGCAGGTCCGTCAGGGGATGTTGTTAGTGAGGGCCATGCTACCGAATGCCGCATGGCCCCCACCTCACTCCCTCGCTGCCCGCATCGGCAAGTGTGGTATCGGCACTTGCCGATGGCGCTCCCCCCGCTGGATCCCATCGCTGCAGATGTTGGGCTAGGTACACATCGCCCTAGTGTGCACCCAGCATAAGACTGGGTCCCTGTCTATAGCCCTCCTTGGTCCCTAATGTTTAACAAGACTGTGAAAACCATCAGTAACAAAGTATCATCGCAACCGCACGCACACTTACACAATCTCCGACCTTACTCTGGAATTGCTAACCTCATCGCACGCTATGAGTGCTCAGGCTGCTTAAGGCATCGCGGTGGATAATTTATGCACGCCCCTGCAATGGCGTTCAAACACTCTGGCGCGCCTGCATTTCTTCGACGCACCGTCACCTCCCACAAACAACACTTCCTGCCAAACACTCTGCAATGGGTCTGCTTAGTCACTGCGATTACGGTCCCCGATCGCAGTGGAGCCTTCGCTCACGCGCACTATAGTACATATGCATGCTCAGAATGAAGCAATTGCCGATGCGTAATCGCAGTTGTGATCAGTAATGAATCAGGCCCCCAGTTCGCTGAATGAGCCCATCCAGTCTCATTAGCCTATTCCTGTGCGCCTTATTATAGGTGCAAATCGCTGGGGCAGCTGTACCAGGCGCAGGCCGCCTGACGCAGACCGATTATCTCTCTTTTCTGCAACAGAGGACTCATTAGAAGTAGGATGAGTCGCCCGTTAGTAAAGAAGACAGTGCACTTTATAACAAGTGGCAGATGATTCATAATCCCTGACTGCAAAAACAAAGCATCTGCCAGGCATTATCGTTAGCGTATAAAGCAATTCAGTGTGATAGATACGCTGTCTGTTTCTGACCTTGGTCGTGATTTGTAATTAATGTGGTGACTCAGAAACCGAAGACGGCGAACAAGTGTCATTCTTCAAATGCACCTGTGTCACTTACGTAATGATTAGCCGGCCAGTGACCGCGATAAGTGATTGAGTGGGTTTTGCCGCTAATCCAAGTAGTAGTCAAGATGCGGATTAGAGGATTACAGCTAATGACCCTTGGGTGCCTCTGGCACCGACTAATGGGTATTTCAAAATAAATAACATCTTGTTTTTGCTCTTAACGCACTCAGACTGCAATTCTAAAGATCTTCGCGTCCGCTAATGGATTAAGAATGCGCCGTCGTAAAACTTTCACTTAAAGAGATGGTCGGTTTTGTTAAAGAGCTAATTCTCCCCATGTAACTGGCCCCTCAACTTGTTCTGCAGGCTGGATCCCCTACGCTGATGCCAGGGACCAGCGCCAGGGTGTTCTTTGAGAGGTGTTGAGCGATATATCAGGTGCTGTGGCACTTTGGCATTTTGTCTGACACATTCAGCAAAGGCTCTTTATCTCTGGAGTCACCGTAGAAGATCCTGACACAAGGAGGTCTGAGGAGACGGCTGCAGGGACAGACGCTTCTGCCTTTTACAGAAAATATTCACAGAGCTGCTGTATGACAGTCCAGGATTAAGGAAATCACTTTTTTTTTTCCAGATGCTCATAAGCCCATCTGGTCAGTATAAAATAAAAAGAGCGAAATATTTCAGACCACGTGTAAGTGTTTGTGTACGTGAATCTCCATTTGTTAATATGTGAATATACAAAATAAAAAATGTAAAGAATTTTCAATAAGATATATATATAAGTACAGTTATATGTAAAATTACATCACAGAGGGATTTGCGAAAGGTCCCAGATTTAAATCCCGGACGAGCCCCCCCCCAAATAAAATAATGATGTGCCAAATGTATGGCCTTGCCGATAGCAACCAATGAGCATCTAGCTACCATTTTATAGAATGTGCCTGAGAGATGATAGATAGCGGCTGATTGGTTTTTATGGGGAACGTCTCCACCTGTCCTCTTTAGAAGGTTTGAGACAACTCCCCCTGTATTTGTTAGCGGCAGATGATTTGCACTTTTGGGATCACTGAGTAACGTTCTCACAATCTCCCCACTCCTCCCCTTAGGAAGCTGCACTGTACAAGGAACTACATCCACATGCATCTCTTTATGTCGTTCATCATGCGTGCCGTTGCTGTGTTCGTCAAGGACATCGTCCTCTTTGAAAGCGGCGGTTCAGACCACTGCTCTCCACGCACGGTAAGTGAAGCCCGTTTTGCCCCTAATACAGTTGTCATATTAATTTGGGAAGACCAGGGACAGGTTAAAACCCGCACTGAGGCGACTTTCTGAAGGGTAGTGGAGCAGCCCCCCAACATGGCTGCTTCCACTGTACGTAAAAGGATTCAATTTTACCTCATGATTATAAAAAATAACAAGGTGCTGAAGTAAGCATGACGGCCTATATACCGCAAGGCTGTGACAGGTTATGAGGAAAAATGTCATTTCTTTGGTTCCTGATTTGGGTATTGTTGTGTGGTGTCAGCTTGGACCGGTCTTCAGGTTTATAGAAGGTTATTAGCTTGCGATCACCCTCTTTTTGCCTGAATTTCCCTCCCTCCATTTAGTTTTTTCTGGTATGTTATTTTGTGGACTTGGTGAGTGGTTGGCGGGAAAGAATGGCGGTCCAGTGGCCATCTCCCTGCAATGTGAGGTTTGCTCCCCTTCAAGGCACTGGTTAGGCTGATTTTCACCCTACGGGGGTCAGCAGCCCTGCCTGTCCGGGTGGGCTTTGTGATGGGAGTTGGAGACCTCTCACTTCTCTGCAGGAGTTTTTAGGGCACTTGACCCATGCAAATGTTGTTTGAAGCGAACTTACTTTAAGCCAAGTGGCTCCACTGATTAGTTGTCTGTTCTGTCTTCCGCCACCATACTAATGTAATAAATAATAAAGCTGCCCAATTTCACGCCTCTTATGCAGTGCAGCACGGTGTTACCCAGGGGCACAGTTACTGGCTCTATCAGAGTCAGGGTATAACACATGCTGGGCAGCTTTATCCTTACACTGTAATGTAGCTCTGAGCTAGGACACGTCCCTCCCACATCTAACTCTCTGCACATTGTACATCTGCCCCCTGCAGTGCAGCACGGTGTTACCCAGGGGCACAGTTACTGGCACTATCAGAGTCAGGGTATCACACATGCTGGGCAGCTTTATCCTTACACTGTAATGTAGCTCTGAGCTAGGACACGTCCCCCCCACATCTATCTCTCTGTACATTATACATCTGCCCCCTGCAGTACAGCTTGGTGTTACCCAGGGGCACAGTTACTGGCTCTATCAGAGTCGGGGTATCACACATGCTGGGCAACTTTATCCTTACACTGTAATGTAGCTCTGAGCTAGGACACGTCCCTCCCACATCTAACTCTCTGCACATTGTACATCTGCCCCCTGCAGTGCAGCATGGTGTTACCCAGGGGCACAGTTACTGGCTCTATCAGAGTCGGGGTATCACACATGCTGGGCAGCTTTATCCTTACACTGTAATGTAGCTCTGAGCTGGACACGTCCCTCCCACATATAACTCTCTGCACATTGTACATCTGCCCCCCTGCAGTTCAGCATGTTGTTACCCAGGGGCACAGTTACTGGCACTATCAGAGTCGGGGTATCACACATGCTGGGCAGCTTTATCCTTACACTGTAATGTAGCTCTGAGCTAGGACACGTCCCTCTCACATCTAACTCTCTGCACATTGTACATCTATCTGCCCCCTGCAGTGCAGCATGGTGTTACCCAGGGGCACAGACTCTAACTCCCACCTCAGAATCTGCCCACAGTGTGCTCACTTTAAAATCAGTTTACGGCATGCCATGTCTGCAGGTGGCAGACAAACAGATCGTGTGTCAGGAATTCCAGGTGGATCTGGGGGCTCGGCAGCGGAGCGTCCCTGGAGCTACCTGTACGGTAACACGATTCCATCAGACAGATGAAATGTAGTTTGAACACATCCCACGTATCTCAGCACTTTCTCTGGAACTAAATGTAATATATTTTCCCCTTCACTTACCCAGGAGGACGTTAGCGATGATGAGTTAGAAATGAACTGCTGGGGGCACTTAATCTATATTTCATATCTTTCTCTTGTACAAAGATTTTCCTTCAGGGTAACAAAAGGAAATGTCATAAATCAAAACAACATCGGGGGAAGAAAGGAAATCGGATTTTGGTTACTGCATTTATTACCTCCGCAGTTCACAATGCGCTGTGGGCCTGATTCAGCACGGATCACTATTCTGCTAGAACGCACGCAGTGCAGTTGCTGTTATTAGCGGTGATATGTAAATGTTTGCAATCGCATTGCGATCACAGCCTGACATAAGGTCGCCCACTTCCCCTTACACACATCCGTATACTTGTGCAACATAGCGAAACAATCGGCAACATCGAGTAACATCGGACACATACGCACAGTTATGGCAGGTCAGACCTCACTCAGGAATTGCTAACTTCAGCGCACGCTATGAGGCCTCAGGCTGCGAATGGTATCGCAGTGAATAATTTATGCACGCCCCTGCAATGGTGTTGCAACGCACTGGCACGCCTGCATACACCCGACCAGCCCCCCGTCACCACCCACCAACTGCACTCCCTGTCAATCAATGTGCTCGGAGTCTGCGTAGTCTCTGCAAACGCACTTTCCACCACAATTGCTAGTTCGCGCACACACTGCAAAGCATATGCATCACAATGCAAATTAATCGACCGATTGCGTGCGTATTTGCTACTGCGATCCTCGCTGGATCAGGCCCTGTACCTCTTTGTGTTGCTCTGTCCTTCTTTGTACTATTCATCAGTTCATCTTCCGCGCAGTCTGAACCATTGCGTTGCCGTGTGTTTCACTGATTGAGACGCCAAGGGCCAGAGGGCCTGATTCAGAGCTGAACGCTCTGACCAGAGCGCTCGCTCTGAATCAGGGCCCTCTTACCTATTTTAGTAGCGTCCTCATGGACGCTCGCATAGCTGTGGGTTACCACCCACAGCTTATGCGAGCGTCCATGATGATGGTCGCGATGGTCAAGACCATTGCGACCATCGGGCTTGTGATGGAGACCCTGCGGTAGGGTCTCGCTGTGATGTCAGTGGGGCTGGCTTGAGACGGTAGGCGTTCCCATGGGAATGCCTCCGTCTGGCAAGCACACCCACCAAAGGGGGCGTGCTGTCAATCAACATCGACAGCACGCCCCCTTTAGTGCGAGACCCGGAGCGATGGAGAGCCCGTCGCTCTCCGGGTCTCGTGCATGCGCACGACGGAGCTCCCTCCGTCGTGCGCATGCGCAGTGGGGGACATCGACCCGCTTGCGAGCGTACTGCCGCTCACGAGCGGGTCTGAATGACCCCCAGAATCCGTTAGCTGGGTTGTGCAACATTTTAACATTGGTAAAAACCATCGTCGCAATTTTTTTGCTGTTCAATTAGAAATCCGTGTTAAGTTAATGCGGGATTCACTGGGAGTTAAGGCAGCTTTCCGGTCTAAGGGACCCCTGAGACACCCGTCCAATGAATGAATATGTTTAGAGGTGTCTGAATAGTAAAATGAAGCCAATAAAGACATGTAATTGTTCATGTTATCTTCTCTAAATAGCAGAATAATAGATTTAATGATGTGGGACATGTATGGTGAGGTGTAATGATGTGGGACATGTATTGTGAGGTGTAATGATGTGAGACATGTATGGTGAGGTGTAATGATGTGGGACATGTATTGTGAGGTGTAATGTGGGACAGGTATGGTGAGGTGTAATGATGTGGGACAGGTATTGTGAGGTGTAATGATGTGAGACATGTATTGTGAGGTGTAATGATGTGGGACAGGTATGGTGAGGTGTAATGATGTGGGACATGTATTGTGAGGTGTAATGATGTGAGACATGCATTGTGAGGTGTAATGATGTGAGACAGGTATGGTGAGGTGTAATGATGTGGGGCAGGTATGATGGGGTGTAATGATGTGGGACATGTATGGTGAGGTGTAATGATGTGGGACAGGTATGGTGAGGTGTAATGATGTGGGGCAGGTATGGTGGGGTGTAATGATGTGGGACAGGA
This sequence comes from Taudactylus pleione, assembly GCA_031769625.1. Lineage (NCBI taxonomy): Eukaryota > Metazoa > Chordata > Amphibia > Anura > Myobatrachidae > Taudactylus > Taudactylus pleione. The sequence continues at coordinate 37,719 of JAUIMM010000381.1, read as the reverse complement.
ATGGTGAGGTGTAATGATGTGGGACATGTATGGTGAGGTGTAATGATGTGGGACAGGTATGGTTGGATGTAATGATGTGGGACAGGTATGGTGAGGTGTAGTGATGTGGGACAGGTATGGTGGGGTGTAATGATGTGGGACATGTATTGTGAGGTGTAATGATGTGAGACAGGTATGGTGAGGTGTAATGATGTGGGACATGTATGGTGAGGTGTTATGATGTGAGACATTGATGGTGAGGTGTAATGATGTGGGACAGTATGGTGAGGTGTAATGATGTGAGACATGTATGGTGAGGTGTAATGATGTGAGACATGTATGGTGAGGTGTAATGATGTGAGACATGCATGGTGAGGTGTAATGATGTGGGACAGGTATGGTGAGGTGTACTGATGTGGGACAGGTATGGTGATGTGTAATGATGTGGGACATGTATGGTGACATCAGACAATAGTAGCAGAGTAATATGGTGACATCAGACAGTAGTAGCAGAGTACTATGGTGACAGCAGATAGTAGTAGCAGAGTAATATGGTGACAGCAGATAGTAGTAGCAGAGTAGTATAGTGAAAGCAGATAGTAGTAGCAGAGTAATATGATAACAGCTGATAATAGTAGCAGAGTAGTATGGTGACAGGAGATCGTAGTAGCAGAGTAATATGGTGACAGCAGATAGTAATAGCAGAGTAATATGGTGACAGCAGATAGTAGTAGCAGAGTAGTATAGTGACAGCAGATAGTAGTAGTATTAGAGTAGTATGGTGACAGCAGATAGTAGTAGCAGAGTAGTATAGTGACAGCAGATAGTAGTAGTATTAGAGTAGTATGGTGACAGCAGATAGTAGTAGCAGAGTAGTATGGTGACAGTAGATTGTAGTAGCAGAGTAGTATGGTGACAGCAGACAGTAGTAGCAGAGTAGTACATGACAGGAGATAGCAGTAGCAGAGTAGTACAGTGATAGCAGATAATAGTAGCAGAGTAGTACAGTGACAGTAGATAGTAGTAGCAGAGTAGAATGGTGACAGCAGATAGTAGTAGCAGAGTAGTATAGTGACAGCAGATAGTAGTAGCAGAGTAGTACAGTGACAGTAGATAGTAGTAGCAGAGTAGTATAGTGACAGCAGATAGTAGTAGCAGAGTAGTACAGTGATAGCAGATAGTAGTAGCAGAGTAGAATGGTGACAGCAGATAGTAGTAGCAGAGTAGTATGGTGACAGCAGATAGTAGTAGCAGAGTAGTATGATAACAGCTGATAATAGTAGCAGAGTAGTATGATAACAGCTGATAATAGTAGCCGAGTAATTTGGTGACAGCAGATAGTAGAAGCAGAGTAATATGGTGACAGCAGATAGTAGTAGCAGAGTAGTATATTGACAGCAGATAGTAGTAACAGAGTAGTATGGTGACAGCAGATAGTAGCAGAGTAGTATAGTGACAGCAGATAGTAGTAGCAGAGTAGTATATTGACAGCAGATAGTAGTAACAGAGTAGTATGGTGACAGCAGATAGTAGTAGCAGAGTAGTATGGTGACAGCAGATAGTAGTAGCAGAGTAGTATGATAACAGCTGATAGTAGCAGAGTAGTATGATAACAGCTGATAATAGTAGCCGAGTAATTTGGTGACAGCAGATAGTAGAAGCAGAGTAATATGGTGACAGCAGATAGTAGTAGCAGAGTAGTATATTGACAGCAGGTAGTAGTAGCAGAGTAGTATAGTGACAGCAGATAGTAGTAGAAGAGTAATATGGTGGCAGCAGATAGTAATAGCAGAGTAGTATAGTGACAACAGATAGTAGTTGTCTTAGGGCCTGATTCAGACCCACTCGCGAGCGGCTGTCCGCTCGCAAGTGGGTCAATGTTATGCACTGAGCATGCGCACGACGGAGGGAGCTCCGTCGTGTGCATGCGCCAGACGCGACGAGCGAAGGAAAGTCCTTCGCTCGTTGTGTCCGATCAAAGGGGGCGTGCTGTCAATGTTGATTGACAGCACGCCCCCTTTGGTGGGCGTGCCGGGGGCGTGCCTCCCTGACGGGGGCGTTCCCACGGGAATGCCTCCCGTCAGAAGCCGGCCCACTGACATCACTAGTGATGTCAGTGGGAGTGATTTTGGCTCTGATAGAGCCAAAATCACTCCGGAGCTTGCTGTTGAAAACCTCAACCGCAGGCTCCGGCTCGCAATTTCGATGGTCGCGATGGTCTCGACCATCGCGGCCATCAAAAAGTACGCTCGTATAGCCTGTGGGTGGTGACCCACAGCTATACGAGCGTCCAGGAGGACGCTCCATGAAAATGGAGCCCGGCCCTCATTCAGAGCGTGCGCTCTGCTCAGAGCGTACGGCTCTGAATGAGGGCCTTAGAGTAGTATAGAGACAGCAGACAGTAGGAGCAGGATAGTATGGTGACAGCAGATAGTAGTAGTATTAGAGTAGTATGCTGACAGCAGATAGTAGTAACAGAGTAGTATAGTGACAGCAGATTGTAGTAGTATTAGAGTAGTATAGTGACAGCAGATAGTAGTATTAGAGTAGTATAGTGACAGGAGATAGTAGTAGTATTAGAGTAGTATGCTGACAGCAGATAGTAGTAACAGAGTAGTATAGTGACAGCAGATAGTAGTAGTATTAGAGTAGTATAGTGACAGCAGATAGTAGTAGTATTAGAGTAGTATAGAGACAGCAGACAGTAGGAGCAGGATAGTATGGTGACAGCAGATAGTAGTAGCAGAGTAGTATAGTGACAGGAGATAGTAGTAGTATTAGAGTAGTATGCTGACAGCAGATAGTAGTAACAGAGTAGTATAGTGACAGCAGATAGTAGTAGTATTAGAGTAGTATAGTGACAGCAGATAGTAGTATTAGAGTAGTATAGAGACAGCAGATAGTAGTATTAAAGTAGTATAGTGACAGGAGATAGTAGTAGTATTAGAGTAGTATGCTGACAGCAGATAGTAGTAACAGAGTAGTATAGTGACAGCAGATAGTAGTAGTATTAGAGTAGTATAGTGACAGCAGATAGTAGTAGTATTAGAGTAGTATAGTGACAGCAGATAGTAGTAGTATTAGAGTAGTATAGAGACAGCAGACAGTAGGAGCAGGATAGTATGGTGACAGCAGATAGTAGTAGCAGAGTAGTATACTGACAGGAGATAGTAGTAGTATTAGAGTAGTATAGTGATAGCAGATAGTAGTATTAGAGTAGTATAGTGACAGTAGATAGTAGTAGTATTAGAGTAGTATAGTGACAGCAGATAGTAGTAGCAGAGTAGTATAGTGACAGGAGATAGTAGTAGTATTAGAGTAGTATAGTGACAGCAGATATTAGTAGTATTAGAGTAGTATAGTGACAGCAGATAGTAGTAGTATTAGAGTAGTATAGTGATAGCAGATAGTAGTATTAGAGTAGTATAGTGACAGTAGATAGTAGTAGTATTAGAGTAGTATAGTGACAGCAGATAGTAGTAGTATTAGAGTAGTATAGTGACAGCAGATAGTAGTAGCAGAGTAGTATAGTGACAGCAGATCGTAGTAGTATTAGAGTAGTATAGTGACAGCAGATAGTAGTAGTATTAGAGTAGTATAGTGACAGGAGATAGTAGTAGTATTAGAGTAGTATGGTGACAGCAGATAGTAGTAGCAGAGTAGTATAGTGACAGGAGATAGTAGTAGTATTAGAGTAGTATGCTGACAGCAGATAGTAGTAACAGAGTAGTATAGTGACAGCAGATAGTAGTAGTATTAGAGTAGTATAGTGACAGCAGATAGTAGTATTAGAGTAGTAGAGTGACAGCAGATAGTAGTATTAGAGTAGTATAGTGACAGCAGATAGTAGTATTAGAGTAGTATAGTGACAGCAGATAGTAGTAGCAGAGTATTATAGTAACAGCAGATTGTAGTAGTATTAGAGTAGTATAGTGACAGCAGATAGTAGTAGTATTAGAGTAGTATAGTGACATCAGACAGTAGTTGTATTAGAGTAGTATAGTGACAGCAGATATTAGTAGTATTAGAGTAGTATAGTGACAGCAGATAGTAGTAGCAGAGTAGTATAGTGACAGCATATAGTAGTAGTATTAGAGTAGTATAGTGACAGCAGATAGTAGTAGTATTAGAGTAGTATAGTGACAGTAGATAGTAGTAGTATTAGAGTAGTATAGTGACAGTAGATAGTAGTAGTATTAGAGTAGTATAGTGACAGTAGATAGTAGTAGCAGAGTAGTATAGTGACAGCAGATAGTAGTAGTATTAGAGTAGTATAGTGACAGCAGATAGTAGTAGCAGAGTAGTATAGTGACAGCAGACAGTAGTAGTATTAGAGTAGTATAGTGACAGCAGATAGTAGTAGTATTAGAGTAGTATAGTGACAGTAGATAGTAGTAACAGAGTAGTATAGTGACAGCAGATAGTAATAGTATTAGAGTAGTATAGTGACAGCAGATAGTAGTAGCAGAGTAGTATAGTGACAGCAGATAGTAGTAGTATTAGAGTAGTATAGTGACAGTAGATAGTAGTAGTATTAGAGTAGTATAGTGACAGCAGATAGTAGTAGCAGAGTAGTATAGTGACAGCAGATAGTAGTATTCGAGTAGTATAGTGACAGCAGATAGTAGTAGTATTAGAGTAGTATAGTGACAGCAGATAGTAGTATTAGAGTAGTAAAGTGACAGCAGATAGTAGTAGTATTAGAGTAGTATAGTGACAGCAGATAGTAGTAGCAGAGTAGTATAGTGACAGCAGATAGTAGTAGTATTAGAGTAGTATAGTGACAGTAGATAGTAGTAGTATTAGAGTAGTATAGTGACAGCAGATAGTAGTAGCAGAGTAGTATAGTGACAGCAGATAGTAGTATTACAGTAGTATAGTGACAGCAGATAGTAGTAGTATTAGAGTAGTATAGTGACAGCAGATAGTAGTATTAGAGTAGTAAAGTGACAGCAGATAGTATTAGTATTAGAGTAGTATAGTGACAGCAGATAGTAGTATTAGAGTAGTATAGTGACAGCAGATAGTAGTATTAGAGTAGTGTAGTGACAGTAGATAGTAGTAGCAGAGTAGTATAGTGACAGCAGATAGTAGTAGCAGAATAGTATAGTGACAGCAGATAGTAGTATTAGAGTAGTATAGTGACAGCAGATAGTAGTAGTATTAGAGTAGTATAGTGACAGCAGATAGTAGTAGTATTAGAGTAGTATAGTGACAGCAGATAGTAGTAGTATTAGAGTAGTATAGTGACAGCAGATAGTAGTATTAGAGTAGTATAGTGACAGCAGATAGTAGTATTAGAGTAGTATAGTGACAGTAGATAGTAGTAGTATTAGATTAGTATAGTGACAGCAGATAGTAGTAGTATTAGAGTAGTATAGTGACAGCAGATAGTAGTAGTATTAGAGTAGTATAGTGACAGTAGATAGTAGTAGTATTAGAGTAGTATAGTGACAGTAGATAGTAGTAGTATTAGAGTAGTATAGTGACAGCAGATAGTAGTAGTATTAGAGTAGTATAGTGACAGTAGATAGTAGTAGTATTAGAGTAGTATAGTGACAGCAGATAGTAGTATTAGAGTAGTATAGTGACAGCAGATAGTAGTAGTATTAGAGTAGTATGGTGACAGCAGATAGTAGTAGTATTAGAGTAGTATAGTGACAGCAGATAGTAGTAGCAGAGTAGTATAGTGACAGTAGATAGTAGTATTAGAGTAGTATAGTGACAGTAGATAGTAGTAGTATTAGAGTAGTATAGTGACAGTTGATAGTAGTAGTATTAGAGTAGTATAGTGACAGTAGATAGTAGTAGTATTAGAGTAGTATAGTGACAGTAGATAGTAGTAGTATTAGAGTAGTATAGTGACAGCAGATAGTAGTAGTATTAGAGTAGTATAGTGACAGTAGATAGTAGTAGTATTAGAGTAGTATAGTGACAGCAGATAGTAGTATTAGAGTAGTATAGTGACAGCAGATAGTAGTATTAGAGTAATATAGTGACAGCAGATAGTAGTAGCAGAGTAGTATAGCGACAGTAGATAGTAGTAGTATTAGAGTAGTATAGTGACAGCAGATAGTAGTAGTATTAGAGTAGTATAGTGATAGCAGATAGTAGTAGTATTAGAGTAGTATAGTGATAGCAGATAGTAGTAGTATTAGAGTAGTATAGTGACAGCAGATAGTAATAGCAGAGTAGTATAGTGACAGTAGATAGTAGTAGTATTAGAGTAGTATAGTGACAGCAGATAGTAGTAGTATTAGAGTAGTATAGTGACAGTAGATAGTAGTATTAGAGTAGTATAGTGACAATAGATAGTAGTAGTATTAGAGTAGTATAGTGACAGCAGATAGTAGTAGTATTAGAGTAGTATAGTGACAGTAGATAGTAGTAGTATTAGAGTAGTATAGTGACAGCAGATAGTAGTATTAGAGTAGTATAGTGACAGTAGATAGTAGTAGTATTAGAGTAGTATAGTGACAGTAGATAGTAGTAGTATTAGAGTAGTATGGTGACAGCAGATAGTAGTAGTATTAGAGTAGTAAAGTGACAGCAGATAGTAGTAGTTTTAGAGTAGTATAGTGACAGCAGATAGTAGTATTAGAGTAGTATAGTGACAGCAGATAGTAGTAACAGTGTAGTATAGTGACAGCAGATAGTAGTATTAGAGTAGTATAGTGACAGTAGATAGTAGTAGTATTAGAGTAGTATAGTGACAGTAGATAGTAGTAGTATTAGAGTAGTATAGTGACAGTAGATAGTAGTAGTATTAGAGTAGTATAGTGACAGCAGATAGTAGTAGTATTAGAGTAGTATAGTGACAGCAGATAGTAGTATTAGAGTAGTATAGTGACAGCAGATAGTAGTAACAGTGTAGTATAGTGACAGCAGATAGTAGTATTAGAGTAGTATAGTGACAGTAGATAGTAGTAGTATTAGAGTAGTATAGTGACAGTAGATAGTAGTAGTATTAGATTAGTATAGTGACAGTAGATAGTAGTAGTATTAGAGTAGTATAGTGACAGCAGATAGTAGTATTATTAGAGTAGTATAGTGACAGCAGATAGTAGTAGTATTAGAGTAGTATAGTGACAGCAGATAGTAGTATTAGAGTAGTATAGTGACAGCAGATAGTAGTAGTATTAGAGTAGTATAGTGACAGCAGATAGTAGTAGTATTAGAGTAGTATAGTGACAGCAGATAGTAGTATTAGAGTAGTATAGTGACAGCAGATAGTAGTAGTATTAGAGTAGTATAGTGACAGTAGATAGTAGTAGTATTAGAGTAGTATAGTGACAGCAGATAGTAGTATTAGAGTAGTATAGTTACAGCAGATAGTAGTAGTATTAGAGTAGTATAGTGACAGCAGATAGTAGTATTAGAGTAGTATAGTGACAGCAGATAGTAGTATTAGAGTAGTATAGTGACAGTAGATAGTAGTATTAGAGTAGTATAGTGACAGCAGATAGTAGTATTAGAGTAGTATAGTGACAGCAGATAGTAGTATTAGAGTAGTATGGTGACAGCAGATAGTAGTAGTATTAGAGTAGTATAGTGACAGCAGATAGTAGTAGTAGCAGAGTAGTATAGTGACAGCATATAGTAGTAGAATTAGAGTAGTATAGTGACAGTAGATAGTAGTAGCAGAGTAGTATAGTGACAGCAGATAGTAGTAGTATTAGAGTAGTATAGTGACAGCAGATAGTAGTATTAGAGTAGTATAGTGACAGCAGTTAGTAGTAGCAGAGTAGTATAGTGACAGTAGATAGTAGTAGTATTAGAGTAGTATAGTGACAGCAGATAGTAGTATTAGAGTAGTATGGTGACAGCAGATTGTAGTAGTATTAGAGTAGTATTGTGACAGCAGATAGTAGTAGTATTAGAGTAGTATAGTGACAGTAGATAGTAGTATTAGAGTAGTATAGTGACAGCAGATAGTAGTAGTATTAGAGTAGTATAGTGACAGCAGATAGTAGTAGTATTAGAGTAGTATAGTGACAGCAGATAGTAGTAGTATTAGAGTAGTATAGTGACAGCAGATAGTAGTATTAGAGTAGTATAGTGACAGCAGATAGTAGTATTAGAGTAGTATAGTGACAGTAGATAGTAGTAGTATTAGATTAGTATAGTGACAGCAGATAGTAGTAGTATTAGAGTAGTATAGTGACAGCAGATAGTAGTAGTATTAGAGTAGTATAGTGACAGTAGATAGTAGTAGTATTAGAGTAGTATAGTGACAGTAGATAGTAGTAGTATTAGAGTAGTATAGTGACAGCAGATAGTAGTAGTATTAGAGTAGTATAGTGACAGTAGATAGTAGTAGTATTAGAGTAGTATAGTGACAGCAGATAGTAGTATTAGAGTAGTATAGTGACAGCAGATAGTAGTAGTATTAGAGTAGTATGGTGACAGCAGATAGTAGTAGTATTAGAGTAGTATAGTGACAGCAGATAGTAGTAGCAGAGTAGTATAGTGACAGTAGATAGTAGTATTAGAGTAGTATAGTGACAGTAGATAGTAGTAGTATTAGAGTAGTATAGTGACAGTTGATAGTAGTAGTATTAGAGTAGTATAGTGACAGTAGATAGTAGTAGTATTAGAGTAGTATAGTGACAGTAGATAGTAGTAGTATTAGAGTAGTATAGTGACAGCAGATAGTAGTAGTATTAGAGTAGTATAGTGACAGTAGATAGTAGTAGTATTAGAGTAGTATAGTGACAGCAGATAGTAGTATTAGAGTAGTATAGTGACAGCAGATAGTAGTATTAGAGTAATATAGTGACAGCAGATAGTAGTAGCAGAGTAGTATAGCGACAGTAGATAGTAGTAGTATTAGAGTAGTATAGTGACAGCAGATAGTAGTAGTATTAGAGTAGTATAGTGATAGCAGATAGTAGTAGTATTAGAGTAGTATAGTGATAGCAGATAGTAGTAGTATTAGAGTAGTATAGTGACAGCAGATAGTAATAGCAGAGTAGTATAGTGACAGTAGATAGTAGTAGTATTAGAGTAGTATAGTGACAGCAGATAGTAGTAGTATTAGAGTAGTATAGTGACAGTAGATAGTAGTATTAGAGTAGTATAGTGACAATAGATAGTAGTAGTATTAGAGTAGTATAGTGACAGCAGATAGTAGTAGTATTAGAGTAGTATAGTGACAGTAGATAGTAGTAGTATTAGAGTAGTATAGTGACAGCAGATAGTAGTATTAGAGTAGTATAGTGACAGTAGATAGTAGTAGTATTAGAGTAGTATAGTGACAGTAGATAGTAGTAGTATTAGAGTAGTATGGTGACAGCAGATAGTAGTAGTATTAGAGTAGTAAAGTGACAGCAGATAGTAGTAGTTTTAGAGTAGTATAGTGACAGCAGATAGTAGTATTAGAGTAGTATAGTGACAGCAGATAGTAGTAACAGTGTAGTATAGTGACAGCAGATAGTAGTATTAGAGTAGTATAGTGACAGTAGATAGTAGTAGTATTAGAGTAGTATAGTGACAGTAGATAGTAGTAGTATTAGAGTAGTATAAGTGACAGTAGATAGTAGTAGTATTAGAGTAGTATAGTGACAGCAGATAGTAGTAGTATTAGAGTAGTATAGTGACAGCAGATAGTAGTATTAGAGTAGTATAGTGACAGCAGATAGTAGTAACAGTGTAGTATAGTGACAGCAGATAGTAGTATTAGAGTAGTATAGTGACAGTAGATAGTAGTAGTATTAGAGTAGTATAGTGACAGTAGATAGTAGTAGTATTAGATTAGTATAGTGACAGTAGATAGTAGTAGTATTAGAGTAGTATAGTGACAGCAGATAGTAGTATTATTAGAGTAGTATAGTGACAGCAGATAGTAGTAGTATTAGAGTAGTATAGTGACAGCAGATAGTAGTATTAGAGTAGTATAGTGACAGCAGATAGTAGTAGTATTAGAGTAGTATAGTGACAGCAGATAGTAGTAGTATTAGAGTAGTATAGTGACAGCAGATAGTAGTATTAGAGTAGTATAGTGACAGCAGATAGTAGTAGTATTAGAGTAGTATAGTGACAGTAGATAGTAGTAGTATTAGAGTAGTATAGTGACAGCAGATAGTAGTATTAGAGTAGTATAGTTACAGCAGATAGTAGTAGTATTAGAGTAGTATAGTGACAGCAGATAGTAGTATTAGAGTAGTATAGTGACAGCAGATAGTAGTATTAGAGTAGTATAGTGACAGTAGATAGTAGTATTAGAGTAGTATAGTGACAGCAGATAGTAGTATTAGAGTAGTATAGTGACAGCAGATAGTAGTATTAGAGTAGTATGGTGACAGCAGATAGTAGTAGTATTAGAGTAGTATAGTGACAGCAGATAGTAGTAGTAGCAGAGTAGTATAGTGACAGCAGATAGTAGTAGAATTAGAGTAGTATAGTGACAGTAGATAGTAGTAGCAGAGTAGTATAGTGACAGCAGATAGTAGTAGTATTAGAGTAGTATAGTGACAGCAGATAGTAGTATTAGAGTAGTATAGTGACAGCAGTTAGTAGTAGCAGAGTAGTATAGTGACAGTAGATAGTAGTAGTATTAGAGTAGTATAGTGACAGCAGATAGTAGTATTAGAGTAGTATGGTGACAGCAGATTGTAGTAGTATTAGAGTAGTATTGTGACAGCAGATAGTAGTAGTATTAGAGTAGTATAGTGACAGTAGATAGTAGTATTAGAGTAGTATAGTGACAGCAGATAGTAGTAGCAGAGTAGTATAGTGACAGCAGATAGTAGTAGTATTAGAGTAGTATAGTGACAGTAGATAGTAGTAGTATTAGAGTAGTATAGTGACAGCAGATAGTAGTAGCAGAGTATTATAGTGACAGCAGATAGTAGTAGTATTAGAGTAGTATAGTGACAGCAGATAGTAGTAGTATTAGAGTAGTATAGTGACAGTAGATAGTAGTATTAGAGTAGTATAGTGACAGTAGATAGTAGTAGCAGAGTAGTATAGTGACAGCAGATAATAGTAGTATTAGAGTAGTATAGTGACAGCAGATAGTAGTATTAGAGTAGTATAGTGACAGCAGATAGTAGTAGTATTATAGTAGTATAGTGACAGTAGATAGTAGTAGTATTAGAGTAGTATAGTGACAGCAGACAGTAGTAGCAGAGTATTATAGTGACATCAGACAGTAGTAGTATTAGAGTAGTATAGTGACAGCAGATAGTAGTATTAGAGTAGTATAGTGACAGCAGATAGTAGTAGTATCACAGTAGTATAGTGACAGCAGATAGTAGTAGCAGAGTAGTATAGTGACAGTAGATAGTAGTAGCAGAGTAGTATGGTGACATCAGACAGTAGTAGCAGAGTAATATGGTGACAGCAGATAGTAGTAGTATTAGATTAGTATGGTGACACCAGATAGTAGTAGCAGAGTAGTATAGTGACAGCAGGTAGTAGTAGTAGTATCAGAGTAGTATTGTGACAGCAGATAGTAGTGGCAGAGTAGTATGGTGACAGTAGATAGTAGTAGCAGAGTAGTATAGTGACAGCAGACAGTAATAGCAGAGTAGTATGGTGACATCAGACAGTAGTAGCAGAGTGATATGGTGACAGCAGATAGTAGTAGTATTAGAGTAGTATGGTGACACCAGATAGTAGTAGCAGAGTAGTATAGTGACAGCAGATAGTAGTAGTATTAGAGTAGTATACTGACAGCAGATAGTAGTAGCAGAGTAGTATAGTGACAGCAGATAGTAGTATTAGAGTAGTATTGTGACAGCAGATAGTAGTAGTATTAGAGTAGTATAGTGACAGCAGATAGTAGTAGCAGAGTAGTATAGTGACATCAGATAGTAGTATTAGAGTTGTATAGTGACAGCAGATTGTAGTAGTATTAGAGTAGTATAGTGACAGCAGATAGTAGTTTCAGAGTAGTATAGTGACAGCAGATAGTAGTAGTATTAGAGTAGTATAGTGAGAGCAGATAGTAGTAGCAGAGTGGTATGGTGACATCAGATAGTAGTAGCAGAGTAGTATAGTGACAGCAGATAATAGTAGTATTAGAGTAGTATAGTGACAGCAGATAGTAGTAGTATTAGAGTAGTATAGTGACAGCAGATAGTAGTAGCAGAGTAGTATAGTGACAGCAGATAGTAGTATTAGAGTTGTATAGTGACAGCAGATAGTAGTAGTATTAGAGTAGTATAGTGACAGTATATAGTAGTAATATTAGAGTAGTATAGTGACAGCAGATAGTAGTAGCAGAGTAATATGGTGACAGCAGATAGTAGTAGTATTAGAGTAGTAGTAGCAGAGTAGTATAGTGACAGCAGATAGTAGCAGAGTAGTATGGTGACATCAGATAGTAGTAGTAGCAGAGTAGTATAGTGACAGCAGATAGTAGTAGCAGAGTAGTATGGTGACATCAGATAGTAGTAGCAGAGTGATATGGTGACAGCAGATAGTAGTAGTATTAGAAAAGTATGGTGACACCAGATAGTAGTAGCAGAGTAGTATAGTGACAGCAGATAGTAGTAGCAGAGTGATATGGTGACAGCAGATAGTAGTAGTATTAGAAAAGTATGGTGACACCAGATAGTAGTAGCAGAGTAGTATAGTGACAGCAGATAGTAGTAGTATTAGAGTTGTATGCTGACAGCAGATAGTAGTAGCAGAGTAGTATAGTGACAGCAGATAGTAGAAGTATTAGAGTAGTATAGTGACAGCAGATAGTAGTAGTATTAGAGTTGTATTGTGACAGCAGATAGTAGTAGTATTAGAGTAGTATAGTGACAGCAGATAGTAGTAGCAGAGCAGTATGGTGACATCAGATAGTAGTAGCAGAGTAGTATAGTGACAGCAGATAATAGTAGTATTAGAGTAGTATCGTGACAGTAGATAGTAGTAGCAGAGTATTATAGTGTCAGCAGATAGTAGTAGTATTAGAGTAGTAGGGTGACATCAGACAGTAGTAGTATTAGAGTAGTATAGTGACAGCAGATAGTAGTAGCAGAGTAGTATGGTGACAGCAGATAGTAGTATTAGAGTAGTATAGTGACAGCAGATAGTAGTAGTATTAGAATAGTATAGTGACAGCAGATAGTAGTAGCAGAGTAGTATGGTGACAGCAGATAGTAGTAGTATTAGAGTAGTATAGTGACAGCAGATAGTAGTAGCAGAGTAGTATGGTGACAGCAGATAGTAGTATTAGAGTAGTATAGTGACAGCAGATAGTAGTAGCAGAGTAGTATAGTGACAGCAGATAGTAGTATTAGAGTAGTATAGTGACAGCAGATAGTAGTAGTATTAGAGTAGTATAGTGACAGCAGATAGTAGTATTAGAGTAGTATAGTGACAGCAGATAGTAGTAGTATTAGAGTAGTATAGTGACAGCAGATAGTAGTATTAGAGTAGTAAAGTGATAGCAGATAGTAGTAGTATTAGAGTAATATAGTGACAGCAGATAGTAGTATTAGAGTAGTATAGTGACAGTAGATAGTAGTAGTATTAGAGTAGTATCGTGACAGCAGATAGTAGTAGCAGAGTAGTATCGTGACAGCAGATAGTAGTAGCAGAGTATTATAGTGTCAGCAGATAGTAGTAGTATTAGAGTAGTAGGGTGACATCAGACAGTAGTAGTATTAGAGTAGTATGGTGACAGCAGATAGTAGTATTAGAGCAGTATAGTGACAGCAGATAGTAGTAGTATTAGAATAGTATAGTGACAGCAGATAGTAGTAGCAGAGTAGTATGGTGACAGCAGATAGTAGTAGTATGAGAGTAGTATAGTGACAGCAGATAGTAGTAGCAGAGTAGTATAGTGACAGTAGATAGTAGTAGTATTAGAGTAGTATAGTGACAGTAGATAGTAGTATTAGAGTAGTATAGTGACAGTAAATAGTAGCAGAGTAGTATAGTGACAGCAGATAGTAGTATTAGAGAAGTATAGTGACAGTAGATAGTAGTAGTATTAGAGTAGCATAGTGACAGCAGATAGTAGTATTAGAGTAGTATAGTGACAGCAGATAGTAGTAGTATTAGAGTAGTATAGTGACAACAGATAGTAGTAGTATTAGAGTAGTAAAGTGACAGCAGATAGTAGTAGTATTAGAGTAGTATAGTGACAGCAGATAGTAGTAGCAGAGTAGTATAGTGACAGCAGATAGTAGTAGTATTAGAGTAGTACAGTGACAGCAGATAGTAGTAGTATTAGAGTAGTATAGTGACAGCAGATAGTAGTATTAGAGTAGCATAGTGACAGTAGATAGTAGTATTAGAGTAGTATGGTGACATCAGATAGTAGTAGTATTAGAGTAGTATAGTGACAGCAGATAGTAGTATTAGAGTAGTATAGTGACAGTAGATAGTAGTAGTATTAGAGAAGTATAGTGACAGTAGAGAGTAGTAGTATTAGAGTAGTATAGTGACAGTAGATAGTAGTAGTATTAGAGTAATATAGTGACAGCAGATAGTAGTAGTATTAGAGTAGTATAGTGACAGCAGATAGTAGTAGTATTAGAGTAGTATAGTGACAGCAGATAGTAGTAGTAGCAGAGTAGTATGGTGACAGCAGATAGTAGTAGTATTAGAGGAGTATAGTGACAGCAGATAGTAGTATTAGAGTAGTATGGTGACATCAGATAGTAGTAGTATTAGAGTAGTATGGTGACATCAGATAGTAGTAGTATTAGAGTAGTAAAGTGACAGCAGATAGTAGTAGTATTAGAGTAGTATAGTGACAGCAGATAGTAGTAGTATTAGAGTAGTATAGTGACAGCAGATAGTAGTATTAGAGTAGTATAGTGACAGTAGATAGTAGTATTAGAGTAGTATGGTGACAGCAGATAGTAGTAGTATTAGAGTAGTATATTGACAGCAGATAGTAGTAGTATTAGAGTAGTATAGTGACAGCAGATAGTAGTAGCAGTGTAGTATAGTGACAGCAGATAGTTGTAGTATTAGAGTAGTATAGTGACAGCAGATAGTAGTAGCAGAGTATTATAGTGACAGCAGATAGTAGTAGTAGTATTAGAGTAGTATAGTGATAGCAGATAGTAGTATTAGAGTAGTATAGTGACAGCAGATAGTAGTAGTATTAGAGTAGTATAGTGATAGCAGATAGTAGTATTAGAGTAGTATAGTGACAGCAGATAGTAGTAGTATTAGAGTAGTATAGTGATAGCAGATAGTAGTATTAGAGTAGTATAGTGACAGCAGATAGTAGTAGTATTAGAGTAGTATAGTGATAGCAGATAGTAGTATTAGAGTAGTATAGTGACAGCAGATAGTAGTATTAGAGTAGTATAGTGACAGTAGATAGTAGTAGTATTAGAGTAGTATAGTGATAGCAGATAGTAGTATTAGAGTAGTATAGTGACAGCAGATAGTAGTATTCGAGTAGTATGGTGACAGCAGATAGTAGTATTAGAGTAGTATGGTGACATCAGATAGTAGTAGTATTAGAGTAGTATAGTGACAGTAGATAGTAGTATTAGAGTAGTATGGTGACATCAGATAGTAGTAGTATTAGAGTAGTATAGTGACAGCAGATAGTAGTATTAGAGTAGTATAGTGACAGTAGATAGTAGTAGTATTAGAGTAGTATAGTGACAGTAGATAGTAGTATTAGAGTAGTATAGTGACAGTAAATTGTAGCAGAGTAGTATAGTGACAGCAGATAGTAGTATTAGAGAAGTATAGTGACAGTAGATAGTAGTAGTATTAGAGTAGCATAGTGACAGCAGATAGTAGTATTAGAGTAGTATAGTGACAGCAGATAGTAGTAGTATTAGAGTAGTATAGTGACAACAGATAGTAGTATTAGAGTAGTAATGTGACAGCAGATAGTAGTAGTATTAGAGTAGTATAGTGACAGCAGATAGTAGTAGCAGAGTAGTATAGTGACAGCAGATAGTAGTAGTATTAGAGTAGTACAGTGACAGCAGATAGTAGTAGTATTAGAGTAGTATAGTGACAGCAGATAGTAGTATTAGAGTAGTATAGTGACAGTAGATAGTAGTATTAGAGTAGTATGGTGACATCAGATAGTAGTAGTATTAGAGTAGTATAGTGACAGCAGATAGTAGTATTAGAGTAGTATAGTGACAGTAGATAGTAGTAGTATTAGAGAAGTATAGTGACAGTAGAGAGTAGTAGTATTAGAGTAATATAGTGACAGTAGATAGTAGTAGTATTAGAGTAATATAGTGACAGCAGATAGTAGTAGTATTAGAGTAGTATAGTGACAGCAGATAGTAGTAGTATTAGAGTAGTATAGTGACAGCAGATAGTAGTAGTAGCAGAGTAGTATGGTGACAGCAGATAGTAGTAGTATTAGAGGAGTATAGTGACAGCAGATAGTAGTATTAGAGTAGTATGGTGACATCAGATAGTAGTAGTATTAGAGTAGTATGGTGACATCAGATAGTAGTAGTATTAGAGTAGTAAAGTGACAGCAGATAGTAGTAGTATTAGAGTAGTATAGTGACAGCAGATAGTAGTAGTATTAGAGTAGTATAGTGACAGCAGATAGTAGTATTAGAGTAGTATAGTGACAGTAGATAGTAGTATTAGAGTAGTATGGTGACAGCAGATAGTAGTAGTATTAGAGTAGTATAGTGACAGCAGATAGTAGTAGTATTAGAGTAGTATAGTGACAGCAGATAGTAGTAGCAGAGTAGTATAGTGACAGCAGATAGTAGTAGTATTAGAGTAGTATAGTGACAGTAGATAGTAGTAGTATTAGAGTAGTATAGTGACAGTAGTTAGTAGTAGCAGAGTAGTATAGTGACAGCAGATAGTAGTAGTATTAGAGTAGTATAGTGACAGCAGATAGTAGTAGTATTAGAGTAGTATAGTGACAGCAGATAGTAGTAGTATTAGAGTAGTATAGTGACAGCAGATAGTAGTAGTAGCAGAGTAGTATGGTGACAGCAGATAGTAGTAGTATTAGAGTAGTATAGTGACAGCAGATAGTAGTAGCAGAGTAGTATAGTGACAGCAGATAGTAGTAGTATTAGAGTAGTATAGTGACAGTAGATAGTAGTATTAGAGTAGTATGGTGACAGCAGATAGTAGTAGTATTAGAGTAGTATAGTGACAGCAGATAGTAGTAGTATTAGAGTAGTATAGTGACAGCAGATAGTAGTAGCAGAGTAGTATAGTGACAGCAGATAGTAGTAGTATTAGAGTAGTATAGTGACAGCAGATAGTAGTAGCAGAGTAGTATAGTGACAGCAGATAGTAGTATTAGAGTAGTATAGTGACAGCAGATAGTAGTATTAGAGTAGTATAGTGACAGCAGATAGTAGTATTAGAGTAGTATAGTGACAGCAGATAGTAGTATTAGAGTAGTATAGTGACAGCAGATAGTAGTCTTAGAGTAGTATAGTGACAGTAGATAGTAGTAGCAGAGTAGTATAGTGACAGCAGATAGTAGTATTAGAGTAGTATAGTGACAGTAGATAGTAGTAGCAGAGTAGTATAGTGACAGCAGATAGTAGTAGTATTAGAGTAGTATAGTGACAGCAGATAGTAGTAGTATTAGAGTAGTATAGTGACAGCAGATAGTAGTAGCAGAGTAGTATAGTGACAGCAGATAGTAGTAGTATTAGAGTAGTATAGTGACAGCAGATAGTAGTAGCAGAGTAGTATAGTGACAGCAGATAGTAGTATTAGAGTAGTATAGTGACAGCAGATAGTAGTATTAGAGTAGTATAGTGACAGCAGATAGTAGTATTAGAGTAGTATAGTGACAGCAGATAGTAGTATTAGAGTAGTATAGTGACAGCAGATAGTAGTATTAGAGTAGTATAGTGACAGTAGATAGTAGTAGCAGAGTAGTATAGTGACAGCAGATAGTAGTAATAGAGTAGTATAGTGACAGTAGATAGTAGTATTAGAGTAGTAAAGTGACAGCAGATAGTAGTAGTATTAGAGTAGTATAGTGACAGCAGATAGTAGTAGTATTAGAGTAGTATAGTGACAGTAGATAGTAGTAGCAGAGTAGTATAGTGACAGCAGATAGTAGTAGTATTAGAGTAGTATAGTGACAATAGATAGTAGTAGTATTAGAGTAGTATAGTGACAGTAGATAGTAGTAGTATTAGAGTAGTATAGTGACAGTAGATTGTAGTAGCAGAGTAGTATAGTGACAGCAGATAGTAATAGCAGAGTAGTATAGTGACAGTAGATAGTAGTAGTATTAGAGTAGTATAGTGACAGCAGATAGTAGTAGTATTAGAGTAGTATAGTGATAGCAGATAGTATTAGCAGAGTAGTATGGTGACAGCAGCTAGTAGTAGTATTAGAGTAGTATAGTGACAGCAGATAGTAGTATTAGAGAAGTATAGTGACAGTAGATAGTAGTAGTATTAGAGTAGTATAGTGACAGTAGATAGTAGTATTAGAGTAGTATAGTGACAGCAGATAGTAGTAGTATTAGAGTAGTATAGTGACAACAGATAGTAGTAGTATTAGAGTAGTATAGTGACAGCAGATAGTAGTAGTATTAGAGTAGTATAGTGACAGCAGATAGTAGTAGCAGAGTAGTATAGTGACAGCAGATAGTAGTAGTATTAGAGTAGTATAGTGACAGCAGATAGTAGTAGCAGAGTAGTATAGTGACAGCAGATAGTAGTAGCAGAGTAGTATAGTGACAGCAGATAGTAGTAGTATTAGAGTAGTATAGTGACAGTAGATAGTAATATTAGAGTAGTATAGTGACATCAGATAGTAGTAGTATTAGAGTAGTATAGTGACAGCAGATAGTAGTAGTATTAGAGTAGTATAGTGACAATAGATAGTAGTAGTATTAGAGTAGTAAAGTGAAAGCAGATAGTAGTATTAGAGTAGTATAGTGACAGCAGATAGTAGTAGCAGAGTAGTATGGTGACAGCAGATAGTAGTAGTATTAGAGTAGTATAGTGACAGCAGATAGTAGTATTAGAGTAGTATGGTGACAGCAGATTGTAGTAGTATTAGAGTAGTATAGTGACAGCAGATAGTAGTAGTATTAGAGTAGTATAGTGACAGCAGATAGTAGTAGTATTAGAGTAGTATGGTGACAGCAGATAGTAGTAGTATTAGAGTAGTAAAGTGACAGCAGATAGTAGTAGTAATAGAGTAGTATAGTGACAGCAGATAGTAGTAGTATTATAGTAGTATGGTGACAGCAGATAGTAGTAGTATTAGAGTAGTATAGTGACAGCAGATAGTAGTAGTATTAGAGTAGTATAGTGACAGTAGATAGTAGTAGTATTAGAGTAGTATAGTGACAGCAGATAGTAGTAGTATTAGAGTAGTATAGTGACAGCAGATAGTAGTAGTATTAGAGTAGTAAAGTGACAGCAGATAGTAGTAGTATTAGAGTATTATAGTGACAGCAGATAGTAGTAGTATTAGAGTAGTATAGTGACAGCAGATAGTAGTAGCAGAGTAGTATAGTGACAGCAGATAGTAGTATTAGAGTAGTATAGTGACAGTAGATAGTAGTAGTATTAGAGTAGTATAGTGACAGTAGATAGTAGTAGTATTAGAGTAGTATAGTGACAGCAGATAGTAGTATTAGAGTAGTATAGTGACAGCAGATAGTAGTAGTATTAGAGTAGTATAGTGACAGTAGATAGTAGTATTAGAGTAGTATAGTGACAGTAGATAGTAGTATTAGAGTAGTATAGTGACAGTAGATAGTAGTAGTATTAGAGTAGTATAGTGACAGTAGATAGTAGTAGTATTAGAGTAGTATAGTGACAGCAGATAGTAGTATTAGAGTAGTATAGTGACAGCAGATAGTAGTAGTATTAGAGTAGTATACTGACATCAGATAGTAGTAGTATTAGAGTAGTATAGTGACAGCAGATAGTAGTAGTATTAGAGTAGTATAGTGACAGTAGATAGTAGTAGTATTAGAGTAGTATAGTGACAGTAGATAGTAGTAGTATTAGAGTAGTATAGTGACAGTAGATAGTAGTAGTATTAGAGTAGTATAGTGACAGCAGATAGTAGTATTAGAGTAGTATAGTGACAGTAGATAGTAGTAGTATTAGAGTAGTATAGTGACAGTAGATAGTAGTAGCAGAGTAGTATAGTGACAGCAGATAGTAATAGCAGAGTAGTATAGTGACAGTAGATAGTAGTAGTAGTATTAGAGTAGTATAGTGACAGCAGATAGTAGTAGTATTAGAGTAGTATAGTGACAGCAGATAGTAGTAACAGAGTAGTATGGTGACAGCAGCTAGTTGTAGTATTAGAGTAGTATAGTGACAGCAGATAGTAGTATTAGAGAAGTATAGTGACAGTAGATAGTAGTAGTATTAGAGTAGTATAGTGACAGTAGATAGTAGTATTAGAGTAGTATAGTGACAGCAGATAGTAGTAGTATTAGAGTAGTATAGTGACAACAGATAGTAGTAGTATTAGAGTAGTATAGTGACAGCAGATAGTAGTAGTATTAGAGTAGTATAGTGACAGCAGATAGTAGTAGCAGAGTAGTATAGTGACAGCAGATAGTAGTAGTATTAGAGTAGTATAGTGACAGCAGATAGTAGTAGCAGAGTAGTATAGTGACAGCAGATAGTAGTAGCAGAGTAGTATAGTGACAGCAGATAGTAGTAGTATTAGAGTAGTATAGTGACAGTAGATAGTAGTATTAGAGTAGTATAGTGACATCAGATAGTAGTAGTATTAGAGTAGTATAGTGACAGCAGATAGTAGTAGTATTAGAGTAGTATAGTGACAATAGATAGTAGTAGTATTAGAGTAGTAAAGTGACAGCAGATAGTAGTATTAGAGTAGTATAGTGACAGCAGATAGTAGTAGCAGAGTAGTATGGTGACAGCAGATAGTAGTAGTATTAGAGTAGTATAGTGACAGCAGATAGTAGTATTAGAGTAGTATGGTGACAGCAGATTGTAGTAGTATTAGAGTAGTATAGTGACAGCAGATAGTAGTAGTATTAGAGTAGTATAGTGACAGCAGATAGTAGTAGTATTAGAGTAGTATAGTGACAGCAGATAGTAGTATTAGAGTAGTATAGTAACAGCAGATAGTAGTAGTATTAGAGTAGTATAGTGACAGCAGATAGTAGTATTAGAGTAGTATAGTAACAGCAGATAGTAGTAGTATTAGAGTAGTATAGTGACAGCAGATAGTAGTATTAGAGTAGTATAGTGACAGTAGATAGTAGTATTAGAGTAGTATAGTAACAGCAGATAGTAGTAGTATTAGAGTAGTATAGTGACAGCAGATAGTAGTATTAGAGTAGTATAGTAACAGCAGATAGTAGTAGTATTAGAGTAGTATAGTGACAGCAGATAGTAGTATTAGAGTAGTATAGTAACAGCAGATAGTAGTAGTATTAGAGTAGTATAGTGACAGTAGATAGTAGTATTAGAGTAGTATAGTGACAGTAAGTGACAGTAGATAGTAGTATTAGAGTAGTATAGTGACAGCAGATAGTAGTAGTATTAGAGTAGTATAGTGACAGCAGATAGTAGTAGTATTAGAGTAGTATGGTGACAGCAGATAGTAGTAGTATTAGAGTAGTAAAGTGACAGCAGATAGTAGTAGTAATAGAGTAGTATAGTGACAGCAGATAGTAGTAGTATTATAGTAGTATGGTGACAGCAGATAGTAGTAGTATTAGAGTAGTATAGTGACAGCAGATAGTAGTAGTATTACAGTAGTATAGTGACAGTAGATAGTAGTAGTATTAGAGTAGTATAGTGACAGCAGATAGTAGTAGTATTAGAGTAGTATAGTGACAGCAGATAGTAGTAGTATTAGAGTAGTAAAGTGACAGCAGATAGTAGTAGTATTAGAGTAGTATAGTGACAGCAGATAGTAGTAGTATTATAGTAGTATAGTGACAGCAGATAGTAGTAGCAGAGTAGTATAGTGACAGCAGATAGTAGTATTAGAGTAGTATAATGACAGTAGATAGTAGTAGTATTAGAGTAGTATAGTGACAGTAGATAGTAGTAGTATTAGAGTAGTATAATGACAGCAGATAGTAGTATTAGAGTAGTATAGTGACAGCAGATAGTAGTAGTATTAGAGTAGTATAGTGACAGTAGATAGTAGTATTAGAGTAGTATAGTGACAGTAGATAGTAGTATTAGAGTAGTATAGTGACAGTAGATAGTAGTATTAGAGTAGTATAGTGACAGTAGATAGTAGTAGTATTAGAGTAGTATAGTGACAGTAGATAGTAGTAGTATTAGAGTAGTATAGTGACAGCAGATAGTAGTATTAGAGTAGTATAGTGACAGTAGATAGTAGTAGTATTAGAGTAGTATAGTGACAGTAGATAGTAGTATTAAAGTAGTATATTGACAGTAGATAGTAGTAGCAGAGTAGTATAGTGACAGCAGATAGTAGTAGTATTAGAGTAGTATAGTGACAGTAGATAGTAGTATTAGAGTAGTATAGTGACAGTAGATAGTAGTAGTATTAGAGTAGTATAGTGACAGTAGATAGTAGTATTAGAGTAGTATAGTGACAGTAGATAGTAGTATTAGAGTAGTATAGTGACAGCAGATAATAGTAGCAGAGTAGTATAGTGACAGCAGATAGTAGTAGCAGAGTAGTATAGTGACAGCAGATAGTAGTATTAGAGTAGTATAGTGACAGCAGATAGTAGTAGTAGTATTAGAGTAGTATAGTGACAGCAGATAGTAGTAGTCAGAGTAGTATAGTGACAGCAGATAGTAGTAGCAGAGTAGTATAGTGACAGCAGATATAGTAGCAGAGTAGTATAGTGACAGCAAATAGTAGTATTAGAGTAGTATAGTGACAGCAGATAGTAGTAGTATTAGAGTAGTATAGTGACAGTAAATAGTAGTATTAGAGTAGTATAGTGACATCAGATAGTAGTAGTATTAGAGTAGTATAGTGACAGCAGATAGTAGTAGTATTAGAGTAGTATAGTGACAATAGATAGTAGTAGTATTAGAGTAGTATGTGACAGCAGATTGTAGTAGTATTAGAGTAGTATAGTGACAGCAGATTGTAGTAGTATTAGAGTAGTATAGTGACAGCAGATAGTAGTAGTATTAGAGTAGTATAGTGACAGCAGATAGTAGTAGTATTAGAGTAGTATGGTGATAGCAGATAGTAGTAGTATTAGAGTAGTATAGTGACAATAGATAGTAGTAGTATTAGAGTAGTATGGTGACAGCAGATTGTAGTAGTATTAGAGTAGTATAGTGACAACAGATTGTAGTAGTATTAGAGTAGTATAGTGACAGCAGATATTAGTAGTATTAGAGTAGTATAGTGACAGCAGATAGTAGTAGTATTTGAGTAGTATAGTGACAGCAGATAGTAGTATTAGAGTAGTATAGTGACAGCAGATAATAGTAGTATTAGAGTAGTATAGTGACAGCAGATAGTAGTAGCAGAGTAGTACAGTGACAGCAGATAGTAGTAGTATTAGAGTAGTATAGTGACAGCAGATAGTAGTAGTATTAGAGTAGTATAGTGACAGTAGATAGTAGTAGTATTAGAGTAGTATAGTGACAGCAGATAGTAGTAGTATTAGAGTAGTATAGTGACAGCAGATAGTAGTAGTATTAGAGTAGTATAGTGACAGTAGATAGTAGTAGTATTAGAGTAGTATAGTGACAGTAGATAGTAGTATTAGAGTAGTATAGTGACAGTAGATAGTAGTAGTATTAGAGTAGTATAGTGACAGTAGATAGTAGTATTAGAGTAGTATAGTGACAGTAGATAGTAGTAGTATTAGAGTAGTATAGTGACAGTAGATAGTAGTAGTATTAGAGTAGTATAGTGACAGCAGATAGTAGTAGTATTAGAGTAGTATGGTGACAGCAGATAGTAGTAGTATTAGAGTAGTATAGTGACAGTAGATAGTAGTAGTATTAGAGTAGTATAGTGACAGCAGATAGTAGTAGTATTAGAGTAGTATAGTGACATCAGATAGTAGTAGTATTAGAGTAGTATAGTGACAGCAGATAGTAGTAGTATTAGAGTAGTATAGTGACAGCAGATAGTAGTAGCAGAGTAGTATAGTGACAGCAGATAGTAGTAGTATTAGAGTAGTATAGTGACAGCAGATAGTAGTATTAGAGTATTATAGTGACAGCAGATAGTAGTAGTAGTAGCAGAGTAGTATAGTGACAGCAGATAGTAGTATTAGAGTAGTATAGTGACAGCAGATAGTAGTAGCAGAGTATTATAGTGACAGCAGATAGGTAGTAGCAGAGTAGTATAGTGACAGCAGATAGTAGTGGTATTAGAGTAGTATAGTGACAGCAGATAGTAGTAGTATTAGAGTAGTATAGTGACAATAGATAGTAGTAGTATTAGAGTAGTATAGTGACAGCAGATAGTAGTATTAGAGTAGTATAGTGACAGCAGATAGTAGTATTAGAGTAGTATAGTGACAGTAGATAGTAGTAGTATTAGAGTAGTATAGTGACAGCAGATAGTAGTATTATAGTAGTATAGTGACAGCAGATAGTAGTAGTATTAGAGTAGTATAGTGACAGTAGATAGTAGTAGTATTAGAGTAGTATAGTGACAGCAGATAGTAGTAGCAGAGTAGTATAGTGACAGCAGATAGTAGTAGTATTAGAGTAGTATAGTGACAGCAGATAGTAGTAGTATTAGAGTAGTATAGTGACAGCAGATAGTAGTATTAGAGTAGTATAGTGACAGCAGATAGTAGTATTAGAGTAGTATAGTGACAGTAGATAGTAGTATTAGAGTAGTATAGTGACAGCAGATAGTAGTAGTATTAGAGTAGTATAGTGACAGCAGATAGTAGTAGCAGAGTAGTATAGTGACAGCAGATAGTAGTATTAGAGTTGTATAGTGACAGCAGATAGTAGTATTAGAGTAGTATAGTGACAGTAGATAGTAGTATTAGAGTAGTATAGTGACAGTAGATAGTAGTAGTATTAGAGAAGTATAGTGACAGTAGATAGTAGTAGTATTAGAGTAGTATAGTGACAGTAGATAGTAGTATTAGAGTAGTATAGTGACAGCAGATAGTAGTAGTATTAGAGTAGTATAGTGACATCAGATAGTAGTAGTAGCAGAGTAGTATAGTGACATCAGATAGTAGTAGTATTAGAGTAGTATAGTGACAGTAGATAGTAGTAGTATTAGAGTAGTATAGTGACAGTAGATAGTAGTAGTATTAGAGTAGTATAGTGACAGCAGATAGTAGTAGTATTAGAGTAGTATGGTGACATCAGATAGTAGTATTAGAGTAGTATAGTGACAGCAGATAGTAGTAGTATTAGAGTAGTATAGTGACAGTAGATAGTAGTAGCAGAGTAGTATAGTGACAGCAGATAGTAGTAGTATTAGAGTAGTATAGTGACAGCAGATAGTAGTAGCAGAGTAGTATAGTGACAGCAGATAGTAGTAGTATTAGAGTAGTATAGTGACATCAGATAGTAGTAGCAGAGTAGTATAGTGATAGCAGATAGTAGTAGTATTAGAGTAGTATAGTGACAGTAGATAGTAGTAGTATTAGAGTAGTATAGTGACAGTAGATAGTAGTAGTATTAGAGTAGTATAGTGACAGTAGATAGTAGTAGTATTAGAGTAGTATAGTGACAGTAGATAGTAGTAGTATTAGAGTAGTATAGTGACAGTAGATAGTAGTAGTATTAGAGTAGTATAGAGACAGTAGATAGTAGTATTAGAGTAGTATAGTGACAGTAGATAGTAGTAGTATTAGAGTAGTATAGTGACAGCAGATAGTAGTAGCAGAGTAGTATGGTGACAGCAGATAGTAGTAGCAGAGTAGTATGGTGACAGCAGATAGTAGTAGTATTAGAGTAGTATAGTGACAACAGATAGTAGTATTAGAGTAGTATAGTGACAGTAGATAGTAGTAGTAGCAGAGTAGTATAGTGACAGTAGATAGTAGTATTATAGTAGTATAGTGACAGTAGATAGTAGTAGTATTATAGTAGTATAGTGACAGTAGATAGTAGTATTAGAGTAGTATAGTGACAGCAGATAGTAGTAGTATTAGAGTAGTATAGTGTCAGCAGATAGTAGTATTAGAGTAGTATAGTGACAGCAGATAGTAGTATTAGAGTAGTATAGTGACAGTAGATAGTAGTATTAGAGTAGTATAGTGACAGTAGATAGTAGTATTAGAGTATTATAGTGACAGCAGATAGTAGTATTAGAGTAGTATAGTGACAGCAGATAGTAGTAGTATTAGAGTAGTATAGTGACAGCAGATAGTAGTAGTATTAGAGTAGTAAAGTGACAGCAGATAGTAGTAGTATTAGAGTAGTATAGTGACAGCAGATAGTAGTAGCAGAGTAGTATAGTGACAGCAGATAGTAGTAGTATTAGAGTAGTATAGTGACAGCAGATAGTAGTAGTATTAGAGTAGTATAGTGACAGCAGATAGTAGTAGTATTAGAGTAGTAAAGTGACAGCAAATAGTAGTAGTATTAGAGTAGTATAGTGACAGCAGATTGTAGTAGCAGAGTAGTATGGTGATAGCAGATAGTAGTATTAGAGTAGTATAGTGACAGTAGATAGTAGTATTAGAGTAGTATAGTGACAGTAGATAGTAGTATTAGAGTAGTATAGTGACAGCAGATAGTAGTAGTATTAGAGTAGTATAGTGACAGCAGATAGTAGTAGTATTAGAGTAGTATGGTGACATCAGATAGTAGTAGTATTAGAGTAGTATAGTGACAGCAGATAGTAGTAGTATTAGAGTAGTATAGTGACAGCAGATAGTAGTATTAGAGTAGTATAGTGACAGCAGATAGTAGTAGTATTAGAGTAGTATAGTGACAGCAGATAGTAGTAGTATTAGAGTAGTAAAGTGACAGCAGATAGTAGTAGTATTAGAGTAGTATAGTGACAGCAGATAGTAGTATTAGAGTAGTATGGTGACATCAGATAGTAGTATTAGAGTAGTATAGTGACAGCAGATAGTAGTAGTATTAGAGTAGTATAGTGACAGCAGATAGTAGTATTAGAGTAGTATAGTGACAGTAGATAGTAGTAGTATTAGAGTAGTATAGTGACAGTAGATAGTAGTAGTATTAGAGTAGTATAGTGACAGTAGATAGTAGTAGTATTAGAGTAGTATAGTGACAGCAGATAGTAGTATTAGAGTAGTATAGTGACAGCAGATAGTAGTATTAGAGTAGTATAGTGACAGTAGATAGTAGTAGTATTAGAGTAGTATAGTGACAGCAGATAGTAGTATTAGAGTAGTATAGTGACAGTAGATAGTAGTATTAGAGTAGTATAGTGACAGTAGATAGTAGTAGCAGAGTAGTATAGTGACAGTAGATAGTAGTAGTATTAGAGTAGTATAGTGACAGTAGATAGTAGTATTAGAGTAGTATAGTGACAGTAGATAGTAGTAGTATTAGAGTAGTATAGTGACAGCAGATAGTAGTATTAGAGTAGTATAGTGACAGCAGATAGTAGTAGTATTAGAGTAGTATAGTGACAGTAGATAGTAGTAGTATTAGAGTAGTATAGTGACAGTAGATAGTAGTAGTATTAGAGTAGTATAGTGACAGTAGATAGTAGTAGTATTAGAGTAGTATAGTGACAGTAGATAGTAGTAGTATTAGAGTAGTATGGTGACAGCAGATAGTAGTAGTATTAGAGTAGTAAAGTGACAGTAGATAGTAGTATTAGAGTAGTATAGTGACAGCAGATAGTAGTATTAGAGTAGTATAGTGACAGTAGATAGTAGTAGTACTAGAGTAGTATAGTGACAGTAGATAGTAGTAGTATTAGAGTAGTATAGTGACAGTAGATAGTAGTAGTATTAGAGTAGTATAGTGACAGTAGATAGTAGTATTAGAGTAGTATAGTGACAGCAGATAGTAATATTAGAGTAGTATAGTGACAGCAGATTGTAGTAGTATTAGAGTAGTATAGTGACAGTAGATAGTAGTAGTATTAGAGTAGTATAGTGACAGCAGATAGTAGTAGTATTAGAGTGGTATAGTGACAGTAGATAGTAGTAGTATTAGAGTAGTATAGTGACAGTAGATAGTAGTATTAGAGTAGTATAGTGACAGCAGATAATAGTAGTATTAGAGTAGTATAGTGACAGCAGATAGTAGTATTAGAGTAGAGTAGTGACAGTAGATAGTAGTAGTATTAGAGTAGTATAGTGACAGTAGATAGTAGTAGTATTAGAGTAGTATAGTGACAGTAGATAGTAGTATTAGAGTAGTATGGTGACAGCAGATAGTAGTAGTATTAGAGTAGTATAGTGACAGCAGATAGTAGTAGTATTAGAGTAGTATAGTGACAGTAGATAGTAGTAGTATTAGAGTAGTATAGTGACAGTAGATAGTAGTATTAGAGTAGTATGGTGACAGCAGATAGTAGTAGTATTAGAGTAGTATAGTGACAGCAGATAGTAGTAGTATTAGAGTAGTATAGTGACAGCAGATAGTAGTAGTATTAGAGTAGTATAGTGACAGCAGATAATAGTAGTATTAGAGTAGTATAGTGACAGTAGATAGTAGTATTAGAGTAGTATAGTGACAGTAGATAGTAGTAGTATTAGAGTAGTATAGTGACAGTAGATAGTAGTATTAGAGTAGTATGGTGACAGCAGATAGTAGTAGTATTAGAGTAGTATAGTGACAGCAGATAGTAGTAGTATTAGAGTAGTATAGTGACAGCAGATAGTAGTAGTATTAGAGTAGTATAGTGACAGCAGATAGTAGTAGTATTAGAGTAGTATAGTGACAGCAGATAGTAGTAGTATTAGAGTAGTATAGTGACAGCAGATAGTAGTAGTATTAGAGTAGTATAGTGACAGCAGATAATAGTAGTATTAGAGTAGTATAGTGACAGCAGATAGTAGTGGTATTAGAGTAGTATAGTGACAGCAGATAGTAGTAGTATTAGAGAAGTATAGTGACAGTAGATAGTAGTAGTATTAGAGTAGTATAGTGACAGTAGATAGTAGTATTAGAGTAGTATAGTGACAGCAGATAGTAGTAGTATTAGAGTAGTATAGTGACATCAGATAGTAGTAGTAGCAGAGTAGTATAGTGACATCAGATAGTAGTAGTATTAGAGTAGTATAGTGACAGTAGATAGTAGTAGTATTAGAGTAGTATAGTGACAGTAGATAGTAGTAGTATTAGAGTAGTATAGTGACAGCAGATAGTAGTAGTATTAGAGTAGTATGGTGACATCAGATAGTAGTATTAGAGTAGTATAGTGACAGCAGATAGTAGTAGTATTAGAGTAGTATAGTGACAGTAGATAGTAGTAGCAGAGTAGTATAGTGACAGCAGATAGTAGTAGTATTAGAGTAGTATAGTGAAAGCAGATAGTAGTAGCAGAGTAGTATAGTGACAGCAGATAGTAGTAGTATTAGAGTAGTATAGTGACAGCAGATAGTAGTAGTATTAGAGTAGTATAGTGACAGCAGATAGTAGTAGTATTAGAGTAGTATAGTGACATCAGATAGTAGTAGCAGAGTAGTATAGTGACAGCAGATAGTAGTAGTATTAGAGTAGTATAGTGACAGTAGATAGTAGTAGTATTAGAGTAGTATAGTGACAGTAGATAGTAGTAGTATTAGAGTAGTATAGTGACAGTAGATAGTAGTAGTATTAGAGTAGTATAGTGACAGTAGATAGTAGTAGTATTAGAGTAGTATAGTGACAGTAGATAGTAGTAGTATTAGAGTAGTATAGAGACAGTAGATAGTAGTATTAGAGTAGTATAGTGACAGTAGATAGTAGTAGTATTAGAGTAGTATAGTGACAGCAGATAGTAGTAGCAGAGTAGTATGGTGACAGCAGATAGTAGTAGCAGAGTAGTATGGTGACAGCAGATAGTAGTAGTATTAGAGTAGTATAGTGACAGCAGATAGTAGTATTAGAGTAGTATAGTGACAGTAGATAGTAGTAGTAGCAGAGTAGTATAGTGACAGTAGATAGTAGTATTATAGTAGTATAGTGACAGTAGATAGTAGTAGTATTATAGTAGTATAGTGACAGTAGATAGTAGTATTAGAGTAGTATAGTGACAGCAGATAGTAGTAGTATTAGAGTAGTATAGTGTCAGCAGATAGTAGTATTAGAGTAGTATAGTGACAGCAGATAGTAGTATTAGAGTAGTATAGTGACAGTAGATAGTAGTATTAGAGTAGTATAGTGACAGTAGATAGTAGTATTAGAGTATTATAGTGACAGCAGATAGTAGTATTAGAGTAGTATAGTGACAGCAGATAGTAGTAGTATTAGAGTAGTATAGTGACAGCAGATAGTAGTAGTATTAGAGTAGTAAAGTGACAGCAGATAGTAGTAGTATTAGAGTAGTATAGTGACAGCAGATAGTAGTAGCAGAGTAGTATAGTGACAGCAGATAGTAGTAGTATTAGAGTAGTATAGTGACAGCAGATAGTAGTAGTATTAGAGTAGTATAGTGACAGCAGATAGTAGTAGTATTAGAGTAGTAAAGTGACAGCAGATAGTAGTAGTTTTTGAGTAGTATAGTGACAGCAGATTGTAGTAGCAGAGTAGTATGGTGATAGCAGATAGTAGTATTAGAGTAGTATTGTGACAGTAGATAGTAGTATTAGAGTAGTATAGTGACAGTAGATAGTAGTATTAGAGTAGTATAGTGACAGCAGATAGTAGTAGTATTAGAGTAGTATAGTGACAGCAGATAGTAGTATTAGAGTAGTATGGTGACATCAGATAGTAGTAGTATTAGAGTAGTATAGTGACAGCAGATAGTAGTAGTATTAGAGTAGTATAGTGACAGCAGATAGTAGTATTAGAGTAGTATAGTGACAGCAGATAGTAGTAGTATTAGAGTAGTATAGTGACAGCAGATAGTAGTAGTATTAGAGTAGTAAAGTGACAGCAGATAGTAGTAGTATTAGAGTAGTATAGTGACAGCAGATAGTAGTATTAGAGTAGTATGGTGACATCAGATAGTAGTATTAGAGTAGTATAGTGACAGCAGATAGTAGTAGTATTAGAGTAGTATAGTGACAGCAGATAGTAGTATTAGAGTAGTATAGTGACAGTAGATAGTAGTAGTATTAGAGTAGTATAGTGACAGTAGATAGTAGTAGTATAGAGTAGTATAGTGACAGTAGATAGTAGTAGTATTAGAGTAGTATAGTGACAGCAGATAGTAGTATTAGAGTAGTATAGTGACAACAGATAGTAGTATTAGAGTAGTATAGTGACAGTAGATAGTAGTAGTATTAGAGTAGTATAGTGACAGCAGATAGTAGTATTAGAGTAGTATAGTGACAGTAGATAGTAGTATTAGAGTAGTATAGTGACAGTAGATAGTAGTAGCAGAGTAGTATAGTGACAGTAGATAGTAGTAGTATTAGAGTAGTATAGTGACAGTAGATAGTAGTATTAGAGTAGTATAGTGACAGTAGATAGTAGTAGTATAGTGACAGAGATAGTAGTATTAGAGTAGTATAGTGACAGCAGATAGTAGTAGTATTAGAGTAGTATAGTGACAGTAGATAGTAGTAGTATTAGAGTAGTATAGTGACAGTAGATTAGTAGTAGTCATTAGAGTAGTATAGCGACAGTAGATAGTAGTAGTATTAGAGTAGTATAGTGACAGTAGATAGTAGTAGTATTAGAGTAGTATAGTGACAGTAGATAGTAGTAGTATTAGAGTTGTATGGTGACAGCAGATAGTAGTAGTATTAGAGTAGTAAAGTGACAGTAGATAGTAGTATTAGAGTAGTATAGTGACAGCAGATAGTAGTATTAGAGTAGTATAGTGACAATAGATAGTAGTAGTATTAGAGTAGTATAGTGACTGACAGTAGATAGTAGTATTAGAGTAGTATAGTGACAGCAGATAGTATATTAGAGTAGTATAGTGACAGCAGATTGTAGTAGTATTAGAGTAGTATAGTGACATTAGATAGTAGTAGTATTAGAGTAGTATAGTGACAGCAGATAGTAGTAGTATTAGAGTAGTATAGTGACAGTAGATAGTAGTAGTTTAGAGTAGTATAGTGACAGTAGATAGTAGTAGTATTAGAGTAGTATAGTGACAGCAGATAGTAGTAGTATTAGAGTAGTATAGTGACAGCAGATAGTAGTAGTATTAGAGTAGTATAGTGACAGCAGATAATAGTAGCAGAGTAGTATAGTGACAGTAGATAGTAGTAGTATTAGAGTAGTATAGTGACAGCAGATAGTAGTAGTATTAGAGTAGTATAGTGACAGCAGATAGTAGTAGTATTAGAGTAGTATAGTGACAGCAGATAATAGTAGTATTAGAGTAGTATAGTGACAGCAGATAGTAGTAGTATTAGAGTAGTATAGTGACAGCAGATAATAGTAGTATTAGAGTAGTATAGTGACAGCAGATAGTAGTAGTATTAGAGTAGTATAGTGACAGTAGATAGTAGTATTAGAGTAGTATAGTGACAGCAGATAATAGTAGTAATAGAGTAGTATAGTGACAACAGATAGTAGTATTAGAGTAGTATAGTGACAGTAGATAGTAGTAGTATTAGAGTAGTATAGTGACAGTAGATAGTAGTAGTATTAGAGTAGTATAGTGACAGTAGATAGTAGTATTAGAGTAGTATGGTGACAGCAGATAGTAGTAGTATTAGAGTAGTATAGTGACAGCAGATAGTAGTAGTATTAGAGTAGTATAGTGACAGCAGATAGTAGTAGTATTAGAGTAGTAAACTGACAGCAGATAGTAGTATTAGAGTAGTATAGTGACAGTAGATAGTAGTATTAGAGTATTATAGTGACAGCAGATAGTAGTATTAGAGTAGTATAGTGACAGCAGATAGTAGTAGTATTAGAGTAGTATAGTGACAGCAGATAGTAGTAGTATTAGAGTAGTAAAGTGACAGCAGATAGTAGTAGTATTATAGTAGTATAGTGACAGCAGATAGTAGTAGCAGAGTAGTATAGTGACAGCAGATAGTAGTAGTATTAGAGTAGTATAGTGACAGCAGATAGTAGTAGTATTAGAGTAGTATAGTGACAGCAGATAGTAGTAGTATTAGAGTAGTATAGTGACAGCAGATAGTAGTAGTTTTTGAGTAGTATAGTGACAGCAGATTGTAGTAGCAGAGTAGTATGGTGATAGCAGATAGTAGTATTAGAGTAGTATAGTGACAGTAGATAGTAGTATTAGAGTAGTATAGTGACAGTAGATAGTAGTATTAGAGTAGTATAGTGACAGCAGATAGTAGTAGTATTAGAGTAGTATAGTGACAGCAGATAGTAGTATTAGAGTAGTATGGTGACATCAGATAGTAGTAGTATTAGAGTAGTATAGTGACAGCAGATAGTAGTAGTATTAGAGTAGTATAGTGACAGCAGATAGTAGTATTAGAGTAGTATAGTGACAGCAGATAGTAGTAGTATTAGAGTAGTATAGTGACAGCAGATAGTAGTAGTATTAGAGTAGTAAAGTGACAGCAGATAGTAGTAGTATTAGAGTAGTATAGTGACAGCAGATAGTAGTATTAGAGTAGTATGGTGACATCAGATAGTAGTATTAGAGTAGTATAGTGACAGCAGATAGTAGTAGTATTAGAGTAGTATAGTGACAGCAGATAGTAGTATTAGAGTAGTATAGTGACAGTAGATAGTAGTAGTATTAGAGTAGTATAGTGACAGTAGATAGTAGTAGTATTAGAGTAGTATAGTGACAGTAGATAGTAGTAGTATTAGAGTAGTATAGTGACAGCAGATAGTAGTATTAGAGTAGTATAGTGACAGCAGATAGTAGTATTAGAGTAGTATAGTGACAGTAGATAGTAGTAGTATTAGAGTAGTATAGTGACAGCAGATAGTAGTATTAGAGTAGTATAGTGACAGTAGATAGTAGTATTAGAGTAGTATAGTGACAGTAGATAGTAGTAGCAGAGTAGTATAGTGACAGTAGATAGTAGTAGTATTAGAGTAGTATAGTGACAGTAGATAGTAGTATTAGAGTAGTATAGTGACAGTAGATAGTAGTAGTATTAGAGTAGTATAGTGACAGCAGATAGTAGTATTAGAGTAGTATAGTGACAGCAGATAGTAGTAGTATTAGAGTAGTATAGTGACAGTAGATAGTAGTAGTATTAGAGTAGTATAGTGACAGTAGATAGTAGTAGTATTAGAGTAGTATAGTGACAGTAGATAGTAGTAGTATTAGAGTAGTATAGTGACAGTAGATAGTAGTAGTATTAGAGTAGTATAGTGACAGTAGATAGTAGTAGTATTAGAGTAGTATAGTGACAGTAGATAGTAGTAGTATTAGAGTAGTATGGTGACAGCAGATAGTAGTAGTATTAGAGTAGTAAAGTGACAGTAGATAGTAGTATTAGAGTAGTATAGTGACAGCAGATAGTAGTACTAGAGTAGTATAGTGACAGTAGATAGTAGTAGTACTAGAGTAGTATAGTGACAGTAGATAGTAGTAGTATTAGAGTAGTATAGTGACAGTAGATAGTAGTAGTATTAGAGTAGTATAGTGACAGTAGATAGTAGTATTAGAGTAGTATAGTGACAGCAGATAGTAATATTAGAGTAGTATAGTGACAGCAGATTGTAGTAGTATTAGAGTAGTATAGTGACAGTAGATAGTAGTAGTATTAGAGTAGTATAGTGACAGCAGATAGTAGTAGTATTAGAGTAG
The DNA here is from genome assembly GCA_031769625.1 of Taudactylus pleione. Lineage (NCBI taxonomy): Eukaryota > Metazoa > Chordata > Amphibia > Anura > Myobatrachidae > Taudactylus > Taudactylus pleione. The sequence goes on along the minus strand of JAUIMM010000381.1, from coordinate 3,132 downwards.
TGTAGTGACAGTAGATAGTAGTAGTATTAGAGTAGTATAGTGACAGTAGATAGTAGTAGTATTAGAGTAATATAGTGACAGCAGATAGTAGTAGTATTAGAGAAGTATAGTGACAGTAGATAGTAGTAGTATTAGAGTAGTATAGTGACAGTAGATAGTAGTATTAGAGTAGTATAGTGACAGCAGATAGTAGTAGTATTAGAGTAGTATAGTGACATCAGATAGTAGTAGTAGCAGAGTAGTATAGTGACATCAGATAGTAGTAGTATTAGAGTAGTATAGTGACAGTAGATAGTAGTAGTATTAGATTAGTATAGTGACAGTAGATAGTAGTAGTATTAGAGTAGTATAGTGACAGCAGATAGTAGTAGTATTAGAGTAGTATGGTGACATCAGATAGTAGTATTAGAGTAGTATAGTGACAGCAGATAGTAGTAGTATTAGAGTAGTATAGTGACAGTAGATAGTAGTAGCAGAGTAGTATAGTGACAGCAGATAGTAGTAGTATTAGAGTAGTATAGTGAAAGCAGATAGTAGTAGCAGAGTAGTATAGTGACAGCAGATAGTAGTAGTATTAGAGTAGTATAGTGACAGCAGATAGTAGTAGTATTAGAGTAGTATAGTGACAGCAGATAGTAGTAGTATTAGAGTAGTATAGTGACATCAGATAGTAGTAGCAGAGTAGTATAGTGACAGCAGATAGTAGTAGTATTAGAGTAGTATAGTGACAGTAGATAGTAGTAGTATTAGAGTAGTATAGTGACAGTAGATAGTAGTAGTATTAGAGTAGTATAGTGACAGTAGATAGTAGTAGTATTAGAGTAGTATAGTGACAGTAGATAGTAGTAGTATTAGAGTAGTATAGTGACAGTAGATAGTAGTAGTATTAGAGTAGTATAGAGACAGTAGATAGTAGTATTAGAGTAGTATAGTGACAGTAGATAGTAGTAGTATTAGAGTAGTATAGTGACAGCAGATAGTAGTAGCAGAGTAGTATGGTGACAGCAGATAGTAGTAGCAGAGTAGTATGGTGACAGCAGATAGTAGTAGTATTAGAGTAGTATAGTGACAGCAGATAGTAGTATTAGAGTAGTATAGTGACAGTAGATAGTAGTAGTAGCAGAGTAGTATAGTGACAGTAGATAGTAGTATTATAGTAGTATAGTGACAGTAGATAGTAGTAGTATTATAGTAGTATAGTGACAGTAGATAGTAGTATTAGAGTAGTATAGTGACAGCAGATAGTAGTAGTATTAGAGTAGTATAGTGTCAGCAGATAGTAGTATTAGAGTAGTATAGTGACAGCAGATAGTAGTATTAGAGTAGTATAGTGACAGTAGATAGTAGTATTAGAGTAGTATAGTGACAGTAGATAGTAGTATTAGAGTATTATAGTGACAGCAGATAGTAGTATTAGAGTAGTATAGTGACAGCAGATAGTAGTAGTATTAGAGTAGTATAGTGACAGCAGATAGTAGTAGTATTAGAGTAGTAAAGTGACAGCAGATAGTAGTAGTATTAGAGTAGTATAGTGACAGCAGATAGTAGTAGCAGAGTAGTATAGTGACAGCAGATAGTAGTAGTATTAGAGTAGTATAGTGACAGCAGATAGTAGTAGTATTAGAGTAGTATAGTGACAGCAGATAGTAGTAGTATTAGAGTAGTAAAGTGACAGCAGATAGTAGTAGTTTTTGAGTAGTATAGTGACAGCAGATTGTAGTAGCAGAGTAGTATGGTGATAGCAGATAGTAGTATTAGAGTAGTATAGTGACAGTAGATAGTAGTATTAGAGTAGTATAGTGACAGTAGATAGTAGTATTAGAGTAGTATAGTGACAGCAGATAGTAGTAGTATTAGAGTAGTATAGTGACAGCAGATAGTAGTAGTATTAGAGTAGTATAGTGACAGCAGATAGTAGTATTAGAGTAGTATAGTGACAGCAGATAGTAGTAGTATTAGAGTAGTATAGTGACAGCAGATAGTAGTAGTATTAGAGTAGTAAAGTGACAGCAGATAGTAGTAGTATTAGAGTAGTATAGTGACAGCAGATAGTAGTATTAGAGTAGTATGGTGACATCAGATAGTAGTATTAGAGTAGTATAGTGACAGCAGATAGTAGTAGTATTAGAGTAGTATAGTGACAGCAGATAGTAGTATTAGAGTAGTATAGTGACAGTAGATAGTAGTAGTATTAGAGTAGTATAGTGACAGTAGATAGTAGTAGTATTAGAGTAGTATAGTGACAGTAGATAGTAGTAGTATTAGAGTAGTATAGTGACAGCAGATAGTAGTATTAGAGTAGTATAGTGACAACAGATAGTAGTATTAGAGTAGTATAGTGACAGTAGATAGTAGTAGTATTAGAGTAGTATAGTGACAGCAGATAGTAGTATTAGAGTAGTATAGTGACAGTAGATAGTAGTAGCAGAGTAGTATAGTGACAGTAGATAGTAGTAGCAGAGTAGTATAGTGACAGTAGATAGTAGTAGTATTAGAGTAGTATAGTGACAGTAGATAGTAGTATTAGAGTAGTATAGTGACAGTAGATAGTAGTAGTATTAGAGTAGTATAGTGACAGCAGATAGTAGTATTAGAGTAGTATAGTGACAGCAGATAGTAGTAGTATTAGAGTAGTATAGTGACAGTAGATAGTAGTAGTATTAGAGTAGTATAGTGACAGTAGATAGTAGTAGTATTAGAGTAGTATAGTGACAGTAGATAGTAGTAGTATTAGAGTAGTATAGTGACAGTAGATAGTAGTAGTATTAGAGTAGTATAGTGACAGTAGATAGTAGTAGTATTAGAGTAGTATAGTGACAGCAGATAGTAGTAGTATTAGAGTAGTATAGTGACAGTCAGATAGTAGTAGTATTAGAGTAGTATAGTGACAGCAGATAGGTAGTATTAGAGTAGTATAGTGACAGTAGATAGTAGTAGTATTAGAGTAGTATAGTGACAGTAGATAGTAGTATTAGAGTAGTATAGTGACAGCAGATAGTAATATTAGAGTAGTATAGTGACAGCAGATTGTAGTAGTATTAGAGTAGTATAGTGACAGTAGATAGTAGTAGTATTAGAGTAGTATAGTGACAGCAGATAGTAGTAGTATTAGAGTAGTATAGTGACAGTAGA